>CM044441.1:62709868-62785649 GCA_024363595.1 Xenopus borealis | reverse complement strand
ATATATATATATATGTATATATATATATATATATATTGGCATTTATCTTCTTTATGTATGTATATGTGTGTGTATGTTTGTGTGTGTTTAAACCTATCCATATAGGTGTCAGGTCCCTTATCCTGAAACCTGTTATCCAAAAAGCCTGAAAATATTGGAAAGCTACTCCTATAGGGTACATTTTAGGTAAAAAAATCAGTCTTGACAATAATCTTTCCTCGTAGTTTACTTATTCAATTCTTTTAACCTGTTTAGTTGCACATCTCTATATTCTTCCCAGCTTAATAATATCCTTCCTAGGGGCCCAACACTTGCTTTAGAAGCCACCAAGTGACTCTTCCTAGAATTACACAGATTGTTCTCTATACAAATCCCCACATATTTCTCAATTAAGGATGTGTGCAACTATGTAACAATCACTATCACAAATAAATTATTTGAACTTCATTAACCTATTTTACTATGAAATATCCTTTTAAAAGGATAATTATATTGAACTAAAAATGTTGTTGTTAATAGCAGTAGGGAATCCATATTTTTTTTGGTCTGTGTGTTTTTCATTTTATTGTCTTTAAAAGTTTGCTTTAACCTAAAGCTGCCTTTATTGTGTTGTATCTATAGAGTGACCACAGGGAGATTTTCTAACCTTTTTAGCAAGGAAAATGTATTTTTAGTGGCTGTATCCAAGACGTGTCAACAATCCTGTGTTGCAATGAAAGGAAGAAAAACAATATTAGATAGCAGCATATTGCTGGAAATATGTGTTACAGGCATAGAACAAGCAAGTCACAATATTTATTTTCTGGGTACTGGAGGTAATTTGTTCTTACCAGTTGTCTATTAAATTCTGTGGACAATAAAGAAATATAATCTGATGCAGTTTTCCAAAGTAAACCTTTAATTCATAAAAACAATAATGATTTCAAATTGATTTTTCTTTTGTATCACTAATATGACATAAGTACAGATGCAGCCACTTGGATTTGTGTGTTAAATGCGTCATGACTCAGGGCTAATTGAAGAGTGTCATCTAAAGTTATCTTAACTCATTTAATGCATTTAACCTTTTCATTAGCATACCAAAGCAACATTGTTCACAATGATGAACACTTTAATTAGATGGGATGCTGTGACGCAATTTTCTGTGTTAAATGAGACAAGTGTGAAGTCTGAGTTAAGTTATTCTGTGTCAAACACACAAACCAAAGTGGCTTCATCTGTATATTACCAAGCACACATATTTCATATTTGTTTTTGCCTTGGTGTAACATATCAACTATGTAACATATAAACTGCATTTATTTCCCAGTTATATGGCATGTTAAAAATAATTTTTATTTTAAAGAAGTTGCCTCTTCTGAACACATTAGAAAAGGACTTTTTCTATTTTTAACTGTGTAAAAGACTGCAAAAAAGTCCTGCTAAATATGGTTTCCAGCTTGGCAGCCCTCTCTCTCAGTGGCCTGAGGGTTAATTAATTATGCAGGTAATGTATCTATTGAGGCATCATTCTGAATAATGTATAAATATTTCTATGTCCCCTGAATATGCAGGTGAAGTATTAAATGAGACACCACTCTGCATAATGCTTTCTACATTCTCTGAGTATTTTAGAGCTCTACTAACAACCAGAGGGAAGAAACACCAACAGTATAGCTTTCTATGTCCCTTCACTAATTATTTTGGGTGCTATCAGAAATCCAGTTCCCTTATCCTAAGGCCACCAGCATGGCAGCTCTAACAAAGCTGCTGAGTCAATATTTAATTTAGTAATATAAAACTTAACTAAAAAACACTAAGCTACATGTTGCAGAATGTGTGACATCGCTAGAGCAGGTTAATATAACCAGAAATCCAGCTGGGGAAACAATTATAAATGGCCCCCACAGGGGCTAGGCTGCCTGCACCAGGAGGGAGCACTTAAGAAACATGCTGAGAGAAGCATTTTATTATGTGCATGTATGGAGTGGCCTAGAGCTTGTGGGCACTTAAAAACAAAGTATTGTTTCCCCCATTCAGAGTGCAGGCTTCATTAGAACCTCTGGTGGGGGGAAAAATTTGGGTGTAACTGGTGACTTTTGAGATAATGTCCTAATATTTAAAGCTGTTCCTTTACAAACAAAAACATTTATGCAACATGCAAAGGACCATACCTGCTATACACTTGGGGGGGAGGGTGTTTACTAAACTTCAAATGAATTTAATTATTTTATTTAAAAAAAACAACCAAACTCCCATTCCCATTTGACCTTATTTCTTAAGTAAAATTTTAATATCTTGGATTGGTAAAAAAAACTGATAAAATTGATTAAAAAAAACCTAAATTGTCAGATTTTTCAGAATTTTGGGAATTTTTGGATTTTCAGGCTAAACTTGGTGCAAACCTCAATATCTTCACATTGGGATAGGTGCCTCTCCCATTGACTTATACAGACCTTGACAGGTCTGAGATGGTGAATTTTCAGGTTCTGGCTTATTGCAGTATCAGGGTATAATAATTCCATGAAAAAATTCCAGTTTTTGTCCCAAAAAGCCTGACCAGCTAAATTGGATCTAGTGAATAACCCCATGATATTAAAGGACATTTACAAATGTATTGTGGTGGGAAAGGTTGCCTGTGCCAACTGTGTCATGCAACATACTATATGTATATCTATCTGTTTTATACTGTATATGCAGTGGTGTGTATATTTTAAGTACAAATAATATGAACCAGGGTGACAAACACTGCAATAATTATATACAGTATATGTATGTAACCGCTTTTTGGCTGTATTAGAACCAAACCAACTAGTATATGGTAGAGCATGGGCTACATGCGACCCTCTTTCATCAGGTAGGGCTTTCGCTAAGGGGAAATACACGTGTGAGGTAGTTGAACTACAACTCAATACTGCAAGATGTGTAAAATAACAGGTGTTGGACGCCAGGGGTTCTTTGCAAACAGGTAGAACAGCTTTATTTACATACACAGCACCACAGGGTTAATGATACTCACAACTGAGGTGGATCATATGTAGGTACATTGGTACATGCAGAGGAGTAGCAGATACAGCATGGAAAGACTCTCAGGTAGGATTAGTAAGTTTGAGTTGATAGGATCACCATCCAGGTTATCAGTACCTCATGTGGTCCGGATCCCAACAGCAGATTTGGGTCAGGGGTTAAAGAACTCTTCCTAAATTCCCTCTCAATACTGAGGTCCCTTCACTACAGGCAAAGTAGAGTCTGGGGGAGAGCTACTCCCTTCTATCCTCCTTGGTGGAGCTTGAGCTGCTCGTTCTATCTTTCCTCTCTGACTCACTTGTACTAGAAAGTGCTATAACAAGATATAACCTTTCACTATCTTGTCCTCATTCACGGGGTCCTTGTATACTTCTCTAAA
The DNA here is from genome assembly GCA_024363595.1 of Xenopus borealis. Lineage (NCBI taxonomy): Eukaryota > Metazoa > Chordata > Amphibia > Anura > Pipidae > Xenopus > Xenopus borealis. Next base: position 62,782,264 of record CM044441.1, on the reverse strand, counting down.
GGTGTATGTTCCTTTAGGGCCGAACACTTCTGGGGCCTTGTTGACTCCCAGGCTCAGTGGATCTTCTGCTCAGATCAACTGCTGCAGACCAAAGAGGAAGTGCCCCTCCCTGCAAGTACTTTTGTTACAGCACTGCAGGGGGTGGTCACAACCTGTAACCAATAAATTGTTACATGGGATTTAACCGAGTAACAGGAACAAAGAAGGTAAGGGAATGAAGCCATAAGGGCCATGCTACTTATGGGTCCCTACATGTATATATATATATATTTTTTTTCCTGCGACTATTCCTGTGACTATGCGATCGTACAATTCTGGCGAATAGTGGAATTTGCGCCCAAAACTGGCGAATATTCCATTCAATTTTGGTGAATATTTATTCGCCAAATATTCGCCACTCAACCCTTAGTAAATCTGCCCCTTACTGTGATGTATCATTACTTGACCCAGCAAACTATTGATGGATTTTTCTCTTCCAAGATAGGGTTATATTCATCCATGTAGCCTTGGCCAAATTATACAGTATATCTCAGGTTTTGGGGTCATTTTGCTTGCACTTTCTTTAGTGCTGTTTAGAAACAGAATCGTAGGTTGTATTGCATAGTTCTGTTTTTATTTTATTTTTCTGTCACATTGTCCTTTAACATAAGTGATAAAATGACATATCATTTAGAGGGAGGTTTTACAACTGTGCTGAATGCTGGCTGCTCAAAAGTATAGTTCTTAGATTCCTGGGGCATGCTTAATTTCTCTTACCTTTAAAGGAGTTAAAATAGATATCATGTGGATTTGTAGGATCAAATGATAAAAAAAGTAGAAATGACACAATAAGACACAATAATATTTCTATAAATGTGTAATTTACTTGCTGTATGGAGATTTTTTTTTCCCAGTAAGGAATTGCTACTGTAAAGTACTATTTAATTTAAACATAGTTTCATGCCTTATTGATCCTGCATTCATGTGGCCTTTTAAAATGTAAAAAATGTAATTGTATAAAAAATGTAACATCCTCATATTTAATCTTTGCCTAAAATCTTCAATTCGACTTACCTTTTTCTTTATTCATTTTGTGTAAATTGCTGTTCATGGGACAAAATAGACAGAATTGTTAACTTAAAAATAAATTAAAACTATTGAACATGGCCGGCAACTTACATTGAACTATTAAATAAATCTAATTTGTTTTGGAAATATTTGTCAGAATTTCCTCCTTACAATATCTTTACAATCGATATTCAATTCACTAATCTAGAAACCAATTCAGGGCCTGAGGAGGCCCCATGGGAGAAAAACTGATGGGGGAATGGAATTAAAGTTGCAATGAGAAAAACAATTCACACTAATAAGAATAAAAAATTGCATTTCACAATTTAATATTCTTCCTAAAACTGTTACTGCACTGCTAATTTTAATTGTGCATTGCAAATTTTAACTGCACACTAAGACATGCTTGAGGGTGTTGTAATCTTTTGCAGCAGTTTTTCATCAAGAAGTTTTATTGCATTCACTGCACATTGGTGCAAACTATAACATTTGCAAACTTTCTTCCACCATTGAAAAAGGTCTCTAAACAGTCCGGGTTCGCAAAAGCTAGAATACATTTGTGCAAAGGAAAATCTGTTAGCACAAAGGCATAACTTTTCACATTGTTCCATTTACCAATTACAGTTTTTCTGTTACTGACTTTTATTACATTTCCCCATTAGATCTTTATACAATGGTGAGTCTCTAAAGTGCAGCATTACACCGCAAGTGATGTGGCTTTTCTTTACAGCGAACTATATTAAAGTCTTGCAGAAACAAAATAATCTTTTCTATACTGGAATCTCATTAGGTACTTTTTGACTTCCCTGCAGATGATGAATACATAAATAACCAGTCTGCAGCATTATTGCTGCTGCAGTATTTTTGATATTTTGATTGTTTTATGCAGGAATGTCTTGTCTCTATTGTACAAATTTGCAATTGGTTTTCATTTTTTATTGTTTGTGGTTTTTGAGTTATTTAGCTTTTTATTCAGCAGCTCTCTAGTTTGCAGTGTCAGCAATTTGGTTTCTAGGTTACAAATTACCCTAGCAACCCTGCATTGATTTGAATAAGAGACTGGAATATGAATAGGAGAGGGACTGAATAGAATAAGTAATAAAAAGTGGCAATAACAATACATTTGTAGCCGTTCAGAGCATTGGTTTTTGATGGTTTCAGTGACCCCCATTTGAAAGCTACAAAGAAACAGAAGAAAATTGAAAATCATTAAAAAACTATGAAAAATAAATAATGAAGACCAATTGAAAAGTTTTTTAGAATTGGCCCTTCTACAATATACTAAAAGTTAACTTGAAGGTGAACAACCCCTTTAAAAAGCATCTTTTTTGCACCTGTTAGCTGTTCTTCTAGGCTCTCTGCCAAAAGCCAATTAAGTTAGAAACTTCTTTCTTTTTCTGGCTATTCTGTGCAGAGAAAAGAGGGACTTTCCAATACAAATGAAATGAGGGACTGCAGGTTGCGCTGTCAAAAGAGGGGATGTCCCTCCAAAAAAAGGGACCGTTGGGGGTATGCATTTCACATGGCAGTTTTATTTCATTGCACTGTGTGTCAAAACTATTCTGACGCACGTCAAAATAAGCACGCGCCAACTTGGGCAAAACATCAGTGCGACTTCTCTCGCAAATTTTTTTGCCGTTTCTCGAATTTCGCTGAAAATTCGAGAATTGTTCGGCGAAGCGAAACACCACAGATTCGCCCATCACTAATCACCTACTATCATTGCTAAATCTTGGAGTAGTATCTTTGCAAAGTTATTTCTGCAGTGATACTTTTTCATTGAGAATATAAAATTTATTATAACAGACCCCTTCAAACTCTACAACCCCTTGCTCTCAGATAAATACAAGGGGTGTATATATTAATGTATGGGAAGAAATAGTTGTCCTCTTTACATTATTTATCATTTAGTCAACAGAAAATGACTTAAAATAATGACACACATACATATATATATATATATATATTACACATAGATATATTATGTTTAAGTAAGTGAATGCTTAAATCTTTTCTGTAAAAGACTAGTTTAACAGAGGCAGTATAGAGTAACATTTGCCTCTGATAAAAGTAAAACTCATATAAGGGTGTAACCCTGTACTTACAGTACACCTCTATAGACATCTATCTAGCTGCTAACAACACTGATTATATTTAACTACTGGTTTAGATTAAGATTTTCTTAAAGGGGTTGTTCACCTTTGAGTTAACTTTTAGTATAATGTAGAGAGTGATATTCTGAGACAATTTGCAGTAGGTTTTCATTTTTTATTATTTGTGGTTTTATAGTTATTTAGCTTTTTATTCAGCAGCGCTCTAGGTTGCAGTGTCAGCAATTTGGTTTCTAGGGTACAATTTAACCTAGCAACCCTGCATTGATTTTAATAAGAGACTGGAATATGAATACAAGAGGGACTGAATAGAATTATAAGAAATAAAAAGTAGCAATAACAATACATTTGTAGCCTTACAGAGCATTTGTTTTTAGATGGTGTCAGTGACCCCATTTGAAAGCTGCAAAGAAACAGAAGAAAATTGCAAATCATTAAAAAACTACGAAAAATAAATAATGAAGACCAGTTGAAAAGTTTCTTAGAATAGGCCAGGGATCTGCAACCTTGGCTCTCCAGCTGTTAAGGAACTACAAGTCCCACAATGCATTTGCCTTAATGAATCATGACAGACTCCTTCATTGCATTGTGGGACTTGTAGTTCCTTAACAGCTGGAGAGCCAAGGTTGCAGATCCCTGGAATAGGCCCTTCTACAATATACTAAAAGTTAACTTGAAGGTGAACCACCTCTTTAAATAAAATTTGTTTTTAGAGATAACATATACTGCATTCCAACAGAGTATATGCATTTATTCCCTTTAGGATATTACAATTGATGGAAAAGTTATTAATTAAAAATTGGGCTGGGTGAGAAGTATGGAAAATTGACACTGAGGAACTCCAAATTCATCTGGTTTGACTTTTTGGGAAAACATGATTTTTTTTTTAACTCAAACGTTTCAAGGTTTATTGAATCCTGATGCTGCAAAAAGCCAGAATCTGAAAATATGCCATCTCAATCCTTCTGACGTGTGTCAAAGGGTAAGTCAAAGTGAAGTTTCTGTGGTCTGCACTGGAATTAGCCCGAAAATCCAACCATTTTGGCAGAATTCCCAAAAAAATCGTACAATTCGGGGTTTGGCTCAGTTTTATCGATTTTTTTTATTTATAAATAAGGTAAAATTAGGTATGGGAGTGTGATTCTGATGAGATAAATTTTATTTTAGTAAAAAAAAAAACATTAGAGTTCCTGTGATTCAGAGACCCCTGCTGCCTTCATTTGCTTTGTGTTTTCAAATAAATCATTAAGGTGGAGTCTTATTTACATTTTTGTTGGAACATTTTATTCCTCATAAAATAAATAATACATTAGTAAAATATAATAATTTCAGGATATCATAAATGTACTGACATTGTAATGTAGATATGAAATATAGCAAATAATTGTAGGTGTTTAATAACAAAAGCAATTGCCTGATCACACCCAGAGAATACTTTAAACAGTCACATATTTTATCTCACTGCAGCTACCTCATCCCTAAATACACAGCTTCAGCAGCTTCAGCATCTCCAGCAACTGCAGCACCATCATCATCACCATCATCATCAACAGCAGCAACAACAGCAAGGTCAACAGCACCATCAGCAACAACAATCTACAGTTCAACATCAGCAATCATCTCAGCAGCCATCCCAGCAAATACAGCCTCAGCAATCACAGCAGAATCAACATCAACAACCACAGTCACAGCAACAAAGTCAAACACCAACACAGAGTCCGAACCAACAGGCTACATGTCAGAGGAATTCCAGTTCTCCTCAAAAGCCCAATCTATCACCAGGACATGGCCTTCCTTCCCCAATAACACCGCCAAATCCACTGCAGGTATTCAGTTTTATTCACTATATTAATCATCATTAAAAAAAATCAGGAACACAAAAATTGATGATGTTGGATATTACAGTTCACAATATAGTCACAATTATATGTAAATATAATTTGCAGTAAATAATGTAGTTGACAAGTTCACATTTAAAATTCATTTGCTGTTAAATTTATAAAACATGAACATTTACAAAAATCTTAATTATAATAACTGAGATTAGCAGATGTTACTAAACTAGGTTGAAAACTGCTCAAGAAAAGATGCTCTATCTCTCTCTGCCTGCATCATGTTTCAAGGATGTATCATACTCTGCCTGCCCTATGTTCCTTGAGTATGCCATACTCTACCTGCCCTATTCTCCTTGGGTGTGCCATATTCTGCCTGCCCTATGGTCCTTGGGTGTGCCATATCATGTTTAATCATGTGTTTGGGAGAAAAGGTGGTGTGTTATCCACAAGGGAGGATGAGGCATATGGATTTAAGGGTACAGTATGTCTTAATATGACAATTTGCTTACATATGAGTGATAAGTGAGCACCAACTGGTGTGCTACAACAATTCATGTGAACATGGTTTTGTGATAACATGGGTGTGGTTTAATGTGGGTTCAGTTTAAAAACAGGGAGTGGTTAACACTGGCTCCATTATAGGTCCAGCAAAAAAATCCAATGGCACACAGGATCCGTGCAAGCAAGTGCTTTGCGTGTTTATTGCTGATGCATCAGCAATAAACACGCAAAGCACTTGCTTGCACGGATCCTGTGTGCCATTGGATTTTTTTGCTGGACTTTGTGTGGGGTGGCCGAACCTCTGCCTTTTGAGCACCAGGTACTATTTGTATTATTTGAAGGAGAGTGTGCGGGAGCCCGTATTGATCCACTCCATTATAGGTCCTCCACTGCATAGGCCAGATAAATTCCATCTCTCGCTACCACAGAAGTTGGACAGTGATGCTCTATGGCATACTGTATGTAGGGCAAATGTAAATTCCTCACCAACATTTAATAGTATGTTAATATTTTGTAAAAAATAATGGTGCTAGTTTCAACATTTTACTGCAGGTACATCAATGAGCATATGTATTATTATTAGTACTTATTATTAGAAAAAAAATATTGTGTTCTGTGTTTACCCATGCCTTGCTTTGTTTTCAATTTGGTCTGCCCATGCCTGCCTCATTGCCAAACTTGCCACACTTGCCTCGTTTACCTACTTACATACATCCCATGTCCTTACTTGTGCCCGACTCACATCCTGCTCTAATACATGAGCAAGTACACTATCATCCTAATTCATAACAGGAATTGTAACATTTTTTTTACTGACTCAGTAATTTTATTTGCTTAATATTATTTTGCTTGGCTTGTGAATCTGTAGGAATGAGGAAGGTAGTGCTATCCAAATTGTTGAATTTACTTTTTAGAGTGGGATACTGTTCTGAATTATCTACATTTGGATGCACACTTATCAATATTTGAATTTCGAATTCATGTGAGTTTTTTTAACTCGCATGAATTCGATTTTACTCGAAACTCTAAAGGTTGGTAACTACCAATCTAAAGGGATATGGATTTAGTGATTTTTTTTCTCATATTCTGAACCACTTATTAGGCATATTCCTTCACATCTTGGATGACCTTAGCAGTAGTAGACTTCTGCATGTTTAGTGTTATTTGCCTTTTCATTATGGCATCCTTGCATTTTCTTTACAGATTACTTCATTATTTACTCAAGGGTATGCCACAGCTATTTTGATTATGTCAAAATAATAATAATTGTACAGTCTTTTATTACATGCAAATATTATTTAACATATACTTACATATATTTAATAAAAAACTATTTATCCTGTAACAGTCTCTGAAGCACTGAAGTATTCAGCAGTGGGGATCATAAATATGTATCATAATGTAAGATAAGAGCTCACCACAGGAAAATCTCCCACGTGTTTTATTATCTTAGAAGCCCATTTATCAATTGGTGAATTAATTCCCTATTTGATAAATACACTTCTAAAACTCTCATAGGAATGAACAGAAACAGGGCTGTTCCTGCCATGAGACAAGGTGAGAACCTTGCCTCTGGTGCAAATGAGTGGCCAGTTACAAGCGATGGTAAAAAACACCTCTTGAAACTTTAAGAGCGGAATTTCCATGTTTTAACCTGCTATTAGGCTCAATGCACTAACGATGCTGCCCCTGTTTGACCCACCCACTTATTAAGTGTGGAGCGGGCGGCAGCAGCCCTAAAATTGCCCCAGAATAGAAAGCAGACAGTTTTTTCTATGGTGAGCTCTGTCACATTTTCATAAATCTGCCCCTAAGTAGTACATGGGGTAGGAAAGAGAGAGACAATGGCAATGAAGATTCAAATAACTCAAGCATTTTCCAAAGGCATGACCTCCAACCTCGTGGAAACACGGAAAACCAGTGGATCACATGCAAACTTTTTTTCTTACATATCCATGCTTCTAACCTAAGAAATTATACATTAGATTTTTTTTAGCAATGCTAGAACAAAGGGAATAATAGAAATACTTTTCAACTTATTTGTCTCTATTTTTTGCTGATCTGCACATTTTGTATCAAATAAGAAATGCTTTTATTAATTTAATCTGAATATGTTTGTTCATTTCTAAAGTCTTTGGTCCCTTTCTGGCAGACAGGCAGTCCCTGGCAGCAATATTGCCTGCTAGTTTTTATTTTGGCTTAAGATGACGTTCATGGTGAACTCTATCCAAGCATTTACAGAATGTTGTACATTGGTGCTGCAGAAACAGCCACTCTCAGGGCAGTGAAAAAGCACTCAGAACATGGGGAAAACATGTAAACACACAACTCAACCTTTTAAAAGGAAGTGAAAGGGAAGGGTTAATTGTAATAACAGGGTTGATTTATGCCTCTATACATTCAACAGCTTGTAATAATTTGCTGGGATACCAAGTGCATGACAACACCCATTAAAATCTGACAGTCTAAATTTCATTTAGGAATTTTTGATTTCTTTTTTGTTGTCTGCAGGCTTTATCCTTTTCCATTATTCAGAACCTGGCTGAAGGATATTATTTTAAAGTAATTCAAAGATTGTCAAGGGAAGACAGTAATTCAAACCGATGATGTTGTTGGTTTAAAAAATTCTAAAGGAAAACAACAATTATTTCTAGAAAGATACCGACAGTGCTGTTCCTTTCAAAAGGAAATTAAATGAAAGCAACTGTTGCTCTTGCTAGCATCTTAATTTTTGCTGGTTGAACAAATATTACGAATGAGACACCTAAAGGTACAGAGCTTCATAAAATGCTTCTTGACATATTCTTTATTAAATAGGAAAGTTCATTTTCAGTTCAATGAAATGTATTTACAGCAAATAGGGTAGTCTTTTCTGGAGTACACTTTTATTGACCTGTACTCTGTCTGTTAGTTCAACTACTGTAATATTTACTGTAAGTAGTGGTTTTTATTTCAGCCCATGACATCTCAAGAAAATAGTATGACTAAAATGGATGCAATACTGATAATCCTCAGTTCATAACTGCAGTTGAATCAGAATTCTCTTACCCTTGATTCATAGTTACATTGTAAGTTAGATTGAAAAAGACAGACCTCCATCAAACTTAACCTTTTATGTCTGTATATAACCTGCCTAACTGCTAGTTGATCCAGAGGAAAGCAAACACCCATCAATACCAAAAAGGTCTTAATTAATCATCTACCCAGAAACAATGGTAGAATCCCAAAAAATCTAAACAAATATGTTGGCTTCCTTGGAGTTCTCTTCTGGCAAATTATCTGTTTAACCCTTTGATAACTATGCCCAAAAAGAAACAAATCCAGCAGTTTAATTAATATGTAATGAGCATGTTCTGTGCATATTGATTTTGTTTGCAAAAACCAAGGGTGCATCTAGACATATCCCATGCTTAAATGGCATCTGTCACTGATAGAAACATGTAGGAGGCTCTGGTGGTTGTTTAATAATTACTGTATATATCTTTCAAAACAGGTTTTATATTTTTTTCTCCTAGTTGGACTTTTTTCTCTACCTAGCATTTTTCCTACTGTAAAACAACTGAAATATGTTATCAGTAGTGGGTTGTGAATGTTGACTCATGCTGGAACCAGCCAGCATATGATATACTACTATCAACATGTATTTATAAATATGTCAGAGACTTGCAATATGTGTGTGTTGAAAAAAAAAAAAGTAAGATAGATGAATTCACAAATACATGTATCTTATTAAATATATGATGATACTTAGGGGCAGATTCACATAAAGTCACATTTCAAAAAGATTCAAATTCAAATTTCGATCGAATTTTCAAAAAGATTCAAATTTTGAATATGCAAATTAGGCAAATTCGACCATAGAATTGTCGAATTCGAATAATTAGAATATTCGAATTTAATTTTATTCGAATATTCGAAAATTCAATGGTGGAATACTTCCCCTTTAAATTTTAATTGGACCACCTACTTTGCCAGATTAAACCTACCAAATGTGGATCTTTCGCTCAGATCGAATATAAAAAATTTTCTATATTCGATCGTTCGATCATTCGAACATTCTATGCAAACTGGCTGGACTAAAAGTGATTGTTAAGTAATTTGGCAGCAGGACACTGTCACACATGGACTGCATGGTACCTGCTGTACCTAGACATTGGTAGAATCACATCTGTGAGGAAAATATATGTCCTGACATTAGCTGCAATACAGTGATACATTTAATGAAATCATACTATAATGAACTTACTGCCCTTGATCTGCAATAGCTTTGCTTTGACCAAATAAATACTACCAGCTGAGTGGTTGTTTTAGGTGATAAGACCTATAGTAAACATTGCACCTTTTATTACATAACCCCCAATATCTTACCTACTGTATATACAGTATCTGTTTAGTAAAATGTGTCAAAATTAGAAAACAACATAAAGCAAAGCACAAAAAACAACCCATTTGTTAGATCTGCTAGTCATGCTTGTCTCACATTGGTGTTATTCTTCTGTGCAATATTATCAGATTCAGATATTCTCAAGCACTAAAGTAGTTTAAAAAATGTTCCCATTCACTTCCTTAGTTTGTATTTTGCAGACCAAATAGGTATGTTTCTAGACACCAGTGTATATGGTAAAATTTTTATAAAATGTTATTGTTTTTACAAGAAATCAATTGGAAATCCATGTTCTGTTAGAGGAGTCTTAAACGCTTTTGACGCTATTTGTTCCTGTTGCACTGGGCTGTGATCATACACATATAATCATACACAAATAATAATTTATTTATTTTTAAAATTTCCAGAATATTTAGGGAGAGTGTCTAAACAATGCACAAAACATGAAATTTGTTTAGGCATTAATAGGTTGATTGCAAAGTCAAAGCCCTGCATATTTTCCCCTAGTATTTGATTGATTAATGCCTCCAGTCTTCACACTCAAAGCTTGGATTTTGCTCGAGAACTCTGCCAAGTCTTTTACTCTGAAATTTATCTTAATTAGATCTGAAAGACCTGTCACAGCAGAACAGTCGCACCGATTAAAATGAAAAACAGGAGAAATTACTGATCAAATTAATCATAATGTCGGGTTACAGCTGTAGGTCTGATGTAATTTGCCACTCCAGTGAGTTACATCAGCACAGGCGGAGGAAAGGGAGCAGGATTCTGGTTGATCCGTAACACAAGCCAGCTTTGGGCAGCTCATCATGAAGCCTTTTCCATTCTTTCTTCTGGCTTGTTTCCAGTGACCAGGAACATGTATTGGCAGCATAAAAGACCATTACCTTTTCTCAGGTTGAGAGGTACCATTTCACTTGTCAGCAGTTTAATATATCTTGGCAAGTAAAATGATATGGGTCAAGTAACACTGTTTACATAAAGAAATGCACATTACAGTAAATCTGTTTTTTAATCAGTTAATCGGTTTTCCTTTTTCATGGCTACTTGTTTGAGTGACATTACAGTGAAATACTAAATCCAGTGCCATGCAGATTAGAAATAAAATAACAGTAACTGCACATTTATATGTGTATTTTATTGATATTGTATGTAGTGCAGTAGTCCCCTTGAATTGAGGAATGGCATACTACAGATGCAGCCGCTGGGATTTGTGAGTTAAATGCATCATGAGTTAATTGAAGAAACTGTCTTATCTAAAGTTATCTTAACTCATTTAATGCATTTAACCTTTTCATTAGCATACCAAACCACCATTGTTTTCAATGGTTAACTCTTTAATTGGATGGGATGCAGTGACACAATATTCTGTGCTAAGTGGGATAAATGGGATAGATGAGTTAATTGTTTCTGTGTCAAATGCGACGTTCGCCAATTTGGGTTCGCCTTAGTTGGCGCTTTTTTTTTGCCTTTTTCTCCCCCAGACCAGCAGATACATGGCAGCCAATCAGTAAGCTCTCCCTCCTGGACCACCCCCACACCCCCTGGACCACTCCCCTTCCCTATAAAAACCGAAGCCCTGCAGCGTTTTTTCATTCTGCCTGTGTGTGCTTGGAAGAGATAGTGTAGGGAGAGAGCTGTTAGTGATTTCAGGGACAGTGGATAGTAAGTTTGCTGGCTAGTAATCTACTGTACTTCAAACAACTGCCATCTAGCTGTGTGAGCTTGTTCACATTCAGTCTAAATATCCATAATATTACAGTGTCCACAACCACCTGAGTGACTTTTTTCAAACAGCCATAATATATTTTACGTAATCCGTATCCACCGCTGTAGTAGTGTATATGTTGACCTTGTAGCCATTATTTGCCCTGTAGGCATTTTTTGCCCAGTGTGTTCTTCAAACAACTGCCATCTAGCTGTGTGAGCTTGTTCACATTCTGTCTAAATATCAATAATATTACAGTGTCCACAACCACCACCTGAGTGACTTTTTTCCCTTTACAGCACAAAACGCAGTGCTGTGTCAACAATGGATTTTTCAGATACATTTTTGCCCTTGATCCCCCTCTGGCATGCCACTGTCCAGGTCGTTGCACCCTTTAAACAACTTTAAAATCATTTTTCTGGCCAGAAATGTCTTTTTTAGCTTTTAAAGTTCGCCTTCCCATTGAAGTCTATGGGGTTTGCGACGTTCGCGAACCGTTCGCATATTTTGTCGCAAGTTCGCGAACATGTTCGTGAACTTTTTTTCCGCGGTTCGCGCCATCCCTACTTACGGGCCTATAATTAAATGAAATGGCTTGGCACCTACTCACCTACCATCACGTTATCCTTTTTCTTCTACCTTTCACATCCAGCTCTGGATCTGCACCCTTGTTTTTGAATATCTTATACTGGTTTTCATATAATATATTTCATGTTGGCCAGGTAGCCTTAGTTATAATCTTTTTGTACATGTACAACATTTGAAATTAAGTTATAAAACTTACAATTAAAAATGCATTTACCCTGACTCGTTTTTAGAAATTTTCATAGATCACGTATCTGTTTCGAACAAATATAATACTAATAATATGGTATTATTTAAGTCATAGAATAAAATATTGTTGTGCAGGAAAATGATGTGTAATATTGAATACAGCAAAGTGATTGTAAATAGAGAGTTCTCTTATTAGTGGCCTGTTTTTATATTAGGAACATTCTTCTCTGTAACATTCAATATCTATATTGATATTGATATATATATGTGGTTGTGTATTTAACATGATGCCTGACTTGTTTTAGTGGGGACCACAGATGAGGGGACAGCATATACAACGTTTTTAAAATGTCAGTATATCAGTGGCAAACAAAACCTTTCCATCATTCTTGTGTTCGGTAATGCATATATATATATTTTTTTTTTTTTCTAAAAACTCAAGAAAACATCTGTGTAACTGTACCCAATGCATTGCCAGAAGTGAAAAGGATTGCAAGAAAACAGTTGATACAGAATTGTTTAAATGGTTGGATGCCACATCTATTATATTTAAATGTTAAAGTAATATTTTTATGGAATTCTTATATTAGAATTCATATTTTATAATTCTTTGCAAGTAATAGACACCTAACCATGTTTATCCATAATTGTTTGGAATGTGTATGTGTATATCATAGCCCTGTCCTACTTATAGGTTTTTAAGCACTGAAAGGGTTACAAAAATATGAGTTCAAGTACATAAAACTAAGAGAGAGCATTCTGGCAGATACATCTAGCAGAAGATCAATAGTAAAGCAGTTTTTCATGATTTATTTTCTCTCGTCCTTAGCTGTAATTTCTTGACTTTATAAAACAAATTGCCCATTCAGGAAAAGCGCAATCTTGTTCCACAGTTCTTTTTTATCTGAATTATGACTTATCAAGCATAATTAGACCAATCCATCAACTTTTAAGACTGTGAAAACTTTCTGTGTCATTGCAAAGGGGGTATACTATATATTACTTTGGACATGGAAGAACAGTAAAGATCCAAGAAAAAATATTTTTGCTTATTGTCAAGACATGTATACACTTCTGCAACACTTGTTTTTAGCAGCTCTGGTTTTCTAATTTAATCATAAAGGTATTTAGAGAATTTGTGTGTAAGCAAGAGACTGTGGGGCCGATTTACGAAATTCACGTAAAATGATCGAAGTTCCATCGCATTCGATCAAATAACGATCGTACAAATTTTTCGTAAAATCGGATATTCTAATTTGGCCTCTTCGATCATTGAATACCGAAAGATCAAATAGATCGAATAGATTGAATGATCGGATATTTGATAATTCGATCATTCGATGACTGAAGGAATCATAATTTTTAAATTATTCGACTGCCTACTTCGCCAGATTGAACCTACCGAATTGTAATTGAAGCCAATGGGAAAGCCCCCATAGAGACTAAGTCTTGTTCGATTACCATTCGTATGATAGAAGCGTTCGATCATTCGAATCGTACAAATTTTTCGGATGCTCAAAGGAAATTTTACAATTCTTTCATGAAATCGAACGATCGGTATCCGATCGTATGAATTCATCGAGCAAAATGATAGCCTAAAACAATTCGATAAGCATTTGATGGTCGAATGCTTATCGAATTTCGAATAGGATCGAGCAAATTTTCGGGAATAATAGTACATTTGCCCCTGTGTGTGTTTGTATTTATATTAAAGATGACAGAGAACTAAGTTCACTGAGGTAGGGTGGCAATATGTTCGGGCGAATGATTACTGAAAAAGCAAGTATGTTCCTGAACAAGGCTTTTCATCAATTGATTGCTGTCAAATGACACTTTTAAAAAAAAAATATGTGAGTGCCTAAAAAATTGCAAGCTTTTTATATTTGTTAAAATTTAAGTAATTTCTGTCCAATTTTTATAAATCTAAAAAAAAAATGCTGACAACTCTACAGCAACTCACCAGCTTTTTGGTGGTGAGATTTTCATGATAACATTGCAAGTGAAAAATACATTTTATGGCTTTAAAAAAAAACATAGAGTCCTCCACAAGGTATAGAAACAAGAAACTAGAGACTTACACCATAGAAAAGAAGTTATGGGAATTAGACTCTTTATATCAGGCACACCCTAACCCCCAAAGTTTATAGGAAATACAAGATCTACGTGCTAAGCTAAAAGAAATTGCCATACACAAGGCAGAAAGAACAATGTTGTGGACAAACAGAAAATATTACTAAATGGGGAAGAAGGCTCATACATTACTAGCTAACCTGATGCGCTAAAGGGCTAGGCAATCTCAAATACTAACCATACAGTCTAAACAGGGAATACCGCTGCATAACCCATCTCAGATCTTTCAGGCCTTCCATTCCTATTATACCTCACTATATAACCTCTTCCCTAATATGCCCACCTTGTTGGGAGACGATCTAAAAGAATTAAACAAAGAGGTTACATTAGAGGAGGTACTATAAGTGCTAAAATCTCTGCCTCTCCAAAAATCCACAGGGCCAGATGGGTTTTCCAATGTGTATTACAAAACTTATAGAGGGTTTTTTTTCTCCAATCTTAGCAGAACTGTTTAATGCTTTTTTAAAGGAAACTGAAAAAATCCCGGACACCATGCTATCCTCTTTCATAACTGTCCTGCCAAAGGAGGGAAAAGACCCATCACTATGTAACAATTATAGACATATTGCATTGCTTAACAACGATCTAAAAATTTTCACAAAACTATTGGCACATAGATTAACACCGATCCTTCCCAAGCTGATCAACCTAGATCAAGTGGGATTTGTCTCAGGTAGACAAGCAGGGGACAACACCCGCAGGGCTATCGATCTCATAGACATAATACAAGCCAAAAGCATCCCATCAGTAGTCTTAAGCTTAGACGCAGAGAAAGCCTTTGACAGGTTAAATTGGGCCTACATGACACAACTACTCCAGCATTTGGGCTTTCAAGGACCCTTTCTCCAAGCAGTGCGACTCCTATTTACAAAACTCTCGGCCTACCTGAAAATGAATGGAGATGTGGGGACTCCAATACAAATTAGAAATGGTACTAGACAGGGATGCCCACTCTCCCCTTTGCTATACGCTTTTAGTATAGAGCCCTTAGCGGCCAAGATACGGGAACACCCGGATATCACTGGTATTACGGTGGGTAGTGAAGCATACGATGTGTTGTTAACCCTGAGCAAACCCCTCATTTCCCTACCAAACTTACATAAAACTATACAAATATATGGTGACCTAGCAGGTTATAAAATAAATTGGGCGAAATCAGAAGCCCTCGCACTAAACATCACCAAAAAACTGAGGGATACACTCCAAGCCGATTTTAAATACAAACGGCAAAATTCTCATATAACGTACTTGGGAATCAGAGTAACCCCCCCAATACCATCAGTTATATAAGCAAACTTTAAACCTCTAGTAAAGCGAATTGAAGCAGACTTACGTGAATGGAGACAAAATAATATTTCTTGGTTAGGACGCGTTGCAGCAGTCAAGATGAAAATCCTCCCTAAATTACTTTACCTGTTTGAAACCATACCGATCCGGATTCCGGTTTGAATGCTTGGCCATATTCAAAAGCAAATATTCACATACATATGGAACAATTCCAGTCAGAGATTACCCCGCTCGGTTCTTTTGGCGAGAAGGGACCAAGGAGGGTTAGCTGTTCCAGATATAGGGAAATATTACGAATCAACAAACCTCCGCCAAACCCTAGCTTGGCTACAACCACATGCCCCCACCAAGTGGGAATCAATAGAAGCAACTGGGCTATACCCTTACCACATTAGAAATCTTTTGTTACTTAAAAACCTGAAGATGCAAAGTCTTTCCTCAGCCTCAAAAAGCTATTAAGTTTACCCAAATGATTTGGAAACAATATGTTAAGAAATATAGGATATGTAAATACCCGTCGGCACTAACTCTCCTCATAGCTAACCCTGAGTTCCAACCTGGCCAGAGTCAGTCCTTTCACCAAGAATGGGTACCACACTCCCAAAGAAGAATTATAGACTTTATCAATCCGTTAAAACAAACACTATACACATACGAAGAATTACATCATAAGCATAATTGGAACTCTGAAAAAAGAATAGAATACCTTCAAATTAAGCACTACATCACCACTATATTTGGACAGCAATCTCAAATGAAACTTACCCCATTCGAAAAAGTGATGGGAGGCAACTTCCCATGTAAGTGACTGATATCTCGGCTATATTACATACTGAACTCCATAACAGAAGAACCATTTCCAAAACATGCATATATGCAATATTGGGAATCAATCTGGGGACAGGAACTGACTCTGCCCGGGTGGAAGGCAATGTGGGAAAACTCATGTAAGATGGTGGTATGCACACTGCAAAAAGAGAGAGCGTACAAAACCATGATGAGATGGTATTTCACCCCTGACAGATTATCAAAGCTCTATCCAGAAAGCAGTCCCATGTGTTGGAGAGGGTGTCAAGAAAAAGGCACCCTACACCACATCTTTTGGGCATGCCCAAAACTCACTACCTTTTGGGCAGATGTAACTAAGTTAACTCTTAAGACACCCTTAACTATCGAAATGCCACACTGGCTCTTAGCACTTTCCATACCAAATTTAAATAATCCAGCACAAAAATGGGTCAACCAAGTAGCCACAGCAGCCAGACTAGCAATATCCACAACAGTACCCACAATTCAGGAGATCATATCCAGGTTGGAAAAAAACTGAAAATTTGACCTCCCGAATAACGAATACTGTACAGAAACATGATAATATTTGGGCTAACTGGAGCTACTTTTTGACTACTTTACCCCCACCTCATTAAGATTTCAGAAGGGTTCTCGGGACTGAATTTGCTCTTGATCACTCAGTTTATATTAAAGCTACTTACCTCTATAGCCACAGTATGTTTTTGCATGTTGATTGTAAATATGACAACCGTGTTTAATAACCCAAATCCACGATTTGTTAATTGTTTAGTTTATTGTAAAACTCAATAAAAAACATAGAGGTTTTTTGCAGCAAGTTTTTGAAATCACAAATTATATTTAAATATTAATAAACCAGCCCCATGGTCTAGTGAGGGATACCTAGAAAATACAATACTCAATTTTGATATATTTGTATAATGCACCTCTATGGATCCAAGTCTTTGGGGGAAATTTACTAAGCAGCGAAAATTCACTAGCTTGCCTTCGCTAACATTCACTGCACTTCGTCAGGTGAATTTCCAAAAAGCGCAACGCAAATTCACTAAAGTACAAAATTAAGCTAAGGTCGGCGAAAGGTAGTGTAGTTGCGCTAGTGTTACTTCACCAGGCAAACCACATTTACGCTAGCGTTGCCTAATTTTTATACGGCGCAAATTTCTAAGTATAATTTAAGTATGTTACAGCCACTACATTGCACTACACAAGCCCAGGAAACCTTTAATTAAAAAAATTAACAAAAAGTTGTCCTATTGCCCTACATGTGCCCCCTATATAGTTGTGTTGCCATATGTTAGGAAATGTAGGGGGGAAATGTCGCTCTTTTTCAGGCTATCACCCTAGAAAGGTAAAACACGCCAGCGTTTTTTGGGACTTTTTTTCAAACTCCTATCTATTGTATTGAACTTCGCAAGGTTTGACCTGGCGAAGTAACGGCTAGCGTAAGTGGTAACGTTCAGGAAAATGGTCATCTTAGTGAAATTGTGTAATTACAATCCTTCGTCAGCGCACAACTTTGCCTGGCGTAAGGGTGCGAAGTTGCGCTAGTCTATCTACTTCGCTAGTGAAAATTCACCAGAGTCAGCGTTAGTAAATTTGCAAAGTTACGAATAGACATCATGCTGGCCAATCAGCGCTAGTGTTAGACGCTTCATGTTTTAGTGAATTTCCCCCTTTGTGTTTAAAGAAGGAGGGATTATAAAAGAATGGAAGGGATCCAAAATTATGCTTATGAAGGAAATTGTAGGAATACTTTATCACAATATCCTTGAGCATTTACAGTTACGATAATCAGATATGATTGCTTATTGCAAATTGTTTAGTATATTGTTGGTCACTATCCATGCATTTGGGACAAATGGGCAAGCGGAAATTATCGGTTGTTAAAAGATCAAGGAAAGTGTTCAGTAGATATTGACCATGACTATTCTGCCAATTGGCTGTATTATAAGGGCTGTTGAAAACTGAAGTGTAGTCAGGTTAAAGGAATCAATCAAAACCAATTTCTTTTAGTTCAAGTGCTCTTTACCAAAACAGATTGGTATTAATTCCATATCTAATCCATCCAGATTAATGTTCACCCTGCATGCCACAATGGGATGTTAATCCTCCTCATTTTAGGTATATATTTAATTTTGAGAGCTAAATATAGGTAAAAATACAGTTGTCTGTCCCACTCTGCAATGCAGGCTAGATCACTAGGTGCAACACACTCTCTCCACAAAGCAATATGAGCAAATGTCTTTGTTACATTAAGATGGGGAAATAACACAATCCCCACAATGCTAATGATGTTAAAGGACCAGTAACATCAAAAAAAGTTAAAAGAATTTGTTAGTATACTACGAAAAAAACCCCAACACATATTAAACTTTAAAATCAGAAAGTCTTTATCAAGAAATAATTTAATGATACTCTGCGTTCCTCTTCAGAAAAGGTGATCAGGCAATCCATTGTTTGGCACTCGATTTCTCCGACATGCCTACCTTATAGGAGAAAACCAGGGAGGAGAAATCAAACACCGCAAAATTTTGCCTTTTCTGAAGATGAGTGCTAGCGGAATTTCATAAGTTATTTCTTAATAAAGACTTTGCAATTTTAAAGTTTTTGATGTTACTGGTCCTTTAAGCGTGAGTCCCCCCTGGCAGTGTGCAGTTACGGTAGGGGAAGATTTACTAAATTCACATGAATGATTTGAAATTCGATCGAATGTTCAAAAAGATTCGATTTAGAATTTTAGAATATTTTTGAAGGCCACATTGACCATTGAATTTTGAAAATTCAATCGAATCGAATGATTTGAATAATTATATTCGAATATTCATCAGTCAAATTATTTGCCCTTTAAATTTTTATTTGACTGCCTAGTTTGCTAGATGAAACCGACCGAATTGCTATTAAACCCTATGGGAAGCTCCCATAGGGTTTATTAAAAATTTTTAGATTGAATAAAATTCGATTGAATGGTTAAAATCGGTCAAATCGTTCAATTTGTTCGATTGAATTTCGTTCAAATTGCTGTAAAAACCTTCAAATTTGATATTCAAATTTGAAGGTTTTAAATTTGACCACAATTCGACTAGTCAAATTTGAGGGTTAGTTCACCTTCAAATTCGACCAATAGTAAATCTGGGCCTTAGGGTCATATGTGTAAAGCCAGGGAGATTGAGCCCCCTGAGGAAAGTTAAACTAAAGAAGTAGTTTAGAAATGTTGTACATTATGTTTTGTGCTTCTGTACCAGCCCAATGCAACCACAGCCTTTTAGCAGTAAAGATCTGTGTCTCCAAAGATGCGCCAGTAGCTCCCCATCTTCTTTTCTGCTGATTCACTGCACATGCTCTGTGCTGCTGTCAGTTACTGAGCTTACGGACCCACTCACAATATACAGTACACATAAAATAGAAATGTCACAGTATAAGGCTGATAAGTAATTAATACAGATAATTACTACATGGCAGCACAGAAACCAATGAAACTAGCATCAGAATTTAATAATCAGCCTTTTAGCATCAACTTGTATGACAAGCCAACCTTATTTTCTGCTTGATCATTTGTGACAACCCCTAAGCTTAGCTTCTCAACATCTCCTCAGAGCCCACTGAGCATGTGAGTGTCACAGACACTTTCCAAGATGGTGACCCCCTGTGACAAGTCCTGGATGATTGCTGCTATTGACAAGCTGAAACTTTAGGCTGGTGCAATAAGTTCAGTATTCAATAGTTCATATTTATTTATAGGGTTTCCTTGTCCTTTAACAAAAGGTTGTGGTAATAAAGAGAATGTGTTTGACTACAACTCTCTTCATTGTGTGTTTTCACTGAAGGCTTTCCCCCACACAAAAGGTTTTTGGTACATCAAGGGGCACATTTACTAATCTTGGGTGAAGGATTCTAATGCAAAAACTACAGATTTTCAACTTTTTTTGGATACTTCGACCATCGGATTTGCTAAATCTGATAAGATAGAATGATTTGAACTATTCGAATAAAAAAGTTTGATCATTCGACCATTCGGTGGTCAGTACTTGCCCTGTAAAAAATCCTTTGATTGCCTACTTCGCCAGATTAAACCTATCGAAGCTCCCATAGGCTTATTCTAAGTTTTTTGATCGAATAGAAATCATTCGGTTGAACGCTTAAAATCTTTGGAATCCTACGATTCATACGATTTTTTTCGAGAAATTTGATGATTTCTATTACATAGTTTGATATATCAAATAGCTGTAAAATCCAACAAATTCGGAGTATTTTAATTTTTAACCCTCGAAATTCGACCCTTTTTAAATCTGCCCCCAAAAGTTAATAACCCGGAAAGGCACAGGAAATATTTGCCCCCATTACACCTGTACTGTAAACCAAGCAAGGACTGTCTTGTCCCTCATTAAAAAGGACATTATAAGTTTCATGGCAGGCAATAATGAAAAATAAAGCAAAGGGGTACAGGTATCAATCTGACCTACAAATAAAGATATGTGGCTGCTAATAGTTATATTTAAAACTCTTTTGATGATATAATCCCTTAAATTGTTGTCCACATCTATGCTGATTTTGTTTTATTTCTAGCTTTTGAAAAAGGAAAAGGATGTTTAGAAATATTCAATCTATAATCTATAATTTATCATTTGCTACCTAACATGCGCAATGATTCTTTATATTGCCGATGCAATATCAAACTGTATTTAATCCTGGAACAGAATAAACAAATTTGCTGAATTGCTTGAAAAAATCCATCCATAACAATGAGAATCAGTTGCTTAATCTTAATACGAAATATTATTGCATTTGATGAAAAATAATAACATGCTAATAGTAACTGAAAATTATATTTTCTTCATTTCTAATGTGTAGGTATTTATATAATTAAGGATTAATCAGGCATGGTTGGTGCCGACTAAACCATAAAATTAGGTCTCTGCCAACAGCTACCGTGTAGTAAATATTATCTGTATTTAATTTTTGTGTATGTATAAAGATGATTTTAAGAAAAATTAAAAGCACACAGTATATCTCATCAGATTTGTTTTTTAATTGAATTTTAAGGAATATTGGTGATACCTTTCGTTTTCTCTAATTTTTAATGTTTCTACCTTTTTTCACATGCAGATCCTTAAATGTACTGTACCTCTTTTTTTTCTAAAATGTTCTTTTTCACTTCCTTTCCATTGAAAATATATCATCACACATGAGGTACTGTAGGGTAAGGATAGGGGGTGTAAGATAATGACAAATGGCATTAGAATTGCCTAGAACATGGAGAGTTGAGCAATTTGGGAAATCATTTTCCAAATATGAAAGATTTAGATCCAGCTGCAATGCATTAGTAGTTTAAGCATGGTCAAGCAAGGATTGCTTTTGTTTTATAGAGAAAAGGTTTGCTGATACTTAGCAAGTTCACTACAATCTAAACATGGATAAGTGCAATGTTGGCTCAGGTCTAGTGACTCTCAACAACAGGTGTTTTTAAACCACTGACTAGGGATGACTAAACGTTTTTGCCAGTACAGTTTTGCAGCACAAGTTGTGGTTTCACCAATGGCTAAAATGTTTCTGAATTCAGTACTAGAACTTTGCCGTGTGGAAAAATGTGGAATTAAAGTACAATTTAGCATTTTCTCATCACTACAGCTGAGTTTTCTTTTTTTACATTTGTTTATGACTATTGATAGGCGAATCTGAGGCATTTTGCGGAACGGCAAAAAATTTGCGAAACGCCATTGCATCTCATTTTGGATGCAGGCATCCATTTTTGGATGCCGAAAAAATGAACGCCTGTGTCTGTCTTATCGATGCTGGCAATGGGCGCTGGTGTTCAAAAATGGATGCAGGAATAATGTTCTTGTAAAATATTGTACATAAACATCTCAAAATTCAATTCAATACAAATTAAAGGCACAGTATAGCCCTTTGTTCAACATGAGCTCATTGAATAGTGCTGGACATATGTTTTGTATGTGCTGGGCATGCTTTCTTGCCTCTTGTTTTAATCACAAAAATGCATGCTTTCTTGCCTCTTGTTTTAATCACAAAAATCCAAATCTACAAGATATACTTAGCACAAAAAAAAATGCAGAAATCATGTATAAGTCCATGGGAGTTGTATTAGTAGAATTCAAGATAGAGTATAACAAGTAATTTGAGTTTTGGTGATTGTGTTGTAATTTGGCTGATTGGCTGGACAGGGCAAAGAGGGAACTTGAAGCTACTCTTAAGGGGCAGATTTACTAAACGCGGGTGAAGGATTCAAATGCAAAAAAATAAATTTTTCAAAAATTTTTTTGGGCTACTTCGACTTCAAATTTTCAAAATTCGATCTAATTGAAGGATTTGAATGAATCATTCAATAGAATCAAACGATTCGAATAAATCGTACGATTCAGATATGAAAATGATTCCACCTTTTAAACAATTGATGGTCAAAGTACTTGTCCTTTAAAATTTTATTTGATAATCTAGTTTTCTTTAATTAATGGAAATAATTCGATTTCTCAATAAAATCATTCTAATCATATGATTTGTATGATTTTTTTCAAGAAATCGGTTGATTTAGTACGATTTTTTTGTGTGAAATTGGATGATTTCTATTTGTTCGTTCAATTTCTCGAAAAAACGAATATCAGTAAAATCCTCCGAATTTGATATTCGATTTCATCAGTTAATTATCAATCTGCGGAGGGGCATTTGAGCTCTAGGAATCAAATATCTTCTTTGAAAACACCAAACAGAGGAGATTTAATTTCCATTTTCCTGATTGATACAATAAGAAAAATTATTTTCAGGGGCAGATTTACTAATGGTCAAATTTCCAATAGAAAATAAAAAGAAATTCGACCATCACATTTTTGGGGGGGGCATTTTTGATCGAAAATGGACCTATTTCGATCGAATAAAAATCGTTCGAATGCATAGTTTGCTTCAAACGATTTTTTTTTAAAAAAACTTTGATTTTACAGGACTTAGAAAAAGGAAAGCTTCCAGGAGGTCTCCCATAGGCTACAATGGAATTACCATTTTAGCCTATGGGGGACCTCCTAGAACCTGTCCTGAAATCGTTGATTCAAACAATTTTTATTTGATCGAAAATGGACCTATTTGATCAAAATAGTTCCATTTTCGAATGAAAAAGCCATTTAAAAAAACTTTGATGGTCAAACTTCATAGTTTTTTTCACTTCGAAAATTCGGTCATTGGTGAATCTGCCCCTTAGTAAATGTGCCCCTCAGTGTTTGCAGCATTAAGAAGAGGGCATTGGCATTCTGTAGTGTTTATAAATAGCAAGCAGTATATTATGATAATTAAAAAAAATATCTATCCAAAAGTGCACAGCACTATCAATAAATTCTGGTAAACATCTCTTTCTTGGAAACATCTACTTAACCATGTCTCAGTGTCATAGACTCAAGTCTGATGCCAATGACACCAAGTTTAGTAAAGATCTTTATTTCCATATAAATCAGTCTTAAATAAAAAATTGATAACAATATAATTATAAAATTCTTAAACTGGAATGATTGGTCCTCTGACTTTAATGAGGTTTTGCTTCCCCTGACCCTTAAATATTGAATTTACTCTGTAAAAATACCAGTTGTTATTGATTCAACAATTATAAACGTCAGTCAAGTTCATAATTCATATGTCAAATCTTTGCAATAAATCCTGTAAAGAAAAATAAAATGCTAAGGAAATTGTGAGGGGGGAAATGTTTTTCTGTGTCTGCTTTGGAAACTTCAGTAGAAGTCACACCAATTGAAATGATTTCAATATTTGTACATATCACCTTATTTTATTTGGATATACATTTATATGTATGAAAATGCTCAATTTTGTTCATTTTTCTTCTTCATTGCAGTGGTTACTGTTGGCCCATTAACTACTATACATTAAATAAATATTTTATAACATTGACTAAAAAAATTAAATAATTATAAATAAAGTGAAACAAATTCATGATGTGATGGCAAAACTGACCTGTTTTGCGACAAATGTTTTTGACTTTTTTCAGTATATGGGCTTTTTTTTGCAGTGAAAAATTTTTGCTGATCACTAGCAGTAATTAAAACTGAGTATTGTCCAGACTCTGTGCACCACATTCAGTAGCAGTGATGCTGTAGGGTTGATTTGAATGGAAGCCATTTAATCTATCAGTAACTTTTTGGTCAGTGAGAGAAACTTTGGACCATTCTGAGAACATATCCATTCATATATAGCTATGGGATCTATTATCTAGAAACACATACGGTATGTAATAAAAGGCACTAGGTTTGTCTAGGTGCAGTAAACAAAAGCAACCAATAAATCTTTGAGTTTAAACAAGTGACCAGTAAATTCTTCCTGTTGGTGCCAAATCCCAAATTTTTCTACACAGGTTGAATCCAAACCCTAAATGTTAACAGTAGGAAAGTGTGCTAAAAATTCTTGTGATTTTTTTTTAGAGTTCAGATTAACTTGAGCTAAGCACTCAGATTTGGCCAAATCCTGCTGAAAAGGCTCTGCTTCTGCTGAATTCCAAACAAAATCCTGGATTCAGTGTATCCTTACTGACTTAATAAAAAAAACATCATACATCTTTGTGAAAGAAAAAAAATCTATTTGCTTATGTATAATTAGTGATGGGCAAATCTGACCTATTTCACTTTGTCAAAAATTTGAGAAAGTCTATGGATGTAATTTTCACGTTACTCTTGGCAAAGGCCAGAGTTGTTTTTGCCGTAAAAAAAAAACAATTTCTGGTTTTGAAAAAAAAATTAAAAGTTTCAAGATTTATTATTATTTAAAGTTGGAATTAGCTTGAATCTGAAAATACTGCAGCTAAAACCTGTTAAGGTCGTCATGTAGAAGTAAATAGCAGAGGTCCCTTGAACCATTTGACGATATTACTAGTCTTCATGATGTTCGGGTTTTTTTTGGACAGTTTTGTCTGAAAACGCAATCAATTTGTGCAATTTAAGGTTTAATTTAAGTGCATAGGTTTTCCCCGTGAATGCACTGAGTTGAGTTTTTCATAAATAAAAAAGTATTTATTTAAGTTTATTCAAGATAAAAAAAACCTCACAAACTCAATATCTGATAAATAACCCTCATAAAGTTAATTCAGGAAACAGAAGCATAATCAAGGTTACAGGCCAGGGTCATACACAGATCAAAAGAGCAGTACCAAATCAGAATCTGAAGAATAGTCAAACACAGGCAGCAGTTAGTTCAGGCAGCAGATTGGCAAGGTCAAGGTCAGACAGTGGTCAATAAACAGAATGAGACGATATAAAGCACACAGGAACTATGGAACATAGACCTACACTAGGAAATGAGTTACTGCAGTGTATGGGGTTTTTTATAGCCAGTCAAATAGCTTTCACAAATCACCCGTGGCCAGATTGGCAAAAGGTGAAACAAGCCATGCTTACTAGCAATTAACAAGCATAGTCATAGGGGTGAACCAGGGCCTTAGCTGTCTGCCTGCATAGAGTAGCGGTAATGCAGACAGCCCAGGAACACCAGGTCCCCAATTCAACTCCTGGCAGGTTATAACATACCATTTAATAGTTACATAATAGCAGCTACTGCAGAAATTATATAATTAAGGAGGTATATAAATACACATTTATCACATATATATCATTCGAAAAGAAGTTTGCACACTCAGGTCTTAAAGAACAAAAAATATATTTAAAGAGGAATGCCAGAAAAATTGAAGCTTTTTGAAAAGTGAACATAACAACTTTGCAATATACATCAATTACAAAATATGCAGACTTTTCATGATTTTAATGGTTTCTGAAAGCTCCTTAAGCCTTGTTGACTGCTCTCCTGCTGATCTTTTTGACTACTTTGCTGAGCTGGCTGACTACTGATACTTTGTATCAGCAGTCAACTGGTTTCAGTCTGCATCCTCCAAACCCTGCTGTAATGGCCTGCCTGGAGTTGAACCAGGGACCTAATGTTTCTGGGCTGTTTGACTTACCATTGCTCTGTGATTGCTCTATGTGAGCAGTCAGGGCTTGCTCTTGTTCACTCCCATTGCTATACATGTAACTGCAAGTAAGGCAGGGCTTTGTTCAGCTGTTATCTATCAGACCCAGGTGATCAGCATAAGCCATTAGACTGCCTATAAAGACCCCTGCCCTGAATCATTGCCCAATATAGGTTCTGCTATTGTGAGTTCCTGGGTGTGATTCTACTTTGATTCTAGTGTTTGACCTTCTTGCCTGTGACCTCGACTACGCTTCTGTTCTGATTTGGTACTGTATTGTCTGATCCTGGTTATTGACCCGGCCTGTCCCTTGACTACGCTTCTTGTCCTCCATTCCTGTACCACGTGCGGTGAAAAGGCGGCTGTTAAAGGCAGAAGAGTGAGCCATGACTGGGACCTTGGGGTTTGTTCTGGGTTTTGGGATACCAATCATTACACCCGCAATTCCCTGCACATGTGATTTCAGTATAAAGAATGGAACATCACAGTGCAATGCATTGTGGGTTATGTAGTTCCTGCATGCTGTTGAAAACTGTGGAGAAGCTGTTACTAAATGTAACATCAGTTCTGGATTTCAAACAATGCAGAAAGAGAAGAACTGTTAAACAGCTGGGTTTCAGCATAGAAAATGGCATTTATTCATACCTGAAGAAACTGGTAACTGCGATGGGTATATTAGTGTTTTCTTTGTTATGTGAGCCTCTTTATCAAATTTTGGTTTGAAAGCCAGAGTGCCCCTTTTAGTTTATTACTGGGAGACAAATTTTGGCCAGCAATCTAGCCTTTCTCAAAGTACCATTACACACAACAATTTATATATTCATATGCAGGTAACTTAAAAGTAAATTTTCCAGATTTAGCAAAACTGAAAGTTTCAAAAAGGCTGACATATTTATTACACTAATTTGAGCAGTCCGTCACTATAATGATGCATTGGATGGTAGTGCTCATCACCTTGAAACCCGGAAGGGTTATTTGGTACATCAATCCCTTAATGTTTTTACAATTATTTTATATACAGTACTATGCAAAATGCAAAATACATTAAAGTTTCAAGCAGTATTAAGACTTATTGTATGTATAAGATAAAATATATGATTTAATTTTTTTTCTGTTACTAGAGACAAAATATTCATTGCCTGTAATAAACAAAAGTCCATCTTACTTCACGGCTTGGGACCTGTTTTAAAAAACAATGGGTTCCAAAATGCTTGTGACCTCAATGCCATTCATGGGATTTAAGTTGACTTAAATTAGACCGGCAATGAGACATGGGGAAATGACAGCATGTTGCCAAGATGTATAGTGAAAAATTATAGCAGCAGGTAGACAGAGATAATGATGCCACTTTAAAGATCATTTGTTAGACCTGACTTAGAGTATTAGAATTTTGATTCATCCTGGAAAATGTTAGAAGGACATACCACATAAAGGTTATACTACAAACTATTTAAACAGGTTCATCATGTCCATGGTACAATACAGAAACAAATCTATACAATATAAAAGAAAGAAAATAAAAAAAGACACCGGCCACTTCGCATCCAATATCAAATGTATATGGAGAATGCAAAGATTAAATAGACATCTGTAAAAACAAATAAAAAGTAATATGTTGTAGCTTTGGCATGGATTGAAAATGTCTTCCTTTTTGTTTTTGCATTTATTCCTGATAATAATAGCCTTTTTTTCAAAACTTGTTAGTGTTTATTAGATTTAGATAACCATTAGTGATGATCTGCATTTTTCAGTATTTTTTTTTTACATTACTTCTCCTTAATAAATCACAACACAAGGCAATAATTCCAATCAATCTTGGTGAAGTCAGGAATCCTGTCACTTGCTCTTTTCAGCTATAGGTCAAAATCCCAAACCTCTATGAGGAAAACACAGAAAAAGAACAGGCATTATTGCAGAATACTTGCATGAGAAAATGCAAATGTCACACAGACCTTTCAGTTAGGCAGAAGAAAGTCACCTAACCTGGTATGCTCTACTGAAAAGTTTAGTCGAATTGTGAATGGAAGTCAATGTCTTATAAATTTTGCTCGATCATGTGCGTGGTTTATTCTTGTGTCTAACAAAGCTTTGGTTAAACACACAAAATAAATGAAAAAAAAAATCACATAAACATATGTCACAATGTTTTTAGCCTGCAGGTATTATTTTAATCATGAGGCTCAGCCAGATAAAGCACTGGCTTTTGGTAATAGCCCCAAGTGTGAACACAACAGTGTTGCAAATAAAGCTAAAAACAGCAATGGTTAGTGTTAACACCTGTTCTGAATTTTCATTAAATATTTCATTGCAAAATACACTTTGCAATTGTAAAATTTGATTACACACATTGTGAATGTTTGCAAAAGCTATTTGGTTGCAAACTTTGCGAAGAAGTTGTCGATGTCTGTAATCAGTCAAAAAGGATGCAAACATGGTTGGTAACATGCGCAATATCAAATAAACTGTTGGTAAAAGACTTCTTCTGGTTATCAAAGTTAGCTGACCTCCAACAGAGTAGGAAGTCGCCAGGCTCCCAATATTTCACGGATCAAGGTTAAGACAAGTACTCTGGAGGATCAATGCCATCAAACAAGTGTTCTTTTATTGTATGCACAACATGTTTCGGACATTAACATTCGCAATAGTCTTTGCAGACTTTTTTTGTGCTGACGAAACATGCTAGATTCCCCCAATATTCTTTTCAGTCATGTTTTGTTAGGGTGTCAACTACAGAGAAAGAACTGTGAGTGAGTTCACTGAATGTATGAAAAATAAGATTTTACATCTGCTAAACAAAGAAAAGAAACTGTACCCCAAAAATGAAGCCAGTGACTAGTTTATGGCAGGTCCCCGCAAAAATATCTTCAAAGAATAAATAGAATTCCATCTAAAAATGGCAGTTTCAATAAGCAAGCGGAGAAGACATAATTTCCAGCATGACAATGCACTAAGCCTGTTAGAATCCCATAGAAATATAATCTATGCTTTAGGGGCAGATTTACTAAGGGTCTAGGGTTTTTAGGGTCCAGGGTTTTTAGCCCTTGAATTCGACTGGCGAATATTTTGCAAATAATTATTTGCCAAAATGGAATAAAATATTCGCCGGTTTTGAGCGCATTTTTGACTATTCACCAGAATCGTACGATCAAACGATTCTACAAAAGGTCGAAGAAAAAATGCTATAATATTCACCAAAATCACACTAATCAAACATTCGAAGTGTTCGATCGTACGATTGAAATTCGGCAACAGACTTAGAAAAAAGCCTATGGGGCTTCCCATAGGCTTCTATTGCAATTCGGTAGGTTCAATCTGGCGAAGTAGACAGTCTAATAAAAATTTAAAGGGCAAGTTCTTCGACTTTCAAATAGTCGAGCACTCTAATATATTTATTTATTCGATCTATTATATGTGCCCGAATATTCTATATTCAATGGTTGAAAATACTTAGGGGCAGATTTACTAAATTTGAAGTTCGATCGAATTTTAATTAAATTCGAATATTGGAATAAAATTTTATTAGAATATTTGAATATTCAATGGTCGAATAACTTCCCCTTTAAAATTTTATTCGACCACCTAATTCACCAGAATCAAGCTACCGAATTGGGAAGCATTACTTTTGATTGAATAAAAAAAATTAGATCAATCGATTAAATCATTCGAATCGATTGATTCGAACGATTGAACGATACATTTTTTAATTTTCAGAATGTTCGATCGATTGAATT
Organism: Xenopus borealis; assembly: GCA_024363595.1. Classification (NCBI taxonomy): domain Eukaryota; kingdom Metazoa; phylum Chordata; class Amphibia; order Anura; family Pipidae; genus Xenopus; species Xenopus borealis. The sequence goes on along the minus strand of CM044441.1, from coordinate 62,751,985 downwards.
GCGGTAAAATCCTTCGAATTCGATAGTCGAATTCGCAGGTTTTACTTCACGGTCTAATTTCGTATTTTTTTATTCAAAATTCAATAGTTAATCTGCCCCTTAATTTGTATATTCGAATAGTTGCACGAGTATTCGCACAAATATTCAAATCCTTCACACAAATTTAGTAAATCTGCCACTTAGTGTATGTGTTGCTGAATAATTACAAAGTTAATCTCTGGAATCAAGTCTAAACCTCTTCTTCCCTTCTTCTAACTCATGGAACCTGTTGAGCGTACAGCAGTATTGCATTCTCAAGGGAAACAAAAAGCAAGGCATAGGCCAATATATATATGCACTACTCATTAATATACAGGAAGAATTTAATCAATGAGGTAAAATTCCTCTTTTTGATGTTACACTTTAAAAATTCGTTTATTTTTGCCTAAATGTAAACAGAAAAACAGGTAATATAAAAACTTTGTTTTATCCAAAGTCTGTATGTTGTATTAGATTTCTCTTGAAATGTATCATCCATACTAGACTAATTTTTTTTGTTGAGATGCTTTAGAGTAGAGATAAATTCCAGAGTCTTCTTAGAATAAAGCAAGGATTGAATTGTGGTCAAAAGGAAAACAGAAAATCAAGAAGAGTTGGGTAAAGTGATAATTATTTGTCCTGGATTTCATTTGGAAAATACTTTGTAACAGTTTAGTTATAGCTAGCTTTAGCTTGAGATATATATTAGCACATAACTATACAAGCTTTATTATCTAATCCAATATAAAATCAGTAATGCATTAATGCATGTTGTGATATAATTGCAGGCAAACGGCTCAGTTCACATCCATTCTAATGCATTAATGTAATATATGCTGAAACACTGTGTCCTTCGCCGTACAGAGCAATTAGTGAATACCATTAATTTTAGGAAAGAAAAGAAGTTGGTGGGTCAATGAATAATATTGAATTGTTTTGAAAGGATTTACAGAACATTGAGTATAAAGATATTGCCTCTAATGACATTTTGTCATGCAGAGCTTTAGATTTCTCAAGACAACTCTCCATTAGCAAATGCTTTCAAATTAGTAAACGAAAGAAACCTTTAGTCAACCACTAGGGAGTCTTTACAGTCGGACTTCGATTGGAGTTTTGAGAGCAAGACTGTGAGCAGGATGTGTTTGTGAGCATTTTAATGGCATTTTGATGTACATGCACAAAACTGATGTCAGAAGGATCATTGTAGAGTCCCAAACAGTGCAATATTGAGGACACTTTCAGGTGGCAGTCAGATTCTGGCTGGGTGAGCCCTGTATATTTTCTCATGTCACAGTTGATTAGGTTCACGGGGAAGTGGAAAGAGTAAAAAATTCTCTTATTATAGCAGGCTGCCATATCAGCCTCTTTTCCCTTTGAATGCAACATTAGTTTTTGTCCAGAACTCTAACTGCTTTCTACAGTTTGGGGAATTGTAAAGCAGAAACAATTTTCCCAGCAAGGTTGACCTTCAGAGTAATGAGAAATGACTGGAATTTCTCTGTTTCTCAAAAAAAAAATTTAGGTGCAGCTTACTATTGAGATAATATGCTAGTTTTACCCAATATACTGTTCTAGTTGTCTATTTTGTACTTTCATTCTAATTCTTTTTCATATCCAAGATTACATGGACTGTTGCACCCAGTGACCATGTAGTCAGCTCCCGGATGTATTGGGAAATTACATTTTGGGTCTTTTATTACAATTCCAGATATGGCTTTTACTTTCAGCAGTAACTACAGCAGTAACTACTAGATTTGTATTCCTTCTCATTTCATTGTCAAACATTTCGATATGGAGCATTAAGTTTAATGTGCATTACACTAATGTGGAAACTGACGAAATCAGTTTATGAAATATCACAAAGATACATTTTAGAAATATTTAATTGCAAAATAATATTTTGTTTAGTCATTTATGATGAACTTTGACATGAACAAAATAGTAAAGGATAAATAAAATCCAGAGGAGCCATGGCATAATGAGTGTGTTTTTTATTGTAATTGAAAATTATATAATGCTGCCATTCTCAGTCCATATATCAATAGAATTTTATAGAATTGTTGACTGATTTGTTGATGATTAGCTACAGTTGCTTGTCTGTTTTTATTACATTACAGTTTGCTTATATTCTAAGAATCTCCTGGTTTGTGGCCTCTTTTTCTGCATGCTGCCATGTGTTCTCGTAAGATAATTATTTCAGAAGGCAGGATTCTATAGAAGGTACTGTCACCCTAACTGAGACATCAAAAGGGGTGCTTAGGATGTTTGCATCACCAGTTGGATGTCATTTCGGGGGGGGGGGATATTGGTAAAGATGAAAAAAAGGGCTTATAAATAATGTCTACAATCTGTCTAGATTTCACCTCAAGGGGCAGAGAAGAGGTACACAAAACCTGCCTACCTACATAGGTGACAAAAAATATATAACTGATAACCTCTATCTAGTGTACTAGATGTCTTATAGAATCAGGTGATTTATGGCATATGGCCTTGTCCAATAATTATACAATTTGCTGCGACTTTGTTATTCTGTATTTGCAAAACTTTATTAAATGGAGACCTTTTAAAAACCCATCTCTGGCAAGTTTATATGTAAAACAATTAGTTTAATTTCAGGGTTATATCAAATTCATTTGAAAAATCAAAGTGGTTGTTTAAAGAAAATTGATCCATTAGTACATTGCCTTAGTTTTAATTCAATTCAAATAAAGATAGTAACATGGTACTGATTGATGAAAAAATGCATTTCTAATGATCATTTCAGATTCTCTCACATGAATATCATTCTTCAGTTGTAATCTATTGCCACAATGACTTTTGCAGTAAAAGTCAAGCAAAAACAGAAGTCAAATGTTGGGCAGAAATTCTCTGTTAACAGTAAAAGATCATATATTAAATAAATGTATTACGGAATTGATTTTGGGCATTTTTATAAAGGTCATTTAAAAATTTGTTATGTTGAGAACTAAGATTCTGCACATGGTATCTGTTTCAGCAGATGAGACTTTTTTGTAATCTTTTTTTTTACAAAAACAATTTAACGTGGAAAAAAAGCGTTTGGAAATAGAATGTTTTCAGCCTTTTATTCCTGAGATCCCTTTGGTAGCATCTCACAGTAGGTGTCAATGGGAGTTTTGTGTGGTTCTAAACACGTCCTCTCATCATATCCTGCTGTGAGTTATTTGCCATAGTAAATTGTGCTTGCACACGATTTTCAAATCTAGCATTATCAAGATAGAAAAATGTGATAGTGAAAGGAGTGTGTGACAGTGGCAGTGGAGATTATTGTAAAGAAGAGTGGCAGTTACAGAAGCCAGCAAAACAGCATAGATGAAAAGAACATCAGAGGATAACCTTATAAAAGTATTTTAGGAGGACAAACCATACTTTGAATAATCACAGTGTAGGGTTCCATTGTAAGGAACTAATTTCACAATCAATAAAGTAAAATACAGGCGCTGCATTCTTTTGGCAAAGTAGCTATGGTGCAGCTATATGATTGTATAGTATTTTTATAGCCCTTTACTTTTACAATAAGAAAACAGCAAAGTTATTTGAAAATAGTTATGTGGTCTAAATAAATGTTATTTGCTGTTTACTGTATGATTTTCTGTCTCATGTATTTACTTTACACTTAAATGCATTTATTTTTTATGTTTAGTTTAGTTGGAATGACTTCTCTCATTATATAGGAGCTGGCTGATTTTAAAATCAGTTCTTTTAATTCTGAAACTACATTTCATGCTCATCCACTTGGACAGTGCACCCAATTGCAATCTGCAATTGCAATTCAGTTGAAGACAATTGATAGCTTCATGCCTGTATAATTGACATCTGGTTTTACAACAAATCTTTGATCTGCACTAGGCTCAATCATATATGGCATTAGTAAGCATATAAAGTTATACGTGCAGCAATTCAATGTTGATATCAACCGGCCTGTCATTCAGATCACTTAATAGAATGGTGGTTGCTCAATAAAACATAAGGGTTAGACCTTAGTAGAAAGATCGAGAACAGAAACCTAACTAATACTGTTCAAACATCCTGGTAATACTTAAGTGAATTTTTAATTTATGTTCTCAAATATAAAAAACTCTCATAGGTTCAGTTCTCTGTGCATAACTATTAGAACCACCTTTACCTACTTTGTCCTTTCTGTTGAGTCTTCCAATTAAATCAGTAGGGCTGTGTTAATGGAGAATTTATGTGTCTACCACATACAAGACATTCTGTATGAAGTAGTGTGAATTCATATGGTTTGTTAAAGCCTCCTAAATGAGTTGTAGGAGTAGGTGGGTTTGTAAAATTTTAAAGAAAAATGTGAGTAATTTAAAGTAATATCTCAAAATGTTTATCTTTTTAACACAAAGCAACACAATATATAATCACCTAAAAGGCGTTTCAACTAAAATAGTTCTTAAACTAGTTTTGCTTGTAACACAACCACAGCACTTTTAGCAGGGTAGGTCTGTGCATTTGAAGATGCCCCAGTAGCTCCCCATCTTCCTTTCTGCTGATTCTGTGCTGCTGTCACTTACTGAGCTTAGGGACTGACTCAAAATAGATATAGTACACATAGAATATAAATGTCACAATACAAGGCTGATTAGTAATTAATACAGATAATTACTATATGGCAAAAACCGGTACAAATAACATCAGAATGTAATAATCAGCCCTGTAGCATCAGCTTATATGACAGGCCAACCTCATTTTCTGCTTGCTAATTTGAGACAATCACTCATTTTATCTTCTCAATAGCTGCTCAGAGCACACTAAACATTTGAGTGTTGCAGACACTTTCCAGGATGGTGAGCACTTTGATAAGTTTGAAATCTTGGATCATTGCTGCTCTTGAGAAGCTGAAACTTTAGACTGGTGAAGTAAGTTCATTATATGGCATATTTAGCCATATTCATTTTAGGCTTTAGTTCTCCTTTAAGGGTAAAATTCCATTCTGATCTTTATTCTATCCACTTAGGGGCAAATTTATCAAGTGTCGAATTTCGAAGTGTAAAAAAAAAAATTGAAATAGTTTGATTTCTTCCAAAAAATTTGATTTTTCAAAAACACTCCTTAAAGGATGTCAACCCAAAAAACAAATGTTTGCCTCATAAAAGAAAACACAATTATAAGCAACTTTAATGTATTAAAAATTGTTGGTGCTTTAAAAGTTATTTGCAAATGTAATTGATATTGAAAGCAGTGTTTGCATGATTCCTGGTTGTTACATTTTAAATAATGTTGCCAAAGCCAATCCCCTCCAGCAAGACACGTCTGTTAATCAGTTCCCCCAAAGTTCAGCAAATCTTCAGGCTCTCCTCTGCCTGTACAAAAAAAAAAAGTCTGCATTCCTCAAAGAACATCATTCTTATTTTTTTGTTTCGAGATGTGGTTTCCCAGTGGAAACAAATACTTCTAGTCAGTATGAACATTTGATACATGGAAAATATATAGGGCTGATAAAATTGCACAAGGACATGTTGACTTATGATGGGAGATAAATCAGCAGAGAGTAGGAGGAGACTTCATTGCTCAAGGAAGAAGCCAGTAGGCGAAACGCGTCAGTGGGACTATGCTCGAACTTGCAGAAGCGCTCCATCGAAATGCACTTTGGATGCCGAGAAGGAATAAGAAATAAACACGTGGATTTTCTATATGTAGTTCTACAAGGATATGTTTGTGTGTGTGATTTTATATATTTATTAAAAGTTTTAAAAGAGCTTCAGTTGTTTTATCATCCCATTCAAGTTATGGACGGGAAAGTACTTGCATGGAATGGATCTGCCAATTACCCTGCATTTTTCAACTCACATCATGTGAGTATATTATACCACTGGAGGCACTAGGAATCCAGCGGGTGATTATACCATCGACTCTACCCCTAAGTTTCGTGTCTACACAATCTCTTCGGGAGTCACTACACTGCAAGATATTTATGTCAATAGTTACCATGCTATTTGTGGTTGATAGATTACACTTTGATGTGTAAGGTGTTTGATACTGATACACAGGAAGGAATGTTGTATGCACATAATGTTAATGATTAACTATAAGGAGGTTTGAAAATCACTTAGGGTGAAATATCCAAATGCTAAAATACTACACTATATAATCTTTCTGTTATTACCCTTCCTCAAAAAACATGCTCTCTGAGGAATACAGCAATTCCACTTTTGAAGACATTGTTTCAAAAGCCAGAGCCACCAGTACAGAGAATCAAAGGGACTGACAAAAACTGCTTTCAATAGCAATACATGTACCAATAAATTAAAAACCACATTCATTTAATGAATGTACTGTATATTGCAAAGTTGCTTAGAATCATGTTTTCTATTAGACAAAACATTATTTTTGGGGTTGACATGTCCTTTAAAGGTTATGGGAGGTCCCCCATAGTGATGAAGGGTTGAATTCAAATTTTAAAGAGACAGTACTTGATTTTTGAATGGTCGAGTTTTTCAATTTGAATCAAATTTTTTCAATTTAAATCGAATTTTGGCCTATTTGAGTTTTATTTGAGTTCCCAAAAACGACTTCAAATTAGAATTTTCTTAATTCGAATTTTCACTTTAACCCTTGTTAAATCTGCCCCTTAGAGTTCATAAAACTGTGAATGCCACATTGTAACTCTCTTTACTGGGCTTCCTTTTTGGAGTTTGGCTACTCACTCTACATACAGTAGCTTAACTACGTTGGATGACTTACACCTGTCCACAGAAGAACTAGTTCTGTCATTTTCTTTGCTTAGTTAATTTAGCCCTTCATTCAAATGTATTTTTACCTAATACCCTAGATTATGGCGTTACATCTTCTTATCCCTTGGAGGGGATCCAAGAGACTTTGGTTCTTTCTTTTGTACATTTTGTTAGTGGGTCAACTGATCCTGTCACATGGCTCTACCTTGAGCACTCATTAATAGTATGTTATGAAAATGATTGTATTTTGGATGTGTTCCTTAGGTGGAAGTGAAATGATTTAACAAGTGACTGGATGTGAGGAGTGAATGACAGGGCAGAATCTAGGATAACCCCAAGGCACCATGCCTGGGGATACAGGGTGATGGTGGAATTGTTAGCTATGATGGATGTTACTGTATTTAGTTGGAGGAAAGCGAACCATTTCCATTTTGGAGAGGTTTAATTTAAGGTAGCGTTGTGACATCCAAGTAGAGATAGCAGACAGGCAGGAGGAGACACGAGATAGGAGTTCTGGATTGAGATCAGGAGAGGAGAGATAGATCTGAGTATCAACAGCGTAGAAGTGGTAGTGGAAACTACGTATGTGAGCTGATTTATTTGCCAAGGGAGGAAATAGGGAAAATAAAAAGGGTCCCAGGAAAGAACCTTGAGGAACCCCAACAGAAAGATTTAGGGGGAGGATGCTAGGATGATTCCATCCTGCTGTTGATTTTTCATTGTAGCTGGCAGGAAGGGAGGATAAGGCAGTTCTGGGAGATTGTCGCCAATAAGAAGAGGCAATTTGTCACTGAGCGACTAAATCTTCCCATGTGCCCCTACCCTTAAGCAACTTTCCGTTATACATTACTTACAAATGTTCAGTGGTTGAATATATATGTAAATGTATTTGCCATGAAAAGAAATATCTGTCTGACTATTTACATTCTCTGCCCTCCTACCTCTGATGCCTTAAATAATATTGCACGGCAGCTAATCAAAGACCATTAAAAGAGCTGGAGGAGGCATGTCTGTTAAAATATTCGTTATTGAAAATATTCTATTGTCAGACCCAGAGAACAGAAAGAAATAAACAAAGAAACACTGATTATGAGTGCAACTGGATGTACAAATAACTTTTAAACCATGTACAATGTATAATTTAATGTGTATAGTTATGTAGTAACACTATGCTAAAATCAGTTTCAGAATATTTGTAAAATGTATTTACAAATATTTTTCTCTTTTGCTTTTGACAATAATTAACAAACAATATTTTTAATGCAGCCTTAGCTCATGAAAAAAACATTTTTGAATGAGTAATGAACACTATTCATATATATATATATATATATTTATATATATATATATATATATATATATGTATATAAAATCTTGTTTTAGTACATATCCTTAATCTTCCCTACACTTTGTTTTGCAGATGGTTAATAATCCTTTAGCAAATCAAGCAGCAGCAGCAGCAGTGGCAGCAGCAGCTATGGGGTCAATAGCAGGTTCACAAGCCTTTGGAAATGCACTTTCCAGTCTACAAGGGGTTACAGGTCAACTTGTCACAAATGCACAAGGACAGGTAATAACTGAAAATGCTGAACATGCAGTAACTCAAAAACAATGCAGTGGCATGTCTACTAAATCACATTAGAAAAGTGATGCTTTTCTTCAAATTCAGTTCATGCTAGTCTTGCCATAGACATATAAATGAATATTTTTGTAGATGCAGTAGCACTTTATTGCAAGAATGAGCTTGTATATCAACAAAATAGCAAAGTCCCTTTCACAAAATATCTGAATCTTGACAGCGTATACAGTTCTATAGGTCTTTTTTGGGCCTTCATTCTGAAAAGATGAAAAAAGATTACATTATAACAAGCTTTAAAAAAATCTTGGGACAGAGTTTACTTGGTATTTTCTTAAAAATAAGCATTCATCTATGATAACTCCACAGTTGATATGATTTGCTATTCTCAGTCTGCAACAAGTGAATATTTATGAATTCTTTTTTATAAAAACCTTACTGTAAACTAGGTGTGCAATTCAGTGTTCATTTACATTTTTTCTACAGCTGCACAGATGGTAAACAAAAAACTTAAAACTACACTTCACCCCCATTCACAATCTAGAAAATATGCTGACCTTGTCATAGTCAGAGGGTGGGTGCAGAATTGTTCCATCACTATCCTGGGTGTTGAACGATGGAGCTTGTCAAAGTAAGACCATATCTAATGAATCATCTTATCGCAGGTGCACACCACACGTATATAAAGAGGATTGTATGAACAATGTGCCCTCTACAATAACCTTTCAATGTCTACTTTAACCTGGCTTTCAATCCCTTTTATCAAACCATCATCTTATACAACAGATCTTATACAGAGCCTGTTCATAGACATCTGTGATTTGGTGTGGTGTTGCTAAGAATCTAACCAATGTGTATAATGCTTGCAAAGAAGCAGTCAGTTTAGCTGCTCACACAGGAAAATTATGATTTCATACCTATAAGGGATAACTACTGAGGATTAATCCATTTTACAATCCTATCAATATACTGTAATTTTGCACAGGATTGTTGCTGCAGCACACAGTACTGTATCTAGATTGTAATTTTTGTCTCAAAACATTACTGAACTCTAAATGAAAGCCGATAGTATGCCGAATAAACGCTGTTTCATGTACTGTAGCTTATTCCAATGCACAAATTAAACATTGCAGTAGGAGTAATGTCCTTCACTAAAGTGCATGGTTTCAGTGTAATACAACATGTTTCAATACATAATACATATATTCCTGGAATTTCCCCCATATTTTTGTGTGGGGAATAGTGACGGGGAATTCGACGAAAAATTTCAATGTAAATTCGCTAATTGGCAAACAATTCACGAAACGAGTCACGGCACACCATTTTTGTCGCGCGACTCGTTTTTTTTTTTTTACGCCAGTGAATTTTTAGCAGGCGAATTTTTGCTGGCGTTTCGCTGCAAATTCGCTCCTGGTGAATAAATTCGCCCATCACTAGTGGGGAAACGTGCATATGCCATGCATACATTTGCATTTAGCACACACTGTGGGTCATTTATCAACACTGGGCAATAACCCATGGCAACCGATCACATTGCTGCATTCATTATTTTTCTTTAAGCTGGCTTTAAAAAGCTAATCACTGATTGGTTGCTATAGGTCAGGGGTGGGCAAACTTATTAGTCAACTAAGCCAAATATCAAATATCAGCGATTTAAATTTCTTTTGAGAGCCAGATATATAGGAAGGTGCATTGTTATTAACTTAATAAGAGTCTTCCTAACCATCTCAACATACCTTTCTCAATTATCGACACTACATCTTCTTTCACTCCACAACGTTTCCTAAAATTAACTTAATAAACTTTACGTAACTAACTTTTTACTTACTAACTTTACTTAAATATCAATAATTAACTAAGAGCTTCCAAATTAATTACACCAAATTAATATAAAACAATGTTTATTAATTCATTTTTTTAAATTAATTTATATAACACATTCCATACTGAATAAATACACACAATTCAATTAATAAACCCATTAATTTCATACATAGTCAATTCATTTTAGAATGTTGCTTTTTATTAATTAATTAGAGAAATGTCCTTGTGCAATTAAGAGTTCATGAGCAAGGGAGCAAAAAACTATTAGCCACTTTACTGTGCAAATTAATAGATTCTGATTTCCATGTGCCAAATTATAAGACTTGGACGTGTGACTCTAGATGAGCATACTTGTGAATATTGCATGTCTATCCCACTTGGCTGAATATCGAGCCGTTATTGTGAGCCCGCACCTGGAAGAGCCAAATTCAAGGGGCCAAAGAGCCGCTTATGGCTATCGAGCCACGGTTTGCCCACCACTGCTATAGGTAACTGCCCATGGGCAAATTTGCCCAGTGTTGATAAATGAATCCCACTGTCTCATGAATAGTGGCATACCAGAGAATTGGAACATTTTCATATTTGTTTAATTGTCTATATTTTTATAACTGCATTAGTTGTAAAGGAACCAAGAATGTCCAGTTGCAGTAACCTATAGCAACCAGTAAGATATTTACTTTTAAACAGATGACTAGTAAATTCTACCTGCTGACTGGTTGATATGGTTGGCTGCTTCTGGCAAACATAGTGCCTTTTCTTACATAACCCCAAAAGTCTGACTTTCCCAGAAGATAAATTATGCCTGAATATAATATGATTGTGAGTAAGAATGCACATGCTAATGCCATGAACAAACACAGCACACTTTTAAAGGAGAAGGAAAACTACTAAAGCAGTTTATTGCCAATAGATTAGCCACAATAGTGCAAGCTTTAACACTTTATGTATTCTGCATGCTTTACCATACCTGAGTAAATGACTCTAATTGTATAGCAACTGCCATATTAGCTTGTTCTGACATCACTTCCTGCCTTAGTCTCTCTCTCTGCTCGCTCATAGCTCTGTGTAAAGATTACAGCAGGGAGGGGAGGGGGAGAGGGAAAGAGCAGCAAACTGAGCATGCTCAAGCTATAGCCCTGGAGGTGTATGCTAAAAACATGAAGTCTGATACAGTAGCTCATGTGTACACAATAGAAGGAAAGAAATGCAGTGTTTCTTTTGAGCAAGGACTCAGAGCAGCATTACTGAGGTTTTACTGGTGTATTTCTATAGACCTTTTTGATAAAGCTTATTTCATTTTAGCCTTTCCTTCTCTTTTAAAGCTGTGTGCCATATTTTTTCTCTTAGTTGTAAGCTCTGTTGACCAGGACCCACTTCCTTCCTCTTGTATCAGTTAATGGTATTATGAAATCTTTATGCCTATGTTATTATTATTAATAATAATAATAATAATAATAATATAATTCTACCACATGCAGTAAGCTTGTAAAAATGATTGTGTTGATCTGGGAGCTGGACTTCTTGCTTCTGACAGTTTCATTTTCTTCCTTTGAATTAAAGGGATACTGTTCTCAAAAGTATTGACCTATATCTGAAAACATGGGGCTTATTCATCAGCATTTCGGAAAATTAGGGGATTGGTGAAAGTTATAAAGAATCTTCAGAGAAACAATTATAAATCAGGATGTACACTGGCTATTTATTTCACTAGCTACTGTATATTATTAAACTCTATAGCGAATAATGATATTAATTTAGTACAGCGTAAGCAACAGTTTCCAGAATCACCTTTCTGAAGCTTTTCCAATCTAGCAAAAAAAAAAAAACCCAGACGATCTAGAAGCTCATTTTATGATACAATGTAGAAAGAAAAGAAAAACACTACAGCAAATGGCCATCTTTTAAATGTTATATGATGTCTTTTTTGCAGATATCAGTAGCTATTTAAGATGCTTAAGGTTGGGTAAAGATTATATTAAATTATGTAATCCTCATTTTGATGAAACATACTTTAGGCAGCAAAAATGCTTTGGACACAGATCGAAAAGTTTGTAAACAATGTAAAGTATGCATTTCTGCATTTTGAATACAAAGATTGAGTCTTTTAGTAGTACTGAAGATGGCATGCACCCTCTAGTGAACATTGTTTTGAATAACAGGAGAAGACACATCTCTGTACATGTCTATTATCTATACCGTAGATAGGAAGAAAAAAATAGATACTGTAGATAGCTAGACAGGTAGCTTTATAGGCAGATTGTATCCTGTATATGTTATACAATGTAATATGTTGTTTTTATTATTATGATTATGATGCTGATGATTATTGTTATTAATAATAATAATAATTAAAGTTATACAATAAAAAAAAAATTTCCCAAAGCATGACCCCAACATTTCAGTCCCTCTCAGGTGATCTTTGTCAGGGACACAGAGGGGCAGGAATACTTATTTTTTTAAGCATTTTAAGGGACATCACATTAATAGCAATGAGCATGTTTTTTCTCCCCATGGAAAAATTTGCCGCAAAAAAGTTGTCAAGACAAAAATGTTGCAGAGACAAAAAAAGTTTCCATGAGAAAAAACACCCATTGACTTTAATGATATGGAGCGAGAAAAATTGTCATACACATAAAAAAGTTTTGCCACCCATTGACCTCAATGCATTTCTCAAATTCACAAAATTTCTTTGGTGAAGCAGAAAAGACAGATTCGCTCATCATCTGCTAAAAAGTGCAGAGCACATTTCTATAGGGCGTAAGGCAGTCATGGCCTTAATGTCTGCCACAAGCAACCTTATGGTGCTCCATAGATGAGGGGGGCCTATGTGTTGATATCCACCTGACCCTTATACATACAGAGCTTCTAAACACTGACACAGTGCTGTATTAACGAACAAGTTACCAATGGCAGCAATAATGCCGTTTAAAAAAAAAAAAGAAATTCAGCTCTGCTAGTGCTGAGTGATGCTCCCCCCTGGACCCCCTCAAGTTTGTTTCATTTCGGATTTTTAGCAGCTTTGAGGTATAATAAATATTTTAAAAGTCAAGTTAAGTTTAAAAAAAAAAATAAAGTCTATTAATCAAAGAGAATGCAAAGAATATATTAAGTGCAGATGATGCTGATGTTTCCCACTTTAAAAACTCAACCAGAAAAAATCGAGGCTTCGTGATAGGCCCATAAATGTGCCCAATGTTATGAGACTGTGCAAGTGGAATATCTTTGTTAAAATAAGTCTATTAATCAATCATTTTCTGTTGCCAGTATTTTGACATAAGTTGCTCATTATATATTTATTATTTGCTCTGTAGGGATGGCACGAACTGTTCGCCGGCGAACTTGTTCGCGCGAACATCGGCTGTTCGCGCTCGCCGAATGTTCGCGAACGTCGCGCGACGTTCGCCATTTTGGGTTCGCCTTAGCTGGCGCTTTTTTTTTACCTCTCACCCCAGACCAGCAGATACATGGCAGCCAATGAGGAAGCTCTCCCTCCTGGACCACACCCCCTGGACCACTCCCCTTGCATATATAAACTGAAGCCCTGCAGCGTTTTTTCATTCTGCCTGTGTGTGCTTGGAAGAGCTAGTGTAGGGAGAGAACTGTTAGTGATTTGAGGGACAGTTGATAGTAACTTTGCTGGCTAGTAATCTACTTGATACTGCTCTGTATTGTAAAAAAAAATCTGTATCTGTAAAAAAAAATGCATATTTTCAGCATTTATATGGCATATTTTTTCTGGCCTCTGTGCCATACCTCCCAACTGTCCCTTTTTTGGAGGGACAGTCCCTCTTTTGAGAGCTCAACCCGCTGTCCCTCATTTGTACTGGAAAGTCCCTCTTTTCTCTGCACTGAAAAGCCAGAAAAAGAAGCAAAGATTTTAACTTAATTGGCTTTTGGCAGAGAGTCCAGAACAGCTAATAGGTGCAAATAAGATACTTTGTAACACCTTTGAGATAAGAAAATAAGTAATTGTAACAGTTTAGATAAGGAGAAATATTTTCAAACTTTCATAACCTGTCAAATTTAGTAAAATAAACATGGTAATTAGGGGGTGTGGCCTCAAAGATGGGCATGGTCACAAAAATTGTGCCGTGCTGTGGGCAAAAAAAAATGCTGTCCCTCTTTTTACATCCAGAATGTTGGGAGGTATGCTCTGTGCTGCAGTGGCTGCGACAAAAAAAACTGGGCAAACAATGCCTACAAGGTCAACGTATACACTACTACAGTTGTTTGGCAGTTTGGCAGTTGTTTGAAGAACAGTAGATTACTAGCCAGCAAACTTACTATCAACTGTCCCTCAAATCACTAACAGCTCTCTCCCTACACTAGCTCTTCCAAGCACACACAGGCAGAATGAAAAAACACAGGTTTAGAAATGTAGTGTGATTTCTGCCCTTTACAGCACAAAACGCAGCGCTGTGTCAACAATGGATTTTTCAGATACATTTTTGCCCTTGATCCCCCTCTGGCATGCCACTGTCCAGGTCGTTGCACCCTTTAAACAACTTTAAAATAATTTTTCTGGCCAGAAATGTCTTTTTTAGCTTTTAAAGTTCGCCTTCCCATTGAAGTCTATGGGGTTCGCGAACATCGCGAACAGTTCGCATTTTTTGCCTCAAGTTCGCGAATATGTTCGCGAACTTTTTTTCCGACGTTCGCGCCATCCCTATTGCTCTGTAGGAAAACTGAATATCTGCAGAGAGAGATTGTAGAGAATATATTAAGTGCAGATGATGAATCAGTCTTTGCATTATCTCTGGCTTTGACACCATTTGACATAATTAGGTCAGAAAGTCAGTTCTAAAGCTATCAAAAAAAAACTGTTGTGCCCTTGTTATTAAAGTATAGTATTTAGTAAAAAAAAAAAAAAGGCTTTTTGGCCTTTGTGTACTTCAGTATACAGTGGTTAATGATGTATTAAGTTCTCCTTTCCATAAAACTTAGGGTGGCATTTAATAAAACTCATATTTATCTAATTTTTTTATTAAAAACAAAGTTGAACTAACTCCCAACTATGAATTTAACAGATTTATCACAAAATCACCTTGGAAAAGTCATGAAAAAAACATTACAACAAAATTGTGTGTCAATTAGTATTGTGAGACACTCCAAAAACTCGACTTTATCGAATTTTCACCACAACAACTAGAATTTATTGGCTTTTTGGACAAAAGCCAGTGCAGAGAACAATGTCAAGAAACATCCTCAAGAACATTTGACATTGACTTCTGCAGGACTTGCACAGGTTTTATCCATAGTATTTTTAGATCTGGATTTTTAGCAGCTTTGGGATGTCATAAATCTCTAAAAAGTCAAGATTTTTTGCCCTCTAAAATTTTGAGTTTTCCCATTTAAAGGGGAATACTTTAGTTTAGTTGGTGGGTTGTATTTTCCTTTAAAAAACTCAACCCAAAAAATTTGAGTTTGAAGAAATATGGCCATTTAACTATGAAAATGTATAATAAAACTACAGATGGAGCCACTTGGATTTGTGTGTTAAATGCATTGTGACTCAGGATTAATTGAAGAAATCATCTTATCTCATTTAATGCATTTACCCTTTTCATTAGCATACCAAAGCACCATTGTTTTCAATTAGATGGGATGCTGTGAGGCAATATTCTGTGTTAAGTGGGAAAAATGTGATATTTGGGTTTAGTTATTCTGTATCAAACACACAATCCAAAGTGGCTTAACCTACTGGAGGCTAATAATTGAACAAAGGCACCAAGAAAAGCATACAATGGGAAAAAAACATTATGATAAAAGGTTTGGGACAGATTCAAAACAACTACATTTTGGTCTCTTGTTCCTTCATATAGTTTTAAGTTAGTTTTCTAGTTTCATGTTAAATTGTTCATTTATCATATTATAGTGTATTATTTATTATAGTAGGACATGGGAGCTAGTGGATAATATACACATTGGGGAAGACAGGAGATGGTGGCTAACACACCGAGGGAGACAGGAGATGGTGGTTATCACACTGAAGGGGAGATAGGAACTGGTGTATTCTATTGTTTGAGAAATCAGTCAATATAAATAACAATATATAAATAACAATAACCTTTATATATCCTTCAATCTCGGTACAGATTAAACTGACTGTATGAAAATGACAGCGCATGCTGCCAATGACCTGTAAGGTTCAACAGAAAAGTATTTAACTCAAAATAAAACTCCACATTTTCAAAAATTTTTGTAATGTATAGTAAGATATTAAAAACATCTGTAGGCCTGCAGGCCTAAAAAATTAAATTGTGAATAAATATAGTATAAAGCAGTTTGGTATTTGTGTCCAAAATTTTAACAAAAGGCTTTATTACAATATTACCTTTTTTTAAAAAAAAAAAAGATAATGAAAATATGTCCTGTATGGTAAGTATGAAGCGTTGAGACAGAGCTCCCATCTAAATTTATCCTTAAACTGGGAAATATTCCAAAATTAAAATTTAACATGAGCTCCATCATACTGAAATGAGACATTTTCTAAAGCTAATCAATTAAACATTCTGGACTGTTTCTGAAATAAACAAGTTACTCTTCACTATCCTCCTCTCATACCTAGAAGACGTATTCAATAGGGATGGCGCGAACCGCCGCAAAAAAGTTAGCAGACGCGTTCGCGAACTTGCGACAAACGCGCGAACAGTTCGCGAACGTCGCGAACCCCATAGACTTCAATGGGGAAGGCGAACTTTAAAAGCTAAAAAAGACATTTCTGGCCAGAAAAATGATTTTAAAGTTGTTTAAAGGATGCAACGACCTGGACAGTGGCATGCCAGAGGGGGATCAAGGGAAAAGAAAAATCCATTATTTTCTTATGTCAAAAGTGTTACAAAGTATCTTACCTGCACCTGTTAGCTGTTCTGGACTCTCTGCCAAAAGCCAAGTTCAAATCTTTGCTTCTTTTTCTGGCTGTTCAGTGAGGGTCTTTCCAGTGAAAGAGGGTCCTCCAAAAAGAGGGTCTTTCCAGTACAAATGAGGGACAGAGGGTTGAGCTCGCAAAAGAGGGACAGTTGGGACTCGGGAGGTATGCACATTTTTTTTTTTTAGTCCAGGAGGTGTGTGGGGGTGGTCCAGGGAGATCTTCCTGATTGGCTGCCATGTATCTGCTGGTCTGGGGTGAGAGGGCAAAAAAATGCGGCAAAAAAAAAAGCGCCAAATTGACGCGAACCCAAAATGCGAACGTCGCGCGACGTTCGCGAACTTCCGGCGAGCGCGAACAGCGGATGTTCGCGCGGACAAGTTCGCCGGCGAACAGTTCGCGCCATCCCTAGTATTCAATCCCACTCTTTTAAAATAACTGAAAATCCTGTCTTTCTACTTGCAGAATTTGTGCCAAAGTCAAAAATTTTGTATAATGTTGTGTGACCTGTAATCAGTTATTTGAGCGAGCTCTAATAGATCAGCTATGAAAGGGAGCCCCCTTATAAGATATATTGAATCTTATTGTCAATGAAAAGTGGACACCCAATTCCTGCATGTAGACAAAATGAAGTGTGACAGATGCTGAGAGAGGTATAGGAAGATAAACTTGATTATTTCAAACACAGTGCAGAATTTTTAATTGATTGTATTTATAAAATGTCTTATTGCATTATGATGAATCTTATATAAATTTTTCATTTTCGCAATAGTTCCGTTTTAACATTTCGAGCCATAAAGGCTGCCTCTATACCTCAGTTGCACCATTGCTCTTTCAGCAGTGGGAAAATATTGGCTAAAGGGAAAAAATGTATTGCATTATCAGCACAATTAGGGAAATCAAAGTTGAGCTCTTTCTACTATGTGCCAATGTTCAGACAATCCAGGGAACATGTCAGAGAGGTGGAAGGCCCCATATCTATCACTGAAGACGCCCAGGTCTCAATACCAGAGCAACTTTGCAGACTGGTGAACGGTTATGCAACAAACACAAATTTGCTCAAGGACTATGAGAACGGGCAACATTGTAATAATATCAGCATAGCTAAGTCACTTGAATGTGCTGAGGGCACCAACCCTATCAAATTTATCAAGAACTGGCTTAAAGATCAGTATGACACCAGCAATTTCTCCTGTTGTTGTTCAAAGAGTGCACAGAGTACAGAACTGTTCCAAAGCATAGTGCCAAGCTGAGACCTTTTTGTCATATCTCCTGAATTACCCAGACAGGACACCATACTTTAAATTGTGAGAAAACCATACTGTTTACCGACTACTCTATAGCAATGCAGAAGAGAAGGAGTGCATTCACTAGTGTCAAAACTCTGAGACATGCAATTTAAAACCAGTCCCATTGTTATTGTTTTTATTATTATTATTAATAATAATAATAATTATTATTATTATTATTATTATTAATAATAATAATAATAATAAGTATTTTTTAGAGTGCCAGCAAATTTTACAGTGGTGTAAAGGGTCCCCTACCCTTTCAAACTCAGGATTGTAGAAAGGAATTCAGTGTCACTTCTTCCAACACACTGGAGGAAGCCAGCACATGTTTGGATAGCAGGACACATTCCAAGAGAGCTTGTTGTTGAGATGTGTTCCTGTATAAAAAAGAAAAATACAAACATTGCCACACACGTTGCATACTGACTAGTGATGGGCGAATTTATTCGCCAGGGGCAAATTCGCGGCGAATTCCCACGATTCGCCGCTGGCGAATAAATTCGCGAAACGGCAGGAAAAATTCGCGGGCAAAAATGCGCCACCAAAAACGAGTCGATGCGACGGCAAATTTTTCGCCAATTCGCGAATTTCTCTGGAAATTCGCGAATTTTTCGGCGAAGCGAAACGCGGCCGTTTCGCCCATCACTAATACTGACCAACTAGACAGATATATCTTTAAACAGTGCTCCTGGACACAGTTGTTATTTAACCTAGTCTCTGTATCTCTCCCCCCCCCTCCTGCTGACCTTCCTATTATGGATGATATTACGAGTTATATTTTACTCTGGACTGTGCTCCAACATTGCTTATGGGAGATTTGAACTCCCCTACTAATATGGAGCCTCTCTTATAACTCTCTTGACCTCTGGAGAAAAGGTCACTCCCTAATTACAGTCTACTCCTGCTATTCTGCCTCAAATTGCTCTGCTCCCAGAATAGAGTTAGCCCCAGCCTCCATTGTTCTACAAATCAAGATTACAGATGTTTAACATGTGCAGAGTGACATATCTCAGAGCACACTCTCTGTCTATTAGATCTCACCAGGAATCTACCACACTTAATTGGCACCTTAACGCTAAATGGCTCTCTGTTCCACAAGTGACAACTATTGGTCAGATAACGCATAGTCCATTTCCCTCTTACTTTCTGGAAGGCATCTAATGCCCATCTCTATGGTTCTTTTATAGCACATATACCATGTCTATTTGAATCAATATGTCTAAAATGGTAAATTACTGTATTTGTTTCATAATGTACCTGTTGTGCTACATGCAGCACTGTTCTCCAGGTGGGATTAATAATAATAATAATAATAATTAAAAAACAAACACTAACTACAACAACAGATAAATATGGCCTGGCCATGCAACATTTCATTCTTTATTCTCCCTGAGAAGACACTGCAAATATAACTGCAGCCACTGCTTTAGATGTTTGGCCAACCTTCTCTTCGGGGTGAAAATCAAAGTGGATGTGAACTTTTCCCCTACCAGGCAAGTACTCTGGCCCCGAAAAAAAAATCTCTGAAACAAGAAAGATCTGCTTTCCACACAGTTTCACCCAATATTAATCCTACTCTTAAAATACCTACCCATGGTTCTAGGCCCACAGACCTGGACAAGATATAGAATTAAATATCTTGGCCAACTCTATACAGATCAGTTGTTTACAGAACTTTCCCAAGAATTTGAATTACCTAGCATCATGTGCACCAGTACATACATGTGTGCCCTCCATACACAATTTCAATCTACTGGAGCTTTTAGACTTAGAGATGGTGCACACGGTCCCACATAAGAAAAAGGATTAGCCAATATTTACAATCTTCTTACTTTCCAGAGAGGGAAATGTTCCAACTTCAGGCACTAATTACTGGGATGAACATTGCTGGTAGTGTTCCCTTTTTGTCCCCCCGACCACCCCAGCATTCCTGCTTTGTAAATTTTTGTTTCCTGAAAGCAAAAATAAAAACTTTAAAAAGGGTAATGATATATATATATATTTTTTTTTAAATATTGATATTTCATATTGAAAAATTTGTAAAAAGGCTTCTTAATTCTATGTTGGCAGCACGAGATTTAGCTTAACCTCTACGCTCCAAGAATGTCTCTTAAATAATACTTACATCGTTAAATTTTCCAAGGGGAAAATGAATGATGAAACAATGCCAATTGTGTTCTAGTGTTGCATTAAAGAATAAACTTGAATTGGCTAACTCATGGTTAAAAAGCAATGAAAAGTGTATTGGTCCATTGACTAAAATGTTATATAAATTTGATTGAAAGCTGAAGCTACAGTTCTCACTGGCTTCTGTAGCATTTTGGTATGTTTTAGGTGGCAAATGACCACTATAGTAAACCTCAGGGATAGAAAATATTCTGTATTATGTATTTTTTTGTTTTCTAAGGTGAGGCAATTTAGTCTTGGACACAGTAAATGTTATATAAATTCAGGAGAGCACAAAATCTACTTGAGTGTTCATGTGCATTCATGAATCTGGAAGAAATAATCACCACACCAGTCATTGAATTTCCTTGTAGATTGCACATGATATGATTCTTGAAAATAATTTTCATAGCTTAAATATAAAGGTGTCTATTGAAATGTTTTGTTATGAGGCAGATGATCATGAAGTGAGAAGAAAAAACCTACATAATAAAGCATCCACACTTTTCATGATTGATTATTGTTCCTACAAAATTTATATCTAGCATCACTTCTAAAACAATGATAAAAAATAGTACTTCAGTAAATAGCATGAAACTATTGATACAATCTGCTTTACAATGGATATTAATCTTTTATTATATTAGTACTTACTGTATATGGTGCAGCTTTTCTCCACACTTTCAAAGTAGACTGGAGAAAAATTGCTCTAAAATATTCCATTTTGATCAATGACTTCAAATCATTCAACTTTTTTTTGTACATTGTGGTATGCATCTCTTCTGCTTAGTCTTGGCATGCTGCTGTAAGTCATAAGGTAGAGTGATAGGATCATGTCTGTAATGTACAGAGCAAGCAAAGTGATTTCTACAACAGCAGAATGTGCTTTTCAATTTACATTCCAAATAGAATAGACACTGTTCTTCAATAGTACAGTTCAATTCTTTCATTAGCCTTCTTTTCAGAATGATATACAATTTCTAATCTGACAGGTGTATTACTTTCAAATTTTTGTTTTCATTATTTGCTAAATCAATAGCCTGCATCTTCATTGTTTTGACCGCTGCTGTTAGACACTTCAAATAAAACTCACTCAAATGTAATTATAAAATTGAATGCAAATAGTCTGCTTTTTTTTTAAAATAAAACCTATGTAGCATTTTTTACAACAAGTACAGCCTATGACAGGTCAAATAAAGTTGTCACTAATAAAGGGTACAGGAGTTCCCCAATACATTGGTATTAAATGATAATTACAATAATGAAACTGATGTAATTGCTGATGAATGAATCTTTTAATAAGGAAGGTCTGCAGGCCCAGATTTCTGATTTGAATGCCCAGACACTGCAGGATCCTAGCAGCCACCATCTTTACTCAGAATGGTCCTAGCACCCACCAACTTTGCACCACAGGGTCCTAGATTGCTGGTAGCGCTTCTTAGAATGCGGCTGGGTGGTATGCAACACCTACAGTCTTGCCTCACCACAAATCCAGGCCTGATGTTCTGTTAGGGTAATAGTTCTGGAGAAATTCTGCTTAGTTACATAGTTAAATAGTTAAATTGGGTTGAAAAAAGGCAAAGTCATCAAGTTCAACCCCTACAAATGAAAACCCAGCATCCATACACACCCCTCCATACCTTCACATAAATTATATATGCCCATATACTAACTATAGAGTTTAGTATCACTATCAATAGCCTTTGATATTATGCTTGTCCAAGAAACCATCAAAGCCCCTCTTAAAAGCATTAACAGAATCAGCCATCACAACATCACACAGCGGTGCATGCCACAGCCTCATTGTCCTCACTGTGAAGAGCCACCTACGCTGCTTCAAATGAGAGTCCTTTTCTTCTAGTCTGGAGGGGTGGCCTCTGGTGTGGTGATCCTCTTTATGGGTAAAAAGGTCCCCTGCTACAGTATATGTCTATAATGTCCTCTAATGTACTTGTAAAGTGTAATCATGTCTCCTCCCAAGCACCTTTTTTCCAGAGAAAACAACCCCAACCTGGACAGTCTACCCTCATAATTTAAGTCTTCCATCCCTCTAATCAGCTTAGTTGCATGTCTCTGTACTCTCTCCAGCTCTTTTATATCCCTCTTAAGGACTAGAGTCCAAAACTGCACTGCATACTCCAGATAAGGCCTTACTAGGGAAAATTACATTTTCTTCCCTTGAGCTTATGCCCTTTTTTATGCAAGACAGAACTTTATTTGCTTTAGTAGCTACAGAATGACAAAATTAGACAACTTGTTATCTATAAAAACATCAAGATCCAACACTGAACCTCATATTACAGTTTGCTGCCCAGTTTCCCATACTTAGACACATCACTTACATGCAGAGTGGCAACATCCTGCATGGAACCTATAGTTCTGCACAATTTAGTATCATCTGCAAATATAGAAGCAGTACTTTAAATGCAAACCTCCAGGTCATTAAAGGACCAGTAACATAAAAAAATTAAATTGATTTAAAGTAATGAAAATATAATGCAGTGTTGCCCTGCACTGGTAAAACTGCTGTATTTCCTTCAGAAACACTACTAAAGTTTATATACAGTAAATAAGTTGCTGTGTAGCTGTGTAGCAATGGGGCAGCTAGTCAAAAGAGATAAGGCTCAGGTTACACAGCAGATAAGCTCTGTAGAACATAAAGTTATCTGTTATCCATTATTTATCTTGTGCCATATAGTCTTTTTTCAATTTTCACCATTGCTACACAGCAGCTTGTTTATATGAACTATAGCAGTGTTTCTGAAGCAAACAGGGCAATTTTACCAGTGCAGGGCAACATTATGTGATATTTTCATTACTTTAAAACACTTTCATTTTTTGGTGTTACTGTTCCTTTAATAAACAAGTTGAAAAGCAAGGGACCCAGTACAGAGCCCTGCAGTTCCCCACTAACAACACTGGTCCAATTAGAAAATGTTCCATTTACCACCACTCTTTGTAGTCTATCTTTTAGCCAGTTCTCTATCCAGTTACAAATATTATGTTCCAGGCTAACATTCCTTAATTTAACCAGTAACCTTCTGTATGGCACTGTATCAAATGTTTTAGCAAAGTTTAAGTAAATCACATCCACAGGCATCCCAGAATCGAGGTCCCTGCTTACCTTCTCATAAAAAGAAATTAAGATAGTCTTGCAAAGTCTATTATGCATAAATCCTTATATAATTATAAATTATCCTACATACTTATAAAAGGATAGCTTGATCAGTTAGGGTGTGATTTTCTAAATATTCTTGGAACTATGACTGAATGCCATTTTCCATTATATGTACACTTGTTTGGAGTTAAAGGAGGATTCTGACTAAAGATTATATATATCTTTTAGTTATTTATCAAAGGTCACGTTTTAGAGATTTGAGAGATATTTCATATGTTTAGAATGAACTCACAACTCAAATGTTTTCTGATTTAAGAAAAACTTGAATGAGAAAAACTCTAGAATCACTCAAATTAATTTGAGAGTTTTTGAGTGAAACCCACAAGAAAAACCCTGGACATCATGAAGGCTACAATTATCTTCAAATGACTGAAGTCACCTCAAATATTTTTTAATTCAAGCTATTTCAAGGTTCAGGGTATATTGAATCTCAAAAATTCAAGTTTTTAAAGAAAAAGGATTGTTTTTTTAAACTGAACAATTTAAATTTTGAAAAACACATTCCAAAACTTGATTTTTTCTGGCAAAAAATTACTCAACCTTTAATAAATAATCCTCTTAGATTTGAAGTACAGTATTTATATTTTGTAACAATGCAAAATATTTCCATATTATCCAGAATATTTCATGACTACAATAAGTAATCAATCCTATTTTATTCAGATTATTGGCACAATCCCACTCATGCCAAATGCGGTGTCATCAAATCAAGCAACAGGAGCAGCTCAGGGACTTCAAGTGCAGCCAATAACTCCACAGCTCCTGACCAATGCCCAAGGCCAGATCATTGCCACAGTGATAGGAAATCAGATCCTGCCAGTGATCAACACACAGGGAATAACACTTTCACCAATCAAACCCGGACAACAGGTAATTTTCTCCTCTGTCCTGATGTTTCAGATACAAGGAAAAGTGAACTTGCATTAAATTCAGATTATTTTTGGCAACATTCTTGTTGACTGAAATATGTAGAGCAACAAATGTAGGAGAGTTCACATTGCATTCATCTTGCTTTCATTAAAAATAATACTATTTACAGGTATTATGAAAGTCTAGATGTTATTCATTTCTGAGATAGTACTATGTTTCTTGATATTATGTATATATAATATATAGGCATGTGCTTGATACCACACTCACCTTTCCTTTTGAGCACCAGCCGGGTGCTGACAAAAAATCATATCATGTCTGTAAAAAGAAAGCACTCATGGCAAAAGACTGAAGAAAGCAAATACAGTATAATGCTTTTCTGAGAAATCAACACATTTGGATCCTCTAGGGACCATCATCACAATGTGCACAAAACAAGCTTTAGATTTCTTAAATACCACCACCCCCACCAAGTGTCATAAACTTCATACATCTGATTCAGTGAGCACTCCATATAGTGCATCATTAATCAATTAATACAGTCAATAATACTTATAAATAGTGATGGGCGAATTTATTCGCCAGGGGCGAATTCGCAATGAATTCTCGCGAAACGCCACCGAAAATTCGTCTGGTGAAAATTCGCTAAAAAACCATGACGCGCGTAGTTTTTGACGTGACCCGACGAAAACCGCATGACGAAAACGATTCTTTCGAAAAAAATTTCGCCAATTTGTGAATTTCGCTGGAAATTTTGGCGAAGCGAAACTGGGTAGATTCGCCCATCACTACTTATAAAATTTAAAACTACATAAAAGTGTTGAAGATATCAGATAATAAAAAATGGTGCATGAGATGTGGCTTATAGAATTCTGTAAATAGCCTTTTCTATCTAGTTGGTGGGTGATGCTGATCCCAGTGACTTTTGGAAGGAGACTCTGTACAAGCCATTCATGGTGGGTTATAATCTATTAATATTTTGGAATAAAAGGTAGACATAGTGGGATATGCATCCTTGGGATGCAATATGCTACTTACAGATAAAAAGCAATATACATCTCTTTATTATTGATTAAAGTAGACTTTGCGTACATCTTTTTGGTGAGTTTAGATATGAACTTGAACTTGTTGAATAGTTTTTATTAGATTTTAAACTTCAATAAAAATATTATATGTACATCATATTTAGTATTATATGTAGTATCTTACACAGTGAGGGTAGTATTCCTTGACACATAAGTTTTGTACATTGTCACTTTAGAAGGTAACAAGACTAAAAATGTATTCATACTATTCACTAATGTTGAAAGTTGCTACACTATGACACCAGATTTGTGTGGACAGGATATATTTTTATCTGTTATTGTCAACACTTGTGTTTTTACATTTTATAAGTATTATTGATTGTATTAATTGATTAATGATGCACTATATGGAGTGCTCACTGAATCAGATGTATGAGGTTTATTAGGATGCCTAGAGGATCGAAACGCATTGATGTCTCCGTAAAGCATTATATTTGCTTTCATCGGTCTTTTGCCATGAGTTCTTTCTTTTTACAGACTTTATATATATATATATATATATATATATATATATATATATATATACAGTTGTGCTCATAAGTTTACATACCGTAGCAGAATGTATGATTTCTTAACCATTTTTCAGAGAATATGAATGATAACACAAAAACTTAACATTTTTTAAATTTTTCTCTTTTTTTAATCCTGCAAGTGCCATCACTTTACACATTTTATATATATAAAACACATATGTATCTAAAACAGCCAAAAGTGTGCACTCCATTAAACAAGGTTAAATGTCTGGGTGCAGGAGTATGTAGATTATAAACCATCATATTACACCGCACTAAGGTCTTTGGTGATCAACAAAAGAAAATAGAATATAAGTTTGTTGAATCAAGGTTACAGTGCTGTACAAAGAGCAGACCTAAATAACCCCCCAGCTAGAAAAAAAACAGAAAGTCTGTTAATTAATTGCCATAGTAACAGTAGTGGACACTCAAATGATTGTGACAGTGGAGGTCTGATATCTGATAAGCCCTACTGAAACTAAATCTGGGGTTTTGCTCTTTATAGACAGGCAAGCCTGGCTATATTGCTACATAATATACGGTACATCACTTTAATGTTTAAGTAAGCACTGCAAATAATTTTCAATATAATGCAACCATTACATTACTAATCACTACTATATATATATATATATATATATATATATACAGTTGTGCTCATATGTTTATTTACCCTGGCAGAATTTATGATTTCTTAATAGCGATGGGCGAATTTATTCGCCAGGGGCGAATTCGCGACGAATTCCCGCGATTAGCCGCTGGCGAATAAATTCGCGAAACGCCAACAAAAATTTGCCCAAAAAAACGAGTCGCGCGTCGTTTTTTACATGACGCGTCGAAAAACGACGCGCCGCGCCAAGATTGACACGACACGCGTCAAAAACGACGCGCGACTCGTTTTCGCGAATTTTCTGCGAAATTTGCGAATTGGCGAAAAAAATCCGTCGCGTCGCGTAAAAAATTACGCCCATCACTATTTCTTAGCCATTTTTCAGAGAATATGAATGATAACACAAAAACTCATGATTAATGGTTGGCTGAAACCATTTATCATCAAACAACTGTATTTACTCTATTTAAATCATAATCACTACAAAAAACTACCCAAATGACCCTTATCAAAAGTTTACACACCCCAGGGTTATTACCCCCTTTAACAACGATAGCTTGAAGTCTTTTGTGGTAGTTGTGGATGTGGCTCTTTATCTTATCAGATGGTAAAGCTGCCCATTCTTCCTGGTTCATGGCCTCCAGTTCCCGTAAATTCTTGGGCTGTCTTGCATGAACTGCACGTTTGAGGTCTCCCCAGAGTGTCTCAATTATATTGAGGTCAGGAGACTGAGATGGCCACTCCAGAAACGTAACTTTATTTTGCTATAGCCAATGACAGGTCGACTTGGCCTTGTGTTTTGGAATGTCCAAGTATGTCGCATGCGCAGCTGATGAGTGCAAAATTTCCTCCAGTATTTTTTGATAACTTACTGCATTCATTTTGCCATCAATTCTGACCAAATTTCCTATGCCTTTGTAGCTCACACATCCCCAAAACATTAGCGATCCACCACCATGTTTCACTGTAGGAATAGTGTACCTTTCATGATTGAACTTGTTGACTCCTCTCCAAATGTTGTGTTTATGGTTGTGGACAAAAAGTTCATTTTTAGTCTCATCACTCCAAATGACTTTGTGCCAGAAGGTTTGAGGCTTGTCTCTGTGCTGTTTGGAATATTGTAAGTGAGATACTTTGTGGCATTTGCATAGTGATGGTTTTCTTCTGGCAACTCGACTATGAAGCCCATATTTCTTCAAGTGCCTCCTTATTGTGCATCTTGAAACAGCCACACCACATTGTATTTTCACCTGTAGGTTTTTCTTTGCACCAATTGTTCTGACAGTTGTGGCTGAAATTTTAGTTTTATTTAGTTTGGTTTCAACAGAACCCCTAGTTTTGCACTTATTTATTAGAGTTTGAACACTACTGATTTGCATTCTCAGTTCCTTTGATATTTACTTATATCCCTTCCCTGTTTTATTTAGTTCAACTACCTTTTCCCGCAGATCCTTTGACAATTCTTTTGCTTTCCCCCGTGACTTTGAATCCAAAAAACATCAGTGCAGCACTGTATGAACGATACAACGGTCTGGTAGGAGTCCAGAAAGTCACTGACCTTTTATAAACACCCACAAATTACAAGCAAACAGATCAGAGGTGAAGATGATTACCTTTAATAGCCATTATAACCCTTTTGTGTCAAGTTAGATTGCATGTTATCAGGCCAAATCACAGGGTATGTAAACTTTTGATCAGGGTCATTTGGGTAGCTTGTGTAATGACAATAAATTGCTTCAGCCAATCACTTGTCATATAAATCAGTTAA
Organism: Xenopus borealis; assembly: GCA_024363595.1. Taxonomy (NCBI): domain Eukaryota; kingdom Metazoa; phylum Chordata; class Amphibia; order Anura; family Pipidae; genus Xenopus; species Xenopus borealis. Next base: position 62,723,517 of record CM044441.1, on the reverse strand, counting down.
TTCTAAACTGTTATAATGTTAAGTATATTCAAAGCACACAATAAATATTTAGTTTTGCAGTTGAAATTGCTGTCTGGGGGAATCCATGATGAGTGGAGTAGACTTTTCACATGTGTTTAGTACTATGGGTTTTACACTTGCAGAAAATTCCTAAAAGCATCATTAAGTGCGTGATGAGATGTGTGACATCGCTTCCAGCACAGACCAATTAGATTTAGTGTGTGCTAGTTTATATGAGAAATACTTTGTAACACAGTAGCCCCGAGGCAGCCATGGAGATAGCTGTTTACAGGTTATTGGCTTTGCATTCCATAATAAAAGAAATGAATTTTTTTGCTCATGCTGAGTGCTGCTGAAAATGCATGGGTCCTCATTCATCAAAGTCCAAAGGTAGTCACACTGAATGGTTTTTGCAACTATACCCAGCAGTTTCTCCTATTAAAGTTAGTCTGTTTACTACGTAAATGTGGATAAGAATTGTTTGCTGTCTATTTCATCTTGAGTTTTGCTGGGGCATCATCATGGGAGTAATTTGATTTTGTAAATGATCCCTTTAAAAGAATAAGAAACCATACTATTTGTTTTGAAAAGAATTGATGTTAAGGAAAGGTTGCCATAAACAGGAGAAGACAGCATTAAATGGTTTAATTAAATAAGAAACTTAGTATGAACAAGTTTCATTCTAAAATTTAAATATTACTATACTATAAGTATATTTCCAATTTACAGTTGTGTTTTATGTATATACATTATGTTTATTATTGCTATTTTTTATTACTCATCTGTCTATTTAGGCAGTCTCTTCTTCCTATTCCAGTCTTTTATTTAAATCAATGTATGGTTGCTAGGGTAATTTGGACCCTAGCAACCAGATTGCTTAAATTGCAAACTGGAGAGCTGCTGAATAAAATAACTTAAAAACCACAACTATAGAAAATGGAAACCAACTAAAAATGTTCTCAGAATATCTCTATACATCTTAATAAATATTAACAACCCCTTTAAATTAAGAAATGTTAATAACAAACACTTCGTTCTCATAAATGTAGAAACCGACAGCCTAGAAATGTTGGGGTTTCTGCCAAGTGTTTTTCTTCACACATAGCATCAACCTTACTCTGCAGCCTTTGCCCAGAAGAGTTGTCTGCTTTGATGTGCTGAATGTTCTGTGATTTATTTCATTCCGCTACATCATACAGACAGCAGCAAACGAAACATTGAAAATGCTTTGAAACCTGTCCTATTAATTATGCATTTCTTATCTTTATAATGCACATAAGTTCATGAACTTTAACGTTTTTAAAAGTTGGTCTTTTTTGTATTTGTATCCATTTAACATATTCAGCCTGGAAGTCTGGAAGCTATATAGTAATATGAGCAATACTTGGTGACATTGCATGTTAACCAAAACGTGATCTGGCCACCAGCTTCATGTAGATGTGCAAGGAGCTAGCAAGTTATTTCACCAAAACATTTAGAGGCAGATTCAGCAAAGGTTGAGACTTAAAATTTCACTATGACTACTCTTTGACATTTTAAGAGCTTGGAATTGCAGAGATTCATTCAGTAGATACTGTACATCACTCCACTTTTACAAAGTTTCTGAAATTCTCAAGTTGCCATGATATATAAGTCAATAGGAAATGCAATAAAAAAGATAAATACTATACTATAAAAGAATACATTTGTGAAAAAAAGCTGAGAAACAGAACAAGGAATTCTCAATGATGAGAATGAATTAAAAATATCAAGGATGTTTTTCAATTCCATTTGGCCCTTGAAAAACCACAGCCATATTTGACCACAACTTTCAAAACAACTTCAGTTTCAGGTTTTATTTTTTTAAATAAACCTTTTCAGCATACAAAAAGACCTGCTGGTGTACATGATAAGCATGTACAGTTTTGCCAGACTCAGAAGAATTAAATTTAAGAAAAAAAGTGTAAAGGATACCATTTAAAAGGGAAGGGGAGACAATCTGCAATTGGTTTTCATTTTTTATTGTTTGTGGTTTTATAGTTATTTATCTTTTTATTCAGCAGCTCTCTAGTGTGCAGTGTCAGCAATTTGGTTTCTAGGGTACAAATTACCCTAGCAATTGATTTGAATAAGAGATTGGAATATGAATAGGAGAGGGACTGAATAGAATGATAAGTAATAAAAAGTGGCAATAACAATACATTTGTAGCCTTACAGAGCATTTGTTTTTAGATGGTGTCAGTGACCCCCATTTGAAAGCTGCAAAGAAACAGAAGATAATTGCAAATCATTAAAAAACTATGAAAAATAAATAGTGAAGACCAATTGAAAAGTTTCTTAGAATTGACCCTTCTACAATATACTAAAAGTTAACTTGAAGGTGAACCACCCCTTTAAAGAAAACATAGCCCAAAGTTAGTCCCCTCCCAGAGTATATATATGTTTCCTGTCTAGTATTACAAAATTAATTTTAGCATGTTAAATTTATTCTACCAGTTTATTTTCGCCTTGTTTTGTTCCTTAAATATTCAAAGCCTGGGTGCATGGCAATTTAGAGAAAGAAAGTTTGTTCTCTCTCCTCTTTTCTCTCACACTCTAGTGAGATAAGGATCTAAGATTGTAAGCATCACAACATTATGGGGCACATTTACTAATGCTTAAAGATTTACTAATCTTTAATCTTCGAATAAAATTAGAATTTTTAAAATTCGGATTCAAAGTAATTTTGTACTACTTCGACTATCGAATAGCCCAAATTACTCTTTAAAAAACTTTGAATTCGACACTTAACCACCTTAAAGCTGCCAAATTGCCATTGTAGCCTATGAAAGACCTCCTGGAGCCTTTCTTTTTTTTGAGACCTGGAAAATCTAATTAAAAAAAAAATCATCTGAATCTTTCTAATCAAACGACACATTCAAACTATTTTTATTTGATCGAAAACAGACGTATTCAATCGAATTAGGTCCATTTTCAATCGAAAATAGTCTTGAAAAATCTTTAAACGTTTTTTTCACTTAGAAAATCGACCCTTAGTAAATCTACCCCTGTGTGTTACTGTGCCTCTTCAAACCACTGAAGAACATGTCAGAACTATATACATAAAGATAATAGTAACAATAAATTATGAATTTAATGGAAAATGCAGTAAGAGTTAGTAACCCAATTTATATATCACAGCACTTAACCACCGTTACTGCATTTTGTGCATGTGGATCCCATTTATCTAAGTTACTATACAGAATTTAAGAACTCTGCATTGAATGTATGTATGCTAGTCCACTAATCGGCACTAAGTTGCACTTGCTCCTGCTGTGCTCTGCATCTTGCTCCTGCTTTGAGCCTTTGTTGGTACATCCCATGAAAAGTGCAGTAGGGAATACAAGGAAGCCCTGTATACAACATTTGACTTGAGCCTTTTGTATACAGGTATATAATCTTGTGCATTAGTAATGATAATCAGTGGATTAAAGTTAAATCCAAGCATGAAGACATTCAAAACTGTACCTTACAGCAGCAAATATAAGGAAAGTGGGGCAAGGTTGATTGTGAGCAAACATGGATTCAGTTTGCAAATATGCCAGCCCTTGCATTATTTTAGCCCTAGCTGGGGGCACAGTTTAGAGAAGATAGAAACATGTAGCTGAATTATAAATATCCATTGTTTTATAAAGTAATAGTACAAGGTTATTAGTGTGCTATGTTGACCTTTGTATTCACATTTAAATAAATAAGCGCATATGCTCAATGATGAGATAAGTTTATTTAACTGAAAATTGCCACAAATCATGAAATTAGCGCCAATATAACATTCCTTGAAATTTTTTACTATGAAAAACATGTTCAAAATATGTATTCTGACTTCATCTCAACAGGTATTTGGGTTTGATTGATTATCTATAGTTTGTCTGTTAGTTTTTGTACCTGAATTAAATAGAGACTAATGGTCTGACCACTGAGTATCCATGAAACCTAAAGCAGTTTTTCTGTAATCCAGTAGCAAACACAGTAATTGTTTGCACATCAAACTTCATGTAAAAATATTGCATTGTTCATAAAAATTGTAAAATTATATCTTCAGAAAGTATTTTGGCACATCAAGAATGAATAAATCCCATTTGAATCTTGAATAAAGTAATTAATCACAAGAACATTAGTTAATTGCTGATGAGCTGTTCATTGTGAGTGTCATGTTTAATTTGAATTATCTCCAAATCCAGTTATTATTCAAGAGAATATTAGGCAATTAAATTAACATCCAATGCTTACCATGCACAGATTTATGAATATGTTGTTGACATCTACTGAGCCACTGTAAACGACAGGCTCTTATAAGGGAATGATTACACAAAGAAAATACTCATTGCTAGTCAGGGTTTGACTGAGATTCAAAATAGGCCCTGGCATCTCAGGAACACAGAGGCCCAAACTGGCCACAGAGCAGCCCAAACTGCCCCCACCAACCCAATCAATAGTGACTGTCTATGACAACTTACATCAGCCCCTCTGGCATTTGCCAGAACACACAGATTGCCAGTCTGAACCTGCTGCTAGTACAGTGAAGCATATAGACACAAATACATTTTCAATAGGAGGTATTGCCTGCAATTCTGCACCCATTTTAGTGCATTTGTAAATAAGTCAGAGAATGGAGAAGTTGTTATTAAAAAATGTTCACACTCACCAATATTTCCCTTCCTTTGAGTTTACGTTTGTACTTCTTTTATGGCTCTTCACTGGGTATATTAAATCACATGACAAAATTGCAATAAATGGCAACTCCACTTAGGAAGATATGAAGATATAATCTATTCCACTTCCATTTCTCCTATATGTTCAAATTAAGCTTCATCAACCAGCACAGACACAATCCAATCAAGCAACTTCACAAGCTAATCTTCTGCACTTGGCTCAAAATCAACCATCTATGTCTCAGAGCCCAGTACGTCAGGTTTCTTCCTCCTCTTCTTCATCTTCCTCTTCTTCAGCTTTGAGTGTTGGCCAGTTAGTCAGCAGTAAGTACTGTATTTACTTCTAATTATTTCTGTCCTTTTCTACTTTTCACTAAAATGCTTTCAGGTCTTATCTCCCTTGTATGCAATGTGTAACCATTTTTTCATATCCAAACATAATTTAAGGGGGTTATTTATTAAAATCTGAGTGTTAAAATCTTGAAAAGATCAATTGTTTTCTAAAATTTTTAGATGAAAAAAATTTGAAATTTTGTAGATGAAAAAAATTTGAAATTTTCTAGATGTATTATTCAATGCTGCAAAAAGCTCAAATCCAAAAATCCTCCATCTCAGACCTGTCGAAGTCCTGTATAAGTCAAAGGAACAGGCACCTATCTTAGTTTAAATTCTGCTCAGAGTTTAGCCTGAAAATCCATCTTTTCTAGACAAAAACTCAAAAAAATCTAGCAATTCAGGGAAAAAAGCCTGAAAAATCCAAGCAATTCTGGAAAAAGTCTGAAAAAATCTAGCGATTCTGTCTTTTGCTCAGTTTTATTGATTTTTTCTGCATTCTGATTCAATCTATTTTTTTAAATAATTAATAAGTTAAAATTGGCATGGGAGTTTTGTTGTGGTTTTTTAATAAAATACGAAATAGCAAATAACCCCCGAAGCTCTATGGAGCTCTATGAAGTTGTGCTCTATGGAAACTGTTCTTTAGAAAAGAAATGCAGTATAAGCTCACAATGATGGATATTGATATTGAGTGCTGTTATTAGATCTACCAGGCAGCTGTTATCTTGCATTAGGGAGCTGCCATCTGGCTATCACTCTAACATGCAGTACAACAGTAAAGAGTGAAGGAAGTTTATCAGAGCACAAATCACATGACTGGAGCAGCTGGGAAACTGGCAATATGTCTAACCCCATGTCAGATTTCAAAATTAAATATTAAAAAAATCTGTTTGGTCTTTTGAGAAATGGATTTCAGTGCAGAATTCTGCTGGAGCAGCATTATTAACTGATGCATTTTGAAAAATTTTTTCCCATGACAATATCCCTTAAAGGAATGTCCCTTCCGCTATCACTGCATGATTTTCATGATTAGGGATGTTTTTTAAATGGTAAATTCAATAAATATTGAATTTTCAGTATGACATTATTGTTACTGATCATGCGATCAGGTTATAGTTCTATCTAAGGAAATTAGTTCCTTTGTTGCATTGTACCTAGGTTTTTCTATGTGAAATAAATATTTTTATTTTAATGTCTAGTCATGGCTAACACATTTTTGGTGTCTTATATTTGCTGTAGCACAATCTGACTATTTAAAAAAAATGCAATGGGTTTTTGGGAGTGTAGTGCAAATTACTTACAAAGATGTTTTAAAATTCCTTTAATAATGTATTAGGTTTTTAAGGCACATGCAAAATAATTTTTCTTTATAAAATGCTCAGGTGTTTGTGAAGCAAAATAAAATCTAATATTTTCAAAACTACCCTGGCCTATTAGACTTTTCAAACATAGAAGGGTAAAGGCAACAAACAGCAAGCTATACAAACATTCTTAAGCTTAATAGCTAAATTATATTTCTTTAAAAATGGTCCTTGAAATGCCATGATGTAGAATAAAAATGTCTTATAATATGATAATTAAACAGTTTGCTTAAATTTCCACTACAGCACTAAAAATTGCTAACTCTCATGGATATTTTTCCCTGCAAAAATGATTTTGTAATCTGTCTCTTGATATTCTTCTTCTAACATTTCTACTTAATATATTTATGGAGAACATTATGGAGACCATTTTTAGAGCAATATTGTGAACATTGTTATTTTTCATAATGCACTTAGGGGCAAATTTACTAAATTCACGTGAATAGATTGTAGTTTCATCGAAAATGATCGAATTACGATTGTACAATTTAATCGGATATTCGAATATTCTAATTTGGCCTCTTCGATCATCGAATACTGAATTATCGAATAGATCGAATGATCGGATATTCAATAATTTGATCATTCGATGATAGAAGGAATCAAAATTTTAAAAACCTTCGAAATTTTAAAAACCTTTGGCTAAGTCCTGCTTGAATACCATTTGTACGATCTAAGCGTTCGATTGTTCGAATCGTACGATTTTTTCGGAGGCCCAAAGGAAAAAGTAAGATTTTTTGGTGAACGATCGTATTCGATCGTACAATTTCATCGAGAAATCAAATATCGAGCAAAATGATAGCCTAAAACTATTCGATAAGCATTCGATAGTCGAATGCTTATCAAATTTCTAATAAATTCGTAGGATTTATGGGGAAAAATAGTAAATTTGCCCCTTAATGTTATAGTAAATAAATGCAAGGATGGGTTCACACTCGCAGGTCTTATGAAAAGCTTCAGTGATTTTTTTTTAAAAGACTCAGGGGCTCATTTATAAACTTTGGGCAGGGCAGATTGGTTTGCAGAGTGAATATATTTGCCCTGCACCTTGTTATATTTAAAAAGCTGAATAAGAGTGTGCAAACAAATTTGCTAATTTGTTTTTCACATTGAGAATATCTAAAAGAGCCTTTTAAAAATGGCAAAAAATCTCAAATTGCAAATATTTATGCGCACACTCTGCGTTTGAATTACGTCACAACTTTGGTGGTGGAGAAAATATTTGCATTTTCGCTATTTGTTAATTTAAGTTACTGTCAACCCTATTTTCGAGCAAAACAACCTCGCAAAGTGCCTGTACTTACACAAAGACCAGTCTCATTTGTGAGTCATTTGTGAAAATGTATCCAACATATTTAGCAGCTCTTTAATATATATTCTATACTCTAGTTTTATATACCATTCTCACACATTATGGTCACATTTTTCAGGAGCCATTTAACCTACCTGAATGATTTTTGGAATGTAGGAGGCCCCCCGTGCAAGCACAGGAGGGCAATATAACATAAAATATAAACCCCATATCCAGACCAACATGTGTGTCAGTATACACCTCAGTCAGTTTATTAGAATTAATAACATACATTCTCAATAAGCTTTGAGCGTTTCTTTTTTTAAATCCACAAACAATCCCCCCTTTTTTTTATATTTCTTTTTTTAGATCCACAAACAGCAAGTGGTGAAGTGGATGGAGTCAATCTAGAAGAAATACGAGAGTTTGCTAAAGCTTTTAAAATCCGTCGTCTTTCCCTTGGACTTACCCAAACTCAAGTAGGACAAGCTTTAAGTGCAACTGAAGGTCCAGCTTATAGCCAGTCTGCTATTTGCAGGTAACTATGTATAATTAATTAATTAATTAATTTAATATTACTGTGTTTGCATGTATGTCTGAAACTCACTGTAAATGCATTATATAATCTACCCAAAACAGTGAACTATTTGCTTCCTTATGGCCTGCTGAAAATCCAAGTCTCATTTCTCAAGGAATTACTGCAATTTATACACTGTCCAAAATTGTAAACATTTAAAAGTATAGCCTGAATATTAAATTTTTTTTTGGAAGAACATTAAGGGGCAGATTTATTAAGGTTCAAGTTGTGTTTTCCACAGAAATTTGAGTTTTCAAGTAGATTTTTTGGTCTCAAAATTAAAATTATAAAAAAAAACCTCACAGTTTTGAGAATTTTTTAGATTTATTATACCCTAACCCTGGAAATAGCTTGTATCTAATTATACACCATCTAAAACCTGTCAAGTTCATGTTGGAGTCGATGGCAGAGGTCCCTTGAACCATTTGAAGAACTTACTAGTCTTTTTTTTAATTAATTCAAATTGTTTTCCATCAAATACTTGATCAATTCAAGTTTCTGGTTGATACCATTCATGTTTTTTTTTTAATTAGAAACCATTTGAGTAATGAGTTCATTTGAGTTCATTAAAGGTATACAAAACTCTAAAATTTGACCTTTGATAAATAACACTCTAAATAATTCCATGTTAATTTTATTTAATTCCATTTAAAGGACAGGAATATTTGAGGAGATTTGCCAACCACATTTTTAGTAGCCCAAACATGTAGGGTCATAACACATTAAGGGGCAGATTTATCAAGGGTTGAATTTGAATTTAACCCTCGAATTGCACCATCGAATTTTGGTCGAGTTAAAATCCCTTGAATTTGAATTTCGACAAAATTGTTCAAATTGATTGAATTTTTTTTATTCAATCAAAAAAACTTAGAAGAATCCTATGGGAGCTTCCCATAGTATTCTATAGCTATTCGGTAGGTTCAATCTGGCAAATTTTTTGAATTTGTAGATTTTTCTTAAAGGGACAGTACTACGAAAATCAAATTCAAATTTTCTTATTTGATAAATTCAAATCAAATTTTGGGCTATTCGATAGTCAAAAAAGCCCAAAATGTATTTGAAATTCGAATTTTTTTAAATTTGAATTTGATTCGAATTTTCACTTCTAATCAATTTGACCCTTAGTAAATCTGCCCTTAAATCACCCTTCATGAGCTTCTTCTGAAAGATCAAGCACCTTTAAATAGTCTGATTCAAATGAAATAAATCTTAGTTAATATTAACACATTTTTAATGAAATGAGAACATTGATCTTGCTTTGATTTGTTTTTGTTCATTTTACTTTTCTTATCTTAAAGATTTTCTCTTGTGATTTAATTAGATTTTGAATAAAACAATGTAAAGGCTTTGAGCATCAAACATTTCCAATAGACATCCATCTTTACCAGCTGGTCTTGCAAGGATGGCAATTACACATCTTTCAGGTCTAATCAGATTTAAAGGGGACCCGCCACCCAAAATAAATATTCAAAATCATATTTTATCACATTAATCTAGCAAAATGAACTTTATTTACACTATATAAATTATTTGATTCCTGTTTCCTTCGGTCTGGGAATTCAAAATTATAACAAGCAGACAGGAGCCATTTTGTTATTAAGGCAAGCCTTGCATCATCTCAAACTCTTATTTGTGCACCAGAATGGAGGAACCAATGTCCATCCCCATGCCCTGGCTACACAATTAAACTGTGTAGAGAATGGGGTAAAGTGTGGACCGCAGTGACATCTAGGAAGTGCTGAATGGAAAGTGAAAGTAATTGTCTGCCCATGGGCATAGCGGCGGGGCAGACATTATTTGATTGACAGCTGATATTTTTAAATGAGCTTACAACAGCTATGAATGCGTTAATAAAAAATAGAAATTGGATTTCATGTTTAATTTGAAAAGGACTTTTATTATACAGATGTTTGTGTGTGGGTGACAGGTCCACTTTAAGAATAAAGTCCTGAGAATAGGGAATTTAAAGTGCACCAGTGCACACACAACCTAGCAATACATGCACATACAAACATAAAAATGGAAGCTACTAAGGGGCAGATTTACTAATGGTCAAATTTTGAAGTGAAAATATTCAAATTCAACTACCATATTTTTTTTTTTTTCGATTAAAAATCCTACTGTATTTCGATGGAAAAGGTCCATTTTGATCAAATAAAAATCGTTCAAATCGAATTCATAAGACAGGTTCTAGGAGGTCCCCATAGGCTACAATGGCAATTCAGCAGCTTTAAGGTGGCGAAGTGTCAAATTCAAAGGATTTTAAAGGGACAGTAATTTTTCTATTCAAATCAAATTTTGGCCTATTCAATAGTCAAAGTAGCCCAAAATTACTTTGAAATGAAAATTTTAATCGAATATTCACTTTGAACCTTAAGGGCAAATTTACTAAGGGTCAAAGTGAATTTTTGAATTAAATTCAAATTTTCAAAATTCGAATTTCAAATATAATTTTGGGTTACTTTGACCTTGAATTGAAAAAATTCGAATTTTGAAGTACCGTCTCTTTAAAAAATGTTGACTTCGCCACTTCACCACCTTAAAGTTGCTGAATTGCCATTGTAGCCTATGGGGGGGCCTCCTGGAAGCTTTCCTGGAAAATCAAATTTAAAAAAAAAAATTGTTCACATCGAACAATGTATTCCAACGATTTTGATTTTTCAATCAAAATAGGTCCATTTTGGATCGAATATGGCCCCCCCAAAAAATTTGATGGTTGAATTTCAATTTTTTTTCTATTCCAAATTCGACCAATAGTAAATCTGCCACCAGTAAATGTGCCCATAATTGAAGATTTCCAAAATATTCAAATACTTCCTGGTTCTGGTTCCTATCTATACAGTATATATATGAGGGGGATTTTTAAATATTTTTAAATATGCCTGGGTGCAGCTCCAAAATATTCAATAAGAATCAGCAACATAAGATCCGGATCACAGGACTTTAAATAAAAATGTTTAATTGTGAAAATGACTGACGTTTCAGCCTCCACCAAGGCTTTTCTCAAAGTAGCAAATAGTTTAAAAAAAACTATATATATATATATATATATATATATATAATAGATAACCAGCAAAAAGGATCTGCACTCTCAGGACTTACAGTATATGTAATTAAAATATATACTTTATTTTTAAATGCGAGACTAATGTTTTGGCCTCCTCCGAGGCCTTTCTCAAAGTGTCTAACAGTTGTAAAAATGAACTGGCGGGAAATTAGACAAATTGGATCTGACGTAATGACACTGTCACGAAAACGTAACTCCATTTAAATAAAGCTCTATAAGCATGTTCATTTGAGCATACAAAGCACATATCTAAAAAGTAACACTCACTGATTATGTTTAAAACAATATAACTTATACAAAGTTAAAATCAAGATATTTTATAACTGTGTTCTTAAACATTGTAACTACTGAGCTATTGCATATATCATAACGCACTGGTACATAAAATATCCAAGGAATGAGATAGTTCGACAGGTCTGGATGGGAGATTAACCTAATAATTCATTTAGCCTACTTATTTTAGCAATAAAAAGTACCCACTAAGTTTAAGGGGTCATGGTCATTACAGTGGTTAATACCGCCAAAACCATTAGAACATCAGACAAGTGCTCAGCTGTTGTTATTTAATTAACGGGTCTATCACCCCACGTGAATCCAACTGTGTGTCTATATCATGTTGATTTTCAGTTACGCCAATGAGACTCGTCGAGCTACTTGGGCATGTATGATCTCTCTTTCAGGAATATATCCCGGGACTATGGGTTATCTATGTATATTTATAAATATGTCAAAAAGTGTGCAACAATTAATGTAAGTGCCCGCTAATCTTCCATTACTAAGGTATCATAATTAATTTCCATAAATGCCTGTGTCACCTCAGTGTTCAGTGTGTCTTAGTGCATACGTCTGTTTAAAAGTCAAAAGAATCCACGTGTGAAATAAACCCATAAATATATATACATAAGTATATCTCAATATAAAATTAATATGATTGAAGCACCATCACGTGCTAAACAATATATGTATAGTTCCAGCTGTGGTGCACTCCAATTAAAGCAAAGTTAATGCCCGGGTGCTGTCATATGAAGTGTAGATAATCCTTTTCCAAAGAATGACGCACTCCAGGACTTCATATTAGAACCAAGGTGAAGTTTATTTGTCAACGTTTCGGTCCAGTCTGGACCTTTCTCAAGACATAACAAACAAAACATACCAACCCCTGAATTTAAAGGCAGAAAATTGAGCCAAAACCACCTGTGTGACATCATCAGTGACATAGGAAATGTGTGGGAGGTGTGTAAAGAAGATTGCCCTTAGAAACCTTCCAAAACCCATATACTGTAAGATGAAAGTGTGTTTGTGTCCAAGGCTGCTGACAGTCTTGGATTTTTATAATAAAGCTGCTCATTCAGTTTTGTCTCGAGGTCTCTCATTTGTTCCAACTACTTTTTTTAACCCATTTGATACAGCAGTTGATATTTTTAAATTCAATCGTACCATCAAACTCAAAGAGGAGTTTGGTGATAAGGGAGACACTATCACTAACAGCATTCGCAAAAAGAGCTCCTACTTGCCTACTTCGTCAAATCAGTCCATTATGTGTTACACAAGAGTGATTAGCACTGAGCTCAATCAGCCCAAGCTCAAGAAACCACTGAGGCACAATCTCTCTAAAGCTGAACATGCTGCCTTACAGAATTTGGCGACTGACCCCACTATAGTCATCCGCCCTGCTGACAAGGGAGGTGCCATTGTTATACTAGACCGTGATTATTACATTGCTGAAATCATGTCACAACTGTCTGACAAATCCACCTACAGGTTACTGGACAGCGATCCCACAATCACTTTTAAACAGGAGATTGACAGACTCATTGACACAGCATATGGGTTAAAATACATTAACAACACCATAAGGGATTTTTTGACTGTGGCACATCCGGTCTTGTACACCCTTCCAAAAATTCATAAGAACATAAATGCTCCACCTGGTCGCCCCATCATTTCAGCTAGGGGGTCACTATTACAACCCGTGTCACAATATTTGGACAGTCTATTGCAGCCCTTTGTCACAATTATGCCATCATTTTTGAAAGATTCATGTGACCTTATCAAGACCTTCAAACTTCTTCCTGATCTACCCACTGACTGTATATTGGTAACCATGGATGTAAATAGTCTGTATACCATTATTCCTCATGGCATGGGGGTGGAGGCAATTAGGAATACATTACTGTCACACAACTTTGACACTATTCCAATTTCTCTTTTATGTGAACTAATCACCATAGTGCTGACTAAAAATTTATTTTCCTTCAATGGCCAATACTTTCTTCAAATCACTGGTACCGCTATGGGTTCAAATGTCGCGCCCAGCTATGCAAACCTTTTCATGCTCGAATATGAA
>CM044441.1:62604868-62704868 GCA_024363595.1 Xenopus borealis | reverse complement strand
CAACATTTCCTTGACCTTCTGTTGTGACTGTTAAATTAGCAGTCCATTATGCAAGGGTTTTTTTGTGCACTGGTAATCTAATAGATTACAATTGATGGAGAAAAAGCACAGAACAGTCCCAGTTCATTGAACTCCTTTAAACTTTCAATCACCTGCATTCCAGTGATCTTTGGTTGCTGCAGGAGGGGACATAGGAAAATAGGCATTTAGATTTCTTTTCCAAAAATGGTTAATTTTAACTTTAATTTTGAAAAGAAAGCCAGGAATCTTTTAATTGTCTCTTATAAGTAGAAAGGTAATCTGTTGACAATTGACACAATTTATGTGCAGATGATCCCCCCACCCAATTTATTGGGTGGTATAGCACATTATTTTCCGTTTTCTGTAATCCTTCATATCTGTCAATATGTTAATACAGTTAGTTTATCAGAGAAATAGCATACATACTAACAGTGGCAACATGCATTACAAATAGGCAAAACAGGCAAGAAAGGTAAGAAAGGCATTAATTATAGGTAGTGCAACAGGATTGGGGTTGCAGGGTTAGCATACAGACCAAAGCTGAGCAACAGGAATCCAGGAACTGGAAGGAGGCATTGTAACAAGGAGGGAAGAGTGCTCACAGCTCCGATTCTGGGGCTGCCGCCGCCTGAGGCAACAGCCCCGATGCCGCCCCCCCTTCCCGCTCCACGCTTAAAAATCAGCATCAGAGTGGGTGGAAAGGGGGCGGTATTGCTAGTGCATTGAGCGCAATTGTGCCCTCTGCACTGGCAGAGCCAAATTTCCGGGTTAAACCCCCCCTTGTAACTGGCTGCTCCGTGCCGCCTGAGGCAAGGTTCTCACCTTGCGTCATGTCCGGAGCGGCCCTGAATGCTCAGCAATATGAATCTAGTATCCTGAAGAACACAAAAGGTTCCCAGTACTCAAAACTGCACTACTAACATATAGATGAACTAGTAATGTTTTGTGACACATTTTGGGGTCAATGTGAATAATGCAAATGACAGTACTCTTGAAGCACTTGTGAAGTGTGATCCCTAGTTGTTAAAGATGTATGGTGAACTCTAATGATATGTGTATAATAACATTATCCAAAAACAGAGAGCAGTCTACAGTTTAGTTTTATTGAAGACTTTACAAAAAAGTTTAACTTTTTCAGTGCTATCAAGCTACTGAGTTAAATATCTGAGGTTAAAATGAATGTCAAAAGTTTGTTTTGTAATTGTTCATGAGTTTGCATATTATCCAAATGTATCTTTTGCGTTTAAATTACAAGAACCACACTTCCTGCTTAGATAAATACAATACTCTATTTTAGTTACAGATATATATTTTTAAATACATAGTTACATAGTTAAATTGGGTTGAAAAAAGACCGGGTCCATCAAGTTCAACCCCTCCAAATTAAAAACCCAGCATACATACACACACACACACATCTCCACTCTTTCAAACACAAACCATATATGCCCATAGCTATACTAACTGTAGAGTTTAGTATCAAAATAGCCTTTGATATTATGTCTGTCCAAAAAATCATCCAAACCCCTCTTAAAAGCATCAACAGAATGAGCCATCACAACATCACCCAGCAGTGCATTCCACAACCTCACCGTCCTGACTGTAAAGAACCACCTACGCTGCTTCAAATGAAAGTCCTTTTCTTCTAGTCTGAAGGAGTGGCCTCTGATGCGGTGATCCTCTTTATGGGTAAAAAGGTCCCCTGATATTTGTCTATAATGTCCTTGAATATATTTTATACAAACATTCTCTTCTGGAGAGAATACATTTATTTTGGGGAAACTTCTTCACAAGAGTAATTGGCATTTGAGACATTATATGGTTTTTAACAAATGCTTATATTTTATAAACTATATATATGATTTAGATAATGCATGTGTGTTCACTATTGTTTTTGTACTGTACAATATTTTCTTTTAATCCACTGTAAATTACCTCTGCCAGTCCAATTGTTAGGCAGGCAGGAAGTCCCACCCTGGCAGAGCATCAGTGTAAGACTCTTCTTTTTCAATTTTCCCCTCAGACACACCATCCTGAGAAGCCACTTTTTCCTACCACAGGAAGCCCAAGAGAACACTATAGCTAGCAGTCTGACAGACAAACTGAACCCTGGCCTTTTGTATCCTGCCAGGTTTGAAAAGTTGGACATCACTCCTAAAAGTGCCCAGAAGATAAAGCCTGTCCTTGAGCGGTGGATGGCTGAGGCTGAGGCCCGCCACCGAGCAGGTATGCAGAACCTCACAGAGTTTATCGGAAGCGAACCATCAAAAAAGCGCAAAAGGCGCACATCTTTCACACCGCAGGCTCTAGAGATCTTGAATCGCCATTTTGAGAAGAATACACACCCTTCTGGTCAGGAAATGACTGAAATCGCAGAAAAGCTGAACTATGATCGGGAGGTTGTTAGAGTTTGGTTCTGCAATAAGCGACAAGCACTCAAGAACACAATTAAACGTATAAAACAACATGAGCCAGGTACAGCAGTACCTTTAGAGTCTTTAACGGACTCAATGGAAGAAAATTCCTAAACCAGTGGATTTGAACTTGTGACATGCCTGTTCATCATTCTTGTAAGTAAAAAAAAACTAAAAACAAAAGACTGAGGAAACAGACTGATGGACTAATAATATACACATCAGCTTTCCAAATACAATGCACACCACTTTGTGTGTATGTGTGTTCGTGGTAGAAGTAGTCTTTAAATTAAACCAAAAAAGACAAAACAGACACAAAACAGAACATTTTTTTTGGTGTCACTTAAAATAAACCAAATAACCACATTCATTTGTTTTCTGTATATGATGACAATGCAAGCATTATATCAAAACAAGAGAATCTTTTATCTATTTAAAGAGAAAATAAGCCTGCCACCTGGAGGATCGCTTATCACCCTTCAGGTTTTACGAAATCTTCAGTATTAACCAAAGCCAAAAACATGTAATGCAAAACAAGACTGATGGTCTGCTTTTAGGAAAACGTCATGGGATGGTTATATTTTCTTCAGTTTCTTTATTCTTATTATATACTTACTATCTGAACACAAACATTTGCTTCATAGTACACCAAAATTTATCTAGATCTGCATAACAGTGTAGCTTAGAATCTTGCACCAAGGGACTGGGTTTGTTGTAATAATATGCCACATTTATGTGCCACAACTATTTTACAAGTACTGTTTGAAAATGAGGGGGAGGTTATTTGTCTTAAGAACTAGCCCTAATATTATTATTCCCGATTTAAAAAATGCATCACAGATCACCAGTGTGTTCAAGTTTAACCACTGGTTTGTTGGAATATAAAAGACTCTAAAGCTAGGAGACTTTGACCAAAGCCAGGGTTATTTACCATATTGTTTTTGAATTCCCACTTGGCAATAGAGATATACTGTATTAGTATTTTGTAGTACAGATCAGTGAACTGTTTCTAGTCTAATTAAAAAGACCTGGGTCGTTTTGGAAGCAAAAATCAAGGCTTTCATAGAAACACAAAGTTACTAGAAAAGCAAGGTTAATGAGTGAAAGAGTTATGCTATGCTACAGGTATGGAACCTGTTATCCAGGATTTTCTGGATAAGGGTTATTTTTGTAATTTGGATCTCTATACCTTAAGTATACTAAAATATAATTTAAACAGTTATACCCAATATGATTGATTTATCTTGAATAAGGATTTTATTATTAGAGAGAAAATGGAATTGTTTTGTGAATTATTTGTTTAAAATGGGAGTAATTCTGAGCATTCTGGATAATAGGTTTCTGGATAAAGGATCACATACCTGTACAAATCGAAAAGCTCCTTATTAGACCTGGAAGTGTTGTGTTACATGTAGTTTGAGTGACATCACTTCCAGTTATCCCTGTTTTAGGTGTGTCTTAACTTGGCTGCTACATTAAGGTATTTTCCTGATGTCTGATTTCTGTCATATTTCAGATATGCCATTCTGTGTTTTGTACAATCAAGAGAACATTAATACACCCATTCACTTTTCAAACTCATTTTACATGTGTCATGAGAGTGAACAGACATTTATCAAATTCCAACCAACCCAATTAAATAAATTGAATAAATTCATGAGTGGTTTATATTTATGAAGCCCTGTACAAATGTGATTTCAAATGTCGAAAACATTTTGATTACATTGATCACTAGAGTATTGAGTTAGACACTAGTGGCTAAAGCACTTTGATCCTATAGGTAGTTTCTGCAGTCCATTAACTATCCAATGCATTTGATAATATTTCTGCCAACAAATACTGTTGATATTTATAACAAACTTTGTTTTGCTCCTAACATCATTGATTGCAAAAATCATCACTTGGTGGATATATATCAGCAAAAAGTGTATTTCCATAGCTATGTTCTGCATCCATGTTTTGTTTCCTATTACATGTTTCTAAAGTCTACTAGCCAAAGAAAAATCCCTCAGATTCTGAAGGAAAATAAGCTGTCAACAAAAACCAAACCAGATGAAGGCTGATGGATTGTTTATTATATTGTTTAAATTGTTGAGTATTTGAATATGAATGTGACCAAATCTTTCTCCACACCATGCCTGTGTCAAAGAACTTACGTGTTCTGGTTTTTAAAGTAAAAAGTAAAACCAGTATGCCATCAATATATATTAAGTTTATATCAACAAGCAAGTGTTTTTTCATTTTGTTAGTCTTTATTATTGCTAGATACATGTTGACCTTCATTGTGGTGAGATATCAAGGGCAAGACCTTTTCAATGTTCTTTTGAGTTTAGGAGCACAATATTCATATATACAGTATACTCAAGGCAGGAATATTAAAAGTACATACATTATGTTTTCACCACATAAAACACAAACAAAAGTTAATTTCACAAAGCACACATCATGCAGTTTTTTATTCATTAAAACTGTATCTACATTTCTAGTGTTTTAGAATGGTAAGCTCACTTGAAATGTCCTCCTAAAATCTCTCTTTAGTTAGTTCAAAATAAGATTACTACTGGCACATAGGTGTACTCTATGTCAGTGATTTAAGATGGCAAAAATAAGCTCTTTTTTGGAGGACAATATGCTCCATTGTGCCAAAGCTTTTAGACATACATTTTGTATTAATACCAGGGGGCCCATTTACTAAATTTGTGTGAAGAATTCGAAATTCGAATTTTGAATATGCAAATTAGGTAACTTTGAATTATCAAAATTCAACCTATACGAATAATTCGAATAATTTAAATAATTCAAATTTAATTGTATTCGAATATTCGAAGAACTTCCCCTTTAAAAAAGGGTTAAAATAGTTTGAATTGTTTGATTCGAATGATTTAATCAATCGATCGAACAAACTTTTTACATTCGATCGTTTGATTGTCGAATTGTGCTATACACAGTAAAATATGTTAACAGCTAGTTTGAAGTAAATGGTACAAAACAGCACAGTGATATTTTATATTCTAGCAGGGATATACTTTAGGTTAGGACATCCTATTGCATAGATAATCTAATAAAGTAGCTCCTGGATTGGGTAAAACAACAGGCAACATAATTAAGGCATAAATATGATTAAAGAAAACAAAAGTCATGAAGAAACTTAAATATAACATACACTGAAAAGAAGTGTTACTACAGTATATAAAAATTTAGGGACATTTTAATAAATGAATATTTTAGGGCTGCACTGATTGTAATTAAATTGCAATCAGTCCAGTCCTTCTCGTTGGATTATTTAGAAGTTTCCCTGAATTTAAAATTTTTCTGGTAACCTTACTGAAAAGTTTAAATCAAAATATAGTACAGTCAAAAATATAGAATTTATAGTCCACTTGAAACATGGTCCTAACCATATAAGGGCAGCTTCTTTAGTGAAAACCAAATACATACCAAGACAGAAATAAACAAAAGGCTATGCACTTGAAAACAGAAAGGTGTAATTATTTTACAATCCTCAAGATTTTCCCTGATCCCATATATCGTAGGGTGCAGATGCAATATCTATGTAAACATTCACGTCAGCTGATCCCTTCTAATGTGTTTACTTGTTGTAGAAGGGCAAATTTGGAAAATTCCAGTAATTTATGTTATGACCACTGATATGCTAAGATTTTTTTTACAGTTTTATAATTTTGTATTATGCTTTTGTATTCTTGCAAATGTGCTGTAATGCTTCCTATATTAATTTTACTAACTTAGAATGTTA
The DNA here is from genome assembly GCA_024363595.1 of Xenopus borealis. Taxonomy (NCBI): domain Eukaryota; kingdom Metazoa; phylum Chordata; class Amphibia; order Anura; family Pipidae; genus Xenopus; species Xenopus borealis. The sequence continues at coordinate 62,698,679 of CM044441.1, read as the reverse complement.
GAGATATTAGTAATTTATTAAATTATGTGAGATGTATACATATATATGTAAACCATGCATCTTTGTTATCACTAATTATATTACTGCATAAAGTCTGCACAATATGATTTTGTAAAAAAGTTAAATGTAAAAAAAAACCCTTTAACACAACATCAACACATTTTTTAAATTTGGATTATTGCTCTTGATATTCTTTGTTATTAGATACTATGTATTGTATGATTTATGCTATTGTGTACAGGTATTTTAATTTAGGGAAAATGTGTTGGAGGCCAGTAGTCCATTGTGCTACATTAACCACCTGTATAGAAACAGAGCAGCAATTCCACTGGTTTGTTTTGGGTAACAAAAGAAATTCAGTTAAGTCATGATGAAATCGGTAGTTAAATAAAACAGAGAGACATTGTCTGTATAGCATACAATATTTAAAAAAACAAATATAGTATGGGAACAAAAACATATTATTTATCATTATCCAAACCTTCAGGAAATTGTTATTTCAGATTCATAATAATAATGAGTGTTCTGAGGTATCAAACTCCATAAGAGTTTGTGGTCAGTGTGAAAAGTTTTTTATTTGTTTGGAACTCAAACACAATAAGTTCAACTTCAACCAGACTTTTAGGCTTCCAACCAGCTAGAGTTTCCATGTGAATTCCTACCAGATAAAGTTTCCAGGTGGGTTTTGGTGCCTGTGGTGCAAGAAGACTGAATGGGTTGACAAAGATCAAAAGGAAATGGCACAGGAAGTTAAATGTACTAACCATTAAACTATTACTACTCATTTCACTGACAAATAAAGTTGGATAGCTAGCCAACACTAGCAGTGCCACAAATACGGGGGGGTGCAATCTCACCAAAACCTGCACCCCCTTGGGGCCTGCTAGAGCTTGCAGAGGCAGCAGGGTGGGGGAGTTTTTCAGCGATGTGACCATGAGTTTGATGGGATGGAGGCCCCACCACAGCTAGTTATGCCACAGCACACGAGAGTCCGTTGCATCAGGAGCCAGTAAACCAACCAGTAGATTTTTGGACCATGGGAAGAAACCATAGCAAATATATATATATAAATCCCATGGAAACAAAAAAAAACAATATGCAAAAGGATTCTTTAAGCCCTGTTGGATTGGGTTAGGATTAGGTGTCAAAATCATCTATTTAATGCACATTGTCATGACAAATTAAATATAATAATTTGGTCACTCCAAACAATGTAACTCATATGGCTGATACTTTACTATTTCTTGATAGACTACATTTAGAATTTATTGATATTTAATGCTTGCTTTTTTCCCTTTTACAAACAATGTGGTTCTGCTGCTTTAAAACAGGGTGGGGTTACTTTCCTGGTCAAAGTACTGTGAAATACAGAATTATGTTATACAATGCTTATGATAATAAATTTTTTTTAAATGCTTTGAAAGTTAAAATTCAAATGAAAAGGGGGAGCAAAACATAAAAAGTAGGTCATCTAAAAAAAACTCAAGCTATTACCAAAAAAATAAACAAAAAAAAATGCCTTTGCTCATCTTAATGCTGGACCAAAGCTCAATGTATGTAGTATGCACATTGTTTAAAAATGATGGCTATATATTGCTGACAATCTTGCAATAGTACAAGTCACTTAGGGAAAGACATTTAGACATACATCTTCATAAATATATTACACTTCTATATCTGGCAGTGTGTACACATAGAGCAGAGTAAATGGATATGTTTAGTGGAACACCACCAGAACACTAAGGGGGTTCAAATCAGGATAACAATTCTGAGGTCTCTTTTTAAAATATTTTGACAAATATCAAAGTTTAGTTTTGTACTTGTATGCTTTGCAAGAAAGGATTCTCTGTTATTAACCATTTTCATTTTCAAATCAATGTTCATATGATATTTATTTGCATTTATGTCAGTAACCCAAGACAAAATTAAAACACTGCATTAAGTTGTTTTTTTATTTCAAAGCATCCAACAGGCTAATGGAAAAACAGCACTGTAAGGGATTTTACAGGTGGACCTGTGACCAGTGGGGAAATACTAGAAATCTGAAAGCTCATTACTGCTCTGACACTGAAACCAAAGCTGATTTAACTGCACATTTTGCTTTAAAGTTTATAGACTGAAATAAATTCTGTAATTAATCTTGAGCAATATCTGTATGTTCAGTAAAGCTGCACTGTGTATTTCTTAACAGCTTTGGATCTGTCACTTTTAATTTGTACCATAAGAATAAATGTTTGTCATGAACATTTTATATGGTGTGTCCTGTAAATAAAACTGATATTAATTCTAATACATGTTTCAGTTTGTATGGTATTTGTCAAGAAATGTTTTAGTCAGGGGAAGGGGGATGGGATATGATCTGCTCTGGGTTTTGTGCAATAATCTGAAGGTTTTGTTGTTTTTGGGCGTCAAATGCGAAAAAGTAGCAGGATTCAAATTTTTTCACGTTTTTATCAAATTTTTTCCTGCACAAGATTTTTCCGGGAAAATGTTTTGATGAATAAGCGGAAAAATCTGGCCAAATCAGTCGGATTAGTTTTCAGAAAATTTGCGTTTTGAAATTGAGTGTAATTTTTTTTTCAGATAACACTGAGGGGCAGATTTACCATGGGTCTAATTTCAAAGTGATAAAACTTCGAATTTCAACCATTGAAATTTTTAGAAGGGGTTTTTTGATTGAAGATGGATCATTTTTGATCGAATAGGTCAGTTTTTGGTCAAATTAAAATTGTTGGAATCATTCGATTGATCAAAACCGTTCAATTCAAAGGATTTGCTCCAAAAAATTAGATTTCCTAATAATTTCAAAAAGACTCCTTAAAGGTTATAGGAGGTCCCCCATAGGCTAAAACAACAATTTGGCAGGTTTAAGGGTTAAATTCAAACTTTTTCAAGAAATGGTACTTCGATTTTTGAATGGTTGATTTTTCAATTCAAATCAAATTTTTCCTATTCAATTGGAATTTTAGCCTATTCGATAGACGAAGTACCAAAAAATAACTTCAAAATTTGAATTTTTTTAATTCGAATTTTCCCTTTTAATTACAGTGTATACATAGACTAGACTGTTTTATTTATATATATATATATATATATATATATATATATATATATATATATATATATATAGATATTCTTCTAAGCAAACGCACTCAAATCCGGATTTAATATGCAGGGTGCTAGTCCAAAATGTAGATAATGTAGTAAATCACGTAGAACTGCACTCCTTCTGTGAATCAAATAACTTTTATTGGCATGAATTTATGTGTCCAATGTTTCGGCTCCCTTTGGGGCCTTTTTCAAGGATAAATGCATGCATTTACAAACAACATATTTATATCTTTACCACCCCCAGTGAAATATATATATATATTTTTTTTCTACAGAAAATCATATATGCTTTCCTCGATCCCCTGGTTTCATATTAAACTGGCTTTAGTAATTATTAAAGTCAGTTTTTAGTGTAGCCTGCTGGGCCTGCTTTCACAGTACCAACACTGCAACCACAGAGAAAACACCTTTTTCCACTGCGGAAGAGTGAAGACGTGAGGTTAAGAATGAAGTTAAGACTATATTTTCCTTTCTCAACACCACCTGGGATGGCTGTCATCAGCTTCGATACAAGATATCTTGTGGTCAGACCATGGGGCAACCCTAATGACTCTGAGACATAAACAAGTTTTCGAATGGAGATGGAAACTTAATGAATCATTGCTTGATGATCAAGATTGTATGTCAGAGTTGACTGAAGCCTCTCTGGCTTATAGAGAAGCTATACAATCAGACACAACTACTTCTCCCATGTCAAAATGGCAAGCCTTTAAATGTCTGGCCAGAGGTATCTTTATTAAACATGGTTCAAGACTAAAAAAATTGAGGTCTCAACAACTCACCCAATTATTTGATCAAATGCATACACTTGAGGAAATGCAACGATCTCAAGATCAGGAACACCTTAAGACTTTAACCGAATGTAAACTTAAACTCCATTCTTTGTTAAATCATAGAATTCAGGGAACTTTAACTAAAGTTAGGCAAAAATATTATGAATATGGGAATAAAGTGGGGAAAATGTTGGCCCAAGCTTTAAAACAGAAACACTCTGCTTCCCATATTCATAAAATTAAAGATGATAAGGGTTAAGCTCAACTTATTCCAAAACAGATAGCAGCAGCATTCCACACCTACTACAAGAAACTGTACAATATTAGCCCATCTATTTCTTCTAAAGCAAGAGAAGATCTTAGAAATCGTATTCGAAAATACATGAGCGATAATAAACTCCCTTCAATACCATCTATACACTTAGAAACACTGGAATCCCCTATTAGTAGAATAGAAATTATGGACACTATTAAACAACTTTCATCCCATAAAGCCCCGGGCCCTGATGGAATTCCGGCTAGATTCTACAAAAAATGTACTACCCATGTCACACCCCTTTTGGAAACATTGTTTAATACCTTAGATAAGGACAACCCTCCAAATCAAGAATTCTTACTGGCACATATTACCATCATTCCCAAACCGGGTAAAGATGATACTAACTGTAGTAGTTATCGACCCATCTCTCTTCTCAATCAAGATTTAAAATTATTTACCAAAATACTGGCCCAACGTTTAAGACCGATTCTTCCGATGATTATACATAAAGATCAGGTAGGCTTTGTACTGGGTCGAGAAGCTAAGGTAAACACTTATAAAGTTCTCAATTGGATTGAATGGATACGGAAACAAGGAATACCTTCTCTGCTACTCTCGACAGATGCAGAGAAGGCCTTCGATAGAGTTAGTTGGGATTTTCTGGATTTGGCATTGGAAAGTTTAGAGCTCGGACCAAAGTAAAATTATTGCATCCTACACGGTTCCGTCAGCACAAGTATGAGTAAATGGGATTCTTTCTCCCCATTTGGAATAAGGAATGGGACGAGACAGGGGTGTCCTCTTTCCCCACTTATTTATGTGATAACTATGGAGTTTTTGTTGACTGCAGCCAGACGCAATCCGGATATACTAGGCGTAACGATTGGAAATGAGAACTATAAAGTTGCGGCATTTGCAGAAGATCTCTTATTTGCTATTTCACAACCAACAATTACCATACCTAACCTCTTGCGAGAATTGAAGGATTTTGGGATATTATCTAATTACAAAATCAACATGGATAAGTCGGAGGCCTTATTCTTAAATGTACAGTCTCCAATGAAGCAACAATTGAGATCTAATTTTGCTTTTAAAAGTCCACCCTTATGTATAAAATATCTGGGGATCCAGATTTCGTCTGACAGTCAACAATTATATAATTTAAACCACAAGCCTTTACTAGAGGAGACTTGGAAAGTTCTAAAAAGTTGGGGAACTAAACAGTTTACATGGCTAGGTAGAATTAACACTGTAAATATGACCATTCTGCCTAAGTTTCTTTACCTCTTTCAGACTCTCCCTATCCGCTTCCCCCCTAACTTTTTTTACAGAGTTTAATACTATGATCAGAGACTATATTAACAAAGGGAAAAGAGGTAGAGTGAAGTCATTAACGCTTTATAAAACAAGACAGAATGGAGGGCTGGGTTATCCAGATTTGGAATCGTACTATCAGGCCAGTATTCTATCACGTATTCGAACATATGCAGACCTGAACTCTGTGTTTCAGTGGAGACAAATGGAAGATGCATGAGTAGAACATACCCCGCATTCTCTACCATGGGCCAAAGATATTAGCCAACATACTAGGGGGCTACATACTCATGTATTAATAAACCCTACTCTCTTAACTTGGAAACAGCTTAACCGCAAACTTATGGTTAACAAAGTTCCCGCCTAGTTTACATGATAAGGGTTTTGGTCAGGCCTTTGGAATTTCGAAGCCAAGATTAAAACACTTATTGATAGTCCAGCCAGGAGAACTGTCCCAAGCAGTACAGCAAAAAGAGCAGTGGTCCATACAAGACTTATGGAGATTTAGGCAACTTTCTCATTGGATAAGGGACTTAAAAATAAGTGGAGTCGAATGCCAGGGAACTAACCACCTTTGAATCCCTATGTGTTAAAGAGGGGAATATTCCACACCAAGTCTCTCTATTTTATAAGCTACTTAATAATTTGAAATGCAAAAACCAACCAACTTATGCACATCAATGGGAGGTTGAATTGAATACGTATTTTACAGATTCTGAGAGGGCCCAAATTTACCAAACAAATTCCTGATGTTCTATTAGTAATAAATACCAGGAATACTCCTTTAAATTACTATCCCAATGGTATAGAAACCCTATAAGGCTGAAACAATTGGGTCTGTGTCCAGACGATCTATGCTGGAGATGCAAGATGGAAACAGGAACTTTATCACATATCTGGCTTAATTGCTCAGTGTTAACCTCTTTTTGGATACATGTTTTATCAGACTGTAAAAGTATAAATCTAAATCTCCATCGACCCTACTATTTTTACATAATATTGATTCTTTTGAACCTTCAAGGAAAAAATTATTAATACAGCTCCTGATAGCAGCTAAAACCTTAATTCCAATACATTGGAGGAGCTTATTGTAGTGGCATAAAGTTGTAAATGAAATATACCAAATGAAGGAATTGACATATATAAATAATACCCATGAGAAATTTGCGGCCACCTGGTTCTTGTGGATGCAATTTATAGAAAATAAAGGAGAAACAAGTGCTCATTGACATGATGTAGACTGAAAATATTGATATATATCTTTTGTCTATGTTATATAGATATAATGCCTTGCCTTATTCATTTAGTTATTTTCTTTGCTCGTTATTTTTCTTTTTTTTTATACCTATTTTCTATATATTTTTACTTTTCGGTCATGGACTTTATTTCTTTATGTTGAAATATATACCCTTCGACTGGATATGCATTTATTGAGCTCTTGTTTATTGAAGTAATATGATACATGTAACAACTGCTTTTATACAAATGTCGACAAATTTATTTCAATAAACATGTTTTGTTGAATAAGAAAAAAAGAATGAAATTAAGGTTAGACATAAAGTAATGCAGGGGAAAAAATGAAAGAAAATTGTTCAGGAAAGTAGAACAAATTAGGAGGTAATGAGAATAAAGGTAATGAAAATAAAATATATGTTGGTGTGCATGTCATTTTGAAACAGTTGGCCAGCTTGAATTTATTGTAAAAGAGAATTAAGTGCTACTAAATATGTTGGCGCTATAGAAATACATGTTAATAATAATATCTCATTCCAGTATAAGTTATATTGTAATATTTATTTTTGCCAACATTTAAAATATAAATGCTTGCATTACAAGGAATCTACAAAAGAAATATGAGTAGTGGGTGGAAATATGTACTAACTTCAAAACAGTTTCTACAGCTTTGCTTTGAGAACTGTCATAAAAGTGCCCCTAAATAGAACATACTAAAAAGCTTTTTAAATAGGCATATCCTAGACTGACTGAAAAATGGATTGCACTGAGCTCTATTTCCACCACATAAACAACTATCTGATTATGATTATTTTATAGAGTAAGGAATCTTTGCATTTTTGATCAAAAGAAATTCCAGCTTCTTTACTCTTTCATGTTCAATGCCATGCTGGACGGCAGGAGGATTTCTTAGCCTTCATCTGCAGCTTTTTTTGAAACTTTGAACTTGTTTTTGAGTTTTTCTATTCAATTGTGGCAAAATAAACTTTACACTATGTAAACCATCTTTCCTTCATTATTTTGTAATTTGCAATCAAAATATGCAGGCTTGTGCTATTTTGTGCAAACTTATTAAAGCTAGCTATGCATCATCCCAAAATCCTGTGTATGCAACAGGCGCCAGTAAGGACCTGATGCTCATGCACTGTTTACACAATTATAGGCAGTGTAGAGGAGGGCGCATATGAGCAGGGCAGTAACATCTAAGTAGGACAGAATTGAAAGTGAAAGTAATGGGTATGCCAGAAGCATTGTGGGGAAGGCAATATATGATTTTAAGATGAGATTTTTATATTCGTTTATAACAGGTATGGATGTTTTAGTAAAAAGATAGAATTTAGGTATCATGTTTACATTGAAAAGGACTTTTATTACATGGCTTTTCATGTATGGGTCTTTAAGAACTTTGCTGTCAATACAATGATTTTATTATTGCCAATACCTTTATTTAAAAAAAATATTTTATTCTCGCCAATAAAACAAAACTATTTTGAAAACTACTCATGATTGTCCTTTCAAGCCCTTTCAGCCCTTTAAATAGTGTACCAATCTCTATTGTACTACTGATTTCAGTATACAGTAATCAGCCTTTCAGATCCATGAATTACATTTTCTTTGTTAATGTTTGAATTTACATCTGCTTATCTTACATCAGCTAGCACTATACCAGGAAATTAAATGATTAATTGATCAAGTCAATTTGGTGTATTATGTAGTCTAAGGCAAATTATTCAGTTCAGTTTTGGATCATGAAAGTATCAAATAATGATATATTATCAGTGGAATCTATGGTTTATAGTGTAGTTTTTGGCTCTGATTCTTAAGAAGAATATTATTGACCTGGAGAGAATGCAGAGACATGACACCAGTAGCGTAGCTACTCGCTGGTGGGCCCTGGTGCAGGATTGGCAACCGGGCCCCCCTATCAGGCTCTCCCCCTATGAATTGCACATTGGAGGTCTCCTAGTCTCTCTGGTGGGCCCCGAGAGGGAGCGGGCTCTGGTGCAATTGCACCCCCTGCTCCCCTGGTAGTTACGCCACTGCATGACACTAAATTGGTTAGAGGGGTGGAAGATTTAAATTATGAGGATAGACTGTCATGGTTGGGTTGTTTGCTCTGGAAAAAGATGCTTGTGAGTGAAAATAAAATGATTACTCAATACAATTACATTAAAGGGCATTATAGCCAGAAAGCTGGGATCTTTTTTCCCCATAAAAACAAATCAATGCACCAGAGGCCACACCTTTAGGCTGGAAGAGCCGAAATTATATTTGAAGTGGGGTATGTGGTTCTTTATGGATAGGAAAGTGAGGCTGTGTGTCATTATCCAACTTTTCTAACAATTCGCATTCAAGGGGGAATTTGCAGCATTGGGAAGGCTTCAAACAAGATGGAAGATTGGAAGTTCATGGAGCACCCACTGGCACGGGCCATTGAAGTGGGTGTTTAATAATGGACAATGTGGGCTCATAAGGGGGACTATAGTTATAGGGGATTATGATATTAGGAAGGTGGATAGATTAATCTGTCAAAGGACCCTGTATGCTGAACTGTCTGTTGCTTCCTAGGGCTTGGCATGTTGTGGAATGAGTAGACAGATTATTGGGAGGGGCTGGTAAATAGTACCCATGATAAAGTCATTAAAAATGATTAAAAAAAACTAGGGAAAAAGCTGAGGGCATGGACTTCCAAGGGAACTATCTCAAAAATATTACCTTTTGCCACAATCCATGTTAAGGAGGCAGTGGGTGCTTAGGGATATTAATGCATGGCTGATTCGTGTAGGGCTTTGGGTTTCTGGAGAACTGGGCTGATTTTTTTTTGGCAACAGGCTCTTTGCCAGGGATGGGATGAACCTCAATGATGATAATGCAGCTGCTCTGGGGGATAGAATGGCTAGAGGGTTGGATGCTATTTCAAACTAATCGTTGGGGGGATGGTGCAGGGATTTTGTGGAAGATAGGGTAGATGAGGTAATGGGCATGGTAAAGGAAAATGGGGTGGAGACTTGGTTGGGGTATCTATAATGGCAGGAGAGACAACTAATTGTATATATAAAATTTACAAGCTAGTACCACTATTAATGATTTATAATCATTGATAATGTTTGAATTTACTTCTTAGAAACGTGTTAGGTAAAGTGGGAGAGCTGGAGGGGAAATATGATGTAATTGGTATTGCTGATAAATGTCTGAATGTGTCACAACAGGGCAGTAAATATAGGAGGCTATACTATGTTTTGGAGGGACAGGGAAAATAGAAATGGAGGAGGGGTATGTCCACTTTTTAAACAGAATTTAAAACCCAATATTTGGAAAAACTGGTGATGGAAAATGAGGGCGCTGAATGGGTGAAGATTATGGGAGGAGTTTCTCACAGATTGTTAAGAGTCCAGCAAATTCATTGTGGTATGCTATAGACTTCTTAAAGTAAATGAAGAGGAAGAAGTCACAATTATTAAAGACTACTAGTTTGGGGCAGGTAATTACAGTGGTGTGAAAAACTATTTGCCCCCTTCCTGATTTCTTATTCTTTTGCTTGTTTGTCACACAAAATGTTTCTGATCATCAAACACATTTAACTATTAGTCAAAGATAACACAAGTAAACACAAGTAAACACAAAATGCAGTTTTTAAATGAGGGTTTTTATTATTTAGGGAAAACCAAAATCCAAACCTGTGTGAAAAAGTAATTGCCCCCTGAACCTAATAACTTGTTGGGCCACCCTTAGCAGCAATAACTGCAATCAAGCGTTTGCGATAACTTGCAACGAGTCTTTTACAGCGCTCTGGAGGAATTTTGGCCCACTCATCTTTGCAGAATTGTTGTAATTCAGCTTTATTTGAGAGTTTTCTAGCATGAACCGCCTTTTTAAGGTCATGCCACAACATCTCAATAGGATTCAGGTCAGGACTTTGACTAGGCCACTCCAAAGTCTTCATTTTGTTTTTCTTCAGCCATTCAGAGGTGGATTTCTGCTGCAGCACCCAAGATCGCTTCAGCTTGAGTTGACGAACAGATGGCCGGACATTCTCCTTCAGGATTTTTTGGTAGACAGTAGAATTCATGGTTCCATCTATCACAGCAAGCCTTCCAGGTCCTGAAGCAGCAAAACAACCCCAGACCATTACACTACCACCACATTTTACTGTTGGTATGATGTTCTTTTTTATGAAATGCTGTGTTACTTTTACGCCAGATGTAACGGGATGTGCACCTTCCAAAAAGTTCAACTTTTGTCTCGTCGGTCCACAAGGTATTTTCCCAAAAGTCTTGGCAATCATTGAGATGTTTTTTAGCAAAATTGAGACGAGCCTTAATGTTCTTTTTGCTTAAAAGTGGTTTGCGCCTTGGAAATCTGCCATGCAGGCCGTTTTTGCCCAGTCTCTTTCTTATGGTGGAGTCGTGAACACTGACCTTAATTGAGGCAAGTGAGACCTGCAGTTCTTTAGATGTTGTCCTGGGGTCTTTTGTGGCCTCTCGGATGAGTTGTCTCTGCGCTCTTGGGGTAATTTTGGTCGGCCGGCCACTCCTGGGAAGGTTCACCACTGTTCCATGTTTTTGCCATTTGTGGATAATGGCTCTCTCTGTGGTTCGCTGGAGTCCCAAAGCTTTAGAAATGGCTTTATAACCTTTACCAGACTGATAGATCTCAATTACTTTTGTTCTTAGTTATTTTTAACAAGGGGGGCAATCACTTTTTCACACAGGCCCATGTGGATTTGGAGTTTTTTTTCTCCCTTAATAACATAAACCTTCATTTAAAAACTGCATTTTGTGTTCAATTATGTTATCTTTGACTAATAGTTAACGGTTTTTGATGAGCAGAAACATTTAAGTGTGACAAACATGCAAAAGAATAAGAAATCAGGAAGGGGGCAAATAGTTTTTCACACCACTGTATAATGGGGGATTTTAATCACCGAGATATTGACTGGGTACTAAACTTCTATCATGTCAACATTATGTTAAAGGTTAACATGTAACAAATGTTCAAGTGATTGAACCCCTGGGTAACAGTAACCATAATGTTTTAATGCAAAATACAAATATACATTGGGTCAAGGAAGACTCTGAATACTGATAATGATGCAAGAAATTAAACCTTTTTACACCTATCATATTAGTGTCTTTGCATGCTATTTATAATTTTCCATAAAAGTATTTGCCCAGTTCACATTACCTATCTTATCCCACAAGTTTCTCTGTGAGGAGGTTGCCATATTTGTACAGCAATAGTCTGTAAGCATTAGAACCACAGTTGAGAAGGTACAGTTTAGCTGGCAGACAGGTTTAGAAAATTCAAATAATTACTTACAAAAGCAGCCTCATAAGTGAAAAACGATCAATACTGACTGATACAGTAGGTAACTTTGAGGGGCAGATTTAGTAAGTGAAAATTCAAATAAAAAAAATTAGAATTTCAAAGTATTTTTTGGCTAATTTGACTATTGAATAGGCCAAAATTAGATTCAAATTGAAAACATTTTTAAAATTCGACCATTAGAAAATCGAAGTACTGTCTCTTTAAAAAATTCTATCTCAACACTTTGGCTCTTTAAACCTGCCGAATTGCTATTTTAGTTTATGTGGGACCTCCTGGAACCTTTAAGAAGCATTTTGGAAACTTTTTGAAAATTGAAGGATTTTGCCCAAAATCGTTCATATCGAACGATGCATTTGAATGATGCATTCGAACAATTTGAAAATGTTTTATTTGAGCTAAAACTGACCTGATTCGAATGAAAATGAAATTTTCGATCAAAATGATGTTAAAAAAATATCCGATGGTCAAATTTCATCATTCGACCCTTAGTCAATCTGCCCCTAAAGCTGGCCATAGACGTAACAATTACGATCTTTCTCGGAAAAGATCTTTCCAAGAAAGATCGTTCTTTTCAAGACACACGTGTAGATCTGAATCGTCAAATATACAGGTAGAAACAATAGAATTCTACTTGTATCTGACGATTCAGCACTAACAATGGGCGATGTTCAGGGTGCTTTCAAAGGCATCCGATCAAAATTTTCCGTCCAGCCCGATCAACCAGCCGACCGATATCTTAATCTTCTGACGATATCGGTCGGCTCATTTCCCACCATACACGCACCGAATATCGTACGAAAATTTGTTTCGTACGATATTATCTGTGCGTCTATGGCCACCTTAAGTATCAGTATCACTTCATTGAAGGGTTCAGTTTGTTCTGATTTTTACGGCATATTTTCTATGTCTAAATTACACTGCAAATAATTCACTCTACCATATAAAATTGTATCCTAAAACCAACAAGTATATATTTTTAGTTACAACTTTTATTACAATATTACAATATTGGTGTGTAGCCATCTCAGGTCATTTTGCCTGACCCTGTGATTTCAGAAAGAGCATCACTTCATGATAGAACTACTTTCAGTTAAGCTATTGTTTCTCAAACTCAATGTAAATGAAGGAGTCACAGTGAGAACTTTGAGTGCTGTTCTCATATCTACTCCGGAGCTGTTATCTTGTGTCAAGTAGCTGTTATCTGGTTACCTTCCCATTGTTCTGTTGATGGGCTGCTGCGGGGAAAGGGAGGTGGGATGACATCACTCCACTTTGCAGTACAGCAGTAAAGAGTGACTGATGTTTATCAGAGCATGACTAGGGAAAATGGTAAACTGACAATATGGCTAGCCCCATGTCAAATTTCAAAATTAAATATAAAAAAAAGTTTGCTCTTTTGAAAAATGGATTTTAGCGAAGCATTATGCTGGAAAAGCACTATTACCTGATGCATTTTGGGAAAAAATCATGTTTTCCCTTGACAGAATCCATTTAAAGGACAAATAAAGTTTACATTTTTCTACCATGTATATAAGTTGGTCATATATTCCAAGCCACATCATTTATACTGCACATATCCCATCCATTTGCCAACTCCATTGCATTTTCCTAAAACAAATAGCAACTTTTACCTGGTGGCCATTTTCCCTCTAACACATCATCAGTAAAATTGACATCTGCAAAAAATATATGTATGCTGTAAAGTGCATGCTATACAGAATGCAGGTTTACACAGGCATAACATACTTTCATAAAATGTTCTGCTGGGGTTGAGCACTTTAATGTTTAAGCTGAGCTCAGGAGAGGTGGTTAGAAGACGGAAATAGGATCAGACAGCTACAGTTTCTATGGGAACCAGCAAAGCTATGTCTTCATTGGCTGTTACACTGAAGGATGTGTGTAGTAATCAGAATTGGGAAGAACTGAGCATGCCACTGTAGAAAAAACACACCGGCACACAGGAGCTGAAGTGCAGGGACAACCCTTGCAACTACTTTTTGCTGCGGAAGTGCACTTCCGCAGTAAAAAGTAGTTGCAAGGGTTGTCCCTGCACTTCAACTCCTGTGTGCCAGTGTGTTTTTTCTACAGTGGAACGCTATAGAGGGTGCCGCATCCTCCAGGCACCAGGCACCAGGTCATTTGTTTATTTTTTCATTAGGGTGTGCGAAAGCTTTCTTTGTACGAAGAACTGAGCATGCTCATTAGCCAACAGCCAAAGTAAATTCCTGAGGGATGGGGCAGAGTGGATTAGAGGAGGAGATGGAATTCGCTTAGCTGTATTAAAAGATGCAGAGGTTCATGAGATGAGGGAGTTCATCCTTCCACTTTAAATAATGCTGGTAAGGCCCTACCAAGAATGCTGTGCAAATTTGGTCTCCAGTGCTCAAACAGGATATTATTGAATTGGAGAGGATCCAAAGAAGGGTATCTAAGCTAGTAAAGAGAATGGAAGGTAGCGATGCACCAAATCCATACGGCCAAACCCCTGAATCCTTCACGAAAGATTGGGCCGAATACCGAACCGAATCTGAATCCTAATTTGCATATGCAAATTAGGGGTGGGAAGGGGGAAACATTTTTTTACTTCCTTGTTCCAAAAAGTCCCATGATTTCCTTCCCTGGCCCTAATTTGCATATGCAAATTAGGATTTGGTTCGGTCATGCAGAAGGATTTGGCCGAATCCTGCTGAAAAAGGCAAATCCTGGCCGAATCCTCAACCGAATCCTGGATTTGGTGCATCCCTAATGGAAGGTGATAGAAAGTATGCCCAAGTTGGGGTTGTTCACACTGGAGGAAAGGCACTGAAGTGGTGCTATGATAACTATGTATAAATATATAAGGGGATCATATAATAATCTATATTTTAATAATACACTGTTTTAAATATCAACTGTTTGATGTGATATATTCTTATAAAGCATTGCAATATTCCGATGCATAGTTCTAACTCTCGTATCAAGTTGGTCAAACTTACAGGTGAAGGTTACAATATGACACAACAAGTGAGTTATTTTGTATGCATCTTTGAGCTCCAAGTACAGTTATATACAACCACTTATTGTATGTTTCATTGTGCTTGATTCATCAATCATAACTATTGCCTTTTGGTAAATTCTTATTTGCAGCAAAGTTTGGCCATTATTCTCAAGATCTGCCTATATTTCAGTATCATAATGTGGTTGTCTGCAAGAGGTATGTGTATTATTATATTATAGGTGAGTAAGGGTGTGTTATGTTATCTATGATGTAGTATTTATAAGTGGTATGTTTGCTGTGTGTGAGTGGGGCATGTGCTTACTTAATGCATATTTTTGTGAATGTGTATTCCAAATAAATGTTTTCAGGCTAATACTTAAAAATATATATTATGTATTCTAAAGTATTACAGTAGTACCAGGTTTGTGAGATGTACACTTTGTAACCTTTGAATGGAAAAGGCCTCTACATAATTATATTTGTAAGTCAGAAATTGCTTTCCTGGCTCAATATTGATATAATGATATTTTTCTACGGTTCTCCCTCATTTTTGGTAGTTGTGATAGGACAAAGACTGGCACTTTGTCATTAGTGCCCAGTTATCCCACACACAGTTCACTGGCATGCTTGAAAAGGTAAATTGAAGAAACTATATAATACATACAGTAAGTTAAATGGACAACTTAAGATGCAAGAAAAAAAAGGTATTACTTGGTTTATAGAGAGTGTTATTTATTGCAAATGGGTGCATCATTTATTTTATCAAAATGAGAACTCTCCTATTCTGCTGAATATATACTAATTTACGGTACAAGTGTTTGTAGATTTGAGGGGCAGACAGTGGACTTAGCAAAACATTTTATGCAGACAAGGAATAGGAAGGAAATATTGCATAATCCATAATTTATATTAGTAATATTTCTTTCCTGACCACATAGGATTAGTGATGGGCGAATTTATTCGCCAGGGGCGAATTCGCGGCGAATTCCCGCGATTCGCCGCTGGCGAATAAATTCGCGAAACGTCAGGAAAAATTTGCTGCAAAAAATTTGCCCCCAAAAACAAGTCGCGCGTCGTTTTTGACGCGACGCGCCGGAAGCGACGCGCGCCAAAAGCGACGCGCGCCGAAAACGACGTGGCGCGTCGGAAGCGACGCGCGTCTAAAATGATGCATGACTCGTTTCAAGAATCGGCGAAAAACTCACGAATTTCTCTGTAAATTCGCAAATCGTTTCGCCCATCACTACATAGGATAGATATAATCAGGAATCCAATGCATTTTTGACATGTTTAGTAGTAGAAAATTAACTTTGTGTAATCAGTGGTGTGAACAAGAAGAAACACATCAATTCTACAAACAAACTTGGCAACATGCCAGTGCTTAAAGGAGAACTAAATCCTAAAAATGAATAGGGCTACAAATGCCACACTGTATATGCTGCTCATATTGCACCAGTCTAGAGTTTCAGCCTCTCAATAGCAGCAATGATTCAGGACTTGGCAAAGGGGGTCACCATCTTGAAAAGTGTCTGCAACACTCACATGCTCAGTGGGCAGCTGTTGAGAAGCTGAGCTTAGGGGTTGTCACAAATTTTTAAGCAGAAAATGAGGTTGGCCTATAATTAAAAGCTGATGCTACAAGGCTGATTATTAAATTCGTATGCTAGTTGCTCTGGTTTCTGCGCTGTCATGCAGTTATTATTAAAAAAGTCAGAGTGGCAAAACAAAGCAACAAAATCAAGTATCAGTTTGTATAGTACAATGGACGCTTCAAAAAAACTCTTTTCTTCAGATTATTATTATTATTCTTCAGATTATTGGATAAAAAAAAAATTATCAGATTGTCCCCCTTACAGTTCAATAAGGTGAAACAATGATGCACTGTAAAATTGAAATCATTATAATAACATCAATAGTGAACATATTTCTGAAGGAGTGTAAACTGTTTAAAAAAAAAAAAAGATTGCAAGCCAATCTGGATACAAAAACCACACATGACTTTAGGAACTCACACATGGTTTTAGGGTCAGCCCCAAGTGGTTACATTTTCTTACCTGACAACTCGGGCCTGTGCCCGAAAACCGCAGTAACCCATGGTTCAGTCAATGACGAGCACCACTGAGCAATTGCCTTCTTCGATTCTTCGTTCTTCAAATTTCCACAAGCAGTGGGCTTTTGTGGACTTTTCATTCTATTGCTCATGAGCGAAGAAGAGAAGAAAGATCAAGCAGGAAGAGGATCACTCCATGGTGCTCAATGGTAAATAAGTGCCTAACTTTTGGCACCCCCAAGCAAAAAACTACTCTCCTTCTATAAGGATAAAGGCTGCATAACTAGGGATCCAAATGACCAGCAGACAGATTATTGATATTGAGTGATAATATAATGGCTGTGCATTTGAATGATAACTACTTAGTCAGCAATAGCTGGCGGTGATTGAGACTAACGAGAACAAATAATTTAAGCCAAATAGAGTCTCAATGTCACAATATCCCAGGTCAGGTGCTACAGGAATGTGCTGAAGCTTACTGACATTTTCACTGATATCTTCAACACATCCCTGAGCTCGGCTGTTGTTCCCGCATGCCTAAAAACCACCAAAATCATACCAGTGCCAAAAAAGTTTACCGTGTCTTGCCTTAATGACTACTGTCCTATAGCACTCACGCCTATCATCTCAAAGTGCTTTGAGAAGCTGGTACTTAAAAATATGAAAACAAAAATCCCACAATCCTAGACCCGCTACAGTTTGCCTATAGCCCAAATCGTTCCACAGATGATGCAATTTCAACTGCACTTCATTTCATCCTTTCTCATCTTGATGAAAAGGACACATATGTCAGAATGCTATTTATTGACTTCAGCTCAGCATTCAACACTATCATACCACAGCAATTGGTAAGGAAGCTGGAACTGCTAGGTATAAACACTTCCCTCTGTAACTGGATCCTTGATTTTCTGACTGATAGACTCCAATATGTCTCAATAGGAGAGAACACCTCTGAGGTTTTAAAACTGAGTATAGGGTCACCCCAAGGATGTGTGCTTAGCCCACTTCTATTCAACCTGCTGATACATGATTGTACTGCCCAGTATAATGCAAACCACATCATCAAGTTTGCAGGTGACACTATGGTAGTAGGCCTTGTTAGGAAAAATGATGAGTCTGAATACAGAGAAGAAGTAAGGCATTTGGCAGACTGACGCCAAAACAACAACCTGACTATATATGTCGAAAAGACTAAAGAAATGGTTGTTGACTTTAGGAAAAACTCTGCTACTCATCAACCACTACTCATCGATGGTTCCCCAGTTGAGATAGTTAACAATGTGAAGTTCATAGGAGTACATATGGCAAACGACCTTTCCTGGACCCTGAACATCAACGCCATCACAAAGAAAGCTCAACAACATCTTCATTTTCTACGGAAGATAAAGAAAGCCAGTCTTCCCCCTCCCATTCTCAAAACATTTTATCAAGGCACCATCTACAGTGTTCTCTGCAGGTACATCTGCGCTGGGTAAATATTATAGCAGACTATATAAATTATTATATAATAATATATTATAAAAGACTATTCTCACCCATCTCATTCTCTGTTCACTCTCTTGCCATCTGGAAGGAGGTTCCGCAGCATTCAAACTAGAACTGCTACACACTGTAAAAGCTTCTTTCCACAAGGAATTAGAGTGCTTAACATTATAAAATCTGTCTGTTACCTGCACCTACCAACCTATGTGCATCCACAAATGCTCCTTCTCTTTCTTAATGCAAAGGCACTATGGTGAGGGGGCCTGAGTGAAACGTGATTTCGATATGCTGTATAACTATATAGTCTCTATTGACAAATAAAGGAATCTTGTATCTTGTCTCAAATTGCATTCAATAGGTGTATATCAATAAATAGCACAGCGCTACGAACTATGTTGGTGCTATAGAAATACATGTTAATAATAGTTACATAGTTAAATTGGGTTGTAAAAAGACAAAGTCATCAAGTTCAACGCCTCCAAATGAAAACTCAGCATCCATACATACATCACCCCCCATACTCCATACTTACCCCTTGCCTCAGATTCTTCAAGCAGAGTTGCACTCTGTTACAATTTCCGTGTAATTTTGCTCCAACTGGGCATGCGCAGAAATGCAGCTCTCTCAGTCAGCTTACAGAGATTGCATGCAACTCTGATGGAAGAATCTGCGGCAAGGGGTAAGTATGGAGTATGGGGAATCTCCCCTGGGGGGTTGTTAGCTTGGGGGGAGGAGGGAGGGTGGTTAACCTGGGGTGGGGGGTACGTATTTATTTACCAACAGGTTGAATTCTCCTTTAAGGACTGGAGTCCAAAACTGCATGGCATACTCCAGATGAGGCCTTACTAGGGATCTATAAAGAGGCATAGTTACGTTTTCATCCCTTGAGTTTTTGCCCTTTTTTATGCAAGACAGAACTCTATTTGCTTTAGTATCTACAGAATGACGCTGCCCAAAATTAGACAACTTGTTATCTATAAAAACCCCAAGATCCTTATCATTTAAGGAAAGTCCTAACACACTGCTATTTAGTGTATAACTTGCATTTATTTTATTTTTGCAAGATTGCATAACCTTGCATTTATCAACATTGAACCGCATCTTCCAGTTTGCTGCCCAGTTTCCCAACTTAGACAAATCACTCTGCAGAGTGGCAGCATCCTGCATGGAACCTATAGTTCTGCACAATTTAGTATCATCTGCAAAAATAGAAACAGTACTTTCAATGACCAGGTCATTAATAAACAAGTTGAAAAGCAAGGGACCAAGTATAGAGCCCTGTGGTACCTCACTAACAACACTGGTCCAATTAGAAAATGTTCCATTTACCACCACTCTTTGAAGTCTATCTTTTAGCCAGTTCTCAACCCAGGTACACATACTATGTTCCAGGCCAACATTCCTTTATTTAAACAGTAACCTTCTGTGTGGCACTGTATCAATTGCTTTAGCAAAGTCTAAGTAAATCACATCCACTGCCATGCCATAATTGAAGTCCCTGCTTACCTTCTCATAAAAATAAATTAAGTTAAGTCTGGCAAGACCTATTAAGCATAAAACCATGCTGGCACAAACTCATAGTATTATTTGCTATTAAGTCCAGTATCTAATCTTTTATTAACCCTTCGAAAAGCTTAATTACCACTGATGTCAGACTAACTGGCCTGTAGTTTTGAGGCTGAGAACAGGATCCTTTTTTGAATAGCGGCACCACATTAGCAATTCGCCATTTTTTTGATTCGCTGGGAAGGGGTGGGAGCTACAACAGGGAGCTGGTCACTGCTTCTATATAAACTATAACAAAAAAGGGAAAGTTGTACTCACCACTAGTTTGTAAAAACATTAGGCAGGTTGCTGTGACCACAAAATACTGTACATATAGACAAATACAAGAGGTCCTCTGCACTCAACCCATTATCAATATATTTAAGACACTGAGAAATTTTGTGCTTACAGCTACTAAAAAATGCCTTACAGCTACAGTATAGTCGGGTGATCCCACTGGTGTCTAATAGTGATGGGCGAATCTATCCCGTTTCGCTGAAAAATTTGCGAATTGTCGAAAAATTAGCGAAATGAGTCCGGGCACTTTTTTGGTTATAAACTGCCTCAGTAGCTTTCCTTCTTCTTTAAGGTTTCTCATAGTGTTGCTGATGATATATCAGCTTATTTATTTGTTGAAGTATTTATTCTGTTGTGTTCACAGTGGAAATTGTGCAGGACTCACTGGTTATGCTTACAACTAGTTTATTACAGCTCCAACATGGCTAACTTTGTACATTCATTCAGGAAGGAAGTATACCCAACCATAGAGAGCAAAAGAAGCTAGAAAAACACATCAACTAGCAGAGAAAATACATAGCACTGAAAGAACATTTTGACCAGCAGCACCCTATAGTGGTACAAAACATTCCTCCCCCCTAGCTGACGTAATCATTCATCCACCTTGGAGGCACCCTGTTGTGCTGTGGCCATTCATAACCAGAAGTTTGACCACAAGGGGCATTCTGAGAGGAGCTATCAGAGCCTTTTGGCAGAACACACCTCCGCAACCGATCCACATGGCAGTGCCATTCTTGCCCATCCTCGTAATGTACCTTGTATGACAAAGGTCCAGTAACTTATTACTGCAGTTATTACTGCAGGGAAACACTTTGGACTAGCCCCATAATTCCTGGCATGGACTGGATCATCAGGAGAAAATGTACGTAAAGTCTTAGAGGAGAGGGCTGAATCCAGGCTCTGCTGATGTTTTCTTTCTGCATCCTTAGTTAGGCCTGGATTAAGATGACCGAAAGAAGTTTTAAGGTGCCGTCCCATAAGAAGCTCAGCAAGACTGACACCTGTGGTTGGAGATGGGGTAACATGCTGACATAAAATAAATCATGAAACTCTTGCTGACCAGTCCCCATTTGTAATCCTTCTAATTGCATCCTTTGTGGTTTGCACCATTCTTTCAGTGGTTTGTCCATTTCCATGAGGTTGATGTGGTGCAATAGTTATGTCCTAATTATGTTGTTTTTTTGTAAATGTCTTAAACTTTTCAGAAATAAAAGCAGTTCCATTGTCCGATACAATAACATCTGATATTCCGTGTGTTGCAAACAACTGACAAATGGTTGAAATTGTTAATGCTGATGACTGGGATAACACTCGGATGACTTCTAACCATTCTGAGAAAAAGTCTACCACTACAAGAAAGTTCTTGCCCTGGAATAGTCCAGAAAAATCAATATGAAGTCTAGACCAATTTTTTCTAATTTCCCATGGAAAATCTGGTGCTGCAGGAAGGCTTTGACCAGAGTTCTGGCAAATGTCACACAGATGTACAGCCTCTTCTATGTCGCTGTCAATTGTGGGCCATCAGGCATAGCTCCTTGCAAGAAATTTCATGCTCACAATTCCTGGATGGGCTGCATGGAGCATGTCAAAAACAGTTTTGTGTCCTCTTTGAGGGATGACTACTCTGCTTCCCCATAATAAACACCCTTTATGTGCAGAAAGTTAATGCTGGCGGCTTGAATATGGTTTCAACTGTTCAGACAACTTTTTATTTGGCCATCTCCTCCACACCCAGTTGAGAACATGAGATTGGCTCCTTTGCAGTCATTTGAGCCATCTCAGTAGCTTCCAGTGGATAATCAGGTAGAGATTCCAGTATTAGTACTTCAAGTAAAGGAGGTAGTGAGCATTCTGAAATTTTAACAGGCAAGTGATGTAGATCATCAGCATTTAAGATTGTTTTCTCAGGTTTGTAAGCAAGGGTGTTATCATAAGCACTTAGCATCAGGACTGGACTGAGAATCAAAATAGGCCCTGGCATTTCAGGTACACAGAGGCCCAATTAGCCCACATAGAGGCCCAAACAACCCCCACCAGCCCACTAAATAGTGACTTTCTATGGCACCTTATAGCAGCCCATCTGGCATTTGCCCTAACCCACAAATGGCCAGTCCGGGCCTGCTTAGCATGATACTCCATCTAAACATTTGAGGTGACATAACAGTTGAAATAGGAATGTCTTTGGAGAGCAAACCCAAAAATGGTTTGTGATCCATGTGAATTTCAAATGTATGTCCATAGAGGTAGTTATGAAACTTTTTAACACCTGCTATGGCAGCTATGCTTCTTTATCAATTTGGGCATAGCTCCTCTCTGCTGATGTCATGGTCCTAGACTAGTAAGCAACTGGTGCCTCTTTACCATATGGGCGAATGTGACTAAGAACAGCACAAACACCTGCACCTGCTGATGTAGTAAGAATTAATGGTCGATCTTCATCATAATGAACAAGAAGAGAGTCAGATGTCAGCAACTGTTTAACTTTCCAGTTCCAGGGAGCCCCTTTGTCAAGTAAGTGGTGAAGAGGCTCTGCCACTTTTGCTTTGTGACCAAGGAAGCTGCAGTAGAAATTGAGCAATTCAAGGAATGCCTGAAGCTCTTGTTTAGATTTTGGTTCAGGTGCATCATGATTAGCTTTCACTGTATTTTCCATAGGAAGAATGCCTGAAGCAGCGATACAGTACCCCAAGAATTTTACACTGGTAGCTCCAATCTCACACTTTTTTTTTTTTTTTTTTTTAACTGAATGTCTGATGAATTAAAACGAGATAACACTTTTCTAAGACTGTCAACTAATAGACTTTCAGTTGCTCCCATTAGTAGAACATCATCAAAATATGGTACAACTGCAGGAATGTTGGATAGCAAGGTGTCAAATCGGTCTCACAGTATGTCATTTAGGAACTCTCCAAAGTGGCAGAGCTCTGCTTAGCACCTTAATTATGCAATATAGAAATTGTTTCATCGGATCTTTGATTTTGAATTACTTCAAATGTTTTCGGGCCACAGACAGTCAGCAGCAATGCCCTTTTCTGCTCAGGGTTATCTATAGTGTTTTCTTCTAGGAAGTAGGAAAGTCTCTCTGCATATGAGTCCCAAAACACAGGGTCACTTACATCAAATTCCTCCATGTGTTCCAGGGCAGTCTGCAGTGGAGTTGTAGTTTGTCCTGTGAGAGGTTCCTTTTCTGTACTTTTCCTATGCTGTTGCTCTATCCACAAATCATAACTGCAATCCACATCACCATAATAGTGTTGTGTTCACAGTGGAAGTTGTGCAGCAATCACTGGTTATGCTTACAACTGGTTTATTACAGCTCCAACATGGCTTGCTTTGTAAATGCATTCAAGAAGGAAGTATATCCAACCATAGAGACCAAAAGAGAAAAAGAAGCTAGAAAAACACATCAACTAGCAGAGAGGATACATAGCACTGAAAGAACATTTTGGCCAGCATCCCTCTAGTAGTAGACAACATATTCTATCCACAATTGTATTTGTTTCTTCCTGTTCTCTATCTGTAAAATGAATTGGTTAAAGGGATCCTGTCATGGGAATTTTTTTTTTCAAAATGCATGAGTTAATAGTGCTGTTTCAGAAGAATTCTGCATTGAAATCCATTTCTCAAAAGAGCAAACAGACTTTTTTATATTTAATTTTGAAATCTGACATGGGGCTAGACATATTGTCAATTTCCCAGCTGCCCCAAGTCATGTGACTTGTGCTCTGATAAACTTCAATCACTCTTTACTACTGTACTGTAAGCTGGAGTGATATCACCCCCTCCCTTTCCCCCACCCAGCAGCCTAACAACAGAACAATGAGAAGGTAACCAGATAATAGCTCCCTAACACAAGATAACAGCTGCCTGGTAGATCTAAGAATAGCACTCAGTAGTAAAAACCCATGTCCACTGCATACTATTCAGTTACAACAGCCTGCCAGAAAGCAGTTCCCTCCTAAAGTGCTAGCACAAGTCACATGACTGAGGCAGCTGGGAAATTGACAAAATGGCTAGCCCGTGTCAGATTTCAAAACTGAATATAAAAAAATCTGTTTGCTCTTTTGAGAAATGGATTTCAGTGCAGATGACTACTGGAGTAGCACTATTAACTGATGTGTTTTCCCATGACAGTTTACCTTTAAGGTGCCTAGTGTATTCATCCCTTAATGTTTTTGGGATTGAAAATGTTTTAATTATTGGGGAATGATCTGATAAATAAGAGCTCCCAATCACAAAGTTTCAATCGGAAAACTTTGTGACTTTCGGCGCATGTGCAGTAGAGTGGAATCGGCAAATGCTCCTAGTGCGCATGCGCCACCAGGCGATGAAGAATCCATGCTCAGAACCTGCACTGAGGGGGTAAGTAGCAACTTAGGGGCATTGTGAGAAAAACTTACCCTGGTAGTCTAGTGGTGCCCGCCACAACGCTCCTCTTCTTCATCCACGCCGGCTTCCACTAGTGCACGCGTGGCGTAATGACGCGAAAGTTTAAATATTTAAAGGGGCTCTGGGTATGTTATGATTGCCCGTGATAGGTTTTACCTGGTGCCTTGTACCTTGTGCTATAAAACTTCTTGTTATCCTGATCTCCTGTGTTTGACCCTGCCTGGCTATTTGACCACTCTGACTTCTGAAATCTGACCCGTGCCTGTTATCAACTCAATTCTGTCTAGTCCTCCTGATTGATCTCCTGGTTAGACTCCTACCTGTTATTTGACTCTGATTCTGCCTCACCCCATCTGATTGATCACCCAGTTTGACATTTTTGCCTGCCTGACTACCCTAGCTGTCCACCTGCCTCGACCCAACCTGTTTGACCACGAATCTGCCTACTCCTGTTTGTACCATGACCTTTGGGCTTAAAGACTTTACAATACAGCAGTGCCCCATTGCTGGCCAGAACTCTTTTGAGTAGCTGAGGACTCCTCCCGAAGCCAAAGGTGGTCACACTACTGGTGAAGCACGAGCCGAGACCAGGGTGCTTGGCATTTGTTCTGGTGTTGGGTGCTGACCATGACATTATCACAGGCCATGGAAGAGAATGGTCACGAAGCTGCTGCTGCTCCGTCCACTTCCTCCACTGAAGCGCTACTCTCCACTTTTCTTCAACACTTAGAAGATCAGGAGCAGAAACAAAATGATCTCCTACAAGGGTTTCACTACCTGACCTGTAAGCTGGAGACTCCACAGCAGCTGTCCAGTCCTGTACCCTCTCCTCCTGTGGGTTCTTCTGCCATGTGGGGTAACACCACTAGACCCCAAGAACCCAAAATTGCCTTTCCGGATAAATTCTGCGGGGCAGAACCTAATTTTTCGTTTTTAAAGAAGCATGTAAATTGTAAATTAGCTTTTTTCCCTCACTCATTCCCAACTGGTGAGGAAAAAGTGAGATTTTTAATGACCCTGCTTCAGGGTGACCCCCAAATTTGGGCCCTCAGACTGCCCTCCTCTGATCCTGCCTGTTATTCCATTGATTCCTTCTTTAATTCCATGGCAATTCTTTACGATGACCCATATCGTGCATCATCTGCCGATTCCGCAATTCGTAAATTGCGCCAGGGGAAACAGGATGCGGAGGTGTATTGCACCGAATTCCGTAGGTGGGCTATAGAAACTGGGTGGAATAATGAGGCTTTACATAGCCATTTCCATATTGGGCTATCGGAGTCTATCAAGGACAGCCTTGTGAATTACCCCTTATCTTTCAATCTGGATGATCTCATGTCACATGCCATTCAGATTGATAGGAGACTGAGGGAGAGAAGGGGTGAAAGGGTTTCTTCCAATTTTTCTGGGGTGACCAACATGAAATCTGATTTGGTTACCAGTTTTAAGCCCTCAGTACCTTTAACTCAGGAAGAGCCTATGCAATTAGGTAGTTCTCGTCTAACTCCTGAGGAAAAGGCACACAGGCGTTACCCTGGACTCTGTGTATATACTGTGGGGGAAAGGGTCATTTTCTTTACCAATGTAATAAGAAGCCTAAATGGAGAAGGGGAGCTCCATTTGGGTGCACGCGTTTCCTCTCCCCAGTCTGCCTCCAGAGTGTTATTACCAGTCAAACTAACCTGCCCTACGGGCTCAATTCTGGTGTCTGCTTTGGTGGACTCTGAAGGGAATTTTTTGGATGCTGCTTTTGAAGCCAAACACAATATTTCCTTGGTCCCCTTATGTCCTCCCTTGAAAATATTAGTGGTGGACAAAAGACCCTTAGGGTCAGGTGTTTTCTAAGAAAGCTGCTGAGACTCTACCCCCACACAGGCAGTTTGACTGCCCAATTGATTTAATCCCTGGGTCTACCCCTCCTTGTGGTAGAACATATGCTCTTTCCTTGCTGGAGGCCCAGGCAACGAAGGAGTATATCAAAGAAAACCTCAAGAGGGGTTTCATCAGGCCTTCTAGTTCCCCTGCGGGGGCAGGTTTCTTTTTTGTGGGGAAAAAAAGATGGTGGTTTGCGCCACTGTATCGATTATAGGGGTCTTAATAAGATCACCATAACTAATCGCTACCCTCTCCCTTTGATTTCTAAACTCTTTGATCAGGTTAAGAATGCTAAAGTTTATACTAAGCTTGATCTTAGGGGGGCTTATAACTTGATACGTATCAGGGAAGGTGATGAGTGGAAAACTGCATTTAATACCAGGGATGGCCACTATGAGTATCTTCTAATGCCATTTGGTCTCTGTAACGCCCCTGCAGTGTTGCAAGAGTTCGTCAGTGACATCTTTCAGGACCTGCTGGGGGTGTTCGGAGTGGTCAACCTAGACAATATTCTGATTTTCTCTTCCAACATGAAAGAACATCCAAATCATGTTTGGGTTTATTATTTCCAGCAAGGGTCTAAAAATGGATCCAGGCAAGGTGAAAGCTGTCCTGGATTGGGCCCAACCCCTTTCATTACGTGCAACCCAAAGGTTTCTTGGCTTTGCTAATTATTATCGGCAGTTTATTAAGAATTTTTTCCTCATTGTGGCCCCCATCACTAATTTAACTAAAAAGGGTGCTGATCCCCCTGACGCTATACAGGCATTTGAATTTCTTAAGAAGGAATTTAGTTCTGCCCCTATCCTTCGACATCCTGATTCTGCACTTTATTGTGGAGGTGGATGCCTCTGAGGTAGGAGCTGGGGCAGTCCTTTCTCAAAGGCACCCAACAACCAACATAATGCATCCCTGTGCTTTTTTCTCTAGGAAGTTCTCACCTGCAGAAGTGAACTATGACATAGGAAACAGGGAACTGTTGGCTGTCAAATAGGCCTTTGAGGAATGGCAGCACCTTCTGGAAGGTGCAAAACATGTGGTTTCAGTCTACACAGACCATATAAATCTGTAGATTGAGTCAGCTAAACGGCTGAATTCAATTTCACTCTAACGTTCAGGCCTGAGTCTAAAAACACCAAGGCTGATGCACTTTCTAGGAGTTTTGAATCTGTCACCTCTGACTCTAGGGAGTGCACCCCTATCATCCCCAGTGACTTGATTATAGGAGCTTTGGCAACCGACCTAGCCTCCTTGTTGTCCGATGCACAATCTTTTGTTCCTGAGGATACTCCCTCTGGGAGGTTGTTTGTTCCTCAGGAACTAAGGGAACAAGTTCTAGAAGAGGTTCACAATTCTAAAATGGCGGGACATCCGGGTATAGCCAAAACAATATCTTTATTACCCCGCAATGTTTGGTGGCCCTCTTAAAAACTTGATGCTAAGACCTTTGTTAACTCCTGTCCCATTTGCCAAAGGTCTAAGTATTCTCGTAGTTTGTCTCAGGGTCTGTTAATTCCTCTGCCCATTCTTGACAAACCCTGGTCCCATTTCTCTATGGATTTCATTGTGGATTTT
Source organism: Xenopus borealis (assembly GCA_024363595.1). NCBI lineage: Eukaryota > Metazoa > Chordata > Amphibia > Anura > Pipidae > Xenopus > Xenopus borealis. The sequence continues at coordinate 62,670,471 of CM044441.1, read as the reverse complement.
CCCCCTTCTAGGGGAAATACTGTGATTTGGGTGGTGGTGGTGGATAGGTTTAGCACGATGGTTCATTTAATTCCTCTTCCACACCTCCCTTCTGCCATGAGTTGTTAACCTGGGAGGAATTTGCCTACAATAATGCTACCCACTCTTCCACTCCTCAACAGGCAATGTTAAAGTTATAAAAGAAAACATAAAAAATATATTAAATTATACCTTCAAATGTTCAAACCTGTTTGAAAGAGTTAACTTGTAAACCCTATGCCTGACTTTTAAGATTTAGTTCCATGGTGTAAAATGTTCCTGAGTCTACTATCCACACTGATCAGGTTGTATCTCTTAGTCTTTTGTTCTGTCAATCTCTCTGCCTCTTAATCTCTTGATTCTAATATTCATTGTGTAGTAGTCCTTGTCAGGTTACATCTTTGTTCTTTGTGTTGAAGGTATGGTGTCAAATCAGTTTAAGTTTCATCCTATTACTTGGGGTCATTGGTGTTCTCTTGGTATTAGTTGTTTTTGTGGCAATTCTCCCTGTAAGTCAAAAAAGGTCAGCTCCAGAATCTTTCCTGTTTTCGGTATCCATCCTGGTAGATCCATAACAGGCAAGTGAGTTTTCAGTGTCCATCGGGGATCATATAGTTGCATTAGTACCGTGTTTATTGGCGGAAAGAGAAAAGGGGAATCCCCATCTATACGGATATTGTTCTCTCAGTGGGGTAGATTAATCAAAGAGTGAAGTTCCGCCACTAGAGGGAAATTCCTCAATTCATTTCTATGGGATTTTGCAAGGCGTATTTATCAATGGGTGAAGTGAAAGTTCACCCTTTGATGAATACGCCTTTAAAAATCCCATAGAAATTAATTGAGAGCTGTGGAATTTCCCTCTAGTGGCGGAACTTCACTCTTAACTTCACTCTTTGATGAATCTTCCCGAATATATCAGTTAGTGGGTTCAGCAATTTCCGTTTAAAAAGTGTTGTCCTTGACAGGTCTTGAAACAGTTTAATGTTGCTATCTTCATATGACAGCTGGCTAACCTCCTTAGATTTGGTCATAATTTCTTCCTTTAGGGAGAAGCCTTTAAGGGGGCTGCTTTTGGTTTCTGAACTCTGTGTACTATGTCCACAGCAGGGTCTCTTTTTAAAATGGTATTAAAGATTTTAAGCAAAACTGAACTTATTTCTTCAAACTGGACACTTTGTGGGACTCCCCTTGTTCTAATATTATTTTTCCTGCTCCTATTCTCCTGATCCTCGAGCTGAGTTTGAAGTTCTTGTATAGTAATATCCTGCTATTGGATATACTTGTAAATCGCTTTTTGGTTATCATTGCACTTACTTATATTAAGTTCCAATCCAGCAAGAGTTAACATATCTTTTTTTATGTCTTGGATTTCCTCCTTGATTGTGGCAGTTCTTGCATCTTGTTGTATCTAGCATCAATTCATGGCAATGGGGATTACTTTACCAAAGCATGATCAGCAATGAAACCAAACTTGGTATCTTGCTGTTGTTCCTCCTGGTCCATTCCATTACCCTGGAGCAGAGGCTGGCCAGGCCACATGGGCGCACTAGGCAACCCAAAAGGTCGGCTCCCCCCCCCATCCACGGCCATGGGCGTCCGCAGAAAATTTTCCAGGGGGGGGGCAAGGAGGCATCTGTGGGCGGGCCTGTGAGATAGGTGGGTGTGTCACTGCCATCAGGGGGTGGAGCTATGCCACGGCGATCAGCCGATCGCCGGGTCAATTAAGGGAATCCTGCACAGTTTCCCTAAAAATACCGGTTGTCTGACAAGTGGCAACCCTAGTTCACACAAAGATGGCAAAGTGGCAAGTTCATGTATAAATACCCCTAGAACTCACAAACAGATGGCACAGGGGCAAGTAATTGTATAAATACCCCCAGAACTCACAAACAGATGGCACAGGGGCAAGTACATGTATTAATACCCCCAGAACTCACAAACAGATGGTACAGTGGCAAGTACATGTATAAATACCCCAGGATCTCACAAACAGATGGCACAGGGGCAAGTACATGTATAAATACCCCCAGAACTCACAAACAGATGGCACATGGGCAAGTACAGGCATAAATACTCCCAGAACTCACAAAAAGATGGCACAGGGGCAAGTACATACATAAATACCAGCAGAACACACAAACAGATGGTACAGGGGCAAGTAATTGTATAAATACCCCCAGAACTCACAAGTACAAGGCTGCAGACTGCAATAGATAGGGCTTTCCTTGCTTCGTTTTCTCCCGCGCTGCAATCTGTGCTGCTGGCCAATCAGATGCTCCCTGGCTGCTCTCTCTCCCTGTCACAGCTGAAGTAATACGATCCGGCAGCTCTGTGACAAGGGAGGGGGGAGCACCTAGGGAAGGAGGTAAAAGAACACGCTGCTGCACAGAAGAAAAATCTTCATGGGATCGCGACAGAAACCACAGTAGAAGGAAAAGGCAGCTGCCGAGCGCCCCTCAGTCTTTGCGCCCTAGGCAGCTGCCTCTTCTGCCTACCCCTAGTTCCGGCCCTGCCCTGGAGTCTACCACACTATGTAGGCTCCTTGTTTTTATAGTTTCAGACTCTACTAGATCCACACATTGGTAAGATATTAACGGTTGCTACAGATTTGGAGGATCCCGCTGTAAAGCCTGTAAATTTATGAAACCTTCTAAGGATTTAGTAGGTAACAACAGTTCCAAACGCCATAAGATTAATTTTATATGGCACAAGTAGTGTTATTTATTTGGTGACCTGTGTCTGTGGACTATAAGATTTAGGCAAGATGATAAGACCCCGTAGGAAATGCAAATCAGAACATCTAAATTGTGTCTCTAGGCATGACTTGAGTTCCACAGTTGCAAAACATCTGATTTAACAACATGGGGCAAACTATACATATAGCCTTTCAAATTATAGACAGAGTTGTATCCAATGTTTGGAACGGAGATACAGAACTGTCTCTTTTGAGAAGAGAGTTTTGTTGGGATTTTTAAACTGAGTACTGGGTGTCTCAGTAGAGAATGGAAACAAAATTATTTTGTTGATATTTTCATTTATACAGATGAAGTCACATTGGATTGTGTGTTTGACACAGAATAACTTAAAGGACAAGGAAAGTGTAAACATAACTGCACCTTCAGTTACAGGCATACCGTTGGTGTATTCAGCAGTCACTTCAAATCCTCTGTGTGTGCTTCCGTTTCTGACATCTGCTGGCAGCTTCAGGATATAACCGCACACTACAGTAATGGAAACTCCCATAATTCACCCGTTGTTTCACACTGACAGTGGATTCTGCGCACATCAAGCGATTCAAGGCAGCGCATGCGCATTAAACTGGACTCGTGAGCGCGCTTTCAATGCTAGAGGACGTGCAATCCGTCCACAATCCTCTTTCAATTCCCCTCCCACTTCTATGCGTGCACCAATGGCAACGCTTGTAAGCGGTTGTTATGGTGATGCTTTGTAGGCTTGCCCATTATGAGCTACCATCAGCTTGTTTTAAAGATTTGGCTGATCGTTTTTCAGAACAGTACTCCTTGTCTGTAGATAGAGGCTTCCTTGCAGGTACTGTACTCTCCACTAATGATAAAACGTACAGCTCTCTAAATTTATTGACTATGTGTACGATCCTGTATTTGTGAAGTCTATAATATTGCACAGAATGACATAGTACTGTTTCATGTTAGGTTTCAGCCACAAGCTTGTCTGTTAAATATTTGCATCCAAATGAATTAATTTCTACAAGTTAATAAAATTAATTAATTAATTATGCAGTGAATAACATAATAATTTAGCATATAAATAGATTAACTAATGTATTTCATATAATTATTTATAGTCCACTCCCTAATGAAATTAATTTAAATTCATTAAATTTATTTATGAAATATTTTATAGAGCTGTACAATGAACTTTGATTAATTACATTATTAAATAGATAAATGTATTTATTTTATATAATTTATTAAAATCATTTATTCAAAAAAAATTAAAAAAAAACTGATTATGTTCTTTTGAGTTGCTTTCTTGAAATTAAAAATATTCTGTATAATAGGTGAATTTTTTAATCACCAAATCACCAAAAAAAATCAGTACTTATTGGTAAATACGCTGAAAGTTTTTGAATGCTATTTTTTTGACTATTTATTTGAAATGATGTGTTAAAAAAATTTTTTGGATACATTACTGTAATAAAATCTAAATAACAAACAGCTTATTTTTTTATTTAACAGAGTATTGTATATGTCTGATACATTGTATAACAATAAATATAACAATATATATATAAAATACAGCATAATAAATTTATAAAAAAAACATGTTCAATAGACACTACATCTATTAAATACGTGAATAAGGAAAATATATTATTATTATTATATTTTCGGATACAACACCCTAATAATATATCATATCCTCTGCAAAGAAATCCCCGGCAGTAAGGAATCCTACATATTTGCCTTTGGGGTCAGGAAAGGCTGCACGAATAGTTGTAACGGCGCATGATGGTATAACTTTACGGATTCCTGATCCCAGATATCCATACACCCAAGTACTGAAACTTTGATAGGCAGCTCTTCGTATACCCCTGTTTAAAAAAGAAAAAAAAAATACAATATATGTAATATAAAATTTAAATCACCAACAAATATTTAATAATAATTACCTCATATATGCTGCGTGTTTGGGCTTCTTTTTTTGTTTAAAATTAGTAATTTTGTAGGCCCAGTCAGCCCGTTCTTTATTGAGAATATCATTTACAAAACAATCCCAATGTACTATGCAAGAGGCTTGCTCAGGTATTAATGCATGAATAGCTGGTTCCTCATGACAGCATGTTGACTCCTTAGCTGTGTCCATTGCCGAACAATTGCCACAAAGGCACCATTCAGTGTTTCCAACTCTACTTTGATTTAGCGGGGTTGCATTTTCTTCTTCTTCACTACTTTCTTCACTACTAGTTTCTTGTAGTTCTTCATGACCCTCAGTGGATATCTCTATACGTTTCTCCTCAGGCCTTCTTTGTTTTGCATGTGATGGAGTAAATGGAATACAATCTCCAGCCCTTTTCACTTCCGGACGTCTATGCATTCTATGTATAAGGTCTTTGTACTGTAATCAATGGAAATAAAAATTATTGATTGTAAAAGACATTGGTCTATGTAGCTACGAAATAAGCAACATACTTTCAAGTGGAGAATGATATGTATCTTACAATAATTAGCTATACAAATGTATGCAATCAGGGCCTGCCCAAGGTATTTGTGTCATTTTTGTACCTGTTCCGGCACAAATCATATTGAGAGAGTGCAGGGGGGGCTGTTGAAAGAGTGCATGGGGGGGTGTTAAGAGAGTGTGTGGACCGGACAAATGTCCAATTGCAGCAGGGGAAATGGGAGCAAATATTAGTATATATTGCCAGGACTCAACAGGCCAGCTGAATGGATGGGAGTTGCAGTCTCTTATCTCAGAATTATGAGATGTGTGCTTTTAGTGCAGCTAAAAGAAATCTTTAGTTATATTTTATATTTCTACCATAGTGGGCATGGTCTAAATTCAGCAGGAACAGACCCTAAGTTTGATCATAGCCCATACAGAGAGATACCATAAAACTATGGCAGCATAGGTATTCCCTGTACTAAGCAAAATGGTCACAGAACAACCCCTCAGTGACTTCTAATATCCTTATCATTTACAGTATGGGGTACATTATCCCTTATAATACATGAGTGATACTTAGAGTTCCCTGTATAACTCAGCCTGCAGCTTTGTGCCTCTATATGGTCACAGAACAACCCCTCAGTGACTTCTAATATCCTTATCATTTACAGTAGGGGGTACATTATCCCTTATAATAGTGATAGAAACCAATAGAAACCCAGAAACCAAAATGAAAAACTGAGTGATTGAAATAAAATCCAGTGATCGCTGATACAATAATAACTGCCCCTCCCAGAATGACTATATATTAATAGTTATCACTGTCTACTTTTTTGTTACTATGGTGGATTTATTATAAAGTTTTATATCCAGTGGGAATACTAATTAAAAAATACCTGTTCTTCATCTGATGTAGATGTAGTACAGTAGGTACCTGTGAGTCATCGTCAACTGACATTTTAATTTCTGAAAATAAATCATCAATTTTACTAATGAAAATTAATTATAGATTAATAAATAAAAAATCAATTAAATTATTTATAAATTAAAAACATTAATGAAAATGTTAAAAATTTTAAAATATAAGTAATAATTGTTAAATTAATGTATTCAACACTTATTTAATTTTTTTTAATAAATAATATTTTAAATTTAATAGAGTGTTTTATTTAATTTATCTATAATTAATTCATTAATTTTTTCAATAAACTTTTTTAACCAATTTATCTACAATAGATTTAGCTAGTAATTAATTTTGAAATAGTTTTTTACTTTTATAAAATGTACTTGACAATCAATTTGCTCACTACATAGGTCAATAAAATATATATTTGAAATTCATTGGCATAAAACACTCTAATTGACTTAGATAGTCTTGGAATAGTTGTAAAGCAATTCTATTAACTTACAATATACTTTTTAATTAGCTTACAGAACTCATATTAACTTGCTTTTAATTTGCCTAGTTTTCTATTTTAAATGTTTATGGCACCTGAATTTATTACTGAGGCTCGTGTGCCCTGTTCTAACTCTTGCGCGCTGTTGCTGTGTTGGAAGAGCTATGTCGGAAGACTGGTGCACGATCATTAAATCATTAGCATTAGAGGTGCGTGCTTACGTGGTGCACGCACTGATTTTGGAACATGCGCAGTAGAGCAACCGGCGCCATATTGAAAAGAAAATGTCGGCGCAGAATGCAATTACATTCAGTTTTGATAAACAGTGAGTAACAGGTCAACAGAACGATTTTGACAAAAATGATAATAGCGATCAGGGACATCTTGGGCTGAACTTTCATATTATGGGGGATAGAAAAAAAACTTTTCTTGTCCTTTAACTCAGATATCCCATTTAACTCACTTAACACAGAATATTGTGTCACAGCATCCCATCCAATTAAAGAGTTCACCATTGAAAACAATGGTGCTTTGGTATGCTAATGAAAAGGTTAAATGCATTAAATGAGTTAAGATGACTTTAGATAACACAGTTTCTTCAATCAACCCTGAGTCACAACGCTTTTAACTTAAATTGTAGCCTTCGTCAAACTTGCTTTTATGCATTTTCCCCATATTTTGGTCTTGCTAACAGTATTACTGGAGCCCTCAGTTTATGCTTTCATCCATCCAGATCCTGGGCAGACCACACCCCCCTCAAGAAAAGTGAATTTAACACTCGCTGGAAAAAAGAGAAATGTACCCCTCAACAGAATTAAAAAGTAAGGGGCAGATTTATCAAGGGTTGAAAAATGAAAAACCATTCAATTTTTTTTTATTCGATCTAAAAATCTTTAAAAAACCCGTATGGGAGCTCCCCATAGGGTTCAATAGTAATTCAGTAGGTTTAATCTGGCAAACTAGGCAGTCGAATAAAAATTTAAAAAATTTAAAGGGCAAGTAATTCAAATAGAATTTTATTTGAATCATTCATGGTCAAAGTGGTCTTCAAAAATATTTGAAAATTCTAATCTTTTTGAAAATTCTATTGAATTTCGAATCATTCATGTGAATTTGATAAATCTGCCCCTAAGTGAATGAAGGACAGATAACTTAATCATTAAATGTAACACTGTTAACAATTTACAAGGTAGAATGGTTCAAGGCAATTTCCCCTGAAAAAAATGGGACATAATGCCCACTGCTCAATAAAGGGACGAGGGAGAAATGTCAAGTTAGACTTTCATCTTATAAAAAAAGTTTCTTAAAGTGTGTCACCACCTTTATTGGAAAAGTGAGAAGAGAATTAAAACAATTTACTATATTTGTTATACAACTTGCATTATAGTTGATTATTTTATTTTTATTTTATACATTAAAAACCATTTAGACATTCTTGATGCTGCTAAACATTAATCCAATTAGATTATCTATTTTTTATGTAAATGTAAAATACAGTATATTATCAACAGTTGTTATCTATCACTAGTCTTTTAAGGATAGGTGTCGGTTGTTTTGTCTTAAATAAGGCAAAAAAGGTAAAAATAAGATAATATCCCAGCTACAACTAAAGAAAAGCTAATAGCACACCGGAATAGGAATAGCACACCACAACTGCTCAGAACTTACAGGAAGAAATCATTCTTAACATGCTTCCCTTTTATAATTTGTTAGGATGCAATGTTGTTACAAGAAAATTCAATCAACTGTAAAGTTATATTTATTCAGACATGTCTAATTTGTGAATATACATAAATTCTAGAGCTAGTAAACAGACTGAATTACCACAGAAATGTTGGACTAATACCTAACTAAGATTTGTGTGTTGGTCGATATTTGGTCGATAATTGTGGCAGTTTTATAATGGAGATCTTTGCTGTACTTAGTGATTTTGGAAAAAGACATATACAGTATATCCTCCAGAGTTTCAGTGTAGTTCCCTGTTTCCATATATATTATGATCTATATAAATTAAATCATAGATAGTGATGAATGGCTCTGTCCTATTTTGCTTAGCCAAAAAATTCATGAAATGGTGAAATATTCACAATTTTTTTTTTCCCTAGCAAACTAAATTAGAGGCTATGGGTGTTTTTTTTATGGTACCTTGTTTGTGCTTTGTGAGGAAAAAAAATCACATGCATTTTTCTCTCATTATACTTCTACACACATGTCCAACATTGTTAGAGGAGCTCCTATCCATTGGGCTACAACAGTTTTTTCAATGAAAAAAGAGGCACTCTTGTTGCCAATTTTCTTTAAAAATGTCTGTGATTTTTGGCATTACTTCTGGCCAACTGGTAATGGTATCTACTACTAGTGATGCAATGGAGCTTATGGGTGGCAAACCTTTTTTTTTTGATGCACAACAAATTTTTTCACCCATTAGAGTCTATGAGAGTCATTTTGTGGTGAAACTCAAAATCTTTTTGACGGATGTGGAATGAGAGAGGAAAGATAAAATGAAGTATGCATTCATTACAGATTTTTTTATGCAGTTTAGTGAAACGTTTCACCACTGGCAAAATGTGGATGTTTGTACGAATCTGTCCATTGAGAATTTTTTTGCTCATCACTAATGATAGAACGATGAAGAGAACCTCTCAATTGTATTTATAATGCAAGTATGAAAGCTGGATTAAGTACTCAGTCTGGTGCCTACCCATTTCACTTTCAGGTATATTTGAAGATACATGTAATCTTAATTATAGTTTTAGTTGTGATATTTGAAATAATAAAGATCTATGAAAAGTTTATGATGACTTGGCACAAAAAATAATAACTTAATAATAATAATAATAATAAATAAATATAAAATAATACAAGGATCAAGTTATGTTTTCCATGAAAATTCAAGTTTTCAACGATTTTTTAGTAAAAGGTAAATTTTTGGCTTTAAAAACTATTTTTAAATTTAAAAAAACTTGAATTTTTAAAGATTTATTATACTGAGACCCTGGAAATAGCTTGAATCCAAAAACTCACCATCTAAAGCCTGTCAAGGTCATGTAGGAGTCAACAGAGGACCTTGCCTGTAAAACTCAATAAATTAGAGTGATCTGAGGGTGCTTTTTTTTGCAGAAAACTCAATTAATATGCATTTTTGGGTTTTGCAACTTGAACTCACAGAATCAAGATTTTTTTCACTTCAGTTTTTTCTTAATAAGAAACCATTTGAGTTGTGAGTTCATTTGAGCTAAAAATGAGATGTAAAAAACTCAGAAATTTGACCTTAGTCAAAGTAACCCCCTTAGGGGCAAATTTATCAAATTTACATGAATAATTTAAAATTCGATCGAATTTTCAAAAAGATTAGGATTTTCGAATGTTTTTGAAAACCACTTTGACCATTGAATTTTGAAAATTCGATGGAATCGAATGATTTGAATAATTCAAATAAAAATCTATTCCAATATTCAACAGTTGAATAACTTCCCCTCTAAATTTTTATTCGACTGCCTAGTTCGCCAGTGTCATCCTACCAAATTGGTTTCCATTATTTTAGATCGAATAAAAACAATTTGATCAAATGGTTAAAATCATTCAAATAGTTTGTTTTATCGTTCGATCAAATGATTCTTATTTGATCGTTCAACCAATTGAATTGCGGTAATTTGAATTCTAAGGATTTTTATTCCCTTAAAATACGATGAATAACTCATCCTTGTGCCTTTATATGATCACAGAATTCCTCAGTGACTTTAAATATCCTTATAATTTAAAATAGGGGTACATGATCCCTTATAATACATATAGTGATACGCAGAGTTCCCTGTATAACTCATCCTACAGCCTTGTGCTTTTATATGTCCCCCCTCAGTGACTTTAATATCCTTATAATTTACAGAAGGGGATACAGTATACCCAATAATACATAAGTGATACTCAGAGTTCCCTGTAGCCTGAGCTGCATCCTTGTGCCTTTATATGTTCACATAAGAGCGTATATAATGGTGCTGTATGATGTTCTATATAAAGAATGATATACATGACATAAAATCAGTTTATGCTTTTTTGAAACTTGGTTATTAAAATATGCAGTAAAAGTAGCATGTTCTAACATCATGCCCTTCCACATGTGTTTTGTAGTAATTTTCTATTTTAAATTATTTGTAATTATTTCAGGACAAAAAGGCGATACTTCCCTTGCCCCAAAACTTTGTTGCTGTAGTTCTACTGGTTGCAAGGATGCAGATTTTCATGACCATATACAGTAGTTCTATTTTATTTAACAAATCATGTGTTAGGGGCAGATTTACAAAATTCATGTGAATAATTAGAAGTTCGATCAAATTCGATCAAATTCCTTTCGTACAATTTTATCGGATATTGGAATATGCAAATTTGACCACTTCGATCATTGAATATGCAAAATTCGAGTGTATCGAATAGATCAAATAGATTGCATAATCGAAGATTCGATAATTTGACCATTCCATGATCGAAGTACTTCAACTTTAAAATTTTATTCGACTGCCTGCTTAGCCAGATTGAATCTACCGAATAGCAATAGAAGCCTATGGGAATCCCCCATAGGCTTTTTTTTCAATCACTTGCTCGAATACCATTTTTTCGTGAATTCGAATAGTGAAGAAAAAATAGAATAAAAATATTCTATAAGCATTCGATAGTTCGATAGATGCCTCTTGAAAGCAAATTTGAAAAACAGAAATTTCTGTTCAAAGGTACTCTGGATGCTACTGCCTACTTGAGAAGGTATCACTAAAGCTACAATTGGAGTGAATCCAATTATATTTATATATATCTATATACTGTATATCTATCTATCTATCTATCTATCTATCTATCTATCTATCTATCATCTATCTCTCTATATATATATATACAGTATCCACAGATAGAAAGAGAGAGAGAGTGATACAACAGGTGTTTTATATACAAACATTGCAAACTACAGTTAGTTTATGGCATTTATTTGTTCCTTACAGCAGTGCATTACAGAAACTATTCCAAGTGAAGCCTGGTTGTTGATTGTTGGTTTGAATAATAAATCCTCTGAGTCACTTGAACTAAGAGATGTTGAGAAAATAATTATCCTTTTGATGCCTTTTTTCAAGCAGGCTTAACATTCTCTAGAGGGCATTATCTACAGACAATGCCATATGTACCTGTCATCCAAATCTCATTGTTCATTGGCTAGCTGCCTCTCAGCATGATATAATGTAGATTTACAGCTTCAGTGTGCTGCATTTCAGAGGACAGTGCTGTCTTAAGCGTTTTAGATAAATATTTTCCCTTGCTCTCAAAGTTAGGTTAACTATTGGCAACACAGATAACAGCTTTAAGCACACAGTAACAATTTCTGCCCAAAATGCCTAAATGGGTTGTTACACAGCTAAATTGGTCTCTAGTGAGAGAGAGAATACCAGGGCTATTTATCAACACTCACATAAATGTGGGAGGATTTGACCACTTTCTAGGGATTTTTGTATTCATGCAGTATGTTACTGTTGGCAGAATGATACATCCTTTAACTAAGCAAAATTCACTGCATACAATTGGCTTTAGATATTTTTTTTTAGTTCCAACTAATGATTTTGCTACATGTGGATAGTGTGGCAATTATTGCACACCTTCCATGAGGGGGTTCTTCCACTGAAATTAAATATAGCTAAAAATGTAGTAGAAATGTGTACATCACTTTGCATTATATACTGTTACATACAATCATATTAGAAGATTATAACTCACTAGCCATTTGGTAAACATTTTGCAATTGGTAAAACAAAAGTCAGTCAGCAGGGTTGCAATGAAAGTCATTCAGGAACATCATACATAGTTATTGTATTATATATACATTAATATATAACAAAAATACTACATATACCTTACCATCAATACAAATCATAGGAAGGAAAATGGTGGAATTATTTATCTTACTAAATTTATGGTTACCAGTTTCCTTAAATGAAAGTATAGTACAGCTGATCATTGGTGCATACAGCAATTTCCATACACTATTCACGAAAGTTTCATTGCACATTTATAAATGCAAAAGGGGCAATGCTAGTTCACAAGGAACAGCAGGTAAAAGTTGCAGGTAAAAGTTGCAGGTTGCCCTGTGTCACTTTGAGATCAAGGCAAGGCAAAGGGAACACAACTGTTTTTTAACCACAACGTTGCACCCCTTTAATTAAGGACCTCCAAAATCTGATCTTGTTCATATTGCAGCTCAAGCTTATATAGTTACATTAGGTTTAAAAAAGGACAAAGGTCCAGCACATTCTACTTGAGCAAGGGGTGATTAATGAAATGTTAACTGTTTGAATTTAAACCTTCCCTTGTCCTTTAAATGAGAAGTAAAACCGTATTTAAAAAAACCCTACCCTACATACAGTAAACCCCATCCCTCCTCCCCCCCAGCCCAACTGCTACCCTGGGCAAATGCTTCGTAGTCTTTACTTCCAGATCCTGTCCAGTAGAGTTCATGGCAGCCATCTTCTTCTCTTTGGTAATCTTTGGAATGAGAGCAGCACATTGGCGCATGTGCAGGTGGAGCAATCTTCCAGCTTGTGACAATTGCGCATGTCCCAAAAACCACGGAAGCGGATCCGAAGATTACCGACGAGGAGGAAGATGGATACTGTGTCAACTCTGCTGGACAGAATCTGTGTTGATCGGTAAATAAAGCCTTAGGGGCATTTGCCAAGGGTAGCAGCCAGGCTAAGAGGTAGTAGGGAGGGAGGTCTATGTAGGGTAGGGGGGGTAGGTGTTTTTCAGTTAAGTGTTTATTTCTCCTTTAAGATATATTTATAAGGTTTCCATTTAATGGTATGGTAAAGAAAAAGTCAAATTTGTTGTAAAATTAAATAAAGCCGTGGCCTTGAAATTAACACTAAACTTCCCTTTTGCCATATATTCCATGTGTAAAAGTTCTGTGTATTTTCTGCTTATTATGTGTGTACTTCAGAGATATGACAACTATATATATATATACAGTGTATATCATCCATCTTGAAGCTGTTGTAAAAAAAACCCCACACAATTATGTAACCCTTTCTTGGCTATAATTAACCAAACCAAACTAGCATAGATAGAGCATTGGTTACACTCCTTGATCTCAGGTAGGGCTTTCGCTAAGTGGAAAATCACGTGTGAGGTAGTTGAACTACAACTCAATACTGCATGTAGTGTAAAATAACAAGTGTTGGGCGCCAGGGGTTCTTTGAAACAATTTGAACAACGTTTATTTACATAGGTCACCAGAGGGCATGTATCATACTCACAACCAGTAGATGATAAACCGCATATGCATAGCATAGGTACAACAATAGAGAAAGCCCTCAGGATGTGGATGATGGGAGTTGTAATTTCACCAGCCAGGTTAGGGCCAATTCAGGGGTTAAGTTCTTTTCCTACAGTCCCTATACACTGAATCCCTTCACTTCAGGCAAGGTAGAGCCTGGGGGAGAGCTACTCCCTACTATCCTCCTTGTTGGGGCTTGAGCTGCCCTTTTTGACTTCCCTCTCTTCCTCACTTCTCCTAGAGAGTGCTATAACAGGACTATCCTATCTCTGACTATTCCTCATTCACGGGGCCCTGTTCCCCGACTTAATTATCAGTGATGAGGTACCTGTGGTTTCACTGGGGCCTTAACTCCAGGCTCAATGGAGCACTGCCTCTCTCCTCTCCTGTGCTGCAGGCCAAAGAGGAAGTGCCACTCCCTGCAAGTACTTTTATTACAGCAATGCAGGGGGGGTGGTCACTACCTATAACCAATAATATGATACATTATAGCTACCTGGACCTTAGTCCAATAGCAGGTAGCTAATGTAAGGACAAGGGAAGAAGCCATAAGGGCCATGCTACTTATGGGTCCCTACAATTATATTCAATTAACTCTTAGATAACAACCATATAAATCCTACAGGAAAAGTTTAATTTCTTTTCAAGCGTCTTGAAACTAGTGGATCAGAAAGAATCTAATTTGACCAAATCCACTATTTCAAATGTGCATCTTCCTCATTCCATTAGTATCTGCAGACTGCAGTTAGCAGTACTTCTCAAAAACAGAAACTTTCAATTGTCCATGAAAAACTGAAATGGTTTGCATTGACCACAAAAAAAAAGCAAGTTTGGAATTGAAAGACACATCCATTTTTAAGTATTTTAAGGTCTACATTCGAAAAACAGTATCTGGAGTCAAATGTTAAAGGACTTTTACTACAAGTAAATGCCAGTGATTACAATGTAAAGTAAGTTTTCAGGTATCTATGGAGGTTATTTATTAAGCCCCGAATTTCGAAAATCTAAAAAAAAAAATTTTTTAAATAGGCCTTTTTTAAAATCACAAATTTTTCAGGATTGATTAAACCCCTAGGATGAAAAAGTCAGAATATTAAAACCTGCCCTCAAACCTGCCAAGGTTGCATATACAGTAAGTCAATGGGAGAAGTCCCACTGATTTTTTGATGTGCGCCGGGTTTCATGCAATTCCACAATATTATCGGAGCTTTCGGAAAATAAATCCAAAAACATTGGACATGGCAGGTGGGTGTGGCTGCTTCATGTTTCCTCTCAGCTTAGACAGGAAGACAATGGCAAAACAGCAGGAATACTCTTAACCAAAATGTTGGCACAAGCAGGCCAGTAAGCTTTGTTCTTATTGGTTCAGTGACTGACAGTATTGCTTCACAGAATGGTTATTTTATCTGTTTTGTGAAACAAAACTTACATTTTTTCAAAAGAATGAATCCTGTACTATAAAATCTTGCTTTCTGTCACAAATATCTATTTTGTCATTCAAATCTAGCTTGACATGCACTAGTTAGTTATAGTGATGGGCGAATTCGCTGCAAAAAACAAGTCGCGTGCAGAAAATGATGCGGCACGTCGAAGTTGACGCGACGCGCATCAAAAATGTGCCGTGACTCTTTTTGCCAATTCGAATTTCGCGAATTCTGTAAGTAACTTTGCATATAAGTGTGTCTGTTACATGGAGGTTATATATTTGTGAGACAGATTGTTAAAATGTACAGCATGGAGTTTGTAATATAATTACATCCTTTTGTGCACTAACAATATTTTGTTCTCATTCTGTAATAGAAGTAAGTCTTTTGTATATTTTTTATTTGTGTATATGGTCAGAAATACAGATGCAGCCACTGGGATTTGTGAGTTAAATGCGTCATGACTCAGGGCTAATTGAAGAAACTGTGTTATCTAAAGTTATCTTAACTCATTTAAAGAATTTAACCTTTTCATTAGCATAACAAAGCACCATTGTTTTCAATGGTGAACTCTTTAATTGGATGGGATGCTGTGACACAATATTCTGTGCTAAGTGGGATAAATGGGATAGATGAGTTGTTTTTCTGTGTCAAATGCACAATCCAAAGTGGCTTCATCTGTAGTTTTATACCATGAGAGAGTTCTGTGTATCAGGGATAGTTTTGTATACAGAATGTATTTGGGACAAACGGCACCCCATAATTAACATATACTCCTGATGAGCTATGTGATGATGTTTTGGCCAGGGAAGTTACATCATAGTAGGTCCATTTTCATATTGAAAAAAATGTTCTTTGCATGCACCAAAATAAACTTTTTCAAAGTATGTATTTTTTCAGTAGGAATCTAGTAACAGATCCATATACAGAGAAATTCAAAATTGCATATGTTCTGCTAGAATTCTTCTGGTCTGAGACAGAACCTACTGAAATCTCTGGTATAACTGTAAATTAAGCAAATATGAGGATGTTGTTAGGGGGCATGGCCACAAGTTAAACAAAACAAACACTTGCTAGGATAGCTCCACACCTGTGCTTCAGAATGCTGCCTCTCATCCTGACAGGGTGAACCGAGTCCCTTCATAAAGCAGCACACCTTACCCTCTACTATGGAATATGGATTCCCAATGGCTAAGCAGACTCTGACCCTCATCTCCTGGAATACCAGGGGACTGTAAATACAAAAGGGCTCAGCTATTTGATTTTATCAAAAAATATAAACCAGAGCTCCTTCTCCTGCAGGAGACCTACTTGGTGGGATAAAAACTCCTTTCGCTTAAGTGACATTGGGTCGCTCATGCTTGCCATGCCTCATTCTCCATGCATTCAAGAGGAGTATTTTATTTTATTTTTTTTTTGCAAGAGGAGTATTTTAATTAGGAAAGGCATCCCCTTCAAATGCATTGGTGTCCGCACAGACTTCAATGGCCAATATATAATACTGTAATGCCAAATTGCCAACCAGCTTATCACACTGGCCATGGTTTATTGCCCCCCATCCTTCTCATTAACTGCACAATATATTTACAACTCTCTCCTCCTTCCCCAATGGCCCGATCTGCTTTTTGGATGACTATAATGTCACATTAGATTTACAACTCGATAGAATGGGCCAGACTAGGCCAGAACCAAGGTTTTCAGCAAGGGGCTAGATAATCTGGGCCTAGTAGAACCGCGGAGGTGGAAACACCCATTGGATAGGTAATTATCCTGTCACTCTGCCAGACAAGCCTCCTCCTCCCGAATAGATCTAGCATTAGCGTTCACAAACTTTGCCCAACACATAGTTGCTGTGGAATACCTTCCTAGAGCCTTTTCAGACCACTCCCCTTAGCTGTATCTCTCAGGGCCTGCCCAGTGGTGACAGGGCAAGCTGGAGGCTGCAGCCAATGCCCATGTCAGAGAACTATCCCAAGAGGAATACTGTATGTCGCATATCTGTCGAAAATCTGAGGCATGGTGCCCGAGATGTTAATTTTCTGCACTCACACCAGAAGCAGAGTTACTTTTTGTATGCAATGGTTCATTTAGACAAGCCACAGTCATTTTGGAACAAAGTGCTTTGGATTGATGAGACAAAAATGTAATTAGTTGGTCATAACAAAAAGCACTTTGCATGCTGTGGTGCTGTGTGGCTAGTTCAGGGACTGGAGCCCTTGTTAAAGTCGAGGGTCGGATGAATTCAGCCCAATATCTTCAGGATAATATTCAACATCAGTCACACAGTTTCAAGTTATGCAGGGGTTGGATATTCCCTAAACACACTTCGAAATCTACAAAGGCATTTTTACACAGGGAGAAGTACAATATTCTGGAATGGTCATCACAGTCCCCACACTTGAAAATCATAAAAAATCTATGGGATGATTTGAAGCAGGCTGTCCATGCTCAGCAGCCATCAAATTTAACTGAACTGGAGAAATTTTGTATGGACGAATAGTCAAAAATACTGCCACCCAGAATCCAGACACTCATCAAAGGCCATAGGAGGTGTCTTGAAGCTGTTACATTTGCAAAAGGATTTGCAACTAAGTATTGATGTAATATCTCTGTTGGGGTGCCCACATTTATACACCCATCTAATTTTGTTATGATGCATATAGCATATTTTCTGTTAGTCCAATGAACTTTATGTCACTGCTGAAATACCACTGTTTCCACGAGGCATGTTATACTGTAAATTAAAGGAAGTTGCTAAAAATCCAAAGAATTAAGAGAGGTTCCCAAGCTTTTTCATATGACTGTGACAGACTCCTATGTATATCATACTTTCGGAGTGTGTAACAGTCATTGTTAGTCAGCAGTTTGGGGTTTGGAAACCCCAGGTGAAATCTGCCCAACGGTGTTCCTGTGTCCTTGGTGGCCTTTTGGATGCTGTAATTTAATGCATGTGATCTACTTTGAATGTCAGTGTACAAAGGAAATATCATGTTATTGCTTATGTCCTGGTAAACAATTCTGTTCTTGATTGAGAGCCACTGGTGAACACTGTTTCAACTAACATGTGAGTTAAAGTTCAGTTACATAACCTTTCCCTATTCCATTGTTCAGAGTGTCATATGTAGCACTATTTAATAATACTATACAACATAATAGTTGTATGCCTCTGTGTAATACAGACCAAATTAATTTTAAAAACTCATAATATGCCAGTTATTGTATTACAGGCACAGTCCAAATGAAGCAACAAAGATATGGTGGCAATCTGTGTGAATGCAACTATGCTAAATGTAAGACATTCATATTTTTGATATATATTTGTCATTTTTTATTTTGTATTCTGTTTTACTCTTTATTTTCTTGTTCTCTCCTGTATCTACTAAAAGATACTGTGAATTCTTACTTTTCTCAAATCACATATTATTAAGCATTTATTGCTTGAAATTAAAAGGAAATAGCAGTTGAATTGTTAAGAAATTGCAAACAATAGCACTTTCTGTAAAAGGTAAATACAGTGTACATGTGTGCACAAAGCAGTCACTATTATTATCCTTCACAATTTGTAGCATCTCCATGGTGACTTCCTACCACTTAAAATGCCAGGTTCCTCACTTGATCTTCACAGGATAAATGTGAAAAGTGTCTCTTAAAGGTTGTCATTAAGGGCTCCACTTGGATTGACCAGAGGGTTGCATGTGTGAGGCTCTCAGCGGGATGGGAGCTGATGTTTCATGCCTGAGAGGAGCATTAGCATTAGGTGCCTCAACAGGGGAGAAACAGTTGTTTAGGTTAAATGGTAAATGGATGTAGCATCTGCCTAGTGCATTATCTTCAGCTCTGAGTGCCTAAGCAGAACAACATAATAACACATCCCAATACATCAAACTCGTGGATGTCTAATGTTTGTTAACCTTACTTATAGCCAAGAAAAATTAAGAGTCATAAAAAGTCTTGAATACCACGATACAAGAAAAAGCTGAAGAAAATCAGTTGTATTCTAGAAAATGGGTGAAAATAGGTTTGTTTACTTTCATATAATCCTTTTGATTATCTCAGATATAAAGCTGTTAGAACCCTATCACAATCAAATCTGATGTTGAAACTTTTCATCACTTTGTAATCATATTTATGTATCTCAGCAAGAGCTGCCAGTTTGTTGGAATTTATCTGGGCACAAAGATTAATACTTATTCAGTATCTATAAAAATTAAGGCAACTGGACATTAGCACCATTTAGTTCAAAACTGCTGGTATGGATTGCAGAAATCTGAACTCCGGACAGGGCATTGAATGACATGGCAGTCGATCAATGTAATTTCCTCCCCTGACATCAAAAGCCCACCTTAAAGGAAAACTATACCCCCAAAATGAATATTTGAGCAACAGATGGTTTATATCAAATTAAGTGGCATATTAAAGAATCTTACCAAACTGGTATATATATTCAAGTAAATATTGCCCTTTTATATCTCTTGCCTTGAACCACAATTTCGTGATGATCTCTGTGCTGCCTCAGAGATCACCTGACCAGAAATATTTCAACTCTAACTGTAACAGGAAGAAGTGTGGAAGCAAAAGACACAACTCTGTCTTTTAATTGGCTCGTGTGACCTAATTTTATAGTTTGTTTGGTAGGTTTGTGTGCACTGTTGGATCCTAGGATCCCAGGAGGCTGTCCATATTTTTTAAAATGGCAATTTTCTATTTAGGATGACCCAATGGCACATGCCACTAGAAAAGTATATTATTATGAAAATGATTTATTTACATGAAGCAGGGTTTTACATATGAGCAGTTTTATGCAATATATTTTTATAGAGACCTACATTGTTTAGGGGTATAGCTTTCCTTTAAAAGTCATCACCACATGTCACTGCATGTCATTAGCTTCACCCTGGACAACACCCACCTTATCCCTAGTTCTGACTTCTTACAATGGAAAGGGCAAACCTACTTCCATGCTTAGTATTTAATATACTGCTGAGCCCAACAGATCACCTTCACAAGAAGTAATTGTATAATAAGTCGACTAAAGACTTCAAGATTAGTGTTTATATCAGTTACTTTAACTTTTAATTTACTTTTCTTTAAAAAGAAGGAGATGCATGCAGTATATTTATCCAGGCCCGGATTTGTGGAAAGGCCACCTAGGCCCGGGCCTAGGGCGTCAGGATTTTAGGGGGTGGCATGCTGCCCAACCACGCCCACATTGGTTCAGGAATTTAAATTTCCTTTTTAACAATTCCTATTGCTCCATCTGGATGATAAAAATTTTAGTGAATAAAGGCGAGGGCACAGGGCGACAAATGATGGAACTAGGGACGCCCACTAGATAAATCCGGCCCTGTATTTATCTTTATCTTTACCACTGGTAGGTAGTGCTGTGCCAAGCTGGCAGCAGTTTCTTGTCAGTGCCTGTTCTGCACATCTGTGTTTGGGGACAAGATGTTCCTTGATTATTTATGACTGCTTGTGGAGTTACACAAATTTCCCTTTCAGCTAAATAAAGTTCTATTTATATAAGAAACGTGAGTCAAAAAAACGTTTTGCTTAGTTGTGCCTGACTATGCATTAAACTTCCTGCCTCCTTTTCTAATTTGAGCAGTTACACCTATTACCACATAGGACATTCATGTGACCACCACCTCTGAATAATACAGTAGCTGTGGGGTTCCTAGAGAGACGTCTCTTGCACACAGAATGTAGCAAATTCTTCAACCAGACTTTTTCAGCTGCAATTGTGTTGTGGTGCATCTCCCAGTGCTAACCATAATAATGCTGGAAACAAAGTGATTGTTCTGATTCATTGCCCATAATAGGCCTATATTGCTTAGTCCCTGGATGTGCTTCTAAGCTCCATCATTCAGTTTTGATCCTTCCCTCTTCCTGACTTTGCTTTCCTGCTGCCTCAACTGACTCCTGCCTGTGTGGGTGACTATTATTTGGTTTGGTGCTGATTTGGTGCTGCGCTTCTAATCTGTGAACTTGTCCTGTGACCTTGACTACAGTTCAGCTTCCTGATTTGGTATGTATTGTCTATATGGTATTGACCCGGCCTGTTCCTTGACTTACTCTCTGTTCCAGTTGTACATTATGGTTCCCTTAACTGCCCAGAGCTTCCCTCTTGGTCCTCGCATTGAGTCCAGGCAGAATCTGAGTAGCGGAGGGCATTCCTGAAGCAAAGGTGACTGCCATAGACAGAAGTGCGAGCCGAGAATGGGGACCTTGGGGTTTATTCTGGGTTTTGGCATACCATACGTACATTACACTAATTTGAAAAAAAGTGTGAATATATTTTTGCTGTATCCAAACCTTTTCTTGATATCCAAGGACAGAATATAACTACATTTTAACTGACCCTGTCCTTTGTGCATTTCTTATGTTATGTTTTATTTTCTTCAGATAAAATGTTTGTTTTCCTCACTTTGGTTTAAATCCTATGTTTTAAAAACAGGCAGATGAAAAGAAAGTTTTCCTTTTGTTGTTTAAGTGCACATTTTTTCATTAAGTTCTCATAGCATAACTATACCTTGCAACTTTAGAAACCATAGAGAGGTTTGACCTATTGTTTAAAAGTACAGCGTTCAGCCTTTTACAGCAATTTAGCAACTGTAAAGTATTTTCTCCTTCCTAAATGAAAGGCAAGTAAAGGGGCAAATTCCTGTAAAGCCTAAATATTACACACACACATATATATATATATGTAAGATTTATATATATGTAGGGGAGAAGAGAAAGCCTTCCCCTGTTTCTCTGTCTGTGACATCCTTCCCCTAGTAACAGGCTGGAGAGTGACCTTACTGGCTGGGCACCCCAGTGCATTCTTGGTAGAGAGGGTGTGCCTGAGTTTGGAGCCAAAAAGTAGCAAGTCTTCAGGAGAGCTGAAGAAAGACAGCACAGATTTTTATGTGACTGTTGAGTACAGAGAAGCTGTTAACTCTGTGGAATCTGTGGAGGTACAGATTGAGCCCAGCCTGTTCCCTACCAATCTGCTAGACTCAGAAGGAGAAAGGTGCCACTGTTGAGATTTATCCTATTGCACAGCTGCTGTAATCTCCAGTGTGATTTCCTCTGAGAGAACCCCGGTGTGAGAGCCACCCAAGGGAGGATACTGGCAAGGATACAAGCTTGGGGCCTAGGGTTGCCACCTGTCCGGTTTTGACCCAGACAGCCCGGTATTTTTAAGGGCTGCCCGGGTCAATACTTCCTTATTTGGAAAACCGGGCTGGATTAGCTCGATTGACGCAGTGATCGGCCAATCGGCGATCGCGTCGTCATAGCTCTGCCCCATGACGTCATGGGCCCGCCCACCGACGTCATGGGCCCGCCCCCCTGTCCGGGTTCAGCCACAGGAAAAGGTGGCAACCCTAGTGGGGCCCCAATATGAAGAAAGCTCATTTATATTTACCTGCTACACAGAAGCTGCTGCTGAATTCCAAAGGGAAGGGTACTTTTGGGAAAAGGTAGCGCTATATAGCGCTGGGGAATAAGAGCTCTGGGGAAGGGACATTTTATTTGAACTGTGTGGTTATTAACCCCTTCCAGAGGACTGGGACTTTGATATTACAAAGGAATGTGTGGGAGCAACAGTTAAGTACCTTAAAGTGATTTAGGTAGTGTCCCACGATTCCCCCAGTGTAGGAGTGCATGGTGTATTAGTTGTCCAAGTTTAATACAGTTATATAAAGTTAAAATTTGTTCATTTGCAACTGTGTGTGTTTTATTATTCCTAGTGGAATCCCCCCTGAGGTGTGTTCCTCAGTGTTCCCTAGGTGGAGGCACTGCACTGTAATTCCCAGTTCTAAGTACTTTTCATACGCAAAAGGGACTCAGGGCCCCTGGATTGCAAGGGTAAGTTGCTATTTAAAGAGACAGTAAACAAAAAGGGGTTATATATAAAACGACGCGTTGTGTCGTTTCCGACGCGCGTCGCGTCATTTTTGGCTTGCTTCGCGTCGTTTTCGCCGCATCGCGTCAAAAACGACGCGCGACTCGTTTTTTAGGCGAAATTTCGCTTGCCGAAATTTCGCTGGTGATTCGCGAATTTATTCGCCAGCGGTGAATCGCGGTAATTCGCCGCAAATTCGGCCCTGGCGAATAAATTCGCCCATCACTATTTACTAAGCTGGCAGACATGACAAGACACATTAAAAAAAGAAGAACCCTGGCTAAGACTATAGGTAAGTAGCTGCAACTGGAATTTTAAACTATAACACTTGCCAGAATGATGTTGAATTTAGTCTCCACACAGGGATGGGAAACATAGACAGCTCATTAGGTAACAAGTAATATTTAGTAGTAATTTTTACATCTATTATAATATTGTATTTGCATGCTATCTATAATTTTGCCATAAAAGTATTTGCAGATTTTTTTACATTACACATCTAATCCTCGATGTTCCTCTATGAGGGTGCTGCCATATTTGAGCTTCAGCAGTCTGTTAGCATTAGAAACGCTAACTGACATGTTGAGAAGGGACAGTCAGTTAGGCAAAACAGTCAGGTTTAGGAACTTCAAGTGACAATTACTTACAAAGGCAGCTTTATCAGTGAAAAACAATCAACGTGAGCAATAGATAACTTTTGGTGTACATTAATATTTTGAATAATAATCTTTTAGTGTTAGTATCACTTTAATATGATATATAGTGCCAGTATAAACTGGAAGGCAAATAACAGCTCTCAGATAACTACAATGTGAACTGTTTAAGCAATTAACATAATCTTTGTCTTTAATTTGCAGGAATTACATTCTTGTACAGATATAATATCAAAGGCTATTGTGATACTAAATTCTATAGTTAGTATAGATATGGGTATATATTATGTGAGGGTATGGAGGGGTGTGTGCATGGATCCTGGGTTTCAATCGGAGGGGTTGAACTTGATAGACTTTTTCTTTTTTGTCATATTAAACTATGTAACTATATCACAGAGAATAGGGCTAAATAGTAGGTGTCATAAATAGTTCAATTTTAAACTGTTCCAACATTCTCGCAAGTGGTCTGTTTATCATGTTGTGTAAAAAGTGGAGTAAAACATTACCAGTGATATTGTTCATAACAAACAATCAGATCTTTTCTTTTGTTTGTTGAAATCTAATTGTTGTTTCTCTGAGTGACATCACTAGTAATGTTTCATTCCACTTTTTACATAGCATGATAAATAGGCCCCATCTAGGTATGAACCAAAGCAAAAATCTTAAGATACTCTTTTTCAGACAAATTAAAGGAATGAAAACATAATTATGCCTCTTTATAGATCCCTAGTAAAACCTCATCTGGAGTATGCAGTGCAGTTTTGGACTCCAGTCCTTAGGATGGATGTAAATGAACTGGAGAGAGTGCAGAGGCATGCAACTAAACTGGTTAGAGGGATGGAAGACTTAAATTATGAGGGTAGACTGTCCAGGTTGAGGATGTTTTCTCTGCAAAAAAGGAGCTTGCGAGGGGACATGATTACACTTTACAAATACATTAGAGGACACTGTACAGGTCACCGTACCAGAGGCCACCCCTTCAGATTAGAAGAAAAGGACTTCCATTTGAAACAGTGTAGGTGGTTCTTCAGTGAGGAGAGTGAGGTCGTGGAATGCACTGCCGGGTGATGTAGTGATGGCTGATTCTGTTAATGCTTTTAAGAGGGGCTTGGATGATTTCTTGGACAGGCATAATATCAAAGGCTATTGTGATAAAAGATTTAAAGACTTCCCATTTTGGTTCAGTGTTTAACCCTGTGAAAAGCATTTCCCACTTAATATGTTGCAGAGATGCCCTCATACTATCAAAGTTTGCAAGCCTGAAATTCAATTTCTTTGTAACCTTATGCCCAGTGGAAATCTCTACCCAGCGGGATTCTACACCCTTACCAGTGCCAGCAATGGTTATTTTTTTAGTGTATGGCTTTAATTCAGGCTTTATATACCCACACACTCCTCCCCCCTTTTTAATCCCTCTGTCCCTCCTAAACAAGGTGTAACCATTTAAATTCACAGTCCAGTCACATGTTTCATCCCACCAGGTCTCAGTGATACAAATTATATAATGATTTTTAGAGCATGCAATTAATTCTAGGTCTCCCATTTTACCTGGCAAACTTCATGCATTTGCCAGCATTTAGCAGATGTTACTACTTTTACTTTTTAAATGTACATTGCATTGAGTGGAATTATATAAGTTAGTATTAGTCTGTTTTCCTTGTAACAGAGGGACCTCCTTAGCTGGTAAACTGTATGCCTCCCTCACTCCTCCCCCATGACCCCTTACTAATCCCACTACCCCATCTACCCTAGCTTCCCCATAATTCTTTCTCTCACCCACCCCCACTTGCCTAGTTTAAACACTCCTCTTGGCCATTCTTTCCCCTAGCACAGTGGACCCCCTTCCATTGAGGTACAATCCGTCATGACTGTATAGGTTGTACCCCAAGGAAAAATCAGCCCAGTCTCCCTAAACTTAAAATTTCTGAAAAAATGACATTGGAAGAATCTTAGAGCCTAGATCCCTGAACTCCCTCTTTAAGGTCTTCCATCTACCATTTATATTGTCATTAGTACTGACACGTACAGTACTAAGACTGTTGGATCATGCCCAGCCCTTCCCAATAATTTGTCTACCCGATCAACCACAATGCAATTTGAGAGTAGGACTGGCCAGATATGGGATAACTTTGAAGTAGTTGGCCAGCTTAAATATATTGCAATATATGGACAAACAATCCCTGTTGTTCCCTTGTTAGTTAATTTGCTTACCTCTACCAGAGAGGTAAGCATTTTGGATCTGTTGTTCCAAATCTGCATACATATGGCCGACTGTGCACTGAGTCAGACCTTCAATCTTGCTAGCACTCATTATCCCAGTTACAGATCAAAGCAGGAATAAAAAAAAAGAGATTAGTTTTAGAACAAACTTTCACATAGTTTGAAACCTCCTTTGTTTTGAAAATCTGGTGTTTGCAACTCCACCTACAAATCCCCCACTAACTCCGGTGTTTGCAACTCCACTTACAAAGCCCCCACTAACTCCGGTGTTTGCAACTCCACTTACAAAGCCCCCACTAACTCTGGTGTTTGCAACTCCACTTACAAAGCCCCCACTAATTCTGGTGTTTGCAACTTACAAAGCCCCCACTTAAAGATCAAACGCTTAAGAGCAGCTAAACACTAGAGAAAGCTCCACTGGAGTCCCAGGGATTCTATTTATACAGTCTGTTAAGGTGCAACTAATCAAACCCCACCCCCTCAAACTGAGGGAAAACTAACTGCAAAGTAAAGCAGGTTATGACAAACTTGCTGTAAGCACAAAAGCACACCAAACTTTGCTATTTAGCACCAAATACAGAAAAAAATATATAAAAAATGAAATCACAGTATTTAAATATACCACCTTACTATAAAATAACAGTTAATAACAAATACTTATCCTTTTCAGTTGGTTTGTTTGTTTTTAGTTGCTTTTTCCAGTCAGCAGCCCGTTTGAAGGAGTATATTCTGAAGCAGTATATGGGTAATATAATTTATGTGAAGGTGTGGAGAGGTGTGTGTGTATGGATGCTAGGTTTTCATTTGGAGGGGTTGAACTCAGGTCCGGTCCAAGGTAGTTTGGCATCCTAGGCATGGGGTTCAATCAGTGCCCCCCCACCCTTGTTCTGTATGACCATTTCGCACCTATTCACTTTTTCTTAATTAAAGAAACCTTATAACACATTAATGAATCAAATTGTACATGTGCCAGCCAGCAGCACCCAAAAAATTGCCCCTAATCTGTACCTGTGTCAGCAGCACCCAAAATATTGCCCCAAATCTTTATCTGTGCCAGCAAGCCAAAATATTGCCCTAAATCTGTACCTGTACCACCAGCATGGCCCCCCAAGTCTGTACCTCTGCCACCAACCATTGCCCCCTAAGTCTGTACTTGTGCCACCAGCTGGCCCCCTAAGTCTGTACCTATGACACAAGTCTGTACCAGCCATTGTCCTCCAAGTCTGTACCTGTGCCACCAGCCTGTGCCAGAGCAGCATCAAAAATATTGCCCCAGATCTGTGCCAGGCAAAGGGCAAGTAAGAGGGAGGTGGGGACAGAAGTAGAGCAGAATGCTGCTGCTGGAAACAGGGGCGAAGTTAAAACTTAAAGAAATTAAAAAAAACATTATTTCCCTTCTAAAGTGTGCCCCTCCCAAATCTGCACCCTAGGTGGCCCAATTTGTACCTGTGCCAGCCAGTAGCACCCAAAATATTGCTCCCAATCTGAACCTGTGCCAGCAAGACAAAGTATTACCCCAAATCATTACCTGTGCCACCAGCATGGCCGCCTAAGTCTGTACCTGTGCCACAAGTCTGTACCAGCCATTGCCTCCCAAGTATGTACCTGTGCCACCAGCCTGTGCCAGAGCAGCAGCAAAAATATTGCCCCCAGATCTGTGTCAGGCAAAGGGCAAGTAAGAGGGAGGTGAGGACTGAAGTAGAGCAGAATGCTGCTGCTGGAAACAGGGGAGAAGCTAAAACTTAAAGAAATAAAAAAAAACATTATTTCTCTTCTAAAGTGCGCCCCCCCCCCCATGACTGCTCCCTAGGCGGCTGCCTACTCTGCCTACCCCTAGTTCCGGCCCTGGTTGAACTTGATGGAATTTGTCCTTTTTCAACCCAATTTAACCATGTAGCTATGTAACAAGCCTGGGACAAACAAATGTTAGTGTATGAGAAAATATGCAAACAGAAAATGTCCACACACATGTTTCCAACACTTAAACCAAAGCAAAATATTCCACAATCCCTACAACTTTACTTAGGGGCGGATTTACTGAATTCACATGAAGGATTCGAAGTTCGATTGAGTTTTCAAAAAGATTTGAATTTAAAAATGTTTTTGAAGACCACTTCGACCAGTGAATTTTGAAAATTCGATCGAATTGAATGATTCGAATAAAAATCTATTTGAATATTCGACTATTTGACAGTCAAAGTACTTCCCCTTTAAATTTTTATTCGACTAGTTCACCAGATCAAAGCTACCGAATTTGGTTTAATTATTTAAAATGGTAAAAAAAAACTCGAATTCGACTGTGGAAATAACTGGGAATAGTATGGGAAGTAAAATCGAAAATATTGAATTCGAAGGATTTTACCGCAAAAATCGAATATTAAAAATTCAATTGATCGATAAAATTGTTCGAATCAAACTTCAAAAGAAGTAATATTGTTGTTGTTGATGCTTACATATGCTTACAACTAGGTACATGTTCATAATAGCAATGGATGCCAGGAGCAGAACGACCAGTTACTATTCTGAAAAATGTGATTAGCAGAATTTGGGTCAGGAATAAGATTTCAAACTATCAATCTGACATGTTTACATGTTTACTGTCATGTCTGCTTTCAACATTTTGAGTAATTGTAATTATGAATTATAGAAACAATAACTACACTCTGTCTATATTAAACCTTTAAAGGAAAAGCAATTCAAGTTACACAAAACAGGTTCATTATAATAGGGTTAATTTAGGGTTATGTGGCCTACCTTTAAAATCCAAACTCCTATAAAACAAGCCAGGCTTCCATGCCATGGCCCTTTACAATTTAGGGTCCACTGTATAAGGCAGACAAGGAGGATGCTACTTAAAACTCAATGGCTTTAGCATGCAAGTCATGGTTAATGGGTAGAATATCATATGACACACATGTGGATAATAATATTTTTATTTTCAGATGCTAAGCACGCAATTTTAACTGAATAACTGCTACTATACTGGAGACCTGAAACAACAGTAAGGCCAAACCTTTGATCCTCTGCACACTTGATTGATGTTAAATAATGTTTGCTGACAGAATCATAGTACTAAGACATGTTTAAGTAAAACTGAAAAGTTTTTTTTAATAATGTGGAAAAATACAAAACGTTCCTGCATTGTTTTATTTTTTACAATTTCTGTGTGTGTTCATAGGTTTGTTTTCCAGTAATTATGCAATTATAGTCAATAGGTATAGAATAATGAAAATTTAGGGAGGCTTAGCCTCCACAAACAGATGTAATCTGCAACATATATATATTTTATTAGCCAAGAAATTGTAGAAATTGTAGTATTGGCTGGAGAAGAGCAAGCTTATGCTACAATGTTCCAAGAATCAGAACCAGCAGTGCAGAAAGGGCCAATATATTGCTTACAGCTTCATTTATATTTATAAATAACTTTAAAACCCAGATAAATGTTCAATTCATTTACAGTATACTGGAAAGTTATTCAGAACTAGATTTTCATTGTGAAATAAATGGGTAGCCTACTAACAATAATTTAGACTAATAATATAGGCTAAAAAGACATGTCAATTGGGTTCAATCTCTTCATCTAAATGATTACGAATAGTAATACTGACCTTTGGAACAAAACCATCAAATAGATTCCTAAATAAAAACAAATGGATACAGTAATCAATTATATGGAAGCATAATTGGTTTGGACTTCTGTATAGAAAATCATATTATTTTGGCTAATAGTTTACTAAATTCTTTTTTCTAAGCAAATATAAAATGCCTAACCTGAAAACTTTTAGAAGCATGGATTAAAAGCATCTTTCTTCTCTTCATCTTTTAAAGTTTTCTTGAAGAAATCAATAAGATGAAGGTAGGAGAAAAAGACTTCTTTGTCTGATGACAAACACATTACATTGTCATTAATATTGCAAGTGCTTTTTTGATGTTAAAAAAATCTCAGCTTTATTTTAAGATAGTTATTACGGTTTATTCTAAGATTTAGAAAACACTGGAGAGTAGGGCCTTGAACACAAATGCATTTACCTTGACGGAATGAATTTGAAATTGCTCTACAGCAATGGTCAGGAGAATACATTGAATTCACTGTGGACCTCTTTTTAAAATCCTACTGTAAAATGGAGCTGGTATGGATGTGAAACCACACCCACTACTTCTGCCCAGAGATCAAAGCAAATGAATAGGTCAAGCACCTGACATATTTCCATCCAATATCCAGGGTAGAATGTGTTCATTTACTGACTAATGGCATGTCATTTGGCTGAAGCCTTTGGTCACAAATTAATCCTAGAATCAAAACAGATTTTACGGGGAGCAATCTTCCATCAAGTATTGATTTTTTTACACTCATAGAGTTCGTACTCCCTAATTTAACCTGACAGTTATTCTGCACAATGGACTGGGAGCACCTCTGCAACTCACATTAGAATTTTAACAGATAGGTTTTTTTTCTATAAAGAGAGAAAAAAATGTAAACAGCACATACATTTTCTTAGTCCTCTTGTGACCGAGCTGTATGTTTTCTTATCTTTGAACATATCCAATGAAAATTGAATATTACTTTTATTTAGAAACTAAATAAACATGGGCATTTATGGTAATATTTAGCCTCATTAAAAATCCAAGCACTTCAGATAACAATGACCAGTGGTTGATTAAAACATATGCTTTGCAGTTCACTGCTAACGTGTTACCCGATTGCTAATAAAAGTCCTGCCTACGTGTACAACTGTTCTTTTGTTTCTAGAATGATGTTACAGCCTGGCTGCATCAGCACTTTGTGTTAGTGGAGTTATCAGGTCATCCAATAAATATCTTGTTGGATGCAACTGTATAATTCTTTAGGGAAGGTCATAGTCCTGTTTACTGGTTTTAAAGAATTTGCTCTCATTTGCTGCAGATAAAAATGTATTACACAAACCAATCCTGTTTTTGCTACAGTCACCCTTTAACCTGGAAAGCATTCTTGCTTATATGATGCCTAGCTTCACTAATGGATTGCTAAGTGTGTTTATTTCCCAGCAAAGTCCTCTTGCTCTAAATGGGTACTTTGTTCTAAAAATAATGAAATAATCATTGAGATAGTATGAACCTGAATACATATGTGTAACAAAATGGAAAACAGAATACATTACCAAAATAGGTACAGCTCAAGTACTTTCCCCACAGTGAAACAGGATGTTGGGTCATTCTATATGTATGTATTTAAAAAAATTTCTTTGCTTCCAAAAGATTCAGACTTAACTGTACTGTATACTCATCATCAAAGTATCATTAGTAACACCATGGACATAATTTTAAATTTGCATGATTTTAAAAGAACTGTTTTGTTCACCATATTCATTTTTCTTTTGTGTGTTTGAAACTTTGAAATGTTTTCCCTTTTTATTGCAAATAAGTGAAATATGGTCTAACTAGAGTTTTAAGGGGTTATAGTCAGGGGCCTATTGGCTCCCAGCGGGAGAAGTCTGGACCAAGTTTGCAGTACAGACAAGGGTTCAAGAAACAACTAAAGTCTAGGCAATAATTCAGCAGGCAGGCAGAAAATCAGCAAAGTCAATGAACAGGCAAGGTCAAAGTTCCAAAAAACAGTAACAAACAGAATTTAGGAACACCCAGTCACACAGGAAATCCTATTATCGGGCATCGAACCCATGACCTTGGCGTATTTTTATTTTAAATCTTCCGGCCAGGTGTTACATTATTGTGCCTTCAACTACACACCAGCACTGCTACCCATGTGGCAGCCATGGGCATTTAAATTTGGGGAGCAGTGCCAACGGAGATGGTAGCACCATCAGGCCCTCCTGAAAGTACCCCCTCCCCCAGGCGGACCACCACATCAAGTTTTTTTTGGAAATTGCTTCTAGAATGCCTGCACAAAATGGGGAGAATGAACATCAGATTTAACCCAGGAACATTCTTCGGGACCGAAACCTTTCCACTGGATCAAGAACTGAAGGGACCCTCTGGAGATTCTTGAGTCCAGGATCTTCTTTACCCCATATTCCTGTTGACCGTCCACAGAGATAGCCAAAGGAGGAGATTGTTCTGAAGAAAAAATTAATAGCGATGGCTGGTTTCACCAAAGACACATGGAACACATTAGGGATTTGTATCTCACGGGGGAAGCTGAAGTCTGACTGTAACAATCTCCACAAATGGAGTATGGACCAACAAATTCTGGACCCAACTTGGGGGAAGGAATCTTGAGATGAATGTTCCTCCTAGAATGCCACACTTTGTCCTCAACTTTATATAAGGGAGAAGATTTCCTTGATCAGCATACTTCTTGTGGGACAAGTAACTTTTCTCTAAGTTGGTTTTGGTAACTGACCAAATGGCCGACATGTGGGCTGCATGATCATCCTGAATGAATAAACTGAATGAACAACTGAGAGAGTTTAATGGCAGAGGGAAGTTTGTTAGAGGGATACTGTGTGCCAATTAAGTTGTCAATAACCACTGATATCGCAACGTTCTCCTTGGAATGTGGTAATTCGACAATAGAGTCCATAGCCAAATTAGTCCACGAGAAGGAATGGGCAGTGGTTGTAATAACCTGCTATGGTGAGAGTGGCTGGACTTAGACAAGGCACAGATGGCATAAGCATCCACAAAGTCTTCCCTATCCAGAGGCCACTAGAGGAGACGACTAACAAGCTCAAAGGTCTTTTGAGTACTTGAATGTCCAGCTTGCTTGAACATTTGCTTTGCTGAAGGATGGGTATGTGGTATTCTGGTGGCATGTAAACCATACCAATGGGGGTATCAGCAGGACCAGATGACAGAACAGATGGGATCTGACTGGCCAGTTATGGGAAAAGGGAAGCAAGGATCTTAGTGGGAGGAACAATTGGCTTGTGATCTTCACTGATGTGCCCCTCAGGATTGGGCATCCAACTTACTGTTTTTGGAGCCAGGGCGATACAGTATCAAAATCAAATCTAGTGAAGAAGAGTGCCCATTAAGCCTGATGGGGATTCAATCTCTTGAGAGTCTGGATAAACTCTAGATTTTTGTTATTGGTGTAGATGGTCACAGGTTGAGGGGCTCCCTCCAGGAAATTTCACCACTCCTTGAGTGCAAGTTTCACTGCCAGAAGCGCGCGATTCCCCACATCGTAATTTTGCACTCTAGGAGAGAACTTTTAAGGCTAAGGCCAGACGGGGAGATTCGGGGGCATTTTGTCGCCTGGTGACTTCTCGCCGCGACTTGTAGCCCCCGAACCGCGAATAGCAACTTACCCAAGCGCACCGGCGTTGCTTGAAAACGCCGGTGCGTATCCACACGGAGCGGCGTGCTTTTTGAAATCGCTCCAAGGTCCAGGCGACAAAATGCCCCCGAATCTCCCCGTCTGGCCTAGCCCTTAGAGAAATAAGCACAAGGGAGAAGTTTCCCATCTGCAACTTGCCTCTGAGAAAGGATGGCACCAGTCCCCCTATTAGATGCATCTACTTCAATGAAGAAGGGTTGCAAAATGTCAGGATGTTAACGGACAGGAGCCTAAGCAAACAAATCCTTCAAGGACTGGAAGCATGAGGAGGCCAGGTATTAGATTTTCCTCCCTTCTGGATGAGAGCCAGGATATGAGCAATACCCACGTGGTGGTCATGGGCGCTGCCATTTTGGGAGCAGTCCCGACGGAGATGGGAGAGCTATCTTATTTTTTTTACTTAGTTTCATTTACTAAAACTCAATTTTTTCTGGTTGGGCTTCCACAACCTTTGTCCTTCTTTTGAACTTTGACCTTCCACAAATTTTTCATTGACAAAAAAACACAATTTTTTCAAGATTTATTATACCCCGAGGCTGCAAAAAGCCTGAATACAAGAACCCAGCATCTCAAACCTGCAGAGGTCCTGTATAAGTAAATTGTCCCTGTCTCAATTTAAAGATATCTTGTTCTGTGCTGGGTTTAGCTCGATAATTCGAACAATTTTTGCCTTCCACTAATCATCACCCTAACTCACAGCCCACTTACATGAGCAATGAGTCTTTTATTGAAGCTTTTATTGAAGTTTCCGGCGCACGTCGCGTCGTTTTTGCCGTGCGTCGAGTCGTTTTCGTCGCGTCGCATCAAAAACGACGCGCAACTCGTTTTTCCGCCGAGTTTTCGCCAAGTGAAATTTCGCTGGCGGTTCGTGAATTTATTCGCCGGTGGCGAATCGCGGGAATTCGCCGCGAATTCACCCCTGGCGAAACAGTTCTTCAATACTCAAAGGCTTCTAAAGCTTGAGAGGTCCAATTCTGAGGCTTACCTCCTTTACGTATAAGAGCCAGAATGGGGGAGACTTGGGTGGAGAATCCTTTGATAAACTGTCTGTAGTAATTGGCAAAACCAATGAACCTCTGGATAGCTTTGGTGGAAGTAGGTAAAGGCCAATTACAAATAGCGGAAATCTTCATGGGATCCATTTTGAAGCCTTCATGAGATATGATGTACCCAAGGAAGGGAATCGATGAGGCTTCAAAAATTTCTCATTTCTCAAACTTTGCATAGAGGGCATTCTTCCTTAAACGAGACAAGACCTCACATACTTGAGAACGATGTTCCTCCAGGTTTTTAGAAAAAATAAGAATGCCATCTAAATAGACAACCACATAATGGCCCAACAAGTCTCTGAAAATATCATTAACAAATTCTTGGAAGACCGCAGGCGCTTTGCATAGTCCAAAGGGCATTACGAGGTACTCATAATGCCCGTCGCGGGTGTTAAAAGCAGTCTTCCATTCATCTCCTTCTCTAATCCGAATTAAATTATAAGCCCCTCGAAGATCCAGCTTGGTAAAAATATTGGAACCTTTCAGATAATCAAATAACTCCGATATTAAAGGAAGAGGATATTGGTTCTTTACTGTTATTTTGTTAAGGCCACGATAGTCAATGCATGGACGTAGGCCTCCATCCTTCTTCTCGACGAAGAAGAATCCAGCCCCAGCAGGGGAGGAAGATGGTCGAATGAAGCCTCTCTGAAGATTTTCCTGGATGTACGCCTTCATAGCTTTAGTCTCGTAAGGAGAGAGAGGAAAAGTACGTCCACGAGGAGGCATGGTTCCAGGTAGGAGGTCAATAGGGCAATCGTAGTGGCGATGGGGAGGAAGTTTTTCAGAAGATTTCTTACTGAAGACATCAGAAAAAGCCAGGTACGGTGAAGCGATGGGAGGAATGTCTGTACCCACCGTGTTGATATATATTCTATATGCCACATTTATATGAATACATTTGTATGAGAACAGCCTATTCCGATGACGGGCGAATGGTTACGTGTCAGACTGTAAGAATAAGTAAGTTTAATATCAAATACATAAGTCCCCTATCATTCTGATGCCATAATGCCAATGGCCCAAGGCAGGATAGGTGCA
Organism: Xenopus borealis; assembly: GCA_024363595.1. Lineage (NCBI taxonomy): Eukaryota > Metazoa > Chordata > Amphibia > Anura > Pipidae > Xenopus > Xenopus borealis. The sequence continues at coordinate 62,635,051 of CM044441.1, read as the reverse complement.
GGGAGGGGTGAAGTTTCTCCCCAATAATGATTTCTCAATTGTACTGACAGAGTTCACAAAGTCAGCAAATGCTAAATGGGGCCCCTGTGCAGAAGTGTTGCTTCATGTCTGATTTCATCACAGAGTCTAGTTTTGCAGACTTACAACTAAGGCTGGAGGGATAGCTTGGAAAAGAGGAACCTGTCTTATGTTGCAATACTGAACATCTTGCAGAAATGTATAAATGTATATGTCAGTAAAATCTCAATACCTCCCAATGTCCAGGGAGGATCAAGACCATGTAAGTTATATCTGTGTACACCCATTTTAAATTCCTTCTGATGTCTATATAATCCTTGGACCAAGGGGTGTGTCTTTGGTAAGCCCTCGCGTACCATCTAAGAAGCCATGCTCCGGTGTGGTGCTGTGACAGCTTACCCAAAGCAAAACCTATTGTCTATATTTGGACTCAATAAAATACCTCCTGTATTTGTAAGTGCCTTGGTTTTGCTTTACTTACGAGGTCCTAAAGGTAGAAATAAACTACAACCGAAGAGAGTTTGAGAAGAGGGCTTACTGGCAGGCAATGTTTAAAATAAAATGGACTCCAACGCGTGATCTGAGCAACTGACTAGTCTATGATGGGATTGTGAGTGCAGAGCCATGGCAAACCCAGGACCACAGGGGTAGACGGGCAGTCAATAAGCAGAATGGAGAACGCCCACTTTAAAAAACAATTCAACTGTAGATTTGGAGATCACCGCCGTGGAGAGAGGGCGATCATCGATGGCCAAAACACGGAGAGGAATAGCCAGAGCTTGGAGAGGAACAGAATGGAGTTCAGCAAATGATTTGTCCATGAAATTCCCTGCTGCCCCAGAATCAAGGAAAGCTTGAGTATGAATAATCTTTGAGGAGAACTGGAGTTGCACAGGAATGAGTAAACGTTGAGTAGTGGTCTGATGAGATGAACCATGGGGAGGTGAGGTGGTCCCGCCTAGATGGGATTCCCCAAACCCAACTAGGCACTGAATTTTCCCGGCTTCACTGGACAACTTGAGGCAAAGTGGGATTTGCCCCCACAATATAAACAAAGGCCTTCCATGCGTCTCTGGTAGTGCTGGGCGAAACTCGCGTGTTTCGCTTCGCCGAAAAATTAGCGAATTTCCAGAGAAATTCGCGAATTGGCGAAAAATTATCGAAACGAGTCTCGCGTCGTTTTTGACGCGCGGCGCGTCGTGTCCGACGCGCGTCGTGTATTTTCCGATGCGCGTCGCGTCGTTTCCGATGCGTCGCGACTCGTTTTTGTTGGTGAATTTTTCTGCGGCGAATTTTTGGTGCCGTTTTGCGAATTTATCCGCCAGCGGCGAATCGCGGGAATTCGCCGCAAATTCGCCCCTGGCAAATAAATTCGCCCATCACTAGTCTCCGGAGTTTCTCTTGAGGAGGTAAACAAGCTCGACCTATCTGCATAGGTTCTTCCGCAGGAACAGAGGAGGGTATGGCTGGAGACGGAAAATTCGAAGGAGGAAGAAGAGGCTTCTGGAAACGCGGTGCCAATGGAGGAAGAGATCTTTTGGCGCGATCCTTGTCCAACTCGTGCTCTCTCTGCCGAGTATCCACCTTAATGGCTAGGTCTTCCCAGTGCGTAGGAAGATACCGAGCAAACAAATCGTCCTTCAGGCGGAAGGAGAGCCCATTATAAAAGGCAGCGTGATATGCCTCGTTATTCCAATTCATCTCAGCCACCTAGGTCCGGAATTCAATTGCATATTCTGGGACTGAACAAGTGCCCTGGCATATCTGTAATAACCGGGACGAAGCAGATGCAGTACGGCCAGGAGCATCAAAAATTCTTCGGAGGGATTCGATGAAGGCCTTGTAGTCATCGATAAGCAAGTCCCCTTTCTCCCACAAAGGTGAAGCCCATTCAAGTGCTTTGCCGGAAAGGCGGGAAATAATGTAGCCCACTTTTGCTCTTTCAGAGACAAATTGCCGGGGTAACAATGAAAACTGAATCTCACATTGGATGAGAAATCCTCGGCAGACAGAAGGCTCCCCGGAGAAGAGAGGTGGTGCAGGGATGTGAGGTTCGGTGGGGCGAACCGACCACTCCGGCACGTGAAGCTGAACAGGAGGCTGGGATGGAGAAGGAGACATGCCAGACAGTTTTTCCAGAATTGCCGTGAGTGCAAGGCCAAAATGCGACTGCTGGGCCTCAAAGGAATCCATGCGGTCTCCTAAATTTCGGATAGCTCTGCCGAAATCGGACGGGGTCCCCTCAGTCGGGTCCATGGCCCGATTATAATGTAAGGCCCGAAGGCTCCGAAGTAGTGAGGACCAAGGAGGGAACTCCAATCCGAGGAAAGTTTGTGGTACAAGAAAGGGGCAAGAGTGAGAGTAAACAAAGTCCAAGCAAATAATCAGTCCAGGCAGCAAAGGTTCAGAAGTCCAAAGTTCGCATGCGTGCACCCATTCCGGCGCGCCCATTTTGACGCGCGCCGACTTTGACGCCGGCAGGGATTAACAGGCACCCTTACAGATGGTAACCATCACTCCTAACGTATATGCCCTATGATTAGATGGAATTGCTGTAAGTCCTTTCTCTAACCATAGCAATGAAAGAGAAATGAAATATATCTGCAAGCTTTAAAGAGATATACAGTTTACACAATCCCTACATTTTTATAATATCCCTGTGATATCTATAAGTAGAATATTAGTTTTTAAGAAAATGCTGTTCTCTGTGAGAGTTAACTTGTTTTAATGAATGTCATTTCTTGTCCAATATACTTATGATGTACTGACTGCTGATATAGGAAAAAAGAAAGAACACATATCTTGTCTCATAACTCATTTTACAGTTAGTCAGCCAGCAAGTAATGAGCAAACGGGAATTCCCACTTGCCCTGAAGTTATTGACTGTACTTACTTCACAATGGGAAGTTATCGGACATCACTTACATTGTGACATTACATTTTTTGTAATCTTTTATTTACATTTTATTTAAGGTAGTCACAACAGTTTCAGGTAGAGCAGAAGCAGAGATCTCGAGTAGACGAGATTTGAGGAATTTAAATTCTTACACTATGCTCTGCAGGTTTAGGTGTTTGATGAAATGGAGGCCTTCTTAGAAGAGGGCAAGGGGTGATACTATGTTAGGAGTGGTAAGCAACACTATTTGGTAGTTTGGTATTGAAAGGTCTAGAGATCAAGAGGCTATCAAGAGGCTATCAACAGTAGCAAGTGTTGTGGATGACTGGAGAGAGGCTTTAGGTAGGTGAAGTCTCATTAACATGCAGTGCAATATTAGCTTATTTAGAAGGAATTAAAAAATGCTTAAATAAAGGAATAGAGAGTGGCAAGATAAAGGATGAATGGAACCAGATTTTAGGGAAACCTTTAAAGAAGCAGCAGTTTGAAAAATTAAACAAATTAGGCATATGAAATGTGACTAAAGTTTGTAATCGATAAATCTAAAGCCATATTTCACTTTTACTACTCTTCTTCTACAAAGACAAAGATAGAACTAGACAATCATTTTTTACATCTCCAGTGGTATGCATGCCACCAATTACCAGAAAGTTGAGATTTTTTAACATGCCTGTAGGTTCTCCTAGATACTGTACTCCAGGCCACTGGTACATTCAGGTAAAATTTGTGGTGAATTATTTTCTGTACTAGATATTATTGAAACTATGCTTACACAACTGATATGACAGTGATCTCTTTGTGACAGTTTTTGTTGGGATTTATTGTGGGCTGATTTTTGGAAAATCACCAGGAGGAACAGTTCTGCTGTTTATAGAAAATTTTATCTATTTGCTATTTTAACTCTACCTTGCTGTTGTGTTGTTTCTTTTTCTTTTCTTATAGTTTATTGAAGAACAAGAAAGTGACCCATCAACTAAGTCATTGACATAATTTGTGTCAAACCAGTACATGTAATGGTATACAGATATATGAATCATGAGGCTCCATGGGGTTTGAGTATGTACGGGGAGCAAATTAGCAGTAGTACAAGCAGTACATGTGAGGTGGGGGAGAGGAAGATGAGTGAATGGAAAAAAGGGAAAAAGAACGAAAAGTGGGTGGTAAGATAGGTACAAGAACAATCAGCCTTGGAGTTTAGAAAAGTTTATGCAAACATTGGTATTGTATGTGCATATGACAATACTGTATCTTGAGTTAGACCATTGTGTTACTTTGTCGGACCCACGAGTGCCCTAACAGACCAGACCTTCAGAAATGTTTTTCCGTAGGAAAGCTGCTATGGCTAGTTGGGCAGCCATTAAGACTTGGTTAGTTAAGGTCTGGGAGTGTTTGGGTAGCTCAGGGAATGGTTTGCCCATAAGGCAAGTTAAATGATGCCTGGGTTGGGTAAGTCCACTATGCCATCCAGAATGCCTGTATATTGGAACAGGACCAGAAGGTATGCAGAAGGCCACCAACTTCCCCACATTGTCTCCAGCAGGTGTTAGAATGGTCTGGAAACAAAGTGTGCAGTTTGTCTAGTGATACCACCGCATGAGCACCTTGTATATGCTTTACTGTTGTTTGGTTCAGGTGACCATTTTCTGTGTATTAGCCCATATTGCAGCCCAATCCTCTGTGCTCATTTGTTATGGCAAGTTAATTTCCATTTGGTCATGTATGAGTGTTTTATGGGGTTGACTGATGGCGGGTCCTTAAGATACTTGAGATTAAGTCCTTTGTGGCAGGCCCGACCTTGGAAGAGATTCAAAAGTTACTGTATGGCAAATTTTGCTTGTTGTAAGTAGGGTTGTAGAAAGTGTCTTAGTTGAAAGTATTCAAATTGTTTCAGTTGAGCAGTTTTGAATTAGTCCTCCTTATGTTAGAAGAGTTAGTGGGGTTCAGTAGGTCTTTGACCTTGTAGAGATTTGTCCTTTACCACCTTGTGTAGAAATTCCGATATGTACCTGGTGGGAAGTCTGGGTTATTTAAGTAGATTGATTAAAGGAATTGTTTAATATAAAAATAAAAACTGGGTAAACAGATAGGTAGTGCAAAATAAAAAATGTTTTAAATATGGTTAGTTAGCCAAATTTGTAATGTGTAAAGGCTGGAGTGAGTGGATGTCTAACATAATAGCCATAATCCAACTTCCTGCCTCGCAGCTCTCTTGTTTTTCACTGACTGGTTACCATGGTGACCAGGCAGTAACCAATCAGTGACTTGAGGGAGGGCCACATGGGCCATACCTGTTGCTTTTGAAGGATCAATTGCAAACTCATTGAACTGTTATGTCACATGTGGCCCCCCTTAAAATCGCTGACTAAGTCAAAGTTAAAGAGCTGAAAAGCAGGAAGTTGGATTCTGGCTATTATATTAGACATCCAGTCACTCCAGCCTTTATAGTTTGCATTTTCCCTGACTAACTAAATTGGAAACATCTTTAATTTTGCACAGCCTATCTATTTATCCAGTTTTTATTTTTACACTGAACTTTTCCTTTAAGGATATGTCGATTTCAGTTTAAATCTCATTTTGACTTTGTTCCAGATTCCCAGGGTGTGCTGTGCAGATTGCAAAATATCACATAAGGGAGTCAGCTGTTTGCTAGGGGACCATATTTAAGACTTTACATGGCTGCCTTGGGGCATCTCATTTTACACTGTAAATGTGACCCCATATTGTGCTAGGCTCCCATTGAGACCAAGCCTGAAGCTGCCATAGGTGGGACGTATATTTGTTAGAGTGGGATGCCAGGGCTTCCATATCTGGTTGAAATGGTCAGTGTTGCTTTGGATATCCTATGGCATGTGTATCCCTGAAGCAAGGCTTGGATTTCCATTAAGGTTCTGGGAGGGAAATGAATAGGCAGTGTCTTAAATAGATATAGGAATTTGGGCAGAATATTTATTTTCACTGCTGCTATCCTTCCAAACCAAGAAAGAGGGAATGCGTTCCATTGTTGTAAGGTAGACTTTGTATGGTTAATTAGTGGTGCAAAGTTACAGTCAAAGTTGTATGTTATTGTATGAGGAAGTTATAAAATTTGATCTCCAGTTCTATTTACATTGAGAATTTTAAGAGTTGTTTGAGGAAAATGGACTGGTACGGCTACAGCTTTGCTAAGATTGATCTTTGTCCAGATAGCCTGCTGTATTCTTCTAAAACTTTGTGCAAGAATGACAAGGTTAACAAGGGGTTAGTAATGGTTAATAATACATCATCAGCTAATAGAGAGATCTTTAACTGTTCATGAGATACCTTTACCCTGGTGATAGCTATGATGCTTCTAATTATTGCTGCTAGGGGCTCTATGCTGAGGGCAAATAGTAAGGGGGAAAGATGGCACCCTTGTCATGATCCATTAGTGATTGAAATAGGCCTGTGAACTTAACCAGGGAGTTTCAGTTGATGGGGTGCTATACAAACTTTTTAGTGCTGTTAGATAGGAGCCCGATTGATTTAGATGTTGTAGATGGGCAAAAAAGAAGGACCAACTGAGCAGTTGAATGTTTTTTTCTAGGCTTTACAGTAGTATTGGCTGATTTTGTCTTTAAGCTATTTCTAACAGGTCTATTACCCTTCTTGTGTTGTTTTTCTGCCTGTTGGCCCTGGATGAATCCCACATGGTCTTTGTGTATTAGGCGTGGATGTATGGGGGACAAGATGGTTAGCAAAGATCTTACAGAAAAGTTTTAAGTCTGGCAGTTGTAAGTCAAGACTATAGAGTTTATGGTAAAATGGAATATTTGCTCTATATTTTCAGGGTTATAAGTTAGTTGTCCCATTGGGGTTCTAGTAGAAGCTTTTTGCTCCCTCAGCTTTTTCTCTAAAAGTGTGTGTTGTTTGTCTCCTTTCTCATAGTATTTTTGTTTTGTCCATAGCATGGCTTTCTCAGTCTTCTTACATTTTGCAGCCATACCCCTTACCCCTCAAATGTAAAGGGTCAGTAAAGAGTCAGAATGCTGAACATTATAAGAGCTCTCTAGAGGGTAGAGTTGAGTTTGTATGCCATTGTAGGCTTGGTAGTTCTGCTTCTTTTTTCAGTTGTCCGCCCTATAAATCGGTCTCTGATCATGGCTTTATGAGTGTCCCAGAGAGATGGTAGGGTTTTTTGTTTAACTGATTGTGAAAGTATTCTATTTGTGTCAGAGTCATGAAGTATGGTCTCTTTTAGTTGCCAATGCAGTTCTCGGCAAGGGAGTGTTGTCAGTTGGAGTTGTAGAATGATAGGTCAGTGATCTGACCATGTGATGGGAAGTATATCTGTAGATATTGACACTAATGAGAAATTAAAAAAATAATCTATGTGTGTGTGTGAAGTTTATGAGGGCTAGAGTAGAGTTATATTGTTTTTTATTAGGGTGATTAATTTACCATGCATCAAATAGGAAGAGTTGTCTCATTAGCTGTCTGAATTCTAGAGAAGTATTGTGAGACATGTGGTTCATGGCTTGCTGTGAGCAATCCATGTTTTGCGTATAGGCCATACTGAAATTGTCTCCAATGATTAGACAAGGATAGAAAATATGTCTATGTACAGTAGGGTCTTATGCAGGAAGGCATTCTGCCTTTTGTTAGGGGAGTACAGTATATGCTGAGTAAGCTAATTGGTATCCCTGTAAATGTGGCTAATAGTAATAAGTAATGGCCTTCAGGGTCACAAATAGCTCGATTCACTATAAGTGGCACTCCTTATGAATACATATAGCCACTTCAGCTTTTTTTCTGTGTGTTGGAAGCATAATAACCAGTTGGGTGATGTTTGCCACTCATTTGCATCAAAATGTGTTTCTCATATAAAAGCTATGTCTGCCTTCAAGAGCTTCCGTTCCTTTAAGGTCTTAAAGGGGAAACCCCAGCGGTAAGAAATTTTACTTTCTCTCTATTTTTGTGTGATTGGTTTCAGTTCTCTTCTTTTGGCTAGAGTGATCGGTGATAGGTCAGCAAATATCTTTATGATTGAGAAAGTCTCTGACGGCATGGAGCGTGTTGCTATAATTCTTTTACCTTCATAGAATTGGAATGTGTGATTATATCTCGTGGTGGCTTGCTGTCTGGAGGCTTTAATGCTGGAAAGTGATGAGCTCTGTCCAATGGCCAGAGGTCTGAGGGTGCTTGGGAGCACAGACCGCAAAATAAATCTTGTAGGTATTTCATATTAGGCCTGCAATTGACTCAGGAATGTCTCTGAATCTTACATTTTGCCTTCTAGAACTATTGCCTTTTTGGACTTTTTGATATGCATCCAAGAATGGGGTAACTTGAAAACAGAGGTATACAGGAAACCCACTCATACTGATAAATATCTGTTGTTCGATTTCCACCATCCACTGGAACACAAACTGGGGTGTCATTAGAACTCTGCACCACAGGGCAGAATGTGTGGCAACTGATACAGAGTCCAAGGACAAGGAGAATAAACATCAAAGATGTTCTTTGAAAGTATGTGGCTAACTAGACTGGGCCAGATCTGACGCCTAAAGAAAAACAAAGCAATGTGGCATACACAGTCTAGTGTAGCGAGGAATGCACTGATCTATACATTGGGGAGACAAAACAACTGCTCACCAAGCAAATGGATCAGCATAGGAGTGCGAACTCTAAAGGAGAAGACTCGGCTGTCTTTCTACACCTAAAAGACAAGGGACACTCCTTTGAAGATAGCAGTGTCCAAATCTTGGACAAAGAAGACCGCTGGTTTTAAAAAGGCGTGAAAGAGGTGATTCATGCAAAGGTGGAGAAACCATCCCTGAACAAAGACGGGCGCCTTCAACACCACCTGTCTGGTACATAAATGCTGTTCTAACATCTGTACCCCGGCAGATTTGTGTACCTTCCCCTGGTTAAACTAAAAATCAGTTTTCACTTTGATGAACTTTATGGACAAAAGAAAGAAGCTGTGCAAACTTCATATAACATGCTTCCTATTGAGAGGTTTCCAGTATGAGGCTGTAGAGCCACCGGCACTTTCTGCCTGAATTACAGAGCAGCAGCCACTGAGGGAGGAGTGGACGTGATTGTGATGTAACACTGAGTCCTACCCTGCATACATCAGATCACCCTTTCCTTGCCGTGAACTGCTCCTTTCTGTCCCTCTGTGTCCTGCTCCATTTCCCCCTCCCCACACTATTAATTTGTCTCCTTCTCTCCCCTGTTCATTTAACCCACTCTTCTGGCAAATCCTAGCACTCTTTTTGCAGGTTTGGCTGAATCCTTGGGGGGGGGATAATTTATATCATTTTTTATTTTGAGATTTGACAAAAGAGTAGATTTGAAAAATTTAGGTGGATAATGCACATCATTAAAAAGACCAGCAATCTTTTTTTGACAAATGGCAGTAAAGCTACATACATATAGTGATGGCCGAATTCATTTGCTAGGCGGGAATTCGCGGCACATTCCCGTGATTTGCAAAACGCCAGCGAAAAAGTGTTGCGCGCCGAAAATGACGTGACGTGCATTAAAAAACGTGCTGCGACTCGTTTCACGAATTAGTTGTAATATTGGTGTGTAGGCAGTCATCCCAGGTCATTTTGCCTGATCAATTTGCCTAATAACTTTGCCCTTTTGAAATGTTTTCCCATGACAGTATCCGTTTAAACAAAAACACCAGACGTCATGCATGGGATGGAACTGGCCACAGCACAGCATTTTATTCCTCACATGTACTTTAGCATGAACATATAATGCTTATTTTCCAATGTTACCTCCAGGATCAGTACCCTGCATCAGCCGCAAACTAAACCGACTTTGTTTGCATGCAATGGATCTTACAAAAGCCAAGAAATCAGTGCCATCAACATAACCTGAGGGACAGCAGCCCTCCGATTTAGGAGTAACATTGCACCAGGTAAGTAATCATATTTATCCATTTTATTTCCTCAACTGCCCATTGTAACCCAGGAAATATACAGATTATAAAGAATTAACCTTAAAACCATGCATATTTAAATTAGGATACCTGGTTCTGAGAGTTCAAACACAATAGTGATAGTTCCATCAAACAACAGGAATTTATTAGGAACAAACAACAAAATCAAGCAACCAGTAAAACACTGCTTATACTTCCTTATGTCTATAATGTATAATAATACAAGGAAAACAATATGAATCTAAACATATCAAAATGTAATAAAACCTACACATATACATACAAACAGGAGACAGCATAAAAAGGTACCAAAAATATCAACAAGTATAGCTACCTTAAAGTCATATAGTGTTGGGATCCCAGAGTAGCTCACTTCTCTGTCTCTTCTCTCTCTCTACTGAGCTGTGTTTGGCCTGATATACCATTTCCTACCCTATGCTTACAATAGGCCATCTTTGATTGGTGGGGGGAATCATAATTCTCATAGAAGGATTGTTTTAGCTTTCTGATTGGTTAGTTCAAACAACTCAAACAATTCATTAGTGTTCATGCATGTGGTGGGAACTGTCTGAGCCGGACCCCCATGGTTTTGTTTATATTTAACCACTAGGAGCCAGTCCTACATTAGAATGCATGGTCCCTATGTTTATCTGTTTATCCAGAGACAATTGGTGGAGTTTGATCATGACTCTACAACAAAAGGTTGGAGGTGATTAGAGACAAATGTTGTTTGGAAACCTTTGTTCAGATTAAACCATTCTTTGAACTTTGTCTGGCTTCCTGGCTAATGTAAACTAGATTTGTCTCCAACTGTTGTAAATGTTACTTCCCTCCAACAAACTCTGTCTGATTTTCCCACAGATGGTCACCCCATACATAATAACAGATAGCTATACATTTTATAAACATTATAGATACCCATACATACATTCACATTTATCTATCTACATTTACCTTAATATTTATATACAGATACTAATGGAGGTTTTACACAAGCAGTCTTGTTGGTTAACACCCATAACCCTTTGTATATCCTACATATGTCTTGAATTATCTTTTCAAAATATCATATATTCTCACCGTCATTCATCTTCTTCCACACCTCAAAAGCCCTCTCTAAACCTTCCCGTAAACCCAAATTAAAGAAGTCTAATCCAGTATCATTTAGGTGTACCCCATTGGTACCTAATAGATTATTTTTAAGACTCTCTGCTAGTTCCCCCATTCATCTAACCAAATGTAACATTTCCCTGTTAACTTTTCTTGGAATTATCACCAGTGACACCAATTCATACATGGAATGGTCAAAGACAAGTTCCAATGGCCCCTCTTCATATCTTTGAATGTGTTTTATTGGGAAGGATCCTAAATTGTTGACCCCTGCATAGATAGGTATGATACACAGAGTTTTTTTAAATAAGGGTTACCCACACTTTTAGTACTACTGCATCCCAATACATTACTCGCTTTCCAAAAATTTTTCTTCCATTTTCTCACTTGAAAAAACAGGTTGTCCCCCATCATTTCGGATATCAGCTCTCAGATGCCCAGACTACCAAGGAATGTCCTATAATCCAGAAATCACAATATGATGAACCTAAAGTAAATAACAGCATATTAACATAACATTAGTGATTGTTGAATCTGACCCACTGAACACTCTTGAAACGCTTAAAATTCGCCAAAATGCATTGAAGTCTATCACTCATCATTACATAACATTCCACATAATCTGGTTACTCTTGCACTAACTGAGGTCTAACATAATAATTATATCGGTCAGAGTCCCATCTCCCCACTTGCGTGTTTTCATCACGTTCAAAACAATCAATTTACCTTTCCAAATATATAATATATAATATAAATCTCTTAAAAAATCTTAAACAAATAGACAGCAGATTTTCAGAATGATGGACATACTCAATTAGTAACCCCAATTACATTCCTTATTCTTTGAAATTAATTCATGAATTATGAAAAAATGCCAAAGAAAATGCTGATTTTAAAAGGGACTCTTTGTAATCAGTAGAACAACTTTTTGTAAGCTGGTCAAATTTCAAATTTAAAAGAGTCAATGAAATGGATCTCCTCCTATCCTTCTTGGCTTGTCCTATTTTTAAAGCTTTTAAGCACTGACACTATTTTATTAATCATTATAAGAGCATCCTTTTTCAGACAGCCAGGCCAAATATAGTAAGAAGTTATCCAAATTGTTTCCTTCCTCCGCCTTGCTAATTAACAACCCTCCACTTCAGGTTAATTCCAACCAAATTGCCCTGTAAGCTTTCCAAGTTGAAGGTGCCAAAGACCTACTAATTGTATCTGCTAACCCTTGAATCCTACTTTCCACAACCACTGTGGATTTCTGGTTTGCCTATGTTCATGCCTATGGTGCAAGGCACCCAAATACGATTTTATGATTGTTGAAATGACTTCCACATTTCCAAATCCTTCCTTACTGAGTCTTATGATATGGCATGGTCTCTTAATACCCACCGTATTATATAGATGTCTGGACAAAATAGATCCTGAAGGCATTATATTACAAGCTACTTTTAATTTGCCTAATAAAGATTGTAATTTTTTTCAGTGTACTTTTTAAAAAAATAATGGCATCTTTTTCTGCCCTTGTGAGCTTGATTAATTTGTCATCACTCAGTCTACATTGCATGCTCAAAGAATCAATTTCTATACCTAAGGCTATTCCTTCTCATCTCTGGCTAGCGGAATGCCAAATTTATTGGGCATTTCCTCCATTTTTGTCATCAAAACTATACAAATATTTGAAATTATTTGGACCAATAAATACGAAATCATACAAATAATGAATCAAATGTTTAATACCAGCTTCTGTCTGACAACCCATTCTAAGAATGAGCTGAAACATTCAAAATAAGAACTTGAGATGGAGCATCCCTAGGGGAGGCATCTTCTTATATAGTATTTACTTTTAAACTGGCAACCCAATAAGTTTACGCTATCTGGGTGCACTTATGGTAATTTGAAAGCAGCCTCAATATCAGTTTTACCCATGACAGCTCCCTTACCTGCTGTTCATAAAATTTGAACTGCTTTGTCAAAAAAGGAATAAGAAATCTTGCACAAATCTTTAGTAATATTATAATTTACCGAGCCCCTTTTGGGTATGAAAGATGAAATCAGTCTATATTTAACTTTCTCCTTTTTTGATGGACATCCAATGGTGGTATACACAAATTCTTAAAGTGATCGTGTGTCACGGGTAGGCCTTCGTTAGGCGCCCAGGGGATGAAGTGGACCAAGGAAGAAGCTTAGGGGCCAAAGGGTCCAATAACGCAGCAAGGCAAGGATCAAGCAGGAGTCAGACAGGTCCAGGCAAAAAGTGTATTAGCAGGAACAGAATAAACACAAAGTCCAGGCAATGATCAAAAATACAGGAAAACAGGAACAAAAGTACAGGAACAGGATCAAAAAGCAATATCAGGATCAATATAGCAATACCCAGGATCATAGCATGTAATCCTATCATTGGACGCCATAATGGCGTTCAATACCCCTTTAAATAGTCAAATCTCGCGCCAAAACGAGCGCGGTGACGTCATCGCGTCAAGCGCGACGCGATGACATCACTGTCCGGCGCCGCATATCCACGTGGCGGCTATGGGCGCCGCCATTGTGGATATGCACCGAAGAGGAGAGGACGTGCCGCCCGGAGCTACAGGTAAGCCTCCGGGCGGCGCGATCCTGACATAGTGCACCTCTACTTTTGTTCTTAGAGCTCTACTGTGGTGGCAATAATAACTATTAATCACAAAATGACTGGTGTAACCCCTTAAATTATTAAAATATATTGTGTTAAAAAAAACACTCCACTTCCTCATATGGAGAAGAAATCTACTTCCTGTAGGGGGCGAGTACTGTTGCTTTCAGCCTCTCTTATCTCACACCCACTCTTGCAAAAAATAAAAGCCTCCTCTGTCTGAAAATCTCCTCTCCAGCACTGCTCAGGTTTGGGATTTATCAGATTTTATCAGGTTTTAACTCATTCCCTCTTACTACATAGGTTATACATAGGTTATATAAGCCTGACCCTTTCCTGCCTGTTTGACTTTTCCTGCACTAGCAATCTACTCCAGCTCTGGGGTTAAAGGACCAGTAACATCAAAAACTGAAATTGTTTTAAAGTAATAAAAATATAATGCAATGTTGCCCTGCATTGGTAAAACTGCAGTGCGTGCTTCAGAAGCAGTTTTATTGTTTATATAAATAGGCTGTTGTGTAACCATGGGGGCAACTAGTCAAAGGAGAAAAGGCTCAAGTTACACAGCAGCTAGCAGATAAGCTCTGTAGAACATAATGTTATCTGTTATCCATTACTTAGCCTGTGCCATATAGCCATTTTTCAATTTCCGCCATTGCTACTTAGCAGCTTGTTTATATGAACTATAGTAGTGTTGCTGAATCAAACAGATCAGTTTTAACAGTGCAGGGCAACACTAGATGATATTTTCTTTACTTTAAAACACTTTAATTTTTTTGGTGTTACTGTTCCTTTAAAATCTTACAAGCAGTCCTGGCACAAATCATTCTGTTTGTGCAGGAAAGGCAAGCAGGCATGGGTCACACATAATCAAATAAGGTAGAATAAGTTAAAAGCACCACTAATAAAATTTAGCAACACAGAGCGGTGCAGAAGAGAAGTTTTGCAGTGCAGTGGATGATTGTTATTGTATAGTCTCATACCTGAACATGAAACGAAGTAGCAGCACTGTCATAAGGAAGCTGTAAATTATGACACTGTGTAGTATAAGTGTCCAACACCATTTAACTGTGCCAGATTCTTCTGTCAGTCAAGCATTTAACTTTTGCCTTGCAAGCTCTGATTGACAAGCCTTAAGGGACCATAAGAACGTGTTGGAGGCTGACACTCTCTTAAAAGAGAAGTGACCTATGTCCAGTTTACATAGAAAGAGTTCACATTGAGGAAGATGGTCTAAAGGACATATAGGCATATTTTTATGAATTCAATTATGTTTAAACCTGAGAAGTATCACTTTGCCTTAAGAGGATGCTTCTCCCTAATTCTCCCTAATTTTAACTTCTTCTCCAGTTTTTCCTCCACCATATCCATAAACTCAAAGACTGATTTTAAGTTACCTTTTGCATGTACACTACCAATCATTCTCAACGAAACCAAGTGTGTAAAAGTAACTGTGTAAAAAAGGATCAAGATGTGTAGCTGGTGGAACATCACAAAGTGGTAGTGTTGGGTTATTACCAGCACACATTATTATTGCAACATAAACACTATATGGGTGTGCTGTTGACCACATGATCCTCTCTGTGTTAGAAGATGTGCTTTTTTCCATTGGCCAATTAGCTTTTTAATGCTATAGCCCAAGATTGTCCCATGGGTGGTGCTTGTTTTTTGGTTGTTGGTCTGTAAAAAAAAAGAAGACGACAACGTGTCAATCATCCATAAGCATGATTGATCTTTACCTTACATTTTGCATGTTTTTTGGGTGGGTTAAGAATTTGAAAATCTGACTCTTTTTTTGATGTGGAAATGTTCATTCTCATTCTCATTCTTCCCAATATTTATAGTTTTTAAATGGCGGTCACTGCAACATCTGTGTGTGAGGGTTATAATTTACTGATTTTATGACTTTTTCACACTGCCTTTCTATAGGACATCATCTAGCTATTTTTATGTTTCTGTTTCTAAACAGTGGCAAGTTGCTGGGCTCCATTTGAGCCTAGCAAGCAGACACATGCTAACAATAAAAATAGGAGATGTGATGCTAAAGGTCATTAGCCAAATCTAGATACAACAATAACACCAGTTGCAAATTGTCAATGAGAATCTTTACATCAGAATAAATGTTAAGGTTAAGGGTAAGTACTATTTGGTTAAAAATGACCAAGTAGTGATGGGCAAATTTGTCCTGTTTCGCTTCGTTGAAAATTTTTGGCTAAAAATTCTCAAAAAGGGACTTCAGCAGCGCCAATTTGCAGTGCCAAAATTGACGCCGGCAACAAATCTGACACCTGTGACAATTTACCAAGCAGCTATTGCACTGGTCAATAGACGCGCAATAAATTGTCGCTGGTGTCAAAATTGTCTCTGATGTCAAAATATCAAAATATGTATGTGCCCTTTTTGCAAATGTGGAAATTTGCTGCAAATTTTATGGCTGGAGAATTAGTTCGCCCATCACTATTATTATATAAGTGTTTGCTAAGTGGATGTATTTTCTGTATCCACGCCACCAGGTACCCCCAGACACAGCCAACTGAGAAATTTTTGAAGAGCTCTTTCTCGTGCTTGCTTGAACACAAAATACTCCCATGCAACCTTGGTTATGAGTCACTTAAATTTCAATGGGCCCATGGCTCCCTTAAAAATGACTAAATCAAACCTTGAGAAGCACATTAATTAAATGTCACATTTTAGTGGTAATGGAGCATTTGAAACCATGATTAAACTATATTTCTCTAAAACCACGTATATCATGAAAGTTATTAAAAGGTCCAAATATAAAAAGTACAAACGGGAAAAAAGTGCTGAACAATCAGAAAAAAATATCTCTAAAAAATCAAGTTTTAGACAATTACATGCGGAAAGCAATCTAAAAGCTTGAATAGGCTAAAAAATGATCCAATAGGATAAGTGCAGCTCCCGTTTGTGAGGACTCACCCTGGTGGTCTAGTGGGGGCACGGTGGGGACGCCCGCCGCGCCTTCGGCGGGGACGCCCGCCACACCAATCCTTGCCGGCATCCTCTTCTTAGTGTGCGCGCTTATAGGCGCATGCGCGCTGACGTAGTGACGTCAGCGCGCAATGGCGCGAAGTTTAAAATATTTAATGGGGCTATTTTATTAAACTCATTGCCCGTGATAGGATTCGCTCCTGGTGCCTTTTCTGTGCTATTGAAGCTTCTGCCTTGTTCTGATTCCTGTGTTTGACCCTGCCTGGCTATTGATTATCCTGTTTTCTGTATCCTGACCTGTGCCTGTTCTGACTACCGATTCTGCCTAATCCTACCTGATTGATCACCCGGTTTGACCCATTGCCTGCCTGACGATTCCTTGCTATCAGCCTGCCTTGACCCTGCCTGTGACCTTTGGCCTTAAAGACTCTAATACAGTCGTGCCCCAACGCTGGCCAGAACTCTTGCTCTGCACCTCTCGTTTAAAGTCCAGGTGGCAGTAGCTGAGGGCTCCTCCCGAAGCCAAAGGCGGTCACAATACTGGTGAAGCACGAGCCGAGACCAGGGTGCTTGGCGTTTGTTCTGGTATCGGGTGCCGACCGTGACACCATTGTCTTCAACTGCTGTTACCTGGCAAGGTTTTGTATTTTAGTTTCTCGTGGTTTTTACACTTAATATCCAATTCTTTGAAGAAAAATATATGATTTGTGAAAAAAAGGAAATCCTAATGTTAGTAAATAGTCTTATTAGTGTTTAGCCCAACTGAAGTCAAAGCCTTAAAGTCATGTAACTTTAATGCCAGTGAATTCATTTTTGGAATTTGACTTTTAGATTACCCAAATTAGGATTCAGTTTCCTTTTGCACAGTAGTCACTGGTAGAGTCCAGCACGGGTCCATTTTTTGGAACCCGTACCCGACCCGTACCTGCAACATGCAAGCCGCAACCCAGACCGGCAATCCTCTTTCTTACCCACTTGGATCCACTACTCGACCCGCAAGTACCTTGTCCACAACCCAATCCGCTACCCGCTGACCATCAAGAAACAGGAAGTGCTGTCATTGTAAACCGGAAGTGACATAATTGGAATTAGGCTTGATCAGAAAAAAGGAGTAAAAATCTCTATTGAGAAGACCTGCGGCCCCACATTCATACCCACAGACTCGCGTCTATACCCGCACCCAGAACTTCTACCCGCAAACTGCAGGGTACCGTAGGTTTTTGCGGATAACCTGTGGGTACCCGACCCACTGCAGGACTCTATTTACTGGGATCAATTGTTCTGTGGATGCAGAGGGAACTTTGAGATTGCTGCCAACTTGGAGTTGTGGTAGCTTTAGTGTTTCCCTGCATTTTGTTATATTCACTTGTGGCAAGTGCAACTATAAGTAAGTAAAAGAAACATCTATGCATGCATCTTAAATGATGCACTTGTGGATATATTTCTAAATGAGCCCCATGGCACGTGCTGCTTTAAAAGCATTTCAAAACATATTTAATGAAATATGATTCTGCTATTTAAGACACTGAAAACAACTGACATTTTCTATTTTTCCTTCTACACCTTTATTTGCGGCTCGTGTTTTAACTATAGCTGTTACCCTGCTGCCACCATCTGGCATTTATTTAACATTACTAGCATAGAACACTGGTACTGTATTTGTTTATCAGGAGGAAGAGGAGAGAGATTACCTTTTTATTTTGTATGCTTTTATGGCTCATACACATGGGTGATAATACCTTAAGTTTTCCATACTGAAGTAGAGTGATGTAAATGCATATGTATTTGCTCATAAATGCAGATTTGTTTAGAATGGCATTCTGATGATTCTAAAATTCCAGCAGAGCTACTATAAGATGCCACAGCCAGCCACTATTTATTAGGCCTGTGGGGTGCATTTTGGCCCTCTGGGAATTATATTTATGGGCCAATTTTTTTAATCAGTTTGAACAAAACTGGTTTATTTACTCTCATGTAATAAAAAAAGTAAAGTTAATGCTATTTGCTTATCCTTAAAAGGATAAAAAAATCCTTCCTGACAAGATGGCAATCGGAGCAGTTTCTGGAGCAACTTAAATTACCCTGTATTCCCTCACTTTCAAAAATGTAATCCAGTCATCCAGATTCAGGGAGAGAATTCCACATCTTCACAACTTTCACTGTAAAAAAAAAACCCTTTCAGAATATTTAGATGGAACCTCCTTTTTTTCTAATAGGAATACTGGTGAATAAAGCATTAGAAAGATTATTATACAATCCTTATATATATATATATATATATATATATATATATATATATATATATATATATTAATAGTTATCATATCTCACCTTCAGTGTAAACAACCACAACTTGGCCAGTCTTTCTACATATCTAAGACTTTCCATACCATTTATCAGCTTATTTGCACTTCTTTGGACTCTCTCCAGTCCAGGAAATTCTGCATATTCTAGATAGGCCTTACCAGCACTCTGTAAAATAGAAGAATAACCATCTTCTCTTGTGAATCTATGCCCCTTTTAATTCTTGTTTGCCTTGCAACTACTGGATGGCATTGCTTGCTACAGTCAAGTTTATTATCTACAAGCTCTCCAAGGTCCTTCTCCAGTCCTTCTATGGACTTGCCTAGTGTAGTCCCATTAAGGGTATAAATAGCAAACGTTTGCATCCCAGATGCATGACTTTACACTTAGCCACCCAGACTGCCAATTTATCAAGATCTGGTTTAATATGGTTATGCAATCCTAATTTATGTTGTGATTCCATTAATCTATTCAATTTGTAATTCAGTAACTGGGTAGATTGTTCAAATTTCATCAATGCCTTTAGGTGTTAATTGGTTAATTTCTTGGTAAGAATTGGATGACATCTTGGACAGGCCAAATAACTACAAAGGCTACAGTTAGTTATAGTATGTAGTATTATTATTATTAGTATTATTATTTACAACACAGATTTAAGTGCCAATATATTCTGCAGCACTTTAAAATAAATGGGTGTTTACACCATACGTACAGATTACATACAAAAATAACTAATATACAATAAGCTACAAGATGTCAAAAGAGTTTACAATTTAAAAATGTATATATGCAACCCCCTTATGCAGAAGTTTAAGTATTACGTTTAAGTATTTTGTAAATTTATGTTGACAGTTCCATTAAACTTTATTACAGATGTTGCTTGATGATTAAATAACATGTTCTGTGTTAGTAAAGAGGATATATTTTGTTGCAGAAATCATTGAGTTGCTCTATGTAAATAAGACTTGGTGTTATTTTGCCCTGAGGCTATCAGGGGAGAGAAAGAAAGTATTTTTGATGACTTGACAGGTCTTTTACATATATCAAACAATACAGTGTTTGCTTTTAATGAGGTGACAGCAATTGCAACCCGATCATTTATATCGGTTCCTGCACCTGGGCAAGCTTAGAGTCTTTTATTACATAACCCTATTAATCTCATGTTCTCAGTTGTCTGAGAACCTTGATACAAGGTTCCAACAATGCCCCACTAAGAACCTTACTCCAAGTTGTACCATACAACCACCCTCTACATGATCCTATAGCAAGTTACCTATTCATCCTACAAACAGCTTTACTAAGACCAACAGGCCTTAGTTTATAAGGCAGTCATTAATGGGGCATCATATTACCTGCACCCCTGTCCAGGTACTGT
Source organism: Xenopus borealis (assembly GCA_024363595.1). Lineage (NCBI taxonomy): Eukaryota > Metazoa > Chordata > Amphibia > Anura > Pipidae > Xenopus > Xenopus borealis. The sequence goes on along the minus strand of CM044441.1, from coordinate 62,614,857 downwards.
CCAGCTTCTTACTAACCTCATCATAAAATGTGTCTGACATGACCTATCCTTTATAAAGCCATGGTGATTATTGCTCATAATGTCATTCTCCAGAAAATAATTTTGAATATGATCACTTAACAAACTTTCATATAATTTGCCCACCAGAGTTGTCAAATTTACTGGCCTATAATTGCCAGGCTGCAATTGTAATTCCTATTTAAATATAGGAATCACAACAGCTTTCGTCCAATTCATAGATACAATACCAGATGTTGGCAAGTCTGAGAAAATCAGAAATAGAGGCCGGTCTAGAACTGAACTAAGCTCTCTTAGTACCCAAGGGTGTATTCCATCTGGCCAGGTGCCTTGTTCACATTAACTTGTATGTACCATGTATTATTATGTAGTTAGCATGCAGCAACACATTACTACAGCCCTTCCTGATTGTAAAATAGTAGAAGTCCACATAATCTCACAAACAGCACTTAACCAGCAAAAATAAACTTATACTGAGTGTAACAATATGATAATAATTTTTATTCATGTTAAACAGGATGTTTGTTTCACAGAACCACTCCCTACCCCCAAAAACGCATGCCAACCAAACTGTATTGTGTGATAGATTTAGCTCATTTATTAGACAAACACGTACACACAATCTGTTGCTGTGTACTATAGCCACCCTGCATGAGTCTGATGAAGAGAGGCAATGGTCCATCTGAAATGTTGCTTGGACGTGTCTGCATACCAATATAAACATCTACCATTTGATTTTAAACAAATTTGTAATTAAAATTATACACAATAGACAGGGACTGGGGAGCTAGTGGGATTTATCTTCTTGCCAGGAAGATACTGGAGTATGCACTCATGCCAATTTAGTGTCATTTGTGTTCAGAACTTGTAGCAAGACTGGGAGTTAAAAAAAGTTTCTAGCTGGACAGTGATAAGCAATACTAAGTATAGAGCAGGGTTGGAAACATATTTTCTATGGTATTAACAAAAAATATAGTCTCTGAAAAGGAATGCTGCTTAGCTGAGAAGTGCTGTGTGTATTCATTGAAAGAGGATTGATACCACCATTGGAACCCTTCACACAGAAAAATAATGTGATCTCTGAGCAATGCATCACTTTTAGTCATTACTTTATACTTCTCCATTGTCTGTACTTCAAACCTTTATGAAACTACCTTCTAAAGAACACTTCCTTTCAGCAACTGTTTTTGCAGCAGGAAGCAGAATGATTAATCCTCTGAGATTTTAATTGGACAATTGATTTTGGATCTCTCTAGTGTTTTATTAGTGCATTATCAAATGTTTCTTGAGTACCATAAATAGAACAAAACATAAAACAAAACTACAAAAAAAAAGATTCTGCATTTTCACAGTGGGAAAATGGGTAACAAAATGCCCATAAAGCTAATTTGCACACAAAAAAAGTTGCTGCAAAAAAACACCCACAGACCCCAATGTATTCTGCACAGATAAAATTGGCTCGGAAAAAGTTGACCTTAGACTATTTTGCTCAGTAAAGGACACTTTTAAGAAAAAAGTCACTCTAGAATAGTTTGCACCAAAAAAACTCTCATTAACGTAAATGTCTTTTGGCAAATTTTTAGGACAGCGGCTTGACAATATTAAGCTATTTTTGTTACCATGGTAAAACAGATAATGGCAAAAATATAATATAAATAATGACACAGAACGCAGAAGCTACCTTTTGTTAATAACAAAATGTATATTCAACATTCTGAAACACTTTCAGGAGGGAATGGATTGGATTTTAAAGACAATCCTCTATACCCTGTTTGTTCTTCGACCCCAAAGCAATAAGCAGAGCAGAGAAGAAGCAGGTGCAATCCCCCCAAGGTACCTTATACAGCAGCAGACACGTGGAAACCTGCTGCTGCATAGATAGCCACCAAATGATTGAAGCCTAATCTTGGCCAGCATGCAAGGCAAAGCTCTTAATGCATTATTTATGGAGTTGCCCAAGCATTCGCAAAACCTGGTAAAACTTAAACAATTTTTAAATTTTTTTTTCAATGTATCCCCAACTAAATTGTGGTTCTCCACAGAGAGCTTTGAAGGCTATGCCCTAACTTTTTTTACTGCAATCACTAAAAAAATCTTTATTCCTTTATTGGTCGTTGGAGGCCATTCCTTCTTTCAGAGACACCTTTTCCCAGCTACATCTTCTCTGTTGGCAAGATGCAAATAAATGATGAACCCATTTAAAGTATGCCTTCTTAGACATTTGGTCTGGTTTTCCTGGACCATGTTAATTTGGCAATGGTTGTAATGGTTGGATCTAATGTTCTGTTATATTTTTCATTATATTCTACTGTTTGTAATACTGTTAGCATCCACCGAGCAATGTTATTTCTTGTTAAAGGACAAGGAAAGTCTAAAATAGAATAAGGATAGAAATGCTGTATTTTGTATACTAAACATAAACATGAACTTACTGCACCACAAGCCCAATCAAACACATGATTTATGCTTTCAAAGTTGGCCACAGGAGACCGTCATCTTGTAAGTTTGTTAAACATCTTTGCAAGGCCAATACTGTGCACATGCTCAGTGTGGTCTGGGCTTAGGGTTCGTCATCAAGTATCAAAACAGCAGAAGTCAAATAATATCTGCCAGAAGCCAATACAGCAAGACTGATTAATAATCAGAATTTGCAGACTGCACTGGGTCCTGTGTTGTCATGTATTCTAATGTGGATTTTATAGTTTTTGTATTGTTTGATACAAACTTTCTCCAACTCTCCATTACCAGTGGCTGCAGCAAACTATCGTGCAAATAGAATCCCAGTTTATCTGTTTAAATCTGGCTCCATGATCTTTGTCCCTGCAGCTGGAGTTGGAAACAGTAAAGGGGATCCAAATGCAAAATTAAATCCAATACTAATCTCTACACAGTCTTTGCCTGCTCTACAGGGAAACAAAGCTGATTGAGTTCTGCATGACTAGGAAGTAAGGCAGGGGCTCCCCCTGCTGTTAATAAGTATGATTGTTTCCCTGCACAGCGGTTAGGGACCATCTGACAATTCCTATCCACAGAAGTAAATGAAGGGAGAATTTAACTGCATACAGTCAGGTTTCTTCTAAAAACGGTACACATTTTTTTAATTAAAGTACATTGGAGATAGGTTTCTTTTTCATTTAAGATGGGATTTTATTTTTTTTGCCTTTACTTGCCCTTTAATGTTTATTTATCTTTAACTTTGTCAACTTAGGCATTACATTTCATTGATGATCTATTAACACTATTGCAGTTGTATTCAGCTCCATTTACTTAAAGTTTATGTGCATTATCTGGCTGAAATGATTCTGTTACAATATGCTCTATGTTTCATTGAAAAACTTAATAAAATATTTGAACAGATCTAAATGTGTAAAACTACACCTTTAATTAGCACATTCCTATCCTTCAGAATTGATTCTTCACCTTTTAAAACCTTTTTCTGATTTCAACATTATCACTATCAGGCCAGATATTATGCTGCAGTTGTTTGGAGTCGGCTTGTAAGGCTTTGCTAACTGCTTGCATTATGGTCAGATTTTTAGAGATGTATTTATTAAAAAGCTCATAGGAATGAACAGAAAGTAGTGGAAATTTACCGTTATGGCTGTGCATTTTAGGTCCAACACAATTCTAAGGGTCACAGAATAAATAAGGAAGAGAAACAAGGGAGGATTCACATAAGAAATGGCGTAGACTCTGTCTACATTGTCAGAGTCTGGAACAACCAGTGCCATCATCTAAGGTAAATCAATGCAGTGCAAGACTTCTCACATGACCAGGGTTTACAGTAGTACCATTCATCATTTACAGTAATATGGCACCATATTAAAGTAATAGGACCTCTATTAAATCATGAAATATACCAATAATCAAATTGGTATCCCAGTTACTAAGAATAATAATTTATTTTAGTGTTTGTGATATGTTATGCCCCCTGACTGCTGCATTTGACCCCATTATTTTACACCACTTTAGACCTCTTCTAGTCCACTAAAGTCACATGACCTGGGATTTACAGTAGTACCATTCATCATTTATAGTAATATAGCACCATTTTCTTAAAGACCTCTATTAAAATCATGAATGTTACAGTATATTTTCTATACAGCTGCTATAGTACAGTTTGCAAGATACCTATCAAATTGGTACCCCAGTTACTGAGACTTTCCTTGAATTTTTATAATGAATAACAATAAATTATTTTAGCGTTTGTTATATGTTATGCCCCCTGACAGCTGCATTTGACCCTGTTATTTTACACCACTTTAGACCTCTTCTAAAGCAGCAAATAAATTGTGGCAGAATTTGCTCTGTAAAATGCCATGTAAATAACTATGTTTTTTTTTTTTTTTTAAACTATGATTGTTAACAGCTTGTTAAGCACGCTGTTCTTTACACAATGATGGTTACCGATGCATGGTGTACTTTAACACTGCCCCCAAATATTGTCTGTTTTATTGTCTATTATGTTTATTAATCAGCATATTCTCTAATGTTTTTGGGCACCCACAGATGTTGTGCTAAGTGCCCCAATGTAATTCTTAAATTAAAGAACTGAAACTTATTGTTAAATCTATATGGGATCAACAGGGTCAGACTGGTGCACCTGGAACCAACCAGGACCGTAACTGTCAGGGCCCTCCATGAAAACTAAAGAACCTTCCAACTGACGCTGAAGCTCGCATCACACTCAGACCCTGCCCCCTTGGGCATGCAACTGTGGTACTTACTTCCCTGTTACCCTGATCTAGTCCAGTCAGGGGGAAAGGAGAGGGCACTGTAAGGGAGCAGCTCTGGGTCAACGGAGCCCATGAAGAACAGGATCCACTATGTTTTTTGCCATTGCAGGAAGCCTGGTAGGCAGAAGAAGACTGATGGTGATCCATAAGACTGGAAAACACTGGCAGATGCCCTTTAAGTACTGTAGGTATTAGTTACCTTTAAGGATTTTTATTTTATAAGGATTGCTATTTAATAGAAAACATGCACACATATATGTCTTGCATATAAATTACATTTTTCTGTTAGAGGAACATTATCAGTTATGGTGCAAAAGCTCGAAATAACAAGTTCTCCATTTATTTTCAATTTGTTTATTTTTCAAGTTAGAGATGAATCAATATTTCATAGTTTTGGTATTTGGTATAGTAGTTGTCCCTTTGTATTATAATTTAAAGAACAGTAACACAAGAAATGAAAGCATTGCAAAGTAATTAAAATATAATGTAGCGTTGTCCTAAACTGGTAGAACTGGTGTGTGTGCCCCAGAAAAACTACTATAGTTAATGTAAACAAGCTGCTGTGTAGTCATAGGGCAATCATTTGAGGCACAGGTTACATAGCAGATAACGGAAGCACTCTATAGAATATGTATTTTATTACAGAGCAAGATTGTCTGCCTCTGGGGCTGCACAGCAGACTATTTTATAAACTATAATGATCTTTTTAAAAGGAGACATTTTATATAACATTTATATTCAGATATATTACTCATCTTATTACTCAAATGATTCCAAATTCTATTTTACCATGGTGGTTAAAATAAACTATAATTACACTACAAAAATTGAATCTTGTTTCCTTTTTTTTTCCGGTTTGTGAATTGGTAATTACAGTAAGCAGGCAGGATCATCTTAAAATCTTTTTTGTGCACCAGAATGGGGGACCTGATGTCCATCCCCATGCACTGGCTACACAATTAAATGGTAAAGAGAGAAGGGGAATGTGGGGAGTGCAGTGACATCTAGTAAGTCCTAAATAAAAAGTGAAAGTAACTGCCTGCCCTGCCTAAGGCATAGAGGAGGAGCAGCCAAATTTGATTGGCAGCTGTGATTTTTAAGTGAATTTACAAAAGCTATGAATGATTTAATTGAAAAAAAGAATTTGGATTTCATGTTTAATGTGAAAAGGACGTTTATTATACAGCTTTTTATGTCTGGGTGACAGGTCCACTTTAAAACTGTCATTATATCAGAGCTGTAGAAAGATCTTTACAGGTCAGGAGCTAGGCTGAAATGAAGCGTGGGAGTGGCCACAGCCCTGACTGACAGGTTTTTTTTGATGTAGCAGCAAACCCCTCCCCTCTCACCCTCTGTCTTGTGTGTTTCCAGCCTGTCTTATGCTGCTGCCTGATCATTCACTTATAACAATATACCTTAAATGCTCAACATTAAGTAATAGATGTGAAGGTTCATACAAACTGTAATAGTAATTTTAAAGCAGAATTTTCTTTTATTTAAAGTACAACAGTATGCTCCTGTGTTCCACAGCAAATATGCATCCTATATAATAAAGTTCAAGTGTCTCTGCATCCAGTCCCTGTGTCCGTGGGATTGCGCTACTGCGCATGTGCCCCATGGACAGCCAGCGCGAAGCGTCTAACGCTAGCGCAAATTCGCCAGCGTGACGTCAAATCGTAATCGCAAATTCACGAACACCGACTCTGGCGAATTTATGCTAGCGAAGTAGATAGAATACAATAGATAGGAGGTTGAAAAAAAAATGGAAAATTTTTCTAAGTCCCAAAAAACGCTGTGGCGTGTTTTACCATTGTGGGTGATAGTCTGAAAAAGAAGTTTATGTTACAGCCACTACACATGCCCAGGACACCTTTAATCAAAAAAATAATAAAGTTGTCCTATTGCCCTACATGTGCCCCCGATATAGTAGTGTTGCCATATGTCAGGAAATGTAGGGGGGAAGGAGGGTAACACCCCCCCAAAAAAACGATGTTTTTCAGACTATCACCCACAATGGTATTTTTTTTTTTTCAACCTTCTATCCATTGTATAGCTCTAGCGTAAGTGCTAACGAACAGCAAAAAGTTGATCTTAGTGAATTTGCGTAATTACAATCCTTCGCCAGTGTGCAACTTCGCCTGGCGTAAGGGTGCGAAGTTGCGCAAGTCTACCTACTTCGCTAGCGTAATTGCGCTATGCCTAGCGAAATAACACTAGCGTAAATACGTTACCGTTCGCCGACCAGAGCGTAAATTCGCACTTTAATGAATTTGCGTAGCGCAGGCGAAAATTCGCCTCGGGAAGTGCACCAAACGCTCGCGAAGCCTGCGCTAGCGATTTTTCGGATCTTAGTGAATGTCCCACTTGGATCGCAGAGACTTCCGTTAGTGGTTTATAATCTGCTGCCTTCAATCTATGGAAAGACCGGCGCTACATAACGGTGTGCCGCTCCTCTGATCACCACTACACCGCCAGCTGTACACATGCCCAAGCACCATGTGACAGAGGAGCAGCTCGAGCTGTGGGATGTGTGACCCGGGGAGTCCGCGGCGCAGTCAGTAAAGGTAAATGGGGGGTCGGGGTAGAGAGAGACTTCCACCAGCTCCTCACAGAGCGTCTTGCCTCTTTATTCATTGCCTAAAAGCCCGTCTACACGGGAGAGCCACAGCCAATCCCAGTGCGCTGCCCCGTCCCTCTTTGTTGTGCTGCCCAATGGCAGAGGGATAGAGCGTTGCTGGCCGGTGGGTGACAGAGGAGCAGCTACTGTCTGGCCTCCCATAGCTGTGAAAGTACCTACCGCTCTCTGACTCACTCAACTCCGCCTACAGGATGCCAAGGAAAAAATATGATCGGAAAATGGGCATGCGCACGTGAATCGCGAATGACCAAGAGGCGGGGGCGGTGCCAACTGTTCCTATCTTTAATCTCGCGTTGTTAGAAGCGAGACCCGCTCACTCATCACATGTCCCCGACATTGCTATGGGAACAGGGATGCTGAGCTGACAAAGTCAGGCGGCTCTTTTTCTAAAAGTAACATTGAGGCAGAGTCGCCTCTGAAATTCTGTAGGACAAAATTTTTTTGTGGAAAAAAAAACACTGGTGGGATCTATACCATAAACAAACATTGCCCAAACTCTTTAGGAAGCAGTAATATTTTTAAAACTACTGAGAAGCACTCTAGGTGTCCACCATGGTTGTCCACTTTTTTTTGGACTGGAACAAGTCTGTTTTTATAAATGTTTGACTACATATGTTCTAGCTCCCGTTAATTTAATGGGCTTAATGTCTAGTTAGTCATAAATGTACATGCCCAACTGGACATCATCTATAGTCTATAATGCATTGTTATACACTGTGCAACTCTCTGCCTCTATTACATTATAAAAGTTATACAAACAGTGTACACTAGTATTTACTGTTATGATATTCCAGAGCAGCAAACTGTAGGTTTGTTACCCCACATATCAGGTGCAGGGAGTTGCAATGGAACAAAGGCAGCACTTCTGGAACCATATATGAGGAGGTGCAGGGAGTTGCAAGGGAATAAATGCAGCAGTTGTTGGACAGTTGTGGGAAAATTTATGTTTAATTGCAGGGAGTTGCAATTGAATAAATGCAGTTGTTCTGGGACAATTTATGACCAGGTGCTGGGAGTAACAAGGAAAAATGCAGCTGTGGTGGAACAGTTTATGGTCAGACACAGGGAGTTTCAAGGGAATACATGCAGCTATTCTGTAAAAAATTATTCAGAAAGGAATAAAATACTTCAGATGGGAATAAAATATTTTAGTAAGAGATTATGTGTTATTGCTTTTCTTTTTTTCCTAGTCATAGCAGGGCAAGGAGAGGAACAAGCAGTGAAGGGAAGAGGAAGAAGGGGGTTAAATGAATGGGGGAGGGAGAGAGTGAATGGGGCAGGGAGAGAGTTAAATGAACAGGGCACGGAGTAGAGGTTTAAATGAACAGGGCAGAGATGGAGAGAAACAAACAATGCACTGAGGTGGTTAGATGAACAGGGCAGAAAGGGTGTTAAATAAATAAATAGAGCAGAGATGGAGAGAAAGGAACACTGTAGGGAGGTGGGTACACCCCCCCCTCACTCCTCCCCCAGCCTAACTGCCTCCCCGGGCAAATGCCCCTAATTTTTTACTTACCCCTCCTGCAGGGCCATTGGAGTTCACGGCAGCCAGCTTCTTTCTTTGGTCTCGGCGCATGCGCAGTTGGAGTAAATTTCTGGAACGGGACCACTGCACATGCACTGAGAGTCACATAAATTTCACAAATATTTTCTGAAATTTCCGTGACTTTTGGCATATGCGCAGTTGTTAGGGACCATAAATTCCCTCCAACTGCGCATGCCCCGAAAACGTCAGTCTACTTATGAAAAAGAATGAAGAAAGATGATAACTGCCATGAACTCCCGTGCAGGAGGGGTAAGTAAAAAATTAGGGGCATTTCCCGGGGGGCAGGTAGGCTGGGGGGGAGGAGGGAAGGGGGTTACCCAGGGAGGGTTTTTTCAATTTCAGGATTGTTCTCCTTTAAAAAGAACACAATACTTTAAGCAATACAGGTCAACCGTACACAATTATTATACTTATTTTAAAATGCTATTATTGTTTATGGTTTTGCTGTTCCTTTAATAAACCACTAGATGGTAATCTTTCCCTGAGAATGTGAACTGGATTTGTATCAAGCCATGGAGGGCCTATAATCAAACACATTCATTGTTAGTAATATCAGAAACACATTTTATCTCTGATTTTGTACCAGTCATTTTGGCATTATGTGGCAATAATTAATAGGTTCAATAAAAAATGTTAAATAAAGCCTTCATATTAGATGGTTAAAGGTAACATAAACCCTTTCTACAAGTATAAAATATATGCTAAAATTGTTCTTCTATTCTATTTCTTCGTTTATTAGATATATACATTGTGTTACTTTCTGGCTGCTTCGACACAATATTTACAGTTGGCCTACGCCATGGCTCCTGATAACAAAGTGACATTACTGGGAAGAAAAACGTCCTTACTTATCCATTTTGAATTCTTTAGGATCTTTACTTAATAATAAACTACTTTGTGGGGATTACTTTGCTTTTGAGGCACTGATAATAATCTGCAACATGCATCTTTTGACTCCGTTTTTGGAAATTCTCAAGAAACTGCAAAAATGTACAATAATTTGTTTGTCGTTTGGTATTTAGAAGGAAAAACACATTATTTACCATTTTTT
>CM044441.1:62565109-62603999 GCA_024363595.1 Xenopus borealis | reverse complement strand
CACACACACACACACACACACACACACACACTCTCTCTCTAAAATATGAGAGCTTTGAAAATGCTTATTTGTCCTGTTATGGCTATTGAGTCAGTAAAATTCATTACACTAAACAAATACAGTATTCACCTAAAGCAAAATAAAAGGGATTTAACTAGTGATAGGCAAATCCAACCTGTTTCGCTTCACTGAAAATCAACCTGTTTCGCTTCAATGAAAATTCGTGAAATGTATTTTTGCAGCGAAACTTGTCAAACATTTGTGCTCATCACTAGTTTTAACTTTTTAAGTGCCATATCTTATAGAATCTTTTATCAGCTGGTAAAGTGACATATGTTAAATAATTGTATAAATTGACTCCAAGGGACAAATCTTTAACTAGTTAAATCTAGTAGTGCATGGCATATTAGAGACCTCTGGTGGTCAAACCAAGGTAATACACTAATAAAAAATAAATTTTCTCTGTAATACCATGCTGTAAAAAAGTACACATTTATTGATTCATAAAAAAATACCAGTTACCCCACATGGAGCCTGATTCGTTTCGTGCTTCTCAGCACGTAATCATAGACCATTAGGAGACCGGGACAGACCTACTCCTTAAATACAGGCTTCATCACCCAATAAGCTTTCCCATAGGTTAAAATCAATTTCAGCTGGTTCAGGTCTCAATCACTGGGCTTGTAATACAAGGATTGGGCCTGCCCACTCTGAATTACACAACATTGTTTGAATACACATTACAAACATGTTGTTTCAAAAGTAAGGGGCACAGGAATTAAAGTATAGTACAGTATATTGCATAAACTATGTCATGTGATATATTATATTTATACATAGCAGGTAACATCAAAAATGTAGTTCAATCCTAATTGTAAGCATGTCTGTAGATAAAAAATCCAATATACTTCCCTTTTATGTAACAAATTAAGAAGGTCACCCCCTCTTACTCCTATCTTAACTTTTTCTATTGCCTGCACTGAGAAATATCTTATGTCACTGTTGCTGCAATCTTTAAAGTGCCTAGTGACATTCATTACATAATGAATTTGGGATTATTAATTTGGCCTATATGTTCCCTAATCCTCTCTTTTAAGGGTCGCTTAGTACACCCAACATATTGTTTATTACACTTTTTACAGGTAATTAGATAGATTAATCCTGAGCTATTACAATTGATGTAGCTTTTGATCCCAAAGGATTTGCCAGTGACCGTAGACTTAAATTCTTGTGATATCTGGATATATCTGCACATTGTACATCTCCTATTACCACATTTGTAGCACCCACTGAACTTCAGAAATTGAGATTTGCCTATTGTTTTCTCCTTGAAAGTGACTCGATGACAACGAGTCACCTAGGGTTTGAGCTCTCCTAGCTACATTATGTATTCCCTGGTCTAAGATGTTAGCGAGATCCGAATCAGCATATAAGATCGGAAGAAACTTTTTTTACGATCTGTACTATCTTATTGTATTGTTTACTGTACCTCGTAATAAAGCAGATTTTTTTTTTAATTTTCCATTTTCTCTGCGATTTTTTTGGAGCTAGTAGTGTTTCTCTCTCTGCTAGTTCTGTCCCTGTCTCCTAATGGCCTATGATTAAGTGCTGAGAAGCACGAAACGCGTCAGGCTCCATGTGGGGTAACTGGTATTTTTTTATGTATCAATAAATTTGTACTTTTTTACAGCATGGTATTACAGAGAAAATTTATTTTTTATTAAAGTGACATATGTGCCACAGATTGTAGATTTAAACCCTTAAGAAATATTGGGTACAATAACGGATGATCGGCTTCTGCCTCATTTTTCCAGTGATCTGAATAAATTACATTTTGACACAATAATATGTCTCCTACTATAGTCCAAAGCAGCATATCTCCAAACATTCTGATTCTTCATATGTTGGGATTCCCTTAATATGGTTGGCATTAATTTGGTTCCCTAAGTGAATAGGACATAAATTGCCGAATTAGTGATGCCTAGGAAGTGTTAGACAGCATTAAGTGGATCATCAGTACAAGTGTAGAAGTCCTGATATTTTAATGTATTGTGTAGGTATAATTTGAAGACCTATTAGACATTGATGCATTTAATAATATAATACTCACTTTGATTTTTTCCTTCATAATGCTATATTACGTATGATGGCAGTCAGTTTCACCAGATTTGGGGGATTCCCACAAGATTCACAGTTTTTATGTGGACCACACAAGTTATACCTGTTTTATACACTGTGTATGCACTATACCTCTATGTCTGCTGTAGTCCTTGAAGACTTAGCAAACAAAGCAATTAAAGGTTCAAAGAACAACCAAAAAAAGAGGACTCTCACTCAGCACCCAGTGCTTGTATTCACAAATTAGCATTAACTACCCTTAGGCATTTTAACTGCTGTCCACATTTAATTCATGATAAAACATATTTTATTTTTCACCAAAAACATCTCCCAAAAAATGCACATTTATCAAATTTATGACCATTTTTTTATTTTACAATTTTCAAATCTAAGCAACCAATAAATACAATCAAACACAAGCTAAATAAGGGGTTAGTGCTCTTAATCCCTTCCTTGCTTAATGCATTGTTTATGGCACCAATGATTGAAGTTGATCAAAACCTTTTTTTTTTTCCTGTTTATAAATCTCAAAAATACCTTTAAGCCATTCACAGTTCTCTGGTATTATTTTGCATTTACAGTCATATATTGTCCACTCAAATACTATTATTTAGGGTGTTAATAATTGTAGTTCATCACCACCATTCCAGCATCCAGTATTCCACTTAGCTTGGTGTGTACTTAGCTCTACACGTGAACTTGTTGCAAGGCACAGGGAGGAACTGCCATACACACTGTACTTTATAGACATTTTTGCATAAAAAGAGTCCTGCAGCGTACTTGTGAGAAAATGTCTTTAAGATACTGGCTCTATCTGCACCTTCACACCTACACCCAGAGAGTCCCCCCAGTTTCTCAGGATTCACTGTAGCATGCACAGCACTCAGGTTATTGATACATTGTGCACATAGCCAACATCTATTCAGTCTGCACTGTTCCCAGACTTTAGCCAGTTTGTTGTCAGTGGGGGTAGAAAGTGCATCATTAAGTGCCCTTACACACGGGCATTTTTACCTGCGCTCCCCTGCTTTCCGTTTTGCTGCATTCAGCCGCAGGGGAGCGCAGGTATAGATGCACTCCATTATTTTCAATGGGGCTGTACTCACACAAATGCATGTAGGCGCCAAACGCAGTAAAAATGCAGCATGTTGCGTCTGTACCTGCATTTGGCTCCTAAATGCGTTCGTGTGAGTACAGCCCCATTGAAAATAATTGAGTGCGTCTATACCTGCTCTCCCCTGCGGCTGAACGCAGCAAAATGGAACGCAGGGGAGCGCAGGTAAAAACGCCCGTGTGTAAGGGCCCTTAGTTCCTCATTGTTTGGTTTCTGTATCTGATTATTTTCTGTATCTGATTATATTGGCTTGCTCACAATTGCAAATGGTGTAAAGGGCAACTCTGCTCGAAACATGGGGTGGGTTATTTCCTAAAATCCAAATGTGTCTAATTGTTTAAATAAAAAAAACCATGACCAAACTCCCATATCCAATTTACTTTATTTATTATTTAAAAAAGTCGATTTAACCAGTTCTGATAAAAATGTGATAAAATAGAGTCATACGTGTTTCCCAAATTGCACGATTCTTTCGGGCTTTTTCTGAAAAAGACAGATTTTTTTGTATTTTTGCCTGAAAAACCCAAAATGGTCGGATTTGCAGACTACTGTATCTCCAGCACAGACAAACAAAGCTGACAGGTTACATCGGTGGGTGTATAATTCTTACATGTTTCATGCCCTCAAGCCCAGCACTTCATCACAGTAACAGCACATCCAGCACAGACCACAGAAACCCCCCAAATAGGATAGGGACCTGACTTATACACAACCTCTCTAGGTCTGAGATGGAGGATTTTTGTATTCTGGCTTTTTGCTGCTTTGGAGTCAATTAAATCTTGAAGAATTTGGGTTCAAATAAAAAACCCAGTTTTGCCCCAAAAAGCCTGACTGGAGTTTAGTAAATAACCCTGTAGTGTCTACTAAAAGAATAAATTGAAGTATTGTATAGTACTGTGCTTCCTCATCTGGTTCCATCCATTGTCTATATATTTATTGTACCATGGTACCTGGGACGGGGTACAGGAACAGACACCAAGGATAAAAATTGTATTCTGGTTCATATACTCCAAACTGTATTTTTTTTTTTTCATTAAAAGCTTGGCAGGTGTTTTGTTAGCTGAGGATGAGTATAACAGTACTTTATTAGTAGGTTCATGCAGCCATTACACTTCAGCAGTAACTTCAACTCTAACACTTTAAGCTGTATAGAAAGCACAGTATTCACAGCACAACACCTGTGCAAAGTGGCACCTACAGATGCAGTCACTGGGATTTGTGAGATAACTGCCTCATGACTCAGGGCTAATTGGAGAAACTGTGTTATCTAAAGTCATCTTAACTCATTTAATGCATTTAACTTTTTCATTAGCATATCAAAGTACCATTGTTTTCAATGGTGAACTCTTTAATTGGATGGGATGCTGTGACACAATATTCTGTGCTAAGTGGGATAAATGAGTTAAGTTTTTCTGTGTCAAATGCACAATCCAAAGTGGCTTCATCTGTACATGCCATCTGTATAAACACCACATATTACCCCCATAGTAGGAAAGCATTTGGGAAAACTTAATAAACAGCAATAGTGAAACAATATGCATCCTAAAGCAATGTATTCTTCACAACACATAGTCATTGGTCCATGCAGGTAGTTCTGATTTTCTCAGTATGTCTTATAGGTTCACTTTATTCAGGCCTATTGCAGTTGGCATCAGGAGTAGGAAAAATGTCCTTCATCAAATGGAGCTTCTCCAAAGTCATAGTAATCAACTTGCACGGTAGCGCACTCCGTGCTCCAAAGCAGATTGTCACCGAGGCAGAAGTTATAAGTTAAAAAGTTATGTTTATTTGAACATTGAATTTGCAAACAAGCATCCGAGGTCTTCCTCAGAGACTTCTCC
Source organism: Xenopus borealis (assembly GCA_024363595.1). Classification (NCBI taxonomy): domain Eukaryota; kingdom Metazoa; phylum Chordata; class Amphibia; order Anura; family Pipidae; genus Xenopus; species Xenopus borealis. The sequence goes on along the minus strand of CM044441.1, from coordinate 62,598,926 downwards.
AAAGTCATATCTATCAGGAGCAAGACGACTTGCATTCCATATGTGTCCATCAGATAGTTCATATGTGTATGGTCCTCGCTGGCATCTCCCTTTAAGTGGTGCAGAAAATTTAGATTGTCCTTGTTTCAGTAGTCCTGGCTTCTTAATTCTGACTAAAGATCAAGGCTGAAAGTACACTTGTCTTGCACCAAGTTTTCTGTCAGTATAAGCCTTGCATTTGGCTTGTTGAAGTTTGACAAAATGTCAGCAGTAGATGGCTTTGTAGGCACAGTATTTTGTGGAAGTTTTAGTGGGCATCTGTCTGCCATGCTGCTGGAGATGCTTGGGTTGTTGCATGGCACATTGATCTCTAGTTATGTAGGAACTCTGTTGTAAATACTTTCTAAGATTTCCCAGTAAGAATTGCCGTCTATAGTGCTTCTTTCAGACTTCTGCTGAATCGCTCGATTTCTCCATTTACTTGTGGGTAATTTCCTGTGCGCAATTTTCCTCTATCTCACAAAGAATTCAAACTCCGATGACACAAACTGTGGTCCATTGTCTGATATGAACTCCATTGGATTACCTTCTCTGCTGAAGACTGCTGACAAATGTTATTACTGTAGATGATGTTATATGAGAAATAAATGCAATTTCTGCCCATTTACTGTAATAGTCTATCAAGGTTATAGCAAATCTGCAGTCTAAAGTAGCATCTGCAAAAGGACCCACAATATCAATAGCAAGTTTTTCCCATGCTGAATCAGGAAATGGTATTGGCTGCAGTGATGGTGTATGTGTGATAGCTGTTTTTTCATGATTCTGACAAGAAGCACAAGAATGAATAGCAGTTACCATATCAGCATCTGTTGCTGGCCATCGGTATAGTTCTCGTAGTCTTTTTGTTCTGTACGTACAATTCCTTGATGACTCTCATGTGCAAGTCATATGAGTAGTGATGGGCGAATTTATTCGCTAGGGGCGAATTCGCGGCAAATTCCCGCAGCTCTAACTGTAGATGATAATGTATCAGTCAATGCTACAACTTCTATGTCTTCATCCAGCATATTAGAAGCTGCAGGTAAAGGTAAACATGACAAACAATCAGCAGTTACATTTTTTAAACCTAGTTTGTATTGCATTTTGTAATTGAAATTCAGTAGTCTTGCTGATCATCTGCAGTACTTATACCATTCCAGCTCTTCCTAGTCCCTTTGTTGTAAGCAGTATAAAGGGCTATAATCCATGCATAAGGTAAATTCTCTAACCCAAAGGTAGGTTCTCCAGTTTTATGTTGCCCAAACACATGCTAGAGCTGCTTTTTTCAACAGTTAAATACTTACACTCTGCCTCTGTAAGTGTTCTAGATGCAAATGCAACAGTTGTCTCTGCTTGACATGGATCTGCCCCAACCCCATAGTCTGAAGCACCTATAGTAACTATAGTGGGTAGTACAGGATCAAATAAAGCTAGAGCTGAACTGTTCACAGTTAACTGTTTCACTATTTCAAAGCTATGTCGAGCAGTCTATTATACAATTATATCATTCAAGTAGCATTGTACACCAGATATGTCATGGAGTATAGAAGACATCAGTCTTTGAAAACAACTCGCTGCTGAAGCCAGTCCATAAGGTTCACACTTCAACCAAAACAAACCATCATGGGTGATAAATGCAATGAGGTCTCTGCTTTCCTCATGCAGTAATACTTGATGATAAACACTATAAAGATCCAGAGTGGAAAATAATTTTGCTCCTCGGAGTTCTGAAAACATTTCCTCTGTGTGACAAAGGATGATTTTCCATAATAACTGCTTTATCAGGTTCACAGAGATCAACACACAATCGAATACCTCCAGTTTTCTTCATTGTTACAAGAATTGGTGAAACCCATTCAGAGGATTCTGATTTTTCAATCACGTCTTGCTCCACCAATTTCTTTAGTTCCTGTGAGACAGCCTCCCTTATAGAGTAGGGCAATCACCTCAATTTCTGGTGTATTGATTTTACATCTGGTCTCAGCTTATCTTTGTGTAAAAAGTTCTTTGCAAAACCCAATGAAGTGTTGCTTTGTGATGAAATTTTAGACACTGGCTGTGTGGCAGGCACTGGTTACATAGTTACATAGTTAAATTGGATTGAAAAAAGACAAAGTCCATCAAGTTCAGCCCCTACATATTAAAACTCAGCATACACACATCCCTTCCCCACTTTCACACAAACCATATATGCCCATAGCTATACTAACTGTACAGTTTAGTATCACAGTAGCCTTTGATATTATGTCTGTCCAAAAATTATCCAAGCCCCTCTTAAAAGCATCAACAGAATCAGCCAAAGTAACATCACCTGGCAGTACATTCCACAACCTCACTGTCCTCACTATGAAGGACACATTAAAGTCCTTTTCTTCTAGTCTGAAGGGGTGGCCTCTGGTGCGGTGATCCTCTTTATGGGTAAAAAGTAGTGATGGGCGAATCTACCCAGTTTCGCTTCGCCTAAAAATTGGACTGGAGTCCAAAACTTACTTAGGGATCTATAAATAGGTACAGTATAATATGATTTCATCACTTGAGTTTACTCACTTTTTTATGCAAGACAAAACTTTATTTGCTTTAGCTACAGAATGACACTGCCTAGAATTGCCCAGACAACTTGTTATCTATAAAAAAAAAAAACACGATCCTTCTCATTTAAGGAAACTCCCAACTCACTGCCATTTAGTGTATAACTTGCATTTATTTTATTTTTGCCAAAAAACCTTGCATTTCTCAACACTGAAGCTCATTTTCCAGTTTGCTGCCCAGTTGCCCAACTTAGACAAATCAATCTGCAGAGTGGCAGCATACTGCATGGAAGCTATAGTTCTGCACAATTTAGTATTGTCTGCAAAAATAGAAACCGTACATTCAATGCCCACATCAGGTCATTAATAAACAAGTTGAAAAGCAAGGGACCCAGTACAGAGCCCTGCGGTACCACACTAACAACACTGGTCCAATTATAAAATGTTTGAGGCAGCCTAGATATGTAAGGACTGCTGGAAGGCAGTCAAACTGGAAGACCACAACAACAGAAAGTTGTCCTACCAATAGAAGAGGTTCTGCTTTCGGCTCAGCCCATGTGGAGAGAAAGCAATGAGTTCAGGCCAGCTCAGACAACGGAAAGGGGTCATGTCTAACATCCTTTTACGCGGTCTGGGCCTTGAATATCTGAGATCAATGGGCCATGAAGGTCACTCAAGAATATCGATTGGAATTGGAAATGAGTCTTAGGATTCAACTCAAAACTCTTTAGTTCGTAAAGCTTCGGGGGCTTTCAGACCAGTGTTGGATTTACAACTAGTGATGGGCGAATTTATTCGCCAGGGTCGAATTTGCGGCGAATTCCCGCGATTCGCCGCTGGCGAATAAATTCGCAAATCACCAGCGCAATTTCGCCAAGAGGAATTTCGCCGAAAAACGAGTTGCGCGTCGTTTTTGACGCGACGTGCGCCGATAATGACGCAACAATTTTTCGCGGGACAAGCAATTCCGTCACAGTCGTGGCTTTAAAATCTGGATCTGAAGCATTCCATGTACGAGTCTACAAAGCTCACAGGAAGTAGCTTCGCTTTGCCTTCAAAACTCAACATGTCCAGTTGCATGCCTTCTCTTTGGTCTCTCGATGTACCCAAGGAAATTTGCAAAGGTTCTCTTCACAGTAGTAGCCTTTCTAAGAGTGGAAGGTTTTCCTATACTTCATTACCTGTTGGTGGCTGTGTCAAGGGAAGAGGCTCTGGAATTCAAGGAAAGAACAATTTTAGTACTCCAACAGTTCGGCTGGGTGATAAATTGGAAGAAGAGCAACCTACGTCCATCACAAAGGATGGTCTTTTTGGGTGCACAGTTGGCTACTCGAGAAGGGATAGTATCGCTGCCACAAGAGAAAATATGTCATGTGTTGAGACAAATAAGACGGTTCAAAATTCAGCGGAGAGTTTCGGTAAGGTCATGCATGTCGATTCTAGGTGTCATGGCATCTACAATCTAGATGGTAAAGTGGGCCAGGTGGCACATGAGACCTCTCCAGCAATTTTTCCTGAAAGAAAATGCTTCAAGGCAGTTAAACTTAAAGACTCAGCTAAAACTTTCAGAGGATGCCAAACAGAGTTTGGCTGGTGGCTGGATCTAGAAAATCTGACTCGAGGTATTGTAAATCCTCCAGATATGATAATCACCACAGACACCTCAGAGAAAGGTGAGGTACAGTGTTAGAAGGCTGCCGTGTTCAAGGTCATCGAAAGGCTTCTCATCAAACGTCCTGGAGTTAAGGGCCATAAAGGAGGCCTTACTGGCTTTTTTTGATAGAAGACCTTGTAAATTTCCTACTAAAGTCTCTGAAGGCTTTCACCTCTGCTCAATATTACAGAGTCTGTAATTGTTTTGTGGAATTTACAGGAGAACACTATTTTGATCTGAAAAGTCCAAAAGTCCAACAGGTACTATAGTTTAATTCCTGTTCGCAGGGTTACAGAAGAGACTTAGCATGAGTACATGTCAAGGTCAAATTTCAGCATTGCCTGTGTTGTCTGGACATTCCTGGGCAGAAGAACATCTTGTTAACAGATTTTTCAATGCAATGAAAAGAGTATGTCCGTTCACAAAATCCAGGATTCCACCTTGGGATCTTACAATTGTTTTACGGGCTTTGATGTCTTCACCTTTTGAGCCGTTAGAAAAGGCAACATTAAAAGTGCTGTTTCTGGTGGCAGTTCCTTCAGCTTGCAGGGTAGGTGAGAACCGGATACAGTTATCTACTGCAGCATTTTTGGGGCTGCCGCCGGCGGAGGCATCGTGCCCCGATGCCGCCCCACCCTTCCCACTCCACTCTTAAGAACCAGCGTCTGAGGGGGTAAAAGTGGGTGGTATCGCTAGTGCATTGAGTGCAATTGCGCTCTCTGCACTAGCTGAGCCCAATTCCCAGGTTAAACCCGGAAATCTGCTTTTTGCCGCCCCTTGTAACTGGCTGCTCCGTGCCGCCTGAGGCAAGGTTCTCACCTTGCCTCATGGCAGCAGCAACCATGCCTGGATAAAGTAATGTTGAGACCAGCTTTTGATTTCCTTCCAAAAGTGATTTCTCAGTTTCATGCCGATTTGGAAGTAATGCTTCTGTCCTTCCCCTAAGTCTGACAAGGAACGAGAGTGTCATACGTTGGACCTAGTTAGGTCCATTACGCATTATTTGGCTCGAATGGAAGATTGATGGAAGTCAGATACAAAATTGTTTTTGAGACCGAGAGGTTTTTGGTTGATTTAGCAATGGTGCCTACCTTTATTAAAGCTTGGGGAAATTGCATGTTGGTGAATTGCTGCTATGGGTGACTTGGGAAATATAGAATTCTTTTTTTCATACTCACTGTAATTTCTATTTCCAAGTCACTTCCATGGCAGCATTCACCAACCGCCCTCCCTTCTACTGGAGCTTGTTACTAAGAAGAGGAATGCTGGGAGGAGAAGGGTATTTATACCTATTTGTTAAACTCTTTCTGTCCAGTGACCTGATATTTTCTCACCTAAATAATTTATGAGAGAGATTAGGTGTGCTGAAATCTTTGCTAAATAAAATTTTCCCAAAATAAAGTATTAATGACTACAGAAGAAGCAGACCTTATTGTTCCAGAGAGGCCCAGGAGTGTAGAGAGTCCAGTGATGTTCTAATTGATGAACAATTTCTTATATCTTGGCAGAATAGGTCAATTTACCAAAGTTCTGGGCCCTAATTTTGCTGCAGAGTCTGGTGACAGGCCAGGACTGGCAATCTGTGGGTTTGGGCAAATGGCCGATTGCTTTAAAGTGTAAATGGACTGCTCACCTAAAAAATGCAAATGTGGTCTCTTTAATATGTAAATGAGCCAGTCACTTTAGAAATGTAAATGAGCTGTCCATAATAGTCAGCCACAGCTAAGCCAATGCCTGCATTTTTTTAATGCTCACGCGTTTACTGGCAAATGGGAGGAACCAAGAATTATGACCAACTTCATATAGTAATAAGAGTTGCTTGCTATATGCCCAATCCCTTTTGCTTATGATAGGTACAGATGAAGCCACTTTGGATTGTGTGTTTGACACAGAATAACTAAACTCAGACTTCACACTTGTCAGATAAATTGTGTCACAGCATGCCATCTAATTAAAGTGTTCATCATTGTGAACAATGGAGCTTTGGTATGCTAATGAAAAGGTTAAATGCATTAAATGAGTTAAGATAACTTTAGATAACAGTTTCTTCAATTAGCCCTGAGTAGTGATGGGCGAATTTATATGCGAAACGCCAGCGAAAAATTAGTAAAAAAAAAAGACCGAAAACGACGCTACACGCGTCAACAACGTGATGTGTCTCGTTTCGCTAATTTTTCACCAATTCGCGAATTTTGTTGGAAATTTGTGAATTTTTCGAGGAAGTGAAACGGGATAGTTTGCCCATCACTAGCCCTGAGTCATGACGCATTTAACACACAAGTGGCAGCCACAGGAGGATCTGTTATCAGAACAGTCACTTTAGCAGTCTACGTGGGGGCATACAGAGGAAAATTTTGAATATAGGGTCAATAATCCATCAGATAGAATAGTTGTGATAGCAACTAGGGGGAGATATTTGTTGCAAGGGCCAGTTCCAGCACATAGGGTGTATAATATTGCTGGGGATTATATGGTAATGGACTCTTAAAATATCTATTAATTAACACTAGTTCTAGTTAACCTTGGGGTTGGAAATAGATATCATGCTTTGCATGCACATGAATACATGGGCTTCTTTGATACTTTTGTCAGGGCTGCTTTTTCCTCCAGTCCTGCCCTGTCAGGTGACATTTTGGGGTTATTTACTAAAACTCAATTTTTTTTCTGGTCGAGATTTTTGGGGCAAAAGCTCAAATTTTTTGAGGAAAAAGACTTGAATTTTTTTTTAATTCTTTATTTTGGCAGTATTTTAACAGGGAGGATGGGTACAGAAAGCAAGAGGGGAGGGGAGGGGGGGATATAGTATTCCATACATCAAATACAGATATGATATTAATACACAAGCAAACAACAGTACGTTATTTCTAGGTTAAAGTAATTTTACATCCTCAGCATGTCTCATACTTAAATTAGGATACAATAGTAGCAATAACATAGATTACTTAGCTAAGATCATATTCCATAGAGTGGACTATTTTAACCATGGGTTCTTCCAGTAAGTTGCACATTGGTTATGTATAATAAACGTGGTCTCTTCCACTTGTCTTACTTCTTCTACTGTTGCCAGCCATTCTGTAAGTGGGGGCTTCAGTATTTTTCTATTTCTTTGGAATCAATGATTTAGCTGCTTGTAATAGCTGTATGGTAAGGTGATCTGTTATCAAAGAGTTTGTCTTTTGTTGGATATCTAACATAATTTTTTCCAGGTTGTCAATGCTTTAGTTTGCTTTCTGTCACCCGGTTTATTGTTGCTAATACTTTGATCCAAAAACACTGTAGGGTGGGACAAGACACCCAAATGTGCGTATGGTTACCTTCTGATAGATTGCATCTCCAACACATACCTAGGCCCGCTGGGTACATTTTTTTAAAATTTTTTGGGAGTATAGTGCCATCTTGTAATTAACTTGCTTCCCTTATTCTCATAGATTTAGAAGATGAGTAGCCCTTTAAGCATTCTAGACCATAAACTTGCTGAAATTTCTAGATTTAATTCCTTTTCCCATTCCAAGTGTGCAGAGGTAGGGCCTTGCGATTGGTTTTCAATTAAAAGGTTGTATAGTTTTGATAGCGGTTTTGTGGTCTCTATATCTTGACAAAAGTTGTCTGGTCTATCCCAATCCTTATTTCCACAGGATTGAATATATCCATGAAGTTGATTGTATCCCCATATATCTCTTGGGTGTAGACCCCATTTTTATTTTAAATCAGCCAGAGGAATCATTTTTTTTAAATAATAAAGTCTCTTATTTTTGTTTCGCTCTCTTTCCAGGTTTCCCACCTTTTAAAAGCACCTCTCTCTCCATACTTAGATGGAAGTCAGGATTAAACATCAGTGGTTGGTGGGCATATGGAAGTTTAGTTAGACCCATTTTTAGTTTATTACTATGCCATAATTTTAAGGTTGCTCCAGCTCGTGGGTGTTGGAGTATTTGTTTTGGAATGTTCTCTGTTTTAGTCCAGAGACAGGGAAGTTGAAGTACACCAATCCTTTCTGTTTTTAGTCTGCTTCTAGGATCCTCACTAGATGGACCGACATATGATGATACAAATATGGGTCCGGGAGTCCTAGGCCCCCATTATTCCATTTCCTTATAAGGATGGTGTGCTTCTTTTTAGGGTTTTTCCCTCCCCATATAAACTTAGATATTAAAGTTTTCATAGAGGTGAAAAGGACTGTGGTATCTTTATGGGGAGAATATGGAGCATGTAAAGTAATTTAGGCATCAGTATCATTTTGACTGCTTGAATTTTCCCAAACCATGAGAGCTGCATTCTATCCCAGTTTTTTTGTTAGTTTTGGAATTTATAAATAGAGGTAAGTAGTTGTCTTGGTATAGTTTGCTAATGCCTGTTCTTATTTTAAGTATTAAGTATTTAATATACTTATCTGCCCATTTAAATGGGAAATTTTCTTGGATTTTTGCAGCCTTATTTTTTGGAATTTTAATATTTAAAATCTCAGATTTTGAATAGTTTACTTTAAAGTTGGAAAGTTCCAAATTCCCCTATCAATAACAATATTTTTCGCAGTGAAATGTTAGGTCTTGTAATGCATAATAAGAGGTCATCAGAAAACGCAATGCATTTAGATTCTTTTTTATTTACTATAAGACCTTAAATATCTGGGTCTTGTCTTATGTGGGATAACAGGACTTCCATAACTAAAATAAAGAGAATCGGTGATAAGGGGCAGCCATGGCGAGTACCATTGAATATTTGAACTGTTGGCGAGAGTACCCCATTAACTCTAATCCTTGCCGTAGGTCGATCATAAAGGACCATGATCCTGTTTATAAGTTTGGGACCAAAGCCCTTCAGAGTTTTTTCAAGAAACAGCCATGACACTTTCAACAGCTTTTTCAGCATCTGTGGTAAGTATGATAGACAGTATTGTATGTTGTTGGGCATGTGTAATCAATGAAATGAGTTTGGAAGTGTTATCTTTGCCTTCCTTTTCTGAAGAAATCCTGCCTGATCTGTGTGAATTATGTCTGGTAAGTATGTTTTTATTCTGTTACTTAATATTTTTGTATATATTTTCATGTCTATGTTTATCAGGGAAATAGTAGGTCTGTAGCTTGGGCAAAGGTTCGGATCTTTCTCAGGTTTGGGGATTATGCTTATGTGAGCCTCTTGAACTTGAGGGTGAAACTTATATTCTTGTGATACTCCATTAAAAAAATCTAAAAGTATTGGTTATTTCTCTTTTAAATACTTTATAAAAGAGGGCTGCATATCCATCAGGACCTGGGCTTTTCCCCGAAGGAAGAGCGTCTATACATTCTTCAATTTAATTGAGTGTGAAGGGGTCTTCTAGAAATTTGCTAGTTTTGGGATCTATTACCTTGATTCCTGAGTTAGTTATGAAATAATCTATCTTGTCTAGTATTGTTACATTGGGTTGAAAAAAGACAGTCCATCAAGTTCAACTCCTCCAAATTAAAAACCCAGCATACACACACACATCTCCACTCTTTCATACCTCCACTCTTTCATACCTCCACTCTTTCACACAAACCATATATGCCCATAGCTATACTAACTGTAGACTTTAGTATCAAAATAGCCTTTGATATTCAACAGAATCATCCATCACAACATCACCCGACAGTGCATGCCACAACCTCACTGTCCTGACTGTGAAGAACCACCTATGGTGCTTCAAATGAAAGTCCTTTCATTAAGGGGTGGCCTCTGGTGTGGTGATCCTCTTTGGGTAAAAAGGTCCCCTGATATGTGTCTATAATGTCCTCTGATATATTTGTAAAGTGTAATCATGTCCCCTCGCAAGCGCCTTTTTTCCAGAGAAAACAACCCCAACCTGGACAGTCTCCCCTCATAATTTAAGTCTTCCATCCATCTAACCAGTTTATTTGCACGTCTCTGCACTCTCTCCAGCTCATTTACATCCCTCCTAAGGACTGGAGTCCAAAACTGCACTGCATACTCCACATGAGGCCTTACTAGGGATCTATAAAGAGGTATAATTATGTTTTCATCCCTTGAGTTTATGCCCTTTTTTATGCAAGACAGAACCTTATTTGTAGTGATGGGCGAATCTCCCCAGTTTCGCTTTGCCGAAAAATTCACAAATTTCCAGAGAAATCCGCGAAACGAGTCGCGGCACGCTTTTGACAGCTTCATTTTCGGCGCGTCAAAAACGATACTTATTTGCTTTAGTAGGTACAGAATGACACTGCCCAGAATTAGACAACTTATCTATAAAAACCCCAAGATCCTTCTCACTTAAGGAAACTCCCAACACACTGCCATTTAGTGTATAACTTGCATTTATATTATTTTTGCCAAAGTGCATAACCTTGCATTTATCAACATTGAACCTAATTTTCCATATTGCTGCACAGTTTCCCAACTTACATATCACTCTGCAAAGTAGCAGCATCCTGCATGGAACCTATAGCTCTGCACAATTTAGTATCATCTGCAAAAATAGAAACCGTACTTTCAATGCCCACATCCAGGTCAATAATAAACAAGTTTAAAAGCAAGGGACCCAGTACAGAGCCCTGCGGTACCCCACTAACAACACTGGTCCAATTAGAAAATGTTCCATTTGCCACCTCTCTTTGATGTCTATCTTTTAGCCAGTTCTCTATCCAGGTACAAATACTATGTTCTAGGCCAACATTCCTTAATTTAACCAGTAACCTTCTGTGTGGCACTGTATCGAATGCTTTAGCAAAGTAAATCACATTCTCTGCCATCCCAGAATTGAGGTCTCTGCTTACCTTCTCATAAAAAGAAATTAAGTTAGTCTGGCAAGATCTATTACGCATAAAACCATGCTGGCAGAAACTCATAGTATTGTCTAGTCCAGTATCCTATCCTATATTAATCCTTCAAAAAGTTTTCCTACCACCGACGTCAGACAAACTGGTCTATAGTTTTGAGGCAGAGAATGGATCCCTTTGTGAATAGCGGCGCCACATTAGCAATCCGTCAGTCTCTCGACACCATGCCAGACCTCAATGAATCCTGAAAAATTAAGTATAGAGGTTTGGCAATCACAGAGCTAAGTTCGCTAAGTACCCTGGGGTGAATCCCACCTGGCCCTGGACCCTTGTTTATCTGTTGAGTTAGGAGATTTAGAGTGCAATTTGTAAAGTTTCTGATAGTATCTCTGGAAGACTTCTACTATGTTTTTTGTATTGTAATGTGTGGTATTATTGCACTTATCTCCTAATTCAAAGGATTTCTGTTTCATCTATCCTTGAATAAATTAAATGTACTTTGGAAAAATGTGTGAAGTCTCTTTTTGTTGGGTTCAATACTTTCCATATGTCTACCAATTGCATTTCAGCTAACATAGATTTAATTTATTTTAACCCTTTATATGACACAGTAGATTTTTTGATGAGGAATCTGTAAACGGGTTGAAGGTTAGATTAAAATCTCCCCCTAGAAGAACTAAACCTTCTTTGAAATTGTCTAGCTTCCTTAAGAATTGTTTAAGAAATACAACTTGACCCATATTCGGTGCATATACATTTGCAATTGTGCAGGGCTGATCTGCTAACATACCTTTTACAATTACATATTGGCCTTCCTTATCAGTAATTGAGTCTATATACGTAAATGGTAAGTCCTTATGTATCAAGGTAAGCACTCCAGTAGCTTTCTTTACAGGATTATTACTGCAATAAAAGGGTAGTGGTGTAGCTTAAATACCGGGATATGATTTTCTTTAAAGTGTGATTCTTGTATCAGTACAATCTTGGCCTTAAGTTTCACGCACTGATGAAAAATTTGGGCCCTTTTAATTGGACTGTTAATACCATTAACATTTAAGGAGTATACAATTCCTTCTATGTTATTGATCCTAGCAATGTTTCTGTGGTGTGTCGGTCTGGATTAAGTTTAGATAGTACACACTCACTGTTTGCTTGCAGGGTGGAGGAAAAGGGGGGAAGAGGTAGCGGAGGTGGACACATCTGCGTCCTGAAAAGGTGGGTAAAGGGGGGGGGGAGACAATTGCCGCCATAGACTGATTGATTATGGGATAGCCCCATTGCTGTGGTGGTGTTAAAGTGGCTGGGGTGCTGTGCACCGTAATGTAGGGGGTATGTGGTTGAGCAGAGCTCTGATATGTTTCTATCAGTTTGGCGTGCGAGTCCGAGACAGCTATTGTAATATTGAAAATTACACCGTATGATAACAGATGAGGGATAGAACAAGGGGGGGGGGACTTAAAGCAGTTTTAGAACTTATCAACCTTATAATCATATTCCATATATACTCATATGACATATAACCTTGGAACATCATAAATGTTAACCCGAAAACTCCAACAATATAACATTTAGAAAACTATTATAACATTTCAAAAACAATTATAAAGTACATTATATTTGTCATCCATTCGTATCTTAGTATATATGTATATTTACCATATATCTGCCGGCTATGTAAGGTAACTTTGGTAGCTTTATCTCACTCTCTCGGGTGGCTCTAGTGGAAATACTCAAAAATCTGTGCAGTCCGTTTTTCGCTCATAATGGCTATGAGTAGTGGACGAAATCAAAGATAATAAGTAACCGTTAACTTTGATCAGGTTGGTTTAGTAGTGGTTCCACTGGTGCATATATCGAGGTTGTATGAGTATACACATTCTGTTGCATATATAGTCACTTCGATCTGTCCCTTGGGGTCCTCGGGGGTTCGAGGAGTTAGGTTTGTGCATCCACTCTCCAGGTACAGTAAAGTAGAAGTCCTTAATTTGCCCTGCATTAGGAAGCCAGCCAGGCAGGTCAATTTCAGGTAGGTGGCATTTTTTCCGACAGTTTTCCATGTCACTGGGGTTCCTTATGATAGCAGACACTCCATCTTTATTAGCTGTAAGGGAGAAAGGATACCCCCATCTATAGAGAATATTCTGTTCTCTCAGCAAGTCAGTAAGTGGTTTTAGCATCTTTCTTTTAAGGTCTTGGAGCAGTTTTCTATTGCAGTCCTCTTAGGAAAGCTGGCTAACCTCTTTGGCTTTATATACAGTAAGATATCCTCCTTCAGTGAAAAGGAGTGGAGGCAACAGAGGATGTCCCGTGGTGCATGAAGAGGAGCAGCCTTAGGTTTCTGTACTCTATGGGCCCTCTCAATTTTTATTTCAGTGTCTGCTTCCCTTTTAAGTATGGAGTTAAATATCTGAAGCAACACATGGCGTATCTCTTCTGCTTGGACTGATTCAGGGACTTCCCTTATTCTGATATTGTTTCTCCTTCTCCTATTCTCTTGGTCTTCTAATTGACGTTGCAAATCTTGTGTATATGGGTATATATAGCTCAGATCTTGCAGCCGCTATTTTGGATTCTGCCCTTAGTGCCTTCTTCTTTAAAAATAGTGGCGCTGTTTCCCTGCTCGATGCCAGGGATTTGCGCCCCATGGACTTGTCCTTTTCGGATCTTTGTGAGTTTTCCCCATCTGTTATCTTTCTGCCGGTAGCTGAATCGGGTCTCACAACACGGATCCCTTAGTGCTTGCGACCTGCCAGCACCGCATCAAGCCATGCCCCCTAAAAGACTCGAATTTCTTAAAACCCTATGCTGCAGGAAGCCAGAATTCGAAAATCCGCCATCTTAAACCTGTCAAGGTCATGTATAAGTCAAAGGCTGATGTTCCTATCCCAATGGATATATTCTGGCCTGTGCTGGGTTTAGCCCAATAATCTAAATAATGTGGGGTTTCGGGCAATAACCCAAAAAAGTTATAGAATTAGGGATTTTTCTAGTTTTATGGTTTTTCCAATCCGATTTTTTTTAGATATTTTAACGATAACTAAGGTCAAACTGTGGATGGTAGTTTAGTCAAGCTTTTTTTTATTTAAAAAAAAAATGAGGTAAAATTGCATTTTAGTAAATAACATTCTTTCTGCTGCTTTAGGCAAATCCTGTCTTCTGTTTTTTGTTTTTTTTTCAGTTTTTTTCTGAAAAGTATCTATAGGTTAATACTGTATCTACACAGAATACCCACATTTATAGCTTAATTTCTAAATTATTTAACTATCTAAGGTCACATTGCATTACAAAAAAAACAACGCCAAGCTAGTTTTTTTGCGTACCAATGCAAAAGAAAATGACTCTCTTAACATTATCTTAATGCTGTAACAAGCTATTTTCCAAGTATTGCTAATATTTCTGTAAAATGCATCATACATTAAAATTGTTCTAATTCATCAATTACAATGAAAGGCAATGTTAAGTATGAACTATTACAACTAACGAATAGTTTGTTGCTGTACTTTTTGTATTTCTGTTATCTCAGTGAATGCTTTTATTCCTCCTGACTCCTAAAAATGCATTATCCCTCCACTGATTTCCTGGAAATGATAAATGATCTAATAAGCATCATTTGCTGAATTAAGGCAGGCAGTAAATATAAATACAGGTATATAAAAATTGGTAATTTTAATATTAAAACTTGTTTTAACTACTAAAAAGCCAAGAGAGTATGACGTGCCATAGAAATTCATTACTGGAAGATGAAATTCAGAGCCTATCATTAGGGTTTGAATAAATTCACTTGCTTTTAACAGTGGGTCAAGTACTTACAGTACATGTATGTATTGTCAGAGCTTTGTTTTATATAAAAACATGTTTTCCACATTTTGATTAGTGATGGGCGAATCTCACCCGTTTCGCTTCGCCGAAAAATTTGCGAATTTCCAGCGAAATTCGCGAATTGGCGAAAAAATTTGCGAAACGAGTCGCGCGTCGTTTTTGTTTCCGTCGCTTCGCATCATCTCCGACGCGCGTCGCTTCCGTCGCGTCGTTTTTTTTTTGGCGAATTTTTCGCTGGCGAATTTTTGCTGGTGTTTCGTGAATCGCGGGAATTCGCCCCTGGCGAATAAATTCGCCCATCACTAATTTTGATAGATAACTTAGTTTTAACATTTCAACTGAGAATATTCTAATGATCTGATGCATTGCCTTCAGGATGGTGCTATTTTGCTAACATCTGTGTTAGTTATATATTGATGCAGATAAGAAAATGTATTTTTGTACCTTTTCAGTCAAGCATGGCACAGCCAAAATTAACGGTTCACTTCAATATACTGTATACAAAAAGGGTACCTTAAGGTGCTATGTAGGTCAATAATCTATCAAGTTCTCCTTGACTGAGCATACCAGTTCAGTGTATTAGTAGCATTGGAAATCTAGCTAGTACTGTGTATGTTGCATTGTGTGCAGTGCTACTTTATATGCTCACATTAAATCAGCTTGGTTTGTGTCACGTGTAGGCCTAGTAGGTGCACTAGGGAAGTAGTGGACCAAGGAGGAAGCTTAGGAGTCAAAGGTCCAGTAGCGTAATACCGGCAAGGATCAGGCAGAAAACGAGACAAAGTCCAGGTAAATGGTTGTATTGGCATGCAAAAATAAACAAAGTCCAGGCAATAGTCACAGTTACAGGGAACAAGGTAAAAAATACAGGAACAGGATCAAAAACAAGACCCAGGAACAATAGCAAAATGGTCCTATAACTGGGCGCCATGATGGCGTCCAATGCGCCTTTAAATAATCAAATTTTGCGCCAAATGACGTCACCACGCTGCAGCGTTGTGGCGCCGTGGCGTAATTACGCTGGCACCGCCATTGTGGGAGCGACGCCGGGAAGAAAGGACACGCCGCCTGGAACTAAAGGTAAGCCTCCGGGTGGCGCGATCCTGACAGTACCCCCCTCCTCACGGGGGGCCCCAGGACCACCAGGACTGGAACTGTGGAAAAAACATGGAACAAAGATTATCAATAAAACAAGAATCAAACATAGTAACACAGGCAGGAACACAAACAGTAATGGTCATAGGCAGCACATGCATGAAAGGAGACACCAAGGAGACTATAAAGAGCGGATGCTGTCGGGGAAAGTCCACTGGAGCTGTCGGCTGCAAAGGCTGCAGGGGAAGTCCCTCTGGAACAGTAGGTCATGGAGACTGCTGGGGAAGCCCTTCAGGAGCAATAGGCAGCGGCGGCTGCTGGGGAAGCCCCTCTGGAGCTGTAGGCAGCGGTGGCTGCTGGGGAAGCCCCTCTGGAGCTGTAGGCAGCGAAGGCTGCTGGGGAAGCCCCTCTGGAGCTGTAGGCAACGACGGCTGCTGGGGAAGCACCTCTGGAGCTGCAGGCAGTGAAGTCCGCTGAAGTCCCAGTTGCTGAGGGTAGGCTGGTTCGGGGGTAGAAACCAACTGGGAAACACAGAGGAGTGGAGCGACAAAGAAGCAATGACTCTGGAAGGGAGATGCTCCACCACGGTGGACTGTGAACAAGGATTTTCTTCCATCAGGGAAGCAGAGTTCTGGTACTTATGAGTAGCATGAACACAATGTCGTTGACTCCAACAGGAGACTTGACCAGAGGACCAATCAATGGCAGGGTTATGCAAACGGAACCAGAGTAACCCCAGGATGACAGGAGATGAGGGACAAGAGATGATCGGCAAAGGCAATTTCTCAGAGTGTGAAGTCCCGATCTTCAGGGGTAACTCACCCGTGGTTTGGGAAATCAAGGCTGAAGCATTACGGTGCCGTGGCGTAATTACGCCGGCACCGATACCCACGTGGCGGCCATGGGCGCTGCCATTGTGGGAGCGACGCCGGGGAGAGAGGACGCTCCGCCCGGAGCTAAAGGTAAGCCTCCGGGCGGCGCGATCCTGACAGTTTGAAGTGTGTACAGTAGTTAATTTCTTTTGGAATCGCTGTGAGGTTTTTTTGTGTTGTCTTTAACTATTTTTGTATGTTAACTTTTTGGAACAGGGCTTAGATGACATATAAGTTGGTCTGTTCAACTTTTACTCATATGCAGTTCATATTAATGAAATTGTATGTATGTGCTCTATGAAAAAGACAAGACTAGTCTAGTCTAGTCTTCAGTCTACACAATAAATATAATTTAAGTTCTGTTAGTGGAGCTTTTACTTCATCTTTACAACGAAGTAAAGAACAGAACCTTGTGATGAAATAAAAGACCTTTATTCAAATTACGGCTCAGACCAGCCACAGCAATGTTTCAAGCCATTTCCCAGCTTTTTTTCAAGCTAACACACCTGGTCACTTACACTTCCTTTTAAACATATTAAAACAGCGCCATCTATTGTACATATAGCAACAAAGTAGTAGTATTTAATTACACATGAAACAAAATTGTGTCAAATAAAGTAGCAAATGTGGCTGCTTGAAAGGGAAACATCAACTTTTCTTCAATAGTATGCACTTGTGTCAATTACCTGTAGAAACTCAATAACAACAATAAATATAAAATCCAGTATAACATTTAAAAAATAGCATGTAAATCATAGTCTCTGTTCAGGCCATTGGGGTCAAGGGTTTCCAGGAGGTAAATCCAAAAGTCTTCCTTTTTAAGGAGCCTCTTTGATCTATCACCCCCTTGTCGCTGGAGTGGAACATGGTCCACCACCTGGAATTTAAGTTGTTGCACACCATGCCCCATTTCCATAAAATAGCCTGCAACTGCCTGATCCCTCTTTTTAGTTTATATTGCAGACTTGTGTTCCCTGATTCTGTCTTTGACCTGGCGAGTGGTCTGACCCACATACAATAACCCACAAGGACACTTAATTACATACACAGCAAACATAGTTGATAAAGTGTAATATCCATTAATAGCGATGGGCGAACCGGCTGCGCTTCACCAAATTTTTTGTGAATACTAGAGAAATTTGCGAAATGGAAAAATTCACGGGAATCCACCTCGAATTTGTCCATCACTATCCATTAATATTAATAGGGGTTCCTTTCCGTTGGTGGTGAACATGGGGGCCTTTAAGGCAATTTGTACAGCAGTTACAATTTAGGCATGTAAATGTACCATGTTGCCTAGATTTTAATACTTGCTGTGTATCTTTACCTGCACCCAGGTCTGATCATACCAGCATTGACCCTATTGTTTGACCCTTTTTATAGCACATCAAAAATGTAAAAATCTGCACATTAGGGATCCCATCGAACGAAATATGTTGTGCCACATATGGGTTGATAATTCGATCAACAGAAAGGGCAGTCAATACTCAACCAACATAAGAGCAATGGGGTGCCCCGGAGGACAATCCAGTCTCTTGTGAATCTTTGGCAAAATATAAAAAATGGGGTTCACTGGATGTTCAACCTGTAGATACAAAGCCAATGCATTATCAATGATCCCAGCACAGTGCTGACTGTACTATTGCCATACTAGTGTAACCCCTTTTTGGCTGTATTAAACCAAAACCAACTAGCATGAGTAGAGCATGGGCTACATGCGACCCTCTTTCATCAGGTAGGGCTTTCGCTAAGGGGAAATACACGTGTGAGGTAGTTGAACTACAACTCAATACTGGAAGGTGTGTAAAATAACAGGTGTTGGACGCCAGGGGTTCTTTGCAAACAAATAGAACAGCTTTATTTACAAGCACAGCACCACAGGGTTAATGATACTCACAACTGAGGTGGATCATATGTAGACACATGGGTACAGGCAGAGACATAGCAGATACAGCATGGAAAGGCTCTCAGGTAGGAATAGTAAGTTGGAGTTGATAGGATCACCATCCAGGATATCAGTACCTGATGTGGTCCGGATCCCAACAGCAGATTTGGGTCAGGTCAGTGGTTAAAGAACTCTTCCTGCAGTCCCTATCAATACTGAGGTTCCTACAGGCAAAGTAGAGCCTGCTTGGTGGAGCTTGAGCTGCTCTTTCTATCTTCCCTCTCTGAATTCACTTCCACTAGAAAGTGCTATAACAGATTTAACCTGTCACTAACTAGTCCTCATTCACAGGGTCCCTGTATCCCCGACTTCACTAAAGGTGGCTGTTTCCTTTAGGGCCGAACGCTTCTGGGGCCTTGTTGACTCCCAGGCTCAGTGGATCAACTGCTCAGATCAACTGCTGCAGGCCAAAGAGGAAGTGCCCCTCCCTGCAAGTACTTTTATTACAGCACTGCAGGGGGTGGTCACAACCTGTATCAATAAATTGTTACATGGGATTTAGCCCAGTAACAGGAAAAAGGAAGGTAAGGGAATGAAGCCATAAGGGCCATGCTACTTATGGGTCCCTACACTAGTGCTGGTGGTCACATGTTTATAAGTTTTGTCATCCGAAAACTGACGTTTAATTCCTTGTACATAAGTAATTTGATCCATGACCGCCAGCACCCCACCCCAGCAGGTTTGATAATCAATTTTTTGTTGGTCATCAACTCCCATAACACCATATTTTCTTCCTTAGTTAAATTATGATGGAAAACACAATTCCTTCCCTGTCTGATTTTAGTTTCAAGTTCTGATAAATCATTCGTAATGTTTTTAATGTATGCTTCTACAAATACATTTTTATCAGGGCAAAATTGGCTCTTTAGGTTTAATGTTTTTCCCACAAAAGTCCCTGGGGGTTACTGAGGGATCTAATTTTTTTTCTTTCAGCAAATTACACTTTTAATTTCAATGTCCAAAAGAAGCTACAGTATATAGATCAACGTCCAATTAAAAAAAGTCAGAAGCAGTTAATCCAAATGACGGTCCTTTTCTAAAACCTGTAATTGTAAAGATGTTAAAGTCACTGAGGATATAGTTACCACCATTTGGGTCTGTAGTTTTGTGCTGACATAAATTTAGTGAACTTCATCTTTACATACATGAAATTGTTTTCGACTGCACGCAGGATCAATTGAAATAGCATATACTATATAACACAGTGGACAGTGCAGGGGGCCCTCTTTTGTAAAATAGGGTTTCATTCTCATTTAACCCTTTCACTGCCAGTCAATTTGGTACTTTTATTGTCCGATCATTTTTGAACATTTTGTGCTCTTTCCTTTTAGGGGTCTTTACGAGGAGGGGGGGTCTTTTAGTTTACCCAGGAAAACTGTATATTATAATTTTTTTTGAGGAGAACAGGTAGGATTTCCTGGTCAAAACATCTAACTGGTTACTATAGGTTATTGCCCCAAGGCATACTTAGTACCTAATATTACATGTGTAAGTGTAAAAAAAAAAAACAAGTTTCCCATAATACAAACACATATATCAGAAAACATATTTTGTTTATGCATAAGAACACAGCAGAAAGTTATATGTCTCCTAAATCAGCAAATACCAAATATATGTAGTTTTATGAAGATTTCTCGTGCGTATAGGTCAAACTCTACATTCTACAAAGCTGCATACTATTTCAAGGCCAAACATTCCACTAGAAAACTACACACTGGGCCAAATTCAGTGAGAAAGGTTTATCACATGAAAAGTCATGGACAAGATTAATTTTGAGATGCAATTCTATTCAGAAAAACATATCTCAATGTTTATCACATGGAAACTCTATTTATATATGTGGAGAAAAACAGGAACTTTTTCTCTCTTCATTGAAACTAGCACATCATTGGAAAGAAGAGATTCAGACTAATCCAAAATGGATAATATATACAGTAGCTATAAATGTGGGTGACTGTTACCTTTGATCTTATTTCATGCAGTACGATTTAATCGGATATTCGAATATTCAAATTTGACCTCTTCGATCATCGAATACCGAATTATCGAATAGATCAAATAGATCGAATTAATCAAAATTTTCAAATTCTTTGAATGCCTACTTAGCCAGATTGAACCTACCAAATTGCAATAGAAGCCTATGGGAACCCCCCCCCCCCCCCCCCCCCCCCATAGGCTTCTTTGGCTAAGTCCTGCTCAAATACCATTCGTACGATCGAAGCATTCATTCGAATCGTACAAATTTTTCGAAGGCTCGAAGGAAATTTCACAATTTTTTCATGAAATCGAATGATCGGGTTTCGAGCAAAAAACTATTTGATATTCAAATGCTTATTGAATTTTGATTAATTTGTAGGATTTTTGGGGAATAATAGTAAATTTGCCCTGTAGTGTGGAATAAAAATCATTAGAGCAGATACTTCCTGCCTCATAGGCTTTTCCTTGCTGCCTACAATTTACATACAGTAGCTATGTACTCCAAGCTACCTAGTTGCTATTCTTTCCTAAAATTATAATTTTTTTATAACATTTTGTGAAATTTTTTAAAAATTTCCTTTAAAGCTACCAGTCTCTAGCATCATATTTCCCACTGATCATTTGGTACCAAAGTAAATCACCCTAAATATGAATGCCAGGAGTCCACTGAACAGTTTGTTGTCAATGTGTATTGGTTTACCTAAGTATGTGGCATAAAGGTGCAACAAAAATAGACAACCCATACAAGCCATCAGATATTTAAGTCTAGATACTGTAAAATCAACAAATTTACAGCATTTTATGAGGAGCAAAGCTATAGAAAGTACTCAACCTTGAAAGACTTATATTATTGGGAAGCACATAGTCCCATAAATTCAAAATGTGTACATATGTCCATTTGCTCCAAAAAGTAAAAATTTACAAAATTCACATGAAGGATTCGAAGTTCGATCGAATGTGATCGAATACCGATCGTACAATTTTTTGTATATTCAAATATGCAAATTTGGCCTCTTCGATCATCGAATACCGAACTATAGAATAGATCGAATGATCGGATATTCGATAATTTGATCATTCAATGATCGAAGGATTTAAAATTTTAAAATCCTTCGAATGCCCACTTCGCCAGATTGAACCTACCGAATACCAATAGAAGCCTATGGGAACCCCCAAATAGGCTTCTTTTGCTAAGTCCTGCTCGAATACCATTCATACGATATAACACTTCGATTGTTCGAATCATACAAATTTTTCGGAGGCTCGAAGGAAAAACCAAGATCGGTATCCAATTGTACGATTTCATCGAGAAATCGAATTTCGAGCAAAATGATAGCCTAAAACTATTTGATAAGCATTCGATAGTCGAATGCTTATCGAATATCGATGGATTTCGTAGGATTTTTGGGGAATTTTAGTAAATTTGCCCCTAAATGTAGTTTTTATGTAATTTCTAAAAATCGCCTAAAAGTATTGCAATTTGCCACATTTATCTCACACAATTTCTTACATACAAATAGAAAACACCCTAAATATTGATACCAAGGGTCTACTGAACAGTTTAGATGTTCAAAAGCAGCACATGAATTTTCTCAGCTGCCAATTCATCTTCTGTGAACAAAGCCCCATGACTGCATATTATATGCTGAATGACCCCCTAACTGTAAAGAGACCCCCCCAAAAAAAAAAAACATATATTTCTGGAAAGTGCACATTCTAATTGCAGCTATTAAGCTCAGAAATGCAAAAAATCCACTACTCTACTAAAGAAAATGGCTACTGACAAACAATCCTAAACAATACTCACAAAGCTAAATCTACTATAGTGAATTAAAACAGACACTTAATACTTGTCCAGGCACTTCAAAGTCTTCTGTGAGATTATTCCAAGAAGTCCTGTGCAAGCTCATTTCTTGGGTATCCTGAACCAATTAAACTTCACAACCTAAACAGGTTGACTCCACCTGTACATTAGGGGCCTATCATAATGCACTGATGATCCCTCCCATATACTCCTACTCCTAGTGAACAGGTTTGTGTGAAGTACAGTGCTGTGTACTAAATGCCACCATTTTGTATGTAAAGACGCCTAGGCTGAGGTCTTTTGGTCTATAAATAGACAGGCAGTTATTTGTAAATTAATTTTTACAGGCTACGGTTTGATAAATGTTAAATTTTTTGGGCCTTAACATATGCAAAAGCCTACCATTGCAGTATTAATTTTTCATATTTCTCTTTTTCTGTACTACACTAATGATTACAAAATTGCTAAAAATTTGTTTCTACTCCAAATTATCAAAATGCAAACAACAATGCAAGAGTAAAACTGCAATAAAACCACAAAAATCTAATAAAATTATTTAAATAAATGAAATAAAGTAACTGCTGCAACAGTGAGGTAAGAGTTCAGAATGTTTGACAGTCACACTGTGAAATCAACAGTTTTTGGTGGAATAATGAGGCAAATGATGAAATGAGAAAACAGTAAAAAAAAATCTGTGTAAATAAAAAAGTGTGTAAATATGTGCAAAAGAAGAATAAAGCCAGAAAAGCAAAAAAAAAAAACTACCTTTAGTGATATGTGTACTGAGTATGTGTAAATTCATGTTTGTGTGTGGAAATGTAAATAAAAAAAAACTAGCACTTACTTGTCAGCATTGAAGGGTCTAGGATTCACAGAGCAGGAAGTGAGTAGGCAGTACTGGGACAATATGATTTGGGTCCTGCAAAGGAGTGATGAGGAGGAGGTACAAAGTTGCGCCCTGCGATGATTGGAACCATGTGGCAGCCTCTTTGGCTCATTGCCTAAGGGGACCATCTGACTTGCTGCTAGTGCAGTGAGGGAGCTCTTTATTGCTCAGAAAATATTTACTACATGCTTGGCAATCCTGCCAGCAAGTAGTACCTATGTGCTTAGCAGTTAATGGGCTAAAGGAACAGTTTGGTGCATAAATAAAACTGGGTAAATAGGTAGTGTGAAATAAAAAAAAAAATACTAATATAGTCAGCCAAAAATGTAATCTATAATGAATGGAGTGAACAGTTGTCTAGCATAATAGCCATAACTTCCTCATGTAGATATAACGTTTCAGGTAGTTTATGTTTGATCCTTCACACACAATTCAGATTCAAAAGCAAACTAACTGAATGGTTATGATGTACCCCCCTTCCGCCAGTATAACTGAATCTTGGTTTTGTAATCCTCTAACACAGCACTGGGCTGAGATTAGCAGCTTTCATGTGTATACCTATCAATAATGCACCCAAGAGTTTAGGAGGTGGCGATTAAAATAAAGTTTCATTGCAGCAGGAAGCCTTCTGGATCCATAATCTGAACTATGCGGCCCCTAGGGACTTAAAGAAACACTTGGCTTAGCTGGTTCCTAGGGTAGACCAGCTAGTTAGTGTTGCAATGCAGTATCAAGCTAATTTCTACAAGCATGTAATATAAGACCTGAAAACAATTTTGATTTAAACATTTTTATTTTAATTATTTATGTGAAAAGTTTATTATGTCTAGGTAATTTGAGTTAAGTGTTTACCTTATATGTTATCTGTATGATGTACATTGCATGGGCATAAAATATTTAAAGTCATATGGGTATATAAATGTATTGTTATAGTCTATCTGGCAATCGCTGTGATCTGTTATATTTGTATTGTTAAAGGGATTCTGTCATGATTTTTATGGTGTAGTTTTTATTTCTAAATGCAATGCAAATACTTCACTCTACCATATAAACGTTAATTCCTGAACCAATAAGTGCATTTTTGTTTTAATATTAGTGTTTAGGTAACCATCTCACTTTATTTTGCCTGGTCATGTGCTTTCAGAAAGAGTCATTGCTGCACTATGGAACTTTTTTCTGACTGGCTATTGTATCTTCTACTCAATGTAATTGAAGGTGTTGCAATTGGACCTGGATTTTTTTACATGAGTGCTGTTCTTAGATCTACCAGGGAGCTGGTAGATACATAGTGAACAAAAACAAATCAAATCAAGAAACAAAGTTCAAAACATCTTAACAGTCAGAATTATGTACAAGGTTGCTTTATCCCTTTTACCAGCTCTGTGACTCTTCACAATATCATAAGAAAACTCAGAGCAGTCAAATTTTTTTATAAAGTTTAAATTAAGGTGGTCTGCCACACTTTCCCTCAGAGAGTATGACATCACACAATCCAACAGAAAATGCTCCTGGGACTCCTCGACCCCATGGACATTCTCAGTCTACAGTGTTTAAATATTTGAAGTTGACTCTCACAAAAAGTTTACCATGTAGTGATAAGCATGCTATGTCCCAAATTTTTTGGGCATCCTCTTATCTGTTAGGAGTTTAATACTTTCTTCCATAACCTCTTCTGGGCAATCTCTTACACTTATTGGTGACACAAAATGGAGGCTCAATATTTTCCAATATAACACCTTTCTGTGCACTGATCTTGGTTTTCAACACTTCTACCCCACTTATTTAGGAGTTTTACTGCCTGCCGCAGAGAGGTGGAATCAAGGCTTTTTCTTATCCTTACCTGTTTCACTCTGCCGCCAAGTAACCATCTTACTTATCTTTGATAAAAGGCAATGCCCAGTCTCTAACACTAATTTACCAAAAATACCCCCCCCTGCACCACCCCTCCAAAGTTAAACTTCATACAGATGGTGCCAAAGAAAACCACGGGACATGGCATGTCCAACCCTCCCCTTTTCGTTTGTAGGAATGTGATCAGGGGTGCTCGTCTCAGGCAGCAGTGCCCCACTGGGTACCAGGGGTGGCAAAAATGTTGCTCCTGGTACCAGAAATTCGGCTCTTCTAGGGCAGAGCGCAATTATGCAATAATCCATGATTTCCACCGCTGAACCTTTGCTTGACCAGCTTTCAGCTTGTCTTCCCAATTTACTGTACCTTAGCAAGGTCTTATTTCCCAAATGTAACCCCTAGGATTCTAACTAAGTCTGGGGCTACAAGAAATATCTCGAGCCTAAAGCTTGGTTCTGCATGTAAAACCCAAAAGGATTCCGACCCAGAGACCTCAAAGTAACTTCTGATGCATGCCAAAACCTTTTCCTCCTCCTCAGGTTTTGATATCATCCGCGTAGGCTATGGACTTAAAGGATCGACACAACGGAAAAGTGACACCCTCAAGCCCAAAATCCTGTAGTCTCCTCAGGAAGGGACCCGATGAGGAAACATACAGGAGTGGACTCAAAGGACATCCCTGTCTCACGCCAGCTCTCACCAAAAAGTCCTCACTAGTGATGGGCGACTTTACGGCAAAATCCCACGATTGCCTGGCAAAATTCACTGGGATCTCGTTTCGGACTCTGGCGGCCATTGCCAAAAATGGATACCCGCGTCCAAAACAAGACGCCAGCAAAATTTTGGCTAGCGAAACTCCCCAGATTTGCCCATTACTAGCCCTCACCTTTCCAATCATTAATTAGTGGGAAGCTCTTTGCCCCTTCATTCAAAACCTTAATCATTCGATATCCGTATCTGAGCAAAACAGCCCATAGATATTTGTGACGGACTTTATCAAAGGCTTTTGCTTGATCTAGAGACAGAAAGTTCTTACCCCACTGCCAAGATTTACACTTCTGTAGTGCTTCCCTTAGTGAAAGAACTGCACCAAAGATATTTCTACCTTCTATTGGTCAAAACAGTCTGAAAGAAGAGACCCAGCCCAACCTCAGTGCAAGCACCCTAGCCAGAATCTTCCTATCACAATTGAGAATGGACCTCCAATTCCCAATGTGCCTCAAATCCTTCCTGTTTTATATAAGAACCAGAGAGGAGGACTGCATTGATGGTGGAAAATGTTTTTCTTTCAGACAGGCATTAAAAACTTAGGCTACCACTGGAACCAGATCTTGCTTCAAGGTTATGTAAAACTGTTAACTCAGCGCCTTCTTTTTTGTTGTTTATCAATTGCCTGCCTTACTTCCTCCTCTGTTATTTTTGACACCAAAGAAAAAAGGTCCAAATTAATAGTTTTCGAAACTGGTGTTGTCTTTCGCTTATCCAAAGCCTGTTCTTTGTAAAGAGCAGCATAGTAAGTCCTTACAACCTCCAATCAGGCCCGGACTGGCCATTTGTGGGTTTGGGGAAATGCCAGAGGGGCTGCTATAAGGTCCCATATAAAGTCAGTGTTTAGTGGGCTGGTGGGGGCTGTTTGGGCCTCTATGTGGGCTGATGGGCCTCTTGTGTACCTGAAATGCCAGGACCTATTTTAATTCTCAGTCCAGTCCTGCCTCCAATATACCCTCCCTTGGCACTTTTAAATTACCCTGTGAGTTATATAGGTTCTCAACCTGCTTTCTCTTAATAGTCTCCTTATAGTTCTGGCAAGGGTCTGGGGAACAAGAAATTCCATAGTCCCTTTCCAGAACCAGGGACCTAAGCTTGTTGTACAGCTGCTGCCTCAACAAATACTTGAGTCGGTTAAATTTTTCCCGGCCTCCCCTTTTGAAACACAGATCTCAATTTTCCTTCTTAAAGACTGGCTCTCCTTCTCTTTAGCCCTCCCTTTCTTAAAAGAGGTCTGGAAAGTATCTTTAGCCGAGTACTACCATTGTGCAACACAAAAATCCATCCTTGACAACTGTAACTTCAGAAAATCACCAAACTCTACCTTTATTTCCTCATCTTCTAATACTTCTTTACCTACCCTCCATTACGCTTCCCCATGGCTAAAGTTCCCTGATCTGCCAAAGTGAAAGAAAAGGCCTAAATAATCTGAGAATTCAAATACAACTTCTTTGAAATTTAAAGCAATATCATCTTTTTTCACAAAATATCTATCCTACTGCTCCTTGGACCACACCTGTATGTATGTATGTAAACCTTCTCTCCTATCACAGGTTGCAAGATCCTTCAGACCAGCATCATTTATCATTTTTTTTAAAGAATAAACATTCATATTAATTTTTTTCCCTGTTCTATCCTTTTCACAAAAAACTTGATTAAAATCCCTGGCAAAAATTACAGGTACAGTATTGATGTAAAAAGAAAGGGCTTTATGTCATTTAACAGTGACCTCCTATCTGCAATTGCCTGAGGCCCATAGATATTAAAGGGGTGGTTCACCTTCAAGTTAACTTTTAGTATATTGTAGAAGTGCCAATTCTAAGAAACTTTTCAATTGGTCTTCATTATTTATTTTTCATAGTTTTTTAATGATTTTCTTCTGTTTCTTTGCAGCTTTCAAATGGGGGTCACTGACACCATCTAAAAACAAATGCTCTGTAAGGCTACAAATGTATTGTTATTGCCACTTTTTATTACTTATTCTATTCAGTCCATTCATATCCCAGTCTCTTATTCAAATCAATGCAGGGTTGCTAGGGTCATTCGTACCCTAGAAACCAAATTGCTGACACTGCAAACTAGAGAGCTGCTGAATAAAAAGATAAATAACTATAAAACCACAAACAATAAAAAATGAAAACCAATTGCAAATTATCTCAGAATATCACTCTCTACATTATAATAAAAGTTAACTCAAAGGTGAACAACCCCTTTAATAAGCCTCATTAAACTTCCTTTTATCAGGATATCTAATAATAGACCCCTTTCTATCAATATGTCCACATTATATAACCAATACATAACCACAACATGTGTGTTCCCTTCAAACAAAATATCCATACCACCTGCTGGTTTTGTCGCTACTGACCAAAATTAAAAGCCCTCCCTTCAATCCCTTTTAGCCATTCTAACTTCACTTAAAGATGAAAGTCTGGTTTCTTGGAGAAAAAAAATGTCAGCCATTTCCTATGCAAATTCATATGCAACAAATCTTTACTTTCTATTCTTGATGTTGCATACATTTAGAGTTAAAAAATCAACTGACAGATCATTTTCTTTTTCTTTTTACTAGTAACCTTACTTTCTGCTCCTGACCTTTTCACCTGGACAATTGGATCTAAATCTGAATCCATTTCCTCCTGCTCATCTAATGAATCCCTTTTCAAATCCAAAGACACATCCTTATCTTTTTTTGCTTTTTTTCTACTAGTGTCCTGGATTTGGTTTTTCCTTTTTTGCCCTCTCCTCTTCATCCTTCATTCTCTCTAATTTTTCGGATTCCTCTACCCTCTCTGGCCATGACTTCCCTCCAAACACCTCAAACTTGTTCTTACTCTCAATGGCTACTTTACTGACAAAAGTGTTCTTCCTATTTCCACTTGTCACTTCTTTCCACTCCTCCTTATTATCGCCTCCACTAGAAACCACAATTTTTTCCCTATTGATTGTTTGATCACCTGGCTGTTTGTGCAATTCTGTAGTATCACCAGTAGTGATGAGCGAATTTATTCGCCAGGGGCGAATTCCCGCGATTCGCCGCTGGCGAATAAATTCGCGAAACGCCAGCGAAATTTCGCCTGTCGAAAATTCGCAGAAAAAACGAGTCGCGCTTTGTTTTTGACATGACACGGCGAAAACAATGCGTTGCGCGGTAGTTGACGTGACGCCCGTCAAAAGCATGCCGCGACTCTTTCGCAAATTTTTCGCCAATTCGCGAATTTCTTTGGAAATTCACCAATTTTTCGGCGAAGCGAAACTCGGGAGATTTGCCCATCACTAATCACCAGTCATAGCCTCCCTTAATTGTTCCTCAATATTAGGCAATTTCTGTATGCATGACCTATCTTGAGACAAAGGTTGCATCTTATCCGCTTGTCACATTCTTTACCTGATTGTCCAGTCTCACCACAAAATGCACAAGTGGGTTCTTGCCCCAAATTTAAAACAAAGCCTGGGCTGGCCGACATAATAGCACACCCCCTATCTCTACCAATAAAAAATTATGTAGGCAAGTGTTTTTGTATATAACCTTCAGTATGCAGTTTGAATTGCACTTTATATCCCCCCATCCATAGATCTTCTTCATCAAAAATTTTAACCACCAGTGACATCACATTACATTGCCTTTTCAACCAAACTAAAATATGTTCTTGATGCACAGTTTCATTTTTCATTGTTTTTGTTATATTTTTAAGTTGTGGTTTTGAAATAAGGAGAAGCTTAAAATGTTGCCTTTCCAAAGCTCCTCAACTTTAAGTTAAAGCTTAAATCAAATTCAGTATTTGGTATGCCAATCATTGCATAAATATCTGCTGCTGAAAAGCCCAAAATTTGCTTTAACTGGTTCCGGGCCACAAATCTCCCAACCTGGAAAGTCCTCTCTTTCACCAATTTCATTTTTACTGCAGTTTTACTTTTACCATATTCCTCCTCCTCCTCCACCCCCCCCCCCTTACCCCTTCAAACTAATTATTTGTCCCCAGACACTCCCTCCTATAGCCTGGGCTTCATTTGCATTTTCTGCTCATTGCAAGACTGCCTCATTATGTGCACACCACCTGTATTAGTAGTTTGTACAGCACTCTTTTTCCAAAGGGAGCTCCTTGTGCGAGCCGCCATGTTGTAGGAAGCGCATGCACAGTATGAAAAGCTGGCCGAAATTGTGGCAGCTTTTCATTCGACTTATGCGCACAATGACGTCACATGCGCATACTGCGCATGCGCATGCACTGTCATGGTGGCTCGCTCCGGGAGCTCCTTCCCGGTGCGAGTAAGCCAGCGCCTGCAGGGGGCATTTTTTTTTTATTTTATACTACTCGAACCCCAAACCGGAATGCGGGCTCTATCAGCCCGCACCTTTGGTTTGGGGAAATCTTTTCAGCCCATAGGTGCCTTTTTACATAAACATGTGCTAAATTTGCAGGCAGTTAATGTGCCACAGGTGAAAGACTTGCTAAATGACATTTTAAAATTTTTCTTGGTAGCATGATAGTTAAAATCAATTTTGTGTTTCAGCAGTATTTAATTTTAGGGAACTGTGCATATGGATTTCTCTATGCATGACTTATTAAAGTTCATAAATATAGAAGCATATATTAATGGTATAGCATTAAAAGTAAATAAGTAATAATATGTGCCAGCAAAGTCATTTCTAAGACCATCAAACTCAAATGCTGATGTCTGCAATATAAGTCCTCAGGCTAAGAAGCTTGCTTAGGGCCTTGAGTGCAACCAAAAAGCAGGATTTGCATTTTTCAGTAGCACATAATGTCTGCTGTAGTTTTTCTACTATTAAATGTTTTAAATAGGAATATTGTTAGTCAAACAATATCTCTGCAGGTAGAGTTTCTCTTTATTACCTATAATTCACATATATAAAACCAATAATAACGGTATACTGACACCAAACTACTCTTCAAAATATTCATGTACATTCATTTGAATTTTTTTCTTCTAAAAATGAGTTTTCCCCTTTAAAAACTCAACCAGAATTAGAGGCTTAATAAATAGGCCCCTAAATGTTATCTATATTTTATGTTAATCAATTTTCACTGATATCTTTGCTTTTGTAAGTAATAGTTACTTGACATTCATAAACTTGGCTGTCCCTTCTCAGCATGCTAATGGAATACTGCTCCATAAATGGTAGCCTCCTCATAGAGGAACATGGGGAATCAGATAAGCAATGTAAAAGCATTGGGCTGATACGTTTATGGCAAAATTGTAATTAGCATGCAAAAATTATGTTATAATGTAAAATGAAAAGGTTCAATGTTTGGTGTCAGTATCTCTTTATATAATTTCCATCTTGTAGAAAGAACACATACTTCACCACATACTTTTGTAAGTATAGTTACTCTATCTCTCTGTTTTAATATGTCACGAATAGTGATGGGCGAATCTCCTGAGTTGGAGAAAAATTCGCGAAACGAGTCGTCGGACGCTTTTGACGCGCGTCGCGTCAACTTTGGCGTGTCGCGGCGTTTCCGTCGCGTCTCGTTTTTCCTGCGAATTTTCGCTAAGCAATATTTCGCTGGCTGGCCCCTGCCGAATAAATTCGCCCATCACTGGTCACGAATGCTAGCCAAATGCATGAAAATGCAATGGAATAAAGTAATCAATTAGGTTATGCACTTAAGTGTGCTGAAACCTATGTCTCAAACATGTCAAACAGACAAATAAAATATATGTAGAAGTATCTTTTTATTTAGGGCTTCTCTATTTCAATTTTGATCTTTCATTCAAACCACTGCCTGGTTGCTTGGGTACATTGGTCCCTAGCAATTAGATAACTGCTGAAATGACTCCACATGACATTGTGCCAGAAGGTTTGAGGCTTGTCTTTGTACTGTTTGGTATATTGTAAGCGGGATAATTTGTGGCATTTGCGTAGTAATGACTTTCTTCTGGCAACTCAACCATGCAGCCCATCTTTCTTCAAGTGCCTCCTTATTGTGCATCTTGAAACAGCCATACCACATTTTTTCAGAGTCCTGTATTTCATCTGAAGTTATTTGTTGGGTTTTTCTTGCATCCCAAATCATTTTTCTGGCAGTTGTGGCTGAAATTTTACATAGTTACAATTTCAATTGGGTTGAAAAAATACAAAGTCCATCAAGTTCAACCCCTCCAAATTAAAACCCAGCATACACACACACCCCTACACTCTTTCACACAAACCATATATGTCCATAGCTATACTAAATGTAGAGTTTAGTATCAAAATTGCCTTTGATATTATGTCTGTCCAAAAAATCATCCAAGCCCCTTTTGAAAGCATCAGCAGAATCAGCCATCACAACATCACCCCGCAGTGCATTCCACAACCTCACTGTCCTCACTGTGAAGAACCACCTATGCTGCTTCAAATGAAAGTCCTTTTCTTCTAGTCTGAAGGGGTGACCTCTGGTGCAGTGATCCTCTTTATGAGTAAAAAGGTCCCCTGATATTTGTCTATAATGTCCTCCAATGTATTTGTAAAGTGTAATCATGTCCCCTCGCAAGCGCCTTTTTTCCAGAGAAAACAACCCCAACCTCGACAGTCTACCCTCATAATTTAAGTCTTCCATTCCTCTAGTTTAGTTGCATGTCTCTGCACTCTCTCCAGCTCATTTACATCCCTCCTATGGGCTGGAGTCCAAAACTGCACTGCATATTCCAGATGAGGTCTTACTAGGGATCTATTAAGAGGCATAATTATGTTTTCATCCCTTGAGTTTATGCCCTTTTTTTTTGTAAATTCTTTATTTATATTTTACAACTTGTAAAATAAAGGGGGAAAACAGAAGTAGGGGTAAAGGGATACCGAAAAGAAGAAGGGAGGGGGTAAGGGAAAGTATTGAACATACAGATGCAGTCACTTGGATTTGTAAGTTAAATGCGTCGTGACTTAACTCATCTAACCCATTTATCCCACTTAGCACAGAATATTGTGTCACAGCATCCCATCCAATTAAAGAGTTCACCATTGAAAACAATGGTGCTTTGGTATGCTAATGAAAAGGTTAAATGCATTAAATGAGTTAAGATAACTTTAGATAACACAGTTTCTTCAATTAGCCCTGAGTCACGACGCATTTATCTTACAAATCCAAGTGACTGAATCTGTATATCAAACATATGTATTTCAGTTTTCTGACAAGTATTACTGCAGTATTATTACATAATAACATTTTTCCCTTAATGTATAGAAGGAACATTAGGGTGACGCAATCTGGTAAAGAGCGGAAGGTGGGATAGGGGAAGTAAGATAGTCGCTTACTATCTCATATTTAGTCAACATATCTTTATTTGTGAAATGTGTATTCAGGGCGATGTTTTCTAACCCACAATATATTTCAATCAGGTTTTTATAAGGTTTTTATTAGGTTATACGAGGAGTTTATGTTTCATATCTACTCCAGTGTACTTTTATAATTTGACCAGGGTTCCCATATATTTTTATTATCTAAATATATTCCTTGTCTTATGGCTCTTATTTCTTCGAATTTTTTAATCTCTTCCATAGCTACATTCCATTCATGGATAGTGGGACTTATCATGCTACGCCATTTCTTTGGAATCAAGGCTTTGGCAGCTTGAATCATAAACAGCAACAATTGGTTTTTAATTACACATTTAGTTTCTGTGTTGTAATGCAATATAATCAGGCTCAGTAAATGCGCCTGAGTGGCTATTGGAGTTATTGAGTGCATTGCCTTGAAAATTTCTTTCCAATAGTGTTGTATCTTAGAACATTCAAACCATATATGTTTGATAGTACCCACTTCTTTCAAACACCTCCAGCATTGATCTGAGGCAGTATTAAACATTTTACTTAGCTTTTGTGGTGTGTAATACCACTGTGAG
>CM044441.1:62516208-62557027 GCA_024363595.1 Xenopus borealis | reverse complement strand
TAGGAGATTTTTAATGTCATCCTTAGTCGGTAGTGCCTTTAAATAGGTATGAATATCAGCATCTCCTTTGCTTTCTGCGTCGGATGAGTCGTGTGTGGAGTTTCTCGTGCTGCGGGCGCCATCTTTGAATGACCACGATCAGATTTCTGTGGTTTAAAGATCGGCGCTAATCCTTTCTCCGTGTCTCCTTCAGTCTCCATATGGAGCCTCTCATATTCCGCTCTTATCTTATGTGATTTCCCCATGTCTTTTGCTTCAAAAAGAGGTTATTAATGGTGGTGGAGTATGGAGCTAGCCTGCTATGCTACCATCCGGTCTGCTGGTCAGCCACGCCCCAGTTTATGCCCTTTTTTATGCATGACAGAACTCTATTTGCTTTAGTAGTTACAGAATGACACTGCCCAGAATTAGACAACTTGTTATCTATAAAAACCCCAAGATCCTTCTCGCTTAAGGAAACTCCCAACACACTGCCATTTAGTGTATAACTTGCATTTATATTATTTTTGCCAAAGTGCATAACCTTGCATTTATCAACATTGAACCTCATTTTCCTCATTTTAGTTTTATTTAGTTAGTTTGATTTCAATAGAATCCATATCTTATTAGAGTTTGAACACTGCTGATTGGCATTCTAAATTCCTTTGATATTTTCTCATATCCCTTTCCTGTTTAATAGAGTTCGACTACCTTTTCCCTTAGATCCTTTGACAATTCTTTCCTTATGAATCCAAAAAACATCAGTGCAGCACTGGATGAAAGATGCAAGGGTGTGTCAGGAGTCCAGAAATTAATTGACCTTTTATAAACATCCACTAATTACAAGCAAACAGATCCGAGGTGAAGATGGTTACCTTTAATAACCATTCTAAGCCTTTTGTGTCAAGTTGTGTGCATGTTATCTGGCCAAATCACCCGGTTATGTAAACTTTTGATCAGGGTCATTTGGGTATTTTGTGTAGTGATTATGGTTTAAAAAGAGTAAACACAGTTCTTTGACAATAAATGCCTTCAGCCAACCATTAACCATGAGTGAAAGAAAAGTTTTTGTGTTAGCATTCATATTCTCTGAAAAATGGTTAAGATGCAATACATTCTGCTAGGGTATGTAAACTAATGAGCACAACTGTATATATAACAAAACTAAGGAGTGTATCTAAAAGCACATTTAGCCTATAAATTAAAATTTAAATTAAAAAATATTTTAAAAAATGAATACAATTTGAGTTCTGCTCACATTTGCAAGATGTGTACAATAGTGATGGGCGAATTTATTCGCCAGGCGAATTCGTCATCGCTGGCGAATAAATTCGCGAATCACCAGCGAAATTTCGCCAAGCGAAATTTCGCCAAAAAAACGAAAGCGTCCCGCGACTCGTTTGGCGAATTTTTCGCCGATTCGCGAATTTCTCTAGAAATTCGCAAATCTTTAGGCGAAGTGAATCGCGGGAGATTCGCCCATCACTAGTGTACAATGAAGTAATTCCCAATAAGCTTGCAGAAAGGCATGAAAAATAAAACCATAATGCAAGCTTAACTTGATGGAATTAAGAACCTAAATCTAAATATAATAATTTATATATTCTTTCCTATCCCCCTCTCGGCAATCCATATATCCTCCTTGTCTCCTTATGAGTCCTTAAGCAATAGAGATTTTTATTAACAATTCGGTCTAATTTGGTT
Source organism: Xenopus borealis (assembly GCA_024363595.1). Lineage (NCBI taxonomy): Eukaryota > Metazoa > Chordata > Amphibia > Anura > Pipidae > Xenopus > Xenopus borealis. The sequence continues at coordinate 62,555,344 of CM044441.1, read as the reverse complement.
GTGTACCACATCTGTTAAAATACCTAAAGAATGTAGCAGGGATGCCTGTCTTTAATTCAGCCTTCACTTTATCCTTTTGTTTTCCTTATCAACATACAGCACTATGTTGCAGGCAACCACCAAGCTATACCAACAATTAAAAAAAAAAAAGTATTGTTGGTGTCAAGCAAACATTTCTGGCCGCATATTCCAAATTGTTTTGAGTATATAGAATTACAAAACCATTTATTTGTGTTTAGCAATTTTTAAATGGAATCTAATGAACCAAGCTGGAAAGTACATTTTTTTTCATGTAAAGTGGAACCGTCACCCCAAAAAAATATTCAAAATCATATTTTATTATCATATTTTACATTAGTCAAGCAAAATGAACATTAATTACACTACATAAATTATTTTAATCTTGTTTTCTTGAGTCTGGGAATTCACAATTATAGCAAGTAGGCAAGAGCCATTTTGTGGACACTGTTATTTAGACAAGCCCTGCATCATCTCAGAATCTTGTTTGTGCACCAGAATGGGGGACCCAATGTCTTTCCCCGTGTCCTGGCTACACAATTAAATGGTTAAGAGAACTGGGGGAATGAGTGGGGAGCAGTGGCATCTAGGAAGTGCTGAATGGAAAGTGAAAGTAATCCTCTGCCCTACCTCTATGCCCAAGGCATAGAGGAGTGGCAGACAATATTTGATTGACAGTTGAGATTTTTAAATGAGCTTAAAACAGCTATGAATGCTTTAATAAAAAAATTTAATTGGATTTCGTGTTTAATTTGAAAAGGACTTTTATAATACAGATTTTTGTGTCTGGGTTACAGGTCCACTTTAAATTGACATTGCTGCAAGAAGGCACTTGTCTTCTGTTGTGTTGAGAAAGAAAAGACAGCTGGGTAGCAGAAATACAATATATAACAAAATATAAATCTAACATGTACACACGAAAATCCCAAAAACAATACGGTATGTAGCATAAAAAACTATTCTATAAATATTATATTAATAAAAAGTGTACAGAGATCTAAAAAAAATATCTAAAGTAAAAAGCATGAACACAGTTCCCAGTCATACTTAAAGGAGAAGGAAAGTCTTCATGCACTTGGGGGGCCAAATGTTAGGCACCCCCAAGTGATTGTATTGACTTACCTGAAACCCCGGGCCAGTGTTCCTGTCACATCATTTGGCACCCCTAAGTGCACAGACTTTCCTTCTGCTTTAAATACAAAGTCCCCAGTAAAACAAAACAAATACAGGTCAATGTTAAATCCATTATGTTTAACTAAAGTGATAGTATGTTTCTTATGTGTTTCAATCAAATTAACCTTTCACCACCTTTCAGAAGAGGGTGGGTACTGTATGTTCTAATCCAATAAAAATGTCCCTCCTGTATGGCTAGGGTCACATTTTTTATAACAATTTGGTGCACTATAATAAAACTTCTTTTACTTTACGTCCCAAATAAAATATACAACATTTATTAAACATTTTAGGATATAATATTGCCAAGAAGAGTACAGAGATTCTATAATGAAAATACATAAACAAGCATAAACATTGTAAATACAACTCTCAATCAATGAAACAAATGTCAATATAGTGTACAATATAATACTAGGTTAAAACTAGAAAGGTGATATCCAGATCAATGTTAAATCTGTTACACTGATGGTTCAATTTAAAGAATGTATTTAGCTATCTCAATCTGACCAAACCAATCACTACTTTTGAAGTAGGAATTTCTTCTAATCCAATAAAAATTACCCTTTTGGATTGCTAGCATGACACACTTTTATATTTTCAGCAATTCTTTCCTAAACCATTCTCTTAGTTCTGCCTAGATATACAATAGGTAGCTTATTACATGGCCATATCATAACCACATAACTGGACCTGCAATTAGTTAAAATCTTGGCAGACATTTACATAATTCTGCTTATGGATGACACAGAAAACATAATTCAAACTATTACTGACATTTATAGGATATTGTATTGCTTTTTGACTTTTTTTTTTTTTTTTTTTTTTTTTTTTTTTTTTTTTTTTTTTTTTTTTTTTGCTTTACACTTTTTATTTTTCTTATTTCTGTCAAAACACCTTTTCTTATTTCTATCAAAACACGCCTGTGTTTTTTTTCTACTTTTAATTTTTTTATTCTGTCTTTCTCATTAGCACTAATGTTTGTATCCTTCTTCAGGATACAAATATTAGTGCTGCCACAACATTTAAAGCATACAGGACATATAGAGTCCCACCCGCCCTAGGCAACCTGGCCAGACACGGCGCTGGCTGAGCAAATGTGCACAAGTTTACACCGATGCGCATACATGCATTACCCCCCGCATGCATTCGCAGAAGTGCCAAGAAGAGCAAGAGCACATGGGTTAGGGGACAGAACAAGTATGTGCCTGGCTCCCCGCCAGCTTTGCACCCTAGGCACATGCCTACTCTGCCTACCCCTGTTTCCAGACCTACATAGTTCTCCTGGGTAGTGATGGCCGAATTTATTCACCAGGGGCGAATTCCTGCGATTCGCCCTATGCGAATAAATTCGCGAATCGCCAGTGAAAATTCACGGAAAAAATTTGTTGAAAAAAAACGAGTCGCGCGTCAAAAATGACGCAACGAGACAAAAACGATGCGGCGCGTGACGAAAATGAAGCGACATGCGTCAAAAATGTGCCGTGACTCGTTTCGCTGGAAATTCGCTAATTTTTCGGCGAAGCGAAACAGGGTAGATTCGCCCATCACTACTCCTGGGTTAGTGTGTTCCCAAAGTGAGGCTTGGCACACACAGTCCAAAAACTTGTTTAAAGTCCAAAGTTGCATTTCTTAGTCCAATCCAATGTACAATGATTAAATCGTGTTATTTTCCAACAGTTTCTGGCCACTGATTTTACTCCAATAACTGAGCTTTGGCTTATTTTTTTACATTTTGTTGGTTTTATTTTGTTTTGCTGTGTTGTGTGACGCTGGTGGATTTAGGTTTCTGACCACAATTTCACTCACAGTAGTTTTTCCTAGTTGCTCTTGGCCAGCATTCACCAATAGGTTAAACTCCCTCCTGGCAAAAATGCAGGACCTCCCCACTCCCCATAACAAGTTAAAATGACCCTTTAAAGCTATCTTCAGAAGACAAGCTTTTTACTTCTTCAAAGAAGAAATCACCGTGTTTTCTGGTACATGCCTTGATAAATGAGATAATCTACAGAATGGAGAAAAACAGAGAAATGGCCACAGAGGGCTGGAAAGTTTCAGAGAAAATTTCCCTTTGATGATGAGGATGCAAAATTTTGGGATGCTCCTCCCAAGGTTGATGCAGCCATGGTCAGGCTTGCTAAAGAGACAATATTGCAGGTGGATGATGCAGCAGTTTTCAGGGAGACTATGGAGAAGAAAATGGAATTCAGTTTGAAAAAATCTTTTGCGGCAGCAGAAGCAGCATGCAGACCAGCGGTAGCTCTGACTTCTGTTTTTAGAGCAGTAAAGGTATGGCTCTTAAAATATCAAAGAAGCAGTTTAATCCAAGGTTAAAAGACCTAAATTGTTGGAGATGCTGTCAGACTGCAAATCCGTGCTTGACTTTGTCTGAAGCTTCAGACGATTTAGTACATTTTATGGCCAGATCCATGCAGCTTCAAAAACAAATTTATGCCAACTCCCCATTGAGGAGGAAATGGTCTTTGGTGAAAAATTAGATGCAATTATCGAAAAAGTCTCAGGTGGGAAAAATATTTTCTTCCTCAGGTGAGAAGTAAAAAAGGCAGGTATGACACCTCATATGCCAGAAATAAAAACGGGTCTTTTAGATCTTCAAGACAATAGAAGTTTGTGAAAGAATATATAAGGCAATCATCCTGAAGATCGGGTGTCCAGGGTCCAAAGGGAATCTACAGAGATCAAGTTTTTTTTCTTCCTCCTCTTCTACGGCACAGCAGCAATGATGATACTTTGGCTCAGTCGGAAGTAGGAGGCAGATTGACTCTGTTCACTCAAGTCTGGGCCACAAGTGTACAAGATCAATGGGTGTCAACATAATTTGAGAAGGTTTTCATTTGGAGTTTTCAACAATGCCAAGAAGGAATTGTTTCTAGTTTCTTCATTCTGAAATACAGAAGAGAGTCAAATCTGGTTCAGGAGTATATGAATCAGTTATTCATCTTGAAAGCAAGTAGTTCCATTTCAAGAAAGAGGGAAAGGATTTTATTCAAGGCTATTGAAAAAAAAAAGCCTCTGGCAAATTAGGACCAGTATTGGATATGTTCAAGATGGAGTCCTTAGCATCCATCATTCAGGCCATCTCAGTCGGAGGCTGGCTCACAAATATAGACCTAAAAGATGCATATTTCCACATGCCAGTCTGCCCACATCACAGGTAATATCTACGCTTCGCAGTAGAAGTTCAAGTGCAATTCTTATGTCTACCATTCGGGTTGTCACAATCCCCAAGGGTTTTCACAGAAGTCCTCTTCACCATCATAGCAGAATCGAGAAAGGAAGGAATTGCAGTTTTTCATTACTTGGACAATATCTTGGTGACCGCAAAGTCAAGAGAAAAATCAGAGCATCATACAAGACGAGTGTTAGAAGTTCTGCAAAGACATGGGTGGATTGTCAACATAGAAAAAAAAGGCCAACTGAATCTGTTAAAATCACTGCCTTTCCTAGGGGCATGTTTCCAGACACAGGAGAATTTAGCAAGTCTTCCAATCCAGAAACAACAAAGAAACTTCTGGCCATAGAAGACTTCAGAAGACGAACAGCAGTTACAGTTCATCACTGTTTGAAAATTCTATGTTTAATGTCTTCGACCATGCAAGTAGTGAAATGGGCATGATGGCATATGAGAGACCTGCAGAATTTCCTACTAAGGAAAGTAAGAAATCCACAACCAAATGTGCACAAAAGCCGAAGGTTGCCTCAGGAAATAAAACACAGCCTAGATTGGTGGTGTGTGCAAGAAAATTTGAGGAAAGGAACACAGCTGGGAGAACCAGTAAGGTCTGCACTAACAACATACGCGTTAGGTTCTGGCTGGGGAGCCTATTTTGAAGACCATTTTGCCCAAGGGTCATGGGAAATGAAACTGACACCTTTGAATGCTCTCGAACTACGAGCAATAAGAAAGGCTCTATTTGCTTTTTCAAATGTACTAAAAGTATGAGTAATGTCAGCCAATGTCACAGCAGTCATTTATGTGCAGAAGCAAGGTGGGACCAGAAGTATGACATTAAGAAAATCTATCCCAGTTTTTCAGTGGGCAGAGGGGTGGCTAGAAAATCTATCAGCAATACTCCTGCCAGGTACAGAAAATGTAAAAGCAGACTTGAGTCGAGTTACTTTAGATCCTGGAGAGTGGAGTCTTCATGAAGACATCTTTCAGGAATTAGTAAATGCATGGGGCATGCCAGAAGTAGATGCTATGGCGTCTGTTCAGAACAGGAAATGCTAAAATTTCTATGCAAGATACCCCTGTGAAGAGGCACTGGCCATAGACGGTCTAAGTCAAGATTGGTCAAGGGGATCATATATGTGTTTCCCCCAATTCCAAGACCTTTGTTTCCACTGGGTTGCAATCTAACTATAGAGAGTCCCAAGAAAATTTCGAGATTCTCAGGTTGGTTATCCCAGGGAATTTCCTTTACCAGGAGAAATATCACCTGTCCTTAATAGCATGGAGGATGAAAGGGAGAGTTGAAAAAAAGCTAAATTTCAAAGAAGAGATTGTGGATTTTCTTCTAAAGTCAAGAAAGTATTCCACTTCATCTCAGTACTATAAAGTCTGGGACAAGTTTGTGCAGTTTACATTCCTTGAAGACCAATGCACAAACATTGTTATAGAAATGAGGAAGCTGCTAAGTTTTGCTCCAAAATTCGGATTCTGAGTATGTCCCATCTGATCCCTCTGATGAATCAAAATTGCGTAATCTGACTTTCTACTGTAATCTATGGAAAAAGCCATACTAAATTTATCGTTTATTTCTTAAATTTCTGAAAATTGTCACAGATTTGTAATGTACTTAACATCCTAAACTTTTTTTACTGAAAAATTTGATGCCCAGTATGCATAGATTTAAAAAACGATGTGGTATACAGGGGCACCCAAATGAAAATAGCTCATATGAATTTTCACTGGCTGCAGCAATATAAGCACCCAGTATGCTTATTATGAGCCATAGCAAGACCCTAGAAAACAATATATTTTCTGAAATTACACATTCTGACAAATCCAAAATGGGTAACTGGGTAAAAATGCAAACTATGAATCTGCAAAGCCATGCTAAACATTGCGTCTTCAATAAAATTTCTAAAAATTGTCACAAAGCTTGCATTGTACCCCTATATGCTCCATATTTTGTTACATAGCTACATAAAATATACTAATATGAACACCAGGGGTCTACTGAACAGTTTATGCCCAATATGCACAAACTATGTGGTGTTCAGAGGCATCCAAATGGATATACAACACTAATTTTTTTTGCAAACTGTAATCAGCCATCAAAATTTTTAATATTTTAGTGTGTGATTAGCGAATACGCTATTCAAAATGGCAATAAAAAAATTTTCAAGCTAAAAAAACAGGATGCAATAAAAAAAGGCATACATTGTGTGTAACACACAGTGTGTACACACTTGACAAAATAAGTGTTTTATTCGTGAGTGCATGTGTAAAAGTATGTGTGAGTGGTGTGAATGTATGAACCTCCTCAACCCCCCAAAAATGTATGCGAGTGCATGTAAATGTAGTGTAAAAAAGTGAGTGAGTATTTTTTTTGTGTTACTCTAATATGGGGTGTGTAGGCTGCAGATCTGTGTCCAGGAAGGCTGGAAGACTGCCTTTTTCCTGGTGATCTCCATGTCTGCTGTGCCTGGTCACAGATCTGGTCACAGATCCCATACTTGTATTTTAAATATAATAGCTATACATATGTTATTGCGATGGCAGTATACCTTTTGGCTAATGTCACACAAAGTTGTTTTCAGTCAGGTTGAACGTATCCCTAACCTTTTCCTACAGGTCCATTGCCCCAGCTTCACTTCAGTACATATTTCATTCAAGTAGTAAAGAGTCACTACAGGACATTATTGGGGGTTTTAGCTGGGTTAAATATGCTGAAAACCACTGTGTACAGTATTTCAGATTAATCATACTTTTTAAAGTATATTTATTGTCTTATGTTATTATCTGTATTTAAGTCTTCAATATGTTCTTGTTTTTATGTACTTTTTCTATGTAAAACAAAACAGCATAATTCATTCACGTTTTATTTACACAACTACAGAGCTGAAGAAAAAATATATTGCAGTAAAGTGTGCCTAGCAGAACAGTTTGTCTCCAGTTTTGAAATGACTGATGCATATTTCCATTGTAGTAATACTTTCCAAGGGTGTTAAGCTTTAAAGGAAAACTATACTCCCAAAATGAATACTTGAGCAACAGTTTATATCAAATTAAGTGGCATATTAAACAATCTTGCCAAACTGGCATATATATTTAAGCAAATATTGCCCTTTTGCATCTCTTGCCTTGAACCACCATTTTGTGATGTTCTGTGTGCTGCATCAGAGATCACCTGACCAGAAATACTGCAGCTCTAACTGTAACAGGAAGAAGTGTGGAAGCAAAAGACAAAACTCTGTCTGTTGATTGGCTCAAGTGATCTAACTTTATAGTTTGTTTGGTATGTTTGTGTGCACTGTTGAATCAAACGATCCCAGAAGGCTGTCCTTATTTTTTAAAATGGCAATTTTCTATTTATGATTACCCAATAGCACATTCTACTAAAAAAGTATACAGGTAGAGCACTCTAATCTCGTGTGGACTAAAAAAAGTATATAATGAAAATTATTTATTTATATACTGTATGAGTTTTTATGCAATATCTTGTTATAGAGACCTACATTGTTCGGGGGGTAGAGTTTTCCTTTAAATACACAGAGCTTTTTTTTTTAGTCCTGTAACAGTATATACTGTACATTACCTCCCATGTTGCTAATTTCTTCCTTATATAGACAGGCAGGACTTGACAGGGCTCTGATACCATTGGGGTACATAAATATCACACTGGTATTTATTGATATCAACCTTTTAAAAAAGCATACTTGCTTGAAATTTTGAAGTATTTGCCTGCACTTATAAAACACAAGAAAGTGGGTCTCTTCTTGCAAGCCATTATACTTCTTCTTGGTCACCTGTATAAGGAAACTATGGAAATGTATGGATCAGTATGTCCATCTGCTGCCAGCTCAGCAATAATTCAACTAGGACATCACACATCAATACTGTATATTAGGGCTTATACATATAAATTAATACATGCACAATTTTAACTGTGTATGGTATTTACAGACCATCGTCATCTTTTATACAGCCTAACTATTGTATGGCTAGGCTATTTGGAAAATTATTTGGAAAGCACCACTTTTGCCCTATTTATGGACAAAAATGTTAGAAATAGACAACGTAGCAGGCTCTCCAAGTAATGCATATTTTATATTTCCACCTGGTGCTCAGATGGCCAAGAATTTCTTACTTTGTTTACTAGATGAATAATTGCATTCTTGTGAAAACCCTCAAGTGCCACAGCTGATACAATAGTTTTGGTCAATATTTTGAAACCTAAGGTACTTGCATTTTAGTTGAAGCTGATATTTAAAAATAAGATATGTTTTGTGTATTTACTTAGTGGCTAGTTTAAGGGGCAGATTTTCTAAACGGCCCCTTAAACCAGTGTCCGCTTTGCACCCATCGCAACACTTCTCCAGGTGAAAATTCAACCAGACAATGCTAATTTACTAAAATGCCGAGTTTAGTCCAGGGCAGTCTGTGCCAATGAGTATGCTATTGACTTTAGAACTTTAATGGTTGAGACCTCTTGGAATGACGAGGCAGACAAGGCGGTATTCTATCAAGGCCTGTCAACTCCACTCAAGGATCTCCAGGGAACTTCCTGAATCATTGGAAGATTTGATTGCTCCATATGTAGTTGATCTGCACCTCTCACCTTTCTATAATATCCCTGTTTAGGTGTTTCAGTTCTCTCTAGACGGTCGGCACATGTTCATACAAAGTGGAAAAGGTGTGAGAGAATAACACAAGACCATATATGTCGCAGGTGGGGAGATTCCCCTATTTATTCCTGAATCATTGGAAGATTTGATTGCTCTCACCATTAGGGCTCCTACACACGGGCGTTTTTGACCTGCGCTCCCCTGCATTGCGTTTGGCAGGGGAGCGCAGGTCTAGACGCACCTCATTTTGTTCAATGAGGTTGTACCCACGAGACGCGTGTAAGCGCCGAACGCAGATTCAGACGCAACATGCTGCATTTTTCCTGCGTTCGGTGCTTACATGCGTTCGTGTGAGTACAGCCCCATTGAAAGTAATTGAGTGCGTCTATACCTGGGAGCGCAGGTAAAAACGCCCATGTGTAGGAGCCCTTAAAGTGGACAGTCACCTTAGAGAGTTTTTACCAGCATTGGCTCCACGCTTCGAAAGACCCTTCTTGCTTGAACCCCAACATCTTTCCATTAATTATTCGGAAGAACCTATGCTGGTCAGTAGTGATGGGCGAATTTATCCGCCAGGGGCGAATTCGCGGCGAATTCCCGCGATTCACCGCTGGCGAATAAATTTGTGAACCACCAGCAAAAATTCGGCAGTGAAAATTCGCCCAAAAAAAACCGAGTCGCGCGTCGTTTTTGACGCGACGCGTCGGAAACGACGCAACGTGATGCGCCGCGATTGATGCGATGCGCATCAAAAACGACACGCGACACGTTTCGCAAATTTCTTCGCCAATTCGCAAATTTCATGTCTATAGTGTGGTGGTCAAGCTCATTTTGCCAATTCCTGCCCTGTGAATTCTAGAGGTCCCAAGGTAAACCTGGGATTTCTCATCTAGGTGGTTCTCCAAGACCCCAAGCAAAAATCTCACCAGTTCCGTCTTCCCTTGCAGATTCGCTTGCCATTCAAGTTTCAGCATTTCATGACCCTGGAGCTGCGGGGAACTTCATGGACTCGGCATTTGCCAAACGAGAGGGTATTTCCCTGTATCCCATGTCGTTTCCCTTGCGGGTTTTTGCAATTGATGACAGACCCTTAGCATCGGACATTATCACCTTGACTACTGGGGAATTACCCTTACAGATTTTGACTTTACACTCTGAGAGTCTATCCATTCTGATTAAAGCCAATTCTTGTTCTCCTGCAGCCCTTGAAGCCTTCCAGTCTCTGAAGGATGCTTTTACTTCTGCCTCAGTACTTCTTCATCCTGAACCGCATCTTCCCTTCTTCATTGAAGTCGATGCTTCCAATGTTGGGGCCGGGCTATCCTTTCCCAGAGACACTCCACGGATGCGAAGCTACATTCATGTGCACACTTTTCTAAAAAAAGTTTTCCCCTGCAGAGCAGAACTAAGATATTGGGAACCATGAACTCCTGGCAGTTAAACTTGCTCTTGAGGAGTGGCGTCCCCTCTTGGAGGGCGCTCCTCATCCGGTCACAATCTACACTGACCATAAGAACTTAGAATGTATCCAGTCTCTTGAGATTAAAGGACCAGTAACATCAAAAAATTAAATTGTTTTAAAGTAATAAAAATATAATACAGTGTTGCCTGCACTGGTAAAATGGCAGTTTTTGTTTCAGAAGCACTACTATTGTTTATATAAATAAGCTGTTGTGTAGCCATGGGGGCAGCCATTCAAAGGAAAAAAGGCTCAAGTTACACAGCAGATAGCAGATAAGCTCTGTAGAACATAATGTTATATATCCATTACTTATCCTGTGCCATGTAGCCATTTTTCAATTTCCGCCATTGCTACTCAGCAGCTTGTTTAAATGAACTATAATAGTGTTTCTGAAGCAAACAGATCAGTTTTAACAGCGCAGGACAACACTACATGATATTTTCTTTACTTTAAAACACTTTCGTTTTTTGGTGTTACTGTTCCTTTAAATCCCCAGCAAGCAAGGTGGGCTCTGTTCTTCTCTCGCTTCAATTTGATCCTGACCTGCCAACCTGGATCCAAGATTCGGAAGGCAGAAGCATTATCTCAAAGCTTCACACCGATGGATCTTCATCCTGAAGAGCATCATCCAGTAATTCCTCCTTCCAGAATCATTGCTTCATTACTTCCCCAATTCTATCTAGTCAGTCTAACGCACCTACTGACACTCCCATTGGAATGACATTTGTACCTCCTGAGTTAAGCCTCTCCATTTTCCAAAACGCATTGCTTTAGACAGGCCAGTCATCGCAGTCCTGAAAAGACTCTTGAACTTTTACGACATCTTGTCTGGTGGCTAATTATCCGTAAAGATGTCAAAGACTTGTGGCTGCCTGTACAGTTTGTGCCACTACGCAAGCATTTCCACTTCCTACTGTCAGATATCCCAGCCGCTGATGATCATGTGGCCCATATGTCTGCTATTTGGGCTGCAACTAAGTCTAACCTAGAAAGAAGCACTTTGGTGCATAAGAATTTTGCAGACCACAGAAAGAGATCCCCTCCATCATATAAAGTTGGCGATAAGGTGTGGCTCTCTTCCAGGAACATTCATCTGAAGATTCCTTCTCCCAAGCTGGGTCCAAAGTTCATTGGTCCTTATTACATCTCTGAGATCATCAACCTTGTGGCTATCCGACTACAACTTCCTCCTGAGATGCGGATTCCCAACGTATTTCATGTCTCCCTGGTGAAACCAGCAATCTCCAATCACTTCTCTTCAGTCCAGTCTCCTCCTTCCCCTATCTCTGTGGATGGTCAACAAGAGCATGAGGTGGAATGAATCCTGGTCTCCAGGCTCTCTAGAGGGTCTTTACAATCCCTCATCAAATGGAAAGGATTTGGTCCCAAAGAAAGCTCTTGGGAGAAACACTCCAATGTTCATGCTCCTCGCCTAGTGAGGGAATTTTACGCTGTTTCCCCAAATACCCAGACTTGGTGGTCCAGTGGGGGTACTGTCCAGAAATTCCAATGCCAGCATCACTCCCAATATGGCACAGCCCATGGCCGCCATGTGGGTAGCAGCGCTGGCGTGCTGATGTCACTGCACTGCGACGGACACACGGCGCGTTACGTAATGGTGTCTGTGCCATTTTGGCACCAAAACCCTTTTAAAGGACGCCAAGGACACCATTTTGGTGCCCAAGGATAGGACCTGTTAGTCTCGTTCCTGGGTGTTCTTTCTTCAATTGATTTTTTTGGACTTTGCCTGAACTTGACCTTGAAAATGATCTGCCTGCCCTGGGAACTCTTGCCTGGATTTTGACCACGTCTTCTGTTTAATCCTTGTCTGTACCTTGAACTTGAACTTTGACCTTGTAAGCTTCCTCCTTGGTCCTGACATCTCCCGCTGGGAGCCAATAGGCCCCCTGACAAATACAGTTCACATAAATATAAAATATAAAAAAATACAGATTAAGTGCTCAGTGTCAAGAAGACAAAAGGGTGGAGAACCCTGCCCCATAGGGCTTACAGCCTAAATAGGAGGGTAACTTACAGACACAAGATCATGCATGAACATCTTGGCCATAGCAGGTGGAAGAAAGGGATGGATTTTGTCAATATTGCATTAGAAAAAATTACAGGTGTTGACACTGGTGTTGATATGATCAAAGAAAGCGAGAGTCAGACACACCCAGACAGCATACTAATTATACAGGGTTAATGAACATGCCCCTACTATAGATAGTATATAGGGGAGTAGGACCAGGCTTAGATGGAAAGACAATTAGTTCAGTTTTTGTTGGGTTGAGTTTGAGGTGGCACTGGTTCATCCAGTTGGAGTTTGCTAGGAGGCAGTTAGAGATTTGAGCCTTTGTTTCAGATGTTAATGAAGGGGTGGATAAATATATTTGGGTATCATCGGCATACAGATAATAATTAAAGCAGATGAGATCTCCCAAAGATAGAGGGAAAACAACAATGGTCCAAGTTCAGAGCCTTGCAGCACCCCTACATTAAGTGGAACTGGAGATGAGGTTTTGTGGTCATAGGAGACCGTGATTGATCGGTTAGAAGTTTAGAAGACAGCCACGATGCAGCCTGGTTACGGATGCTAAGTGAATACAGAATCTGCATCAGAAGAGTTTGGTCAACTGTATGAAAAGTAGATGATAGGTCAAGGAGGATAAGAATAGAGAAGTGACCTTTGGCTTTGGCAACAAGGTTGGGGTTGTTTTCTCTGGAAAAAAGGTGCTTGCGAGGGGACATGATTACACTTTACAAATATATTCGAGGACATTATAGACAAATATCAGGGGACCTTTTTACCCATAAAGAGGATCACTGCACCAGAGGCCACCCCTTCAGACTAGAAGAAAAGGACTTTCATTTGAAGCAGCGTAGGTGGTTCTTCACAGTCAGGACGGTGAGGTTGTGGAATGCACTGCCGGGTGATGTTGTGATGGCTGATTCTGTTGATGCTTTTAAGAGGAGCTTGGATGATTTTTTGGACAGACATAATATCAAAGGCTATTTTGATACTAAACTCTACAGTTAGTATAGCTATGGGCATATATGGTTTGTGTGAAAGAGTGGAGATGTGTGTGTGTGTGTGTGTGTGTGTGTGTGTATGCTGGGTTTTTAATTTGGAGGGGTTGAACTTGATGGACTCTGTATTTTTTCATCCCAATTTAACTATGTAATTAACTATGTAACTATGTAACCTAAAGATCATTTGTAACGCTACACAAAGCAGTCTCAATAGAGTGACCAGGCCAGAAACCAGATTGCAGGAGGTTCAGCTTTTTGAAAGAGCATTGGCTTTATGTTTGAAAAGACATTTCTTCTGGAGAGAGAGGATGTGGAGAGAAATAAAATCTGCCATATTCTCATGGTTGTAACTGCTGTACCAATTGACAGAAAGGTGATTATCAACCATGTGCTTCCACATTTGTGGTTTCTGTCGTTACATTTGCTTGTGGCAAACCAAAAAGTTTAGTGGCAATTTGCATACTATGCTGTTACTGTTCAGAAAGAAATCAACTTAGATTTAAAGTGGACCTGTCACCCAGAAATAAAGCTGTATAATAAAAAGTCCTTTTCACATTAAACTAGAAAGCCAAATACTTTTTTTTTAATTTAAGTATTCATAGCTTTTGTAAATTCACTTAAAATCTCAGCTGCCAATCAAATATTGCCTGCTCCTCCTCTATGCCTTAGGCATAGAGGCGGGGCAGGAAGTTACTTTCACTTTTTATTTAGAACTTACTAGATGTCACTGCACTCCCCACATTCCCCTTCTCTCTTTACCATTTAACTGTGTAGCCAGTGCATGGGGATGGACATCAGGTGCCCCATTCTGGTGCACACACAAGATTTTAAGATGTTGCAAGGCTTGCCTTAATAACAGTGTCCACAAAATGGCTCCTGCCTGCTTACTATAATTACTAATTCACAAACCGAAGGAAACCAGATTCAAATAATTTTTGTAGTGTAATTAAAGTTTATTTTACTTAACCAACATGGTAAAATATAATTTGGAATATTTTTTTTTTGGGTGATACAGATAACGCCACTTTGGATTGTGTGTTTGACACAGAATAACTAAACTAAGATTTCCCATTTATCCCACTTAACACAGAATATTGTGTCACAGCATCCCATCCAATTAAAGAGTTCACCATTGAAAACAATGGTGCTTTGGTATGCAAATGAAAAGGTTAAATGCATTAAATGAGTTAAGATGACTTTAGATAACAGTTTCTTCAATTAACCCTGAGTCACAACGCATTTAACACACAAATCCAAGTTCTATTTTTAGTTAGAGCAATATTGATTTTATTCTGTTTTTATTTCTGCCTGATATTCTATTTGAGAGGTTTCAGGTTGAAATGGGAACAAGAACAGGAATGCAAGCTGTGAGGGCAAAGACTGCATCAATGTGTTGGCTTTTAAAGCTATGCAACTGCCCAATCTTTAGACAGAATTCTGACAAAAGTGCAGAATGGTTCAAATGTGCATAAAACCCTGTGGTGTGTTTCTGCAGGTAAGGTGCTGCATGTTGCGAGAGTACAAAGCAACTTGGATCCATTAACACCAACTGCTAATGTGGTGGAATGCACAAAAAGCCACAATAATTTATATTGCAATGATCATGTGTAAGAGCTCTAAGGACATGCAGGCAATTCAAATCTTGTATAGGGTTAGTGTTGTGCATAGTGTAATTGTGCAAAGGCTGGCTAGTGCATGGTGCAAAAAGATCTGCTCTAACCCAGTTTCCACCTTGTACATTCCCCAACACTCAAAATAAAGTTAAATGACTTTTGTCTGAGGTTGTTCCCTTGATCTTCATGCTAAATGACTAATTATAAAGTTGGATACATATTGCATGGCTGCACTGCACAATAATCAATGCTATCTGAAACACAAATCTAAATATTGTACAAGTTATTGATTCCCTGTCTTTCTTCTTTGAATGTTGTAAAGAGGCAACCCTGCATATTAATGTAAAACACAGCACTTTTAACCACACAAGTAAAGTGTGGTAAGTAAAACAAGTAAAAACTGATAAAACATGCACATGCATTTTAGGGTTTCTACCTCATCTATTTAGAAGAAGTCACTTACGAACATTCCATGTAACAGGGGCAATTACTATTTAGCTTTATCACATTTTGAAAGCTGTTCTTTTTATTGCAGCATGATGTTTCCATAAGCATTTGTTACCAGGTAAAAACTGGACACCCATATGATAGGCATACTATATTTTCAGTAGTTCAGCAGCAATAATACATGTATATACATATATATATTTTTTTATAAAGCTGAATATTGTAACAGTAAGTCAGTACAAATGCCTTATAAAAAAGAACACAAAAGATTTTAAATGGACCCCCCTTAACTTAAAACATAAATTGTTTTATGTTGAGTAGTGAAAGTATTACTGGGTCTCAGTTGCTTTTAGGGAAATAGCTATTGTGAAACGATGAATAATATAAAGTGGTTTTATCAGCAATCAGATTACTTTTCCTGGTAACAGGTTATAGTTTTGGTTTGGTTTTGTCAACAGATTCTGTACATATAAGATACATATTTTGTTAGTATACAGACTAGAAGGAAGCAGCATAGGTGGTTCTTCACAGTTGGGACAGTGAGGTTGTGGAATGCACTGCAGGGTGATGCTGTAATGGCTGATTCTGTTAAGGCCTTTAAGAGTGGCTTGGATGATTTCTTGGACAGACATAATGGGGCAAATTCATTATTGCACGAAGAGTCTAACACTAGCGCTAATTCGCCAGCGTGACGTCAATTCGTAACTTCGGAAATTCACTAACACCGGCTCTGGTGAATTTTCGCTAGTGAAGTATATAGACTTGCGCACCCTTACGCCAGGCGAATTTGCGCACTGACGAAGGATCGTAAATTCTCAAATTCACTAAGATGAACATTTTCCTGAACGTTAGCACTTACGTTAGACATTACTTCGCCTGGTCAGACCAGGCGAAGTTCAATACAATAGATAGGAGGTTGAAAAAAAATGAAAAACGCTGGCGTATTTTAGCATAGGAAGGTGATAGTCTGAAAAAGATCGATATGTTTTTGGGGGGGGGGTTACCCTCCTTCCCCCCCTACATTTCCTAACATGTGGCAACACAACTATACAGGGGGCACATGTAGGGCAATAGGACAACTTTATTTAATTTATTGTTTCCTGGGCTTGTGTAGTGGAATGTAGTGGCTGTAATATATACTTCTATTATAACTTAAAGTTCCCACCGTATGCAAATTAGGCTTCACTAGCGTAACAGTGCTCTGCCTAGCGAAGTAACACTAGTGCAACTATGCTACTGTTCGCCAACCTGAGCGTAAATTCATACTTTAGTGAATTTGCGTAGCGCTGGCGAAAATTCGCCTCGCAAAGTGCGGCGAACACTAGAGAAGCTAATGCTAGCAAATTTTCTAATCTAAGTAAATTTGCCCCAATATGAGAGGCTATTGTGATACTAAACTCTATAGTTACAGAGTATACATAATGTATGTGAAATAATGGAGGGATGTATGTTTGGATGCTGGGGTTTCATTTGGAGGGGTTGAACTTGATGGACTTTGTCTTTTTTCAACCCAATTTAACTATGCAACTATTTATGTAACACGTAACTGCATGAATTGATTTTTAAAGAAACGGGCCTTTTTAGCATAGTATCAGTTAGGGTTCAACTGTCTTTTGATACATTTTTTTAATATATTTTTATGGGATTATATGTATGGATTATATTATGTGTACTTACTGAAGGGTTTTATTTACAGAATGGTTCTCACTGCCCATACATACTGTCACATTAATATAGTAATAGTGCTGATTGTGTTTGTGTCCAAGTGGACTTTTTTTCCCAAATAGTTGCAAGTTTACACATGGTATTTACTGTGGTCTTTTACTTTTTTGTATGATATTTATTGCACATATGAGGTGGAACAGAGGAGATATACTTAAGTGCCTTCTCCCACCTGCCCCTCTTGAACTCTTGCAGAATGAAGGCATGAACAGGATGAAAACAGGTCTCTGCACCTGTTAAGAGTCGGGACATGCTGAAATTTTCAATTGGGCAGAAAGTGAAAAGACATGATAGATTGCACTTTGCACCAAGTCCTGCATGTAGTAATTGGACCCTATTTTTTAAGATCTATGGAAAAGGTAAACTGGTGGTATTGGAGTAAACATAACAGTGTATTTCCCTATTGTTTTAGATACTCTACCTTAATGAATAAAAGCTGAAAACCCAGGATGTGTTTGCTTATGCCTCGGGGTTCTTTAGTAAGCAGCTATGAGTGCCATAAGCTGACTGAGTCTGTGGACAGGGTGGCCACACAAGTTGGTGCAATAAAAGACAGCTTACATATACTTTATTATAAACTTTCTTAAATGCAACAGCCAAGCCTTGCTTAAATGCAAACATCAAGCTGTATGTATGTATTAGAAACTTCACAGATTCAAAGCTATATGCTTGCAGTACAGCAACCAACAAGATGGAATCCACTCTTTACAGAATTGGCAGCTGTACAGCCTGAAAACATGTTTGCTTAATTCAAAGCCAGGTTATATACTAAGTTCTATTAGTGGTCTGCAGTCAGACATCTGAAGAAGCCTCTCGTTTAAATGGTAAAACTTTTTCAAGAAAATGTTCCCAGATGTATAAAATCTAACAGACAATACCCTTCTTACCTTCAAACTATAAATGTAAATGTATATCTTATTACAGAGCTGCCAATATTTAATAATACAGAGAAAAATTGCACCGTTAAAGTACAGAAAATGTTCCAGTATAATTTTCTGAAATGTGGCAATCATTTGCTATCTTTAGAAACTCAGAAAAGACCAAAAGGTCCCCCAAGGACAGTTCAAGCAGCGTAAAAGAAAGGGAATATTGATGGACATTTCCAAGATATTAGGGGATATACACTAAGAAGGCATTTTTGAGCAACTGGTAGACAATATACTGTAAATTCTAAAAAAGATATGCAATATTTAAATTCAAGCATTTGTATTAAGAATTATACATACAGTAAACAGTAGTATGGTTTTATATTTGGTATGTATAAATAGTAGTATGGTATAATATTTGGTTAGGCCAAAATACTAGTGACAAGGCCCCTCTTCACTCACAAATCCCTTGTGGTATACCTTGAAGGTAGCTGTAGCTCCAAGGTTCCCACAGCAGCCTGACTCAATTGGCACAGAGAACTTGCATCTGACGAATCATACACAGATGTCACTTTAAAGTAGGACTAAACCCTAAAAATGAATATCTCTAAAAATGCCATATTTTACATACTGAACTTATTGTACCAGCCTAAAGTTTCAGTTTCTCAAAAGGAGCAATGATCCAGGACTTCAAACATGTCACCATCTTGGAAAATGTCTGCAACACTCACATGCTCAGTGCGTTTGAGCAGCTGTTGAGAAGCTAAGTTATCATGCAGAAAATTAGGTTTGTCTGCAAAATAAGTTGATGCTATATCATGCTGTATTAATTACTAATCAGCCATATATTGTGACATTTATGTTCTAGGTGTACTGAATATTGTGAGTCAGTACCTAAGCTTAGTAACTAACAGCAGCGCAGAGCATGTGCAGTGAATCAGCAGAAAATAAGATGGGGAGCTACTGGGGCATCTTTGGAGGCACAGATCTTTACTGCTAAAGGGCTTTTGTTGCCTTGGGCTTGTACAGAAGCCCAAAACATAATGTACAATACTTCTAGCCTACTTCTTTAGTTTGCCTTTAGTTCTCCTAGTTCTCCTTTAATGGCAAACACTGGAAATACCAATATCTGAAACCAAAATCTTTGTAAAATGAAATCTGATTCTTGTGAAAGATAGGCTTGTTTTATTGCATATGGGCCATAATTTTGTTATCACTCACTGCGATGCAATGATTCTGGAATATGTGAAAAGTCTTACATTGTAGCAAAAAATATGGTGACGTGCTTGAAACTGCATTTTGTACTCGCTGCATTTTCTTCAGTTTGGCTTGCAAATTCATACATTTCCCCACGTCTCTTCTAGTTCATGATACCTTTATTTTCAGAATGTTTCATTTATTAAGAATGACTTTTTGGTTCCCTCTGGTCACATTTACCTCTTTATTTAATTTCATCCTCTACAAGCCCTACTCCTCAGAAGCCATGTTTCAATATTTTGAAAATTGAAGCAGGCTGTCTGCAACTTTGGATATATGGCTGTGACTTCTAGGCTGTATTTGTGCAATAAACCAGTGTATCTGGATAAATAGGGGCAGATTCACTAAAGGGGGAATTGTCGCCAGCAACAAATTCGTACACCTTGCACCACTTCACCAGGCGCAAATTCGTTACCACTACGCTAATTCAATAATATGCGAAGTTGCGTCCTGCCCATCAAACGCTGGTGACTTTTCACTAGCATTACTTCGGAAGTGGAAGCATTTCATAGAGAAGATGCGCTAGTGTATGTGCCTAGCGAAAATTCACTAGTGATCTTACGCTTAGGTCAATTTGAATAGGACCGGTACATTAAAGCTGCATGGACATCTTTATTGTAGATGGTGCAAATGCTTTAAAGGGAAACTGTCAGGGAAATTTTTTTTCCCCAAAATGCATCAGTTAAGAGTGCTGTTCCAGAAGAATTCTGCATTGAAATCCATTTCTCAAAAGAGCAAACAGATTTTTTTATGTTTCATTTTGAAATCTGATGGGGCTGGACATTTTGTCAATTTCCCAGCTGCCCCAAGTCATGTGACTTGTGCTCTGATAAACTTCAATCACTCTTTACTGCTGTACTTCAAGTTGGAGTGATATCACTCCCTCCCTTTCCCCCCACCCAGCAGCCTAACAACAGAAAATTTGGTAAGTTACCAGATAACAGCTCCCTAACACAAGATAACAACTGCCTAGTAGATCTAAGAACAGCACTCAGTAGTAAAAACCCATGTCCCACTGCATACTATTCGGTTACATTGAGAAGGAAAAACAACAGCCTGCCAGAAAGCAGTTCCCTCCAAAATTGCTGGCACATGCCCCATGACCGGGGCAGCTGTGAAATTGACAAAATGGCTAGCTCCATGTCGGATTTCAAAACTGAATATAAAAAAATCTGTTTGCTCTTTTGAGAAATTATTTATTACAAATGTCCAAGGATCCGTAATAAAGACAAAAGAGTTAATATTATGCCCTACATATGTGCCCACTATAAAATGAATGCTCCATATGTTCTGAAATGTCTGGAGAAAAATGTTAAAACTGTATTGAAATCTATACCCCCCCCCCAGGCCTGGACTGGCAATCTGTGGGTTCTGGCAAATGCCCGATGGGCTGCTGTAAGTTGCCATAGAAAGTGACTATTAAGTGGGCTGGTGGGGGCTGTTTGGGCCTCTTTGTAGCAGTAATGGAAGGGCCTTTTTTGAATCCCAGTCCAGTCCTGCCCCCCCCTGAACAATGTAGGTCTCTATAAAAAGATATTGCTTAAAAAAATGTAAAACAATGCATCGTGTAAATAAAGCATTTTCATAATAATAAACTTTTTATCATAAGTAGAAAATGGCCATTTTAAAAAATAAGGACAGCCTCCTGGTATCGTATGATTCAACGGTGCACACAAACATACCAAATAAACTATAAAGTTAGGTCATATCAGCCAATTAGCAGACAGAGTTCTGTCTTTTGCTTTAACACTTCTTCCTGTTACGCTTAGAGTTGAAATATTTCTGGTCAGGTGATCTCTGAGGCAGCACACACAGGGAGGCAGATCAACTGCTGCTGAAACGTGTTTATTCACACAACATGTTTCGGGCTCATCTTACCCGAGAGTAGAATCATATTTTCTAATGATTTTTGTAGTATTCAAAAAAGGTTTCAATATGTTTATCTGAAAAAAGGAAAAGTTCTTATGTAAGTCCTTTAGATAATCATAACATTTGTTGCAAGATAACTTTGTTGCTACACATCCAATTATAGGAAGCATTTTAGATTCCAGCTTTCATTCAAAATGGTGGTTCAAGACAAGAGATGTAAAAGGGCAATATTTACTTAAATAAATATATATACCAGTTTGGTAAGATTCTTTAATATGCCACTTAATTTGATATAAACTTTTTTTTTCATAGGAACCAAATCAGAGAGATCCTCTTTTAATGTTGTAATCATCAATAATAAAACTGAACTAAAAAACTGCATTGATGAACATTTGGGGGAGGTAGGTGATCATAACATTGCCTGCAACTGTATAAGTGAGCAAAATTAATTCCAAATTATTATATACATATATACTGTATTGATTCAAATCATAAAGTGGAATGGGGGACATTTGTTATCTGAGTCAGGTAAACTGGAAACTGAGAAAAAAACTTTTAAAGCGCTTGTTTTAGTCTGTTCTTGAGAAATAATTTACAGGAGAACAGAACTTTGTTATTATTTCCCCCTGAATGTATATGGTATCCTAAAACATATACGTATGTGCTGGTCATACCTGGCAAACCTTAAACTCCACACTGTATTTCTGTTGCAGAGCCTTTCATCTTATCATGTTGATACCATGAGGCAGTTCCCGAACCAAATCTTTGAGCTGTGGATGATGATTGTATGCAGTCCAGGTAAATACTTCTATCCTGCATTATCTGCTCTAGCTCCAGGGCAAAGGTAAAGGATTTGCTGGTAGTCACATTTTTGTAACAAAGTGAATTGCTGATGCTGTGCTTTTATACATTGAGGGTACCCATTTTCAAACTGTAGTCAAATTGCCATATTGTTTGGCAATAATTATTGATATATGCTAGCCACTATGGTTCATATGCAGTGAATACTGTCAACTAAATCAAATTTCCTTTTAAGAGAAGGTACTGTATGTAGAACCTAGAACATTAAGCTGATGTGGTATTTTTATGCTAAAACATTAACCACTGTTTACTGCACAGAAGGTTACTAGATAAATTAAGGAATATTGTTATTGGACATATTTTCTATGCTAACACAGATAACTGTCTGAAAAAAGATTATAAATAGTGATAAGAATTAATGTTTTCTGGTTGAACCAATGTTGTTAGTTGAGTATCTCTGTCCTTGGTCCTTTTGCTCTTGAACTTATTCATACATGACCTTGAGGTTACCATTGCAAGTTTGCTCTATGTGTTTTCCGGTGATGTTATGTGTTAAAAACAATATGTATGTTTCATGCATAATGCTTTTAGCTGCTCTTTATACATTAAATGAAACTGGGATATCACTTCATTTATTAACAAGCAACAGTGGATTATTGTGGATAGCAACGTTTGCTATAATTGCCGTAAATGGCTGGGCGGTGTCTGAAAGAGCTAATTAAGTATTTTCTCATATACAAAAGATGATAATAGCATAATGTTTCCTTTTTATAGAGCCCTGATAAGACCTTACCCTGCAGTGGTGTTTGGCACTAGTTTATAAAAAGGATATTAATATTCTGAAACGGAAAAATTAAGTTACAGGCATTGCTGGAGAAAAGAAGGGACATCATGATTCATTATAAATATGGTAAATGGAATTATAGACATTAGTTAAAAAGACATGGCATAAAAATAACTAAATTGCAATAACTAGATTGCACCAAGGGACTTGTATGCTAATGCCTTTATTGACCCATGCACTTTGCTGTGATTCCATCACCACAATCAAAACATGCGTTGCAACTAGGGATGGCGCGAACTTGTTCGCGCGAACATCCGCTGTTCGCGCTCGCAGAATATTCGCGAACGTCGCGCGACGTTCGCCATTTAGGGTTCGCGCATAGTCGCCGCTTTTTTTTGCTCTCTCACCCCAGACCAGCAGATACATGGCAGCCAATAAGGAAGCTCTCCCTCCTGGACCACCCCCACACCCCCTGGACCACTCCCCTTCCATATATGAACTGAAGCCCTGCAGCATTTTTTCATTCTGTCTGTGTGTGCTGCTTGGAAGAGTTAGTGTAGGGAGAGAGCTGTTAGTGATTTCAGGGACAGTTGAAAGTTTGCTGGCTAGTAATCTGCTTGATACTGCTCTGTATTGGAGGGACAGAAGTCTGCAGGGATTTGAGGGACATTTTAGGTTAGGTAGCTTTGCTGGCTAGTAAATAAATCTACTGTTCTTCAAACAACTGCCATACATTGACCTGTATTTTTTCTGTGCTTCAGTGGCTGCGACTATTTTCAGCATTTATATGGCATATTTTTTCTGTGCTTCAGTGGCTGCGACTATTTTCAGCATTTATATGGCGTATTTTTTCTGTGCTTCAGTGGCTGCGACTATTTTCAGCATTTATATGGCGTATTTTTTTCTGTGCTTCAGTGGCTGCGACTATTGGATTTTTCAGATACATTTTTGCCCTTGATCCCCCTCTGGCATGCCACTGTCCAGGTCGTTGCACCCTTTAAACAACTTTAAAATAATTTTTCTGGCCAGAAATGTCTTTTTTAGCTTTTAAAGTTCGCCTTCCCATTGAAGTCTATGGGGTTCGCGACGTTCGCGAACCGTTCGCGCGTTTTGTCGCAAGTTCGCAAATATGTTCGCGAACATTTTTGCCGCGGTTCGCGCCATCCCTAGTTGCAACCAAACTTATTTGTACTCATGTATGCCCAAGTTATAAATGCCTGCAATTACCATAGAATTCCGGGGAAAATACATTAGAAATAAGTCTCAGAATGTAGCACTTAGACATGCTTCATAAATGAGTCCTAAGGGACAAAGTGCTAGTCTTGTGGACAGATTTATATATGATTTAGTGTAAATATAATAGGACATGAAAAAGCATATAGTTACATGTATTTTTCTAGTAGGCAGAAGAATCCTAATTTTAGGGTTAGAATTCAACCTACCACCTTCTTCATTGTTTGTATTTGTTTGTTGTGGCATACTATAGGCTGGTACTCATTGTGTAAATATATTAACCATCAATGCCCTCACAGTACAAGGTTTTGTGCGGATAGTCAGTGATATGGCTTTAACAGCAGGTACTGAGGGAACTGAGGTTGGTTGGGTAGGCATGAGTTGTGTCATAGAAAATTGTTATGACAACCACATATTGCTAGCTACAACTGGTGATTTTAAATTACTTTTTTTAAAAAGATCTGCTAAATCCAGGCTCCCAGATGTTGCACAGGTACTACTTCTGTGTAGAAAGCTACAAATATATTATAGGGAAGCATTCAACATTGCCTAATGAACAAAATATCAGTTTGCATTTAATACTGCCAAGAGTACAAATAATCAGACACTCTTCCTACAGGCAGCTGCCCTTTCTGTTTGAATAAATATTTATAAATATTTTGCAGAATTCATACAGAATTCATCCAGATAAATATGTTTCTACATTTGCCTTTTATGCAATACATTTTTAATCCCCAGCTGTGCTGACGAACTTATAGTCAAGTGTGTACAACACCAGCAGTGACAAACATATTCGCAAAAAATAATTTCCAGTGCTATATTTTATGTCAGTGCACTTGTTAAATTAATGACAGCAAGGAGGTAATGTATATGGTGCATGTAATGATTTCAAAAATAATATTCAGTACCAGTAAGACATATCTGAAGAATCTGCTTTCTGTAATATACTGTATACTTTTTTGTTGCATGTATAGTCTTTGTCATTTGGAATACATGCGTAAAAAGCATTTAACGACCTGTACAAGTTCTAAAATAGTTTTCAGTTGAAAAATTATATTTTTATATTCTAAAAAGGGTTGTATGCAATACAGCACAGCCCCATACCCTGAGTAATCTTCTCCTAATAATTGCATTTTAATTTTGTGTAACTTACATTTTGCACACTTTTTTCTCAAATTATATATAGCTTGCTTTTAAGTGATCTAAAAGGGTAATCTATAACGGCACACCATGCACTGTACTTCCTAGTAATTAAACAATCAGTCTTACATTTGAATTTTTTTATTCCCTGTTTTACTCTCTTGTATGCTATTTAAGGGCAAAACATTATTTTTAATTATTCTCTATGTGTTACTTACTCATGCAGTGGGCTTAATTCTGCTTGTATAGAAAAAGTGTCTATTCTTGAGGTTCATTACTAGTGATGGGCGAATCTCCCGCGATTCGCTTCACCGAAAAATTAGCAAATTTCTAGAGAAATTCGCGAATCGGCGAAAAATTAGCGAAACTTTTGATGCGCGTTGCGTCGTTTTCGGTGCGTCGCGTCGTTTCCGACGCGCGTCGCGTCGTTTTCGGCGCGCGACGCGTCTTTCCGGCGCGTCGCGTCAAAAACAACGCAAGCCTCGTTTTTCCGCCAAAATTTCGCTTGCCGAAATTTCGCTGGTGATTCGCGAATTTATTCGCCAGCGGCGAATCGCGGGAATTCGCCGCGAATTTGACCCTGGCGAATAAATTCGCCCATCACTATTCATTACCCCTTTGATTACATTTTTCATGTGCTACTACAGGGCCTTTTCTTAGCAAAGTTACCTTTCAATGGAGTATTCAGGTCGGGTGATGGTAAAACAGTAATAACAAAACCATCAGTATGGATAGTTTTATTTGTGGAGGCTTCCAACCAGTTCATGTGAAAGAGAAATGTAACTTATTCTTAACCAGGTTTATAGAAGGTGGGTTAGGGGAAAGCCAATCTTGCAGTATAGCTTTTCTGGTTGCTGCAGCTAGTCTTTCTGCTAGTGCTCTGTTAGCTTTATTTACTTGTTTTGTCCCCCTAATTTTGCTAAATAGGTCCCATTCTATGTTAGGCTCGAAGATTTGTTTGGTTAATGAATGCCAGTAGCCCATATACAGTTTATTAATGAGGCTTCTGTTCTTAAAGGGGTGGTTCACCTTCAAGTTAACTTTTAGTATATTGTAGAACGACCAATTCTAAGAAACTTTTAAATTGGTCTTCATTATTTATTTTTCATAGTTTTTTAATGATTTGCAATTTTCTTCTGTTTCTTTGCAGCTTTCAAATGGGGGTCACTGACACCATCTAGAAACAAATGGCCTGTAAGGC
Organism: Xenopus borealis; assembly: GCA_024363595.1. Taxonomy (NCBI): domain Eukaryota; kingdom Metazoa; phylum Chordata; class Amphibia; order Anura; family Pipidae; genus Xenopus; species Xenopus borealis. The sequence continues at coordinate 62,528,913 of CM044441.1, read as the reverse complement.
TACAAATGTATTGTTATTGCTACTTTTTATTACTTACCATTCTATTCAGCACATCTCCTATTCATATTCAAGTCTCTTATTCAAATCAATGCAGGGTTGCTAGGGTAATTTGTACCCTAGAAACCAAATTGCCGACACTGCAAACTAGAGAGCTGCTGAATAAAAAGCTAAATAACTATAAAACCACAAACAATAAAAATGAAAACCAATTGCAAATTGTCTCAGAATATCACTCTCTACATCATACTAAAAGTTAACTCAAAGGTGAACAACCCCTTTAAGCATCTAAGGCATGTTGAGTTGGGTAACATGCCAATGTTCTATCTCTTTAGGGGAGTCAAGCAGTGGCGGAACTACCAGGACCCGCACCACCTCAGGGCCCCTGGCAGCTCACGCACCATTGATTCCCAGCAGGAAATCGCGCATGGAGGGGGGGCCCTGCTGTGCATACTGCACCAGGGCCGCCTCCCTCTAGTTACGTTACTGGAGTCAAGTATGATTTATGCAATAGTTGTAAGGACATGATCTGGTATTGACTACATGTTATTATTCTCATAGAATGGGAGTGAAGTTTAATGATATCAGCTATGGTGATAGCTTCTGACCATTTTCCAAAGTGAGTGTCATTAATCACTGGATCTGGAGTTACCCCAATGAGTTTGTGAACATATATGGATTAGAGGGTTAGAGAGATCTTGATCTGTCATCCTATGGAGGTCATCTCTCACATACTGTAGTGAGAAGATTAAAGGTAACAGAAATATTGATGACATAGGAAAGGAAATTGAGGTAGAGGCTTCTGAATGTGTCATAGCGGTTAGATTTTTGGTAAGTATATCTCTGATACAATAGGTGCATACTTTGCGCTACTTGTTAAAGACGTTTGATACTAAGCCACTTGAAAAGTTTTTGTTAACAGTCCATGATAAATATAGTGCAAGAGATTGTGTGGCTTTCCATCTGTGGTGAACATTCCCCCAGGCTTTGTATGTGTTTATGAATAGAGGGTAAGCTTTTTGTATTTGTGCGAGTTCCTGAGGTGGAAGATGAATCAAGTGGTTCAAATATGTGGTTCCCATAATTTTAGACTGTAAGGGGCAGATTTATTAAAGGGCAAAGTGACTAACGCTGTTGAAGATTTGCCAGCGTTTTCAGGGATCGCTTTGCTAGCGAAGGAGCTAGACGCTAGTGTTGATTCGCACTCTTTCACCAGCTGAATTTTCCAGAGAATTAATGTTACTCCACAAATTCACTAAGATGCGAATTTCACTGAACGTTACAGTAACTCATTTGCCAGACTTGCCTTCACCAGTATTGATGGGCGAATAAATTCGCCCTAGACGAATTTGCGTTAAATTTCCGACGTTCGCCGATGGCGAAAGTTTCGGCGAAACGCTCACAAAAATTTGCGCATCATGTTTCGTCGCGCGTCGAGTTCGCCACTTCACTTCAAAACAGCACAATCTGTGCAGTGAAAAATATTTTTAAAAATAAATTAATATATATTAAAATATGTCTTTTTGATTTTTCACTATTTTAAATAATAATCACAGATTTTTTTAAGAAGCTGGCAAAATGGGATGCCTTTTTTTCTTTTGAAAAGATAAGAGTCCACAAATAATGCAGGGCATGTGTGTATACTAAGTGAAACACTCGTGTAAATTGCTCTTCTCATTGACTCCAATGCTATTCAGCACATTCAGACACAAAGCAAAAGATGCCATTTTTTACAATTTTTTTTTCACATTTCCATACCTCCCAACATTTTGGAAGTAAAAAGAGGGACATTTTGACCACATCCATTTTTGTGGTCACACCCACTAATTAACATGTTCGTTTTACCAAATTTGGCAGGTTTTGAAAGTTTGAAAATATTTCTCCTTATCTAAACTGTTACAAATACAATCAATTACTTATTTTATTATATCAAAATTGTTAAAAGCATCTTTTTTGCACCTGTTAGCTGTTCTTCTAGGCTCTCTGCCAAAAGCCAATTAAGTTGCAAACTTTGTTTCTTTTTCTGGCTATTCCGTGCAGAGAAAAAAGGGACTTTCCAATGCAAATGAAATGAGGGACTGCAGGATGCGCTGTCAAAAGAGGGAATGTCCCTCCAAAAAAAGGGACCCTTGGGGGTATGCATGTCACATGGCAGTTTTATCACATTACACTGTGCGTCAAAACTATTCTGACGCGCGTCAATATAAGCGTGCGTCAACTTGGGCACGCGACAAAACATCAGCGCGACTCATTTAGAGAATTTTTCCACTGTTTTGCGAATTTTTCAGCGAAATGCCACAGACCAGGTGAAATGCAATGGAGCGCATAGAACATCCTCAGTTACTTACAATAAAACTTTTGAGTGGTAAATCTTCTAAGTCCAAAAAAAGCTGGCATCTTTTTGTTGTTTCAGGCTGCAAAAGGCATACTTTTTTTGGGTACCCATTTTCCCCCATACATTTTCTAACATATGGGTCATTTGTAGGTCATTAAAACAACTCTATTGACTTTATTAAGATTCCCTGGGCATGTGTAGTTATCAGTAGAAATGTAACATAAATATCTCCATTTGCAAATAATATGCAAATTAGCCTGACACAAGACCTCTACTGAAGTTTTGCTAGGCGCTAGCACATCAACACTTGTTTGCTTGCAATGCTGAAGTACTGTAATGCTAGCAAAAGTTTGCCAGCATACGGCGCCCAGGATGTAACTTTGCATTTTAGTAAATTAATGATGTCTGACCAAATTTTCTGCGAAGTGTTCCAATGCCTGCAAAGCCATCAATGGCGAATTTTTCGCCACTTAGTAAATTCACCCCTAAGTCTATGTTGCTGTATGTATCGGTGTTGTAGATGCAATCTCCAGCGTGGCGCAACAAAGATGCTTCATTGTAGTCTCTCACATTTGGGAAGTTTATGCCTCCATTTGTTCTGGGGTACTGAAGTTTGAACAGGCAAATTCATGGTAGTTTCCCCCCCAAAACTAAATTTCTGAATATTTTGTTTATTATTTTTGGTCTGATAGGCAGATATCATCTGTGAATGCTATTATTTTATTTTATGTGGTAAGACCTTGAAATGTGTGGTTTTGTAAGTAATGGGTCTTGTGCTATGTTAAAGAAGAGAGGGGACAGAGGACAGTCTTGTCTGGTCCCTTCACTTATGGGGAAGCTATTGGAATTTGTTATTCACCCACCGTGAGAAAAGCTGATGGGGAAGTGTATAGGTTAAGAAAATGTTTTAGTAACTGTTGACTAAAATGTTGAATTTTGAGTAATCTGAGAAGGAGAGCATGCTTTATCCTGTCAAATGCTTTTAGATTTACTAGTATTCAATGTTTACATTTTTCTATTTTGTGTATGTATATAGAAGCTAAAATCTGGCGATTGGCTTTCACTGAGTGTCTACCTTTTGTAAGCCTAGCTGAATTGGAGATGGGATTCTAAGTAATATTAGTTGTAATCTGTTCGCCATGATTTTCGAGAGTAACTTTAACTCTTGATTTAAGAGAAAGAAGGGTCTATAGGATTGTGGATTAGGTCTCTATCCTTTTTTTGGAAGGAGAATTGTTCAAGCTTCATTTGCTTCTGGCCATAATGGAAGACCTTGGAGAGTGTTTTCGAAGAGTGTCTAGTGTTTTGTGATGAAATCAGGAGCTTCCGTTATTGGTGCATCTAGCATATTTCTATCCTCTACAGTTAGTTTAGGCAAGTCTGCTTCTAGCATAAATGTGATTCCCTCTTCAGGGTTGTCAGTCTCTGAGGCATAGAAAGTTTAAAACTATTGTACCATTGTTTTGGTCATTTGTATGGGAGATGTGATCAATTCTTGGCTGCCCTGAAGTTTATGAATGTATGTTTGTGGTTTAATGATTTTTGCTAGTAGTTTACTGGTTTTGTTTCCCCATCGAAAGTATTGGCCAATGCTTAATTGTGCTTTTTCTGTTAGCAGGACATCAAAAAGATTTTTAGTCTCTTTGCATTTCTTATGTGATTTTTTTGTGTTGGTGGTTGGTGTATGTTTGTATAAATTCCTTTTGTAGGGTTTTAAATTTATTGTTTTCTTCGGTGTGCCAAGTATGTGGTGATATGCCCCCATAATACCAGTTTAGCTGTTGCCCATTTGGATTGTGCCAATGGGTGGGATTATCATCCAAATAGTTGGCCCAGGTGGTTTTTATATGTTATTTGAAGTCGTCATTGTTGTAAACATATGCAGGGAAGCACCAGTTAAACGATCTAGGTTGGGGCTGTGGGTGTTGCATGTGTAGTGTCAATGGGGAGTGGTCTGAGATTATGGGGCGAATTTCGAATGATAAAAAAATTTGAAATTCGACCAGGGAATAGTGGGGAGGTAAAATCCTACAAATTCGAATATCGAATTCGAAGGATTTTACTGCAATTCGAATGATCCAACGATCGAATATAGAAAATTTGATCATTCGTTCGAATCGAATTCGAATATTCAAACAATTTCTAAGCGATCGATCGAATTTTTTATAATCGATCTTAGGGAATGATCCCCATTTCAGTAGGTTTAATCTGGCGAAGTAGGTGGTCGAATTAAAATTTAAAGGGGAAGTATTCGACCATTGAATTTTCGAATATTCGAATAAAATTCAGTTTGAATATTCAAATTATTCTAATTTGAATATTGGATGGTCAAATTTGGTCGAATTTGCCAAATTTGCATATTCGAAATTCAAATCTTTTTGAAAATTCGATCGAATATTCAAATCACTCATGTGAATTTATGTGAATTTAGTAAATCTGCCCCTATGTCTTTTAGTTCAGATAATTGTATAGTATGGAGAAGTCCTATGGACTCCAGAGTAGAAAATGTACTCTTTAGATGTTGGATTCATATATTGAAAGGAGTCTTGTATTTGTAGATGAATGCATAATGTTTTAAGGTTCTTACAGTAGCTCTGTCTGTTGTTGGTTTAGAGAGAATGCCCGAGTTATCCAAGTATCTGTCCCAAGTTGTGTTCATATATCCCACCATTATCACATGTGAAGACTCCCATGAGTCCAGTCAGGCCTGGCCTTGTCACAAGGCAGCACATTTGTATTAGCGGCATGCCACCCAGCCGCATCTATATGTTCGGGTTCCTACAAGTAACCCGGAGTGGAGTTTCCTGTATAGTGCTCTGAGCCATGAATTTCAATGTGAGCTGGGGGGTATGCTTGTGTATGCGCGAGGGTGGTGACACATGCTTCTGTAAAGAAGTTTGACTATAATATAATGAACATTTGAGATGTTTATTAGTAAAAGTAAGTATATGCCTTGTTTGTCCCTGAATGTTTTTATAACATGCAGGTTAACATTTGTTGAATACAGTAACAACTCCCCTTGATTTCTTAGTATAAGAGGCCTCTATACAGTGGTTGAACCAATTAGTTTTGTGATTGTCTCCTGCCCGCCAGTGCGTTTCCTGCAGTAATATTTTATGAGGATTCTCTCTTTTTAGTGTAACACTAGCTTGGGCTAGGCAGACCAAACAGAGTTAATGTCCAGCTAGTGCTAAGAGCATGGGTTACACGTGACTCAAACACCCCAGGCTAGGGCCTTCGCTAAATAGAAGAATTCAGGAATGGTCCAGTGTAACTACAACTCTCAGGCTACTGTGCAACAAAACAGGAAATAATGGGCACCATGAGTTTCTTGCAATTTAACAAAAAACCTTTTATTTGTCCAAGACAAATGATCCACAGGTTTACTTACAGCAGGGGTGTCCAAACTTTTTTTTCATGAGGGCCAGATTTGGTGAGGTAAAAATGTGTGGGGGCCGACATTCAGCTGAGTGGTATGTTTTGGCTCAAACTGTAAGGCCTTCCTAGGCCTGAGCCTAGGTGGCCTCTCCCCAAATCCAGGCCTGCCCATGAATGGCGATTCCTTGTTTAAGGCTGGGGGCCAGTGTAAATTTGAAAGCAGGCCGCAATTGGCCCACGGGCCTGACTTTGGACATGCCTGACTTACAGTGATACAGAGGCATTGGCAATATACAAGCTCACACAGAGCTTCCAAGGTAGATCCCAGGGACTCTTCCTCTAGAGACAGCACAGTGGAACTCCCTGAGGCGATAGCATCCACCTGGATAGAGGCACCCTTCAGACCTAAGCACTTTGACCTGGATCCTCACACAGGGGATCAGGGAACTCACTATACCTAATCCCCATCTGGCTATACTACAGGCCAGTCTTGCCTGAGAGGAGAGCTACCTCCTTGCTATCCCTCCTAGTTGGAGCCAAGCTGCTCTTACTGTCTGTACTCTCTATCTCACTCTCCTAGAGAGTCTATTACAGATATATCCCTTCGAATCACTAGCCTTATTCACGGGGCCCTGCTCCCGACTTATCTTTCTAGAGGTACCAGTCCCTCTAGGCACATGGCTTTTCTGGGCCTTGCTGTACCCAGGCTCCACTGGACACACCCAGCTGTATCAGCAGCCAAAGACCAAGATCCACCCCTTCACAATCTTTATAGAAGGTGTGACAGGATGTGGTCACAGCGCCTCCTGGCCAATAGCATAACTATGCAAATGACCTCTAGCTGCATGGTCTCTGCTCAGCAACTAGGAAGTTAGGGAATTAAAGCCATAGAGGCATTGTTAAATCTATGGGTCCCTACATTAGCATATCAAAAGATTTTTTCCTTTTAATGGGTGAGTTTAGACGTCCCACATTCCATGTTAGGATTTAGTATCATTTATAGTTGAGATTGAATGTGCCATGGCATTAACCTATATCAATTTTCCTGGTTTAAGGATGATGAAAATCTGTATAAAGGTCAACTAGATCTGTCCCAGCGATAGAAGGCATATTCGGCTGAAAGAGCAAGTTAAATATATACAAACATAAAATAACAAAATGTTTAAATAATGACATGTAGTGCATCAGAGAAAAAAAGTAGTTTTTCTTTTGCTTTGGGTCAGTGTCTATTGTTCTTTTGTCATAAGACAACCAAAAGGTGAGAGCTGAGCCATGACTATACTTTGTCATGGGTATTGGTTTTTACCATCTCTTATTGATTGTCTCAGGTAACCAGGTTGCCAATCACCAATTGTGAGTGTCTTCACAAATTCGGAAAGGTGACTATTGATGTTTATGGGGAAGGACTAGGACTTTTGCTAGGATCACCACCATTGTTGGGGGTTTGGAAATATCTTATTGCTTTGTGGGGGTCTTCGGAATAGATTGCTATGCCATTTTCCCGTACTCTGAGTACAGCAGGGTACAGCAGGGAAAATTTGTATCTGGTTTCATGTAGGTGTCTGCAAATGGGAGTGAAGTCTCTCCAGGTGGAAGTGACCAGTGCTGTAAAATCCTGAAAGAGGAGTAGTTTGTGCCCTTCATATGTGATATTTCTGGTTTTTCTGTATGCCTCCAGGATGTTCTGTTTGGCAACATAATTCAACATCCTGAAGATTACTTGGCAGGGTTTAGATGAGTTTTCTCATGGCGGGGGGCCAATTTGGTGAGATCTCTCTAGTTGATATTATCTGGCGGTTTCATTTGTAGGGTCTCGGGTAGCCATTTATGAAGGAGGTCATCCAGTTGTTTTCCCTTTACCATTTTGGGAACACCCACTAGCCTAAGGTTATTTTTTCTACTTCTATTTTCCAAATCATCTAATTTATTGGCCCAGATGGAGATTTGTCACTGTTCAAGGTCAATTTGATTTTGAGCCTTTGTCAGGTCATCTTCCAGGGTTGAGATCCTGGTTTCTGCTTCTTGTAGATGTTGTGGTTAGAGGATTGTTGTCAAAGTTAATCTACAATGTCTTTTAAACTCAATAATTTTTGGTCAGTGGGGCAAGAACTTGTATCAGGTCAGCTGTGGCTACCATCTCTGTTTGGCTCAAGATGCTGGCTGCTGAGTGCAGCAAGTGTTTTGGTAAGAAAGCTGTTTTGGTGGCCAGCTGTTTAGTGTCTTTTTTTTTGCCAGCCTTTATGGAGCGCTGTGGTTGTTATGCATGGGGTACTATGTATTTATCCATAGTTTTGCAGCAGTATTGTTTTTAAAGGGTTTGCTTGGTAAGTTTTGTATAGATTTTGTTTAGGCAGGTATTTGCCCTCTCCCTCCTCTTTTTTCCCCTTTTTCCTTCACCCTTTCTTGCTTCTTTTTCTCTTTACTTTCCCCCTTTTCTTTTCTGTTGGTTTTGGTTTGTTAGAACAGTTTGACCTCAAATGGGAATGGGCATGCATAGTTTTATATCTTCAGTTAACATGGTCTTGACGCAAAAAGGTATTGGTGTGGCCAATGTTTAAATAAGGGTCTGTTGGGTCGAATAGTGGTGCTTGATTGGGAAGTTGTGTTGTTCCCTGTTGTCACAGGTCAGTAAAGGCTTTAAAAATTCCAGATGTCTGAGGAGTTTGGCTCCTATATCTTAGTTTTACAGGGATGGCTGTGTGTGCTTTGCCCCCTGCGTGTGATAATACACTACTATGTGTTATCCTCCGAGACTATGTGGTTGTCTCCTGCTGGGATGGTCAGTAACTCACCTTCCAGTATTGGGATTGGGCAACTTTTCAGATCACTGTCTACAATATACTAAGAAACAAAAATCATGTAATGGTGAACAACTTCATTAAACCTTTCACTTCCTAAAAAAATTGTCCCTTCAGTTATTTGCATTGCCAGACAATATTTGAAGATGTTGTGCTCTTATTTCGAAAACCTGCACTTTAATTTTTTTTTAAAATATGGCAATTGCAGTGAAACATTATATACCACATTGCATTAAATAATCACTAAAAAGTTAAATATATTCTTGCCAATTAAAGATTTTGTCTGCCAGCCTGTTTGGCAAAAAAAGTTTAGTGCCTGTCCTTTCTCTTGCTGCATACAAGTTAATTTTTAAACCTTGCAAAGTATCAACTTGTAAATACACTGCAAATACTGCACCTGCTCCTGATTTATTCAGATGGTATAGGATTAATACAACTGCATCAGTCTTTGAAAGCTCATCGTTAAGTACTGCAAATGGTATCTAAATAACATTTTGTTAAAACATGACATTTTCTGGACATTTCCTTAGGGAACAGCTACATGCAAGGGAAGGAAATGAAAATAGAATAGTTACAATGTGTTCTTGCTGTATTAATTGCTTACTATTCTTGTATTTTTTTGGAACATTGCATAAATAATAATCCCCTTAACTATATATGTGCAGTGATATTAAAGACTTTTAAGAGAAGGTGCTCTAACTATGCCCACAAAATAAATATACAAATGTCCATTAGGATTTAGAAATGCTGTCTGTATTGAACAATGTAGGATTTTTCTTAGATTGTATTTTACTAATTTGAATGTGTGACATTTATTGCAGTGACATAGTCACATTTCAGTGTTTTGAACATGCCATGCATATCTCAATAAATATACAAAGAAATTGCACTTATCTGTTCTCCATTGGATTTTCATTATTTCATGATAACTTTGAACATGTGTTATTTGACCAGCTTAATGGATTAAGTGCCTGTGAAGGATAACTGGCAAAATGTTCCTTTAGAATGTCAAAGCTGTTTTTTAAAATGACTGTGTTTCAAGTCTGACCAAGCAGATTGATGATTGAGTTTATAGCTGTTATACTAGCATATAATAGCAATCAAATTGATAATAACACAAGACAATTGCTATTTTTTTTATCTTTGTTAAACTTTATAATAGAAATCACCTGTGGAGGGGCAATTGCATGCAAATTCAGCTAAAAAAAATCATATATGTAATCTTAAGAACATACTTAATATATTGGCCTCTATGAAGGGAGGCAAATAGTGACTGGAAAATATAAATGACTATGAGCTCAAGGTTAGGTCAATAAAGAAATAAAATTAGGAGAGGCGGCAGAGACTATTAATAAGTTTCTTTGTGTCTGCAGTACAAGACCTTTAAGGAATAATAGATAAGGCATTCTAAATTCTAGTGTATCTTGAAACATCAACAAGACAAGAAAGGTTATTTTTACTTCTGATAAAAAATTGAGGTACTTTAGGAAGTCATACCAAAAGCAACTGCTGCCAATAAGAAGACACAAGAAGCAACACAGGCAAATCAGAAAATGTCATATTAGATGCAGGACCTTAGATTCATTTAAGGAAAACTTAATATTGTTTTATTAAAACATGTGTATATTACAGTTTTCAGTGATAAATGCAGGATGACCCAACTGAAGATGTGTAGGAATCACTTTCTACCTCAAATACCAAGATTATGGGTGTCTCAAATGCATCATGATTTTATCAAGCTCAACCTGTAAAGGTAACATGTGGAGTCTATGAATAGGTTCCTTAATCAGATAATATTTCCCTGATTAGAATGTCATTATTTTATCATTAATTACTTTTTTTTTTGTCTTTTACTGAGCATGTATTATGTATTGTGTGGGCACAAGTTACAATGAGCTAATGGTGAGTTCCACCAGAGTTGCTAAAATAACCTTTAATTTGGAAAGAACATTGGTTTTATTCGTTTCTGTTTTTTCTTTTAATCTTAACTAGCCCTATTTTATATCTGCTCCCTCCAAATCATGTCTTTCTACTCTGAAGCTTGCTTCATGACACTTATAATAAATTACTGCTGTTAATCGTGATTTACTAAATCTTATTAGGCCTTATTGTACACATCAAGCTTAGAGCATATAAAAACATTGGTAACATAATTATATATAAGCTGTAATGAGCAGTGCCAATTTTACTTCCTGTTTCAGTCAGTATATGTATTTAACATGTATATTTGATGTATACATGCTTCTAATGTAAGGTGGCAATTAAAAACTCTGGGATAAGCTTTTATCAATACCGCACCACTTAACTAAGGGGCAGATTTATCAAGGGTCGAATTTTGTGTTTTTTCGATCGAAAAATGACCGTTTTTGATCGAATTAAAATCATTTGAATCACTCTTGAATGAATGATGAATTGTTCGATTCCTAAAAAAAGATAGATGAAACAGCAATTCAGCAGGTTTAAGGTGGTGAAAGGTCGAATTTGAAAATTTTTCAATTGAAATTGAATTTTGGCCTTTTCAGTAGTCAAAGTACCCAAAAATTACTTAGAACTAAAAATTATTTTATTAGAATTTTCACTTCCACCCTTGACATATCTGCCCCTAAGTATCTCTGCTGCTTTCCCAATTCCATCTCTCAAACAAAGTTGGTCAGTGCTGCAAAAAGTGAAAAGAGAAGGAAGGGCACACAGGGCAATACTGTTTTGTGTTGTCTCTGATAAAAACAATCCAGCCACAGATATTTGGATCTTATGTGAATAGTGGAAGATAACATGGTTATAACTGATCTACAGTATATAGGAAACAGCTCCTCTACATGCAAAGAGTGGACATGATAGATGGTGGATTAATAATTTTCCCTATGGACAGTTCCTTAGGGCAAAGAGAATCTCAGGTAAACATTTTAGAGACACGATTTCGAGAGCAGGAATATATCTTCTCATGTCAAGAAAAATATAAAGCTGACAAAATGATTAAGAGAGTCAGGCTTAGGAACTTCAACTAACAATTAAATACAAAAACAAACCTCTCAGCAAAAAATGATCAACATTACCTATAAGTAACATGTACATTCATAAGTTAAAAAGCCATGTTTTATTGTCAGTATCACTTTAAAGTCCAAAAAGGTATTCATTTTCTTGAAGTTGTTTGTTGCTCCCCTGTCATGGAAAGCAGGTGTCAACAGAATCAATAACAAAAAATCTGAGTAACTCTGAGTAAGTCTGCTGTATGATGGGCCATAAAAAAGTGAAGGACTGGTGAGTATTTTGTTTCAGATTGATTACTTATGTTGACTGATCCTATATATAGGCAGTAGTCTCAAAAACATAATGTGTATCACACTGTATCTACCACAAGGGTACATACTATTTTTCAAAGGAGTTATGTTTTCTGTTTAGGGACATGTACTTTGCCCAGACCTGCCTTAACCAATGCTTGAAAATAACATCCATACATGAATGATATATTTGAACAAATGGTAAAAGGGATCTTTTACTACAGCCAGTGGTCCTTTATTAAATAATCTTGCAATATTGGATAAATACACATTCAACCTCATCTTGTAATGTTTTAATGTTTAATATCGCTTTTACAAACCTGGAAACTCTTTTGTGACCACTTCCAGCAGTGGAAGACAGATTGCAAATGTTATGGTTTTGTTTACTTATGTAATAAAAATTCTTACTGAAAAAGTTGTTTGCTCCAAAAGATTAATCCACTTTCAAGCATGCCTTAAACGTGACAATGTGCAATTAAAAATTGCAATACAATAACAGTCTAATGAAGAATATTACATTGTGAAATGCAAACTTTTTTCTTATTTGTGCATTTTGTTTTCTTATTAATTGTCGAATCACATTCATCTAGTTATCCTTTAAAAGCCAATAGGGGTAGGCATCACCCTTCCATTTGACCAACAAATTGGCAATGTAGTGCCATTATTTAAGAACACAGTATTCCTAGACAATGTGTGTTTCAAATGGATTCACAAGAAGTTGGCATATGTAAAGGCAATATTGGATCCTATTATCGTTCCTTGTAATGGCAAAAAAAAGGCATCCTAGAAACGGAAATTATTTTATGAGGGACAAATGATGAGTTCCATAGTTCTATATTATACATATTCTATATTATACATATATATATATATATAATCGCCGACAGAAGATCGCACTCTCAGGACTTATAGCAAAAAT
>CM044441.1:62478554-62495886 GCA_024363595.1 Xenopus borealis | reverse complement strand
GCGAACAGCCGATGTTCGCGCGAACAAGTTTGCCGGCGAACAGTTCGCGCCATCCCTAGAGGGGTCCTTCAGGGTTCTATACTGGGTTCACTTTATTTAACTTGGTTATTAATGACTTATGGGAGAGTATTGTAAGTAATGAATCAGTGTTTGCAGAGGGCACAAAACTATCCAGCCCAATTAATTCCATCTAGGATGTGGCATCCTTGCAGCAGGATCTTAAAAAATTGGGGTCTGGGCTTATGAGAGGCAGATTAGTACCAATGTACCTGGGATGTAAAAATATGCAAGTTAAGTATACCCTTAAAGGAGACGTTTTGTAGGCAATTCTGAGTAATATATGGTGTTGCTTTTACATGGTGTTAAAAATTAATATTATCTTTAAAAATAGCCCCTTTATTAGAGCTCCATATACACGTAGATGTTCTCTGGTCCCTGTTTCAAATGAGGGGTGGGCATGTCCTAACAGTCCTTGCCAGAATCACCGTAGGAGGGGGACAGCCAATGTCAGCCCTGCAGTCACACAAGCAAAGATAGGTTTCAGTTCCCTGTCAGGTCCTGCTAGCTGCTGATTTCTGTCCTACAGTGCAGTGAGCTGAGTGCCGCCAGCTCCCCTGCACAGCCTGGGAATTCAGGAAGCATGAAGTGGAAACATGAAGTTAACGGTTATTTGGGTTTTTGCAGAAATATTCAATAAATAAGCCTGAAACACACATTTTTAAGCACAATTCATGTATATCTAAATGAATATAACTCACTGGTACATTCTTATTTTTTGCACAAAATGTCTCCTTTAATGGGACTGCACTAGGCAAATCCATAATGGGAAAAGGAACTTGGAGTCCTTGTAGATAATACAGTAAACTTGGTTGTTGTTGTTGTCAGCAGCTCCAAGGGCAAATAATGTTTTGAGCTGCTTTAAAAGGGGCATAGATTTGTAAAAGGAGGAGGTAATTTATTGAATGCTGGTAAAATGGGATATATGCTGAACAGTTTTGGTCTCCAGAGCTCACATGGGATATTACTGAATTGGAGAGGGTCCAGAGAAGGGCAACTAAGCTAGGTAAAATGTGAGGAAAATCTCAGCTATGAGGAAAGACTGCTCAGGACCTGCACTGAGGGGCTAAGTAGCAACTTAGGGGCATTTTGCCCGGGGGAGTAGGAAGTAGGCTGGGGGGAGGGGGGCATGGCATTTACCACCTGATAGGTCGACTTCTCCTTTACACCACTGTCCTGGTTATTTCTTCAAGTGGAGTTTTTAAATTGAAAATATTAGGATATTTTGTTTCCATTTTCCACTGTGTCTGCAGAAGTGAAGATGCTCTGCAAATAATTTTACCAATCCTCAAGATGAAAATTTGTTGACATCTTGGACACTGTTTGTAACTAGCAAAGTTGAATAAATGATTCTGTTAAACTTTCAGAATTATAAAGTATAATAGTTGCAAGCTTGTGGCATACAAACACACTTTTAGACAGTTTATTTACATGCAGGGGTGACCATTTCAGCATAGAAAACATATATCTAAATCCTAAACACTGGTCACTACCTTCACACATTTGGTGAGTTCCCTCACTACACTGGGCCTCTTGTACACTAGGGAGAAATTAAAGGAAAAAACAAACCCTTTTTACTAATTTCTTTGAGCACTCTACCACATACCCCCCTCTGTTTCAGCCTGGAGGGGTAGCCCATAGTCATCCCATTGCTATCTTACTCTAGGGACTTGACCATCATGAGGGTTTTCTGACCTCTTGAGTTCAGTTCCACACAGATTTCCTAATTTAACAAAGTAGAACTTGTATCGAGAATATTTTAGTCACAGCTATCTTGCTATCATTTTCATTATGCTCTAGTGCATTTTTGGAATCCCTATAGCTTGGGATACCTGTCCTATGGATATATTTTTTCTTACTAAGTGACCCCCACAGCAATTTAAAGTCTGCTTTCAATAACATGATTTGCATCACATTTATCATATTTTTCTGTTCTGCTTTTGCAGTAGGTACTTCCTTATCACTACTCCTCAACTTCACACTTCTAGAGCAAGGATGCTGACAATTTATTTCAACAGTTTTATTGCACATCTCGTTTGCGTTCAGTCCTTCTTGGTCTTCAACATCACAAACTTCAGTGATGCATTCACTGACACTGTTCACATAAGGTTCAGAAGTCACTTGTCCATCCAAGACTTACAGTGCCAAACATTCAGCTACGACCACTACAGCATCTTTGTTTTGAAATGTACTCACTACTGTGAGATTACCACACAGAATATCAGTAATCGATATTGAGTGTGCAAGCCCAATATTTACAAAACAGCTTACCACACAGACTCTCTTTTTGTGCATTGGACCAACCCTCCGTTTGGGTTTATGGCCCTGGCACAAAAGTGACACATAAGTTCTCAAAAGGTTAGCTTTACAATCAACAACTTCTGCTTATGCAGGCTCGTCATGCTTGGGAAAAAGTGTGACTGCATTCCAGTGCCATTGGTCAGTAAAGCTTTTGGCTACTTTAGTCTTACGGGTAAAGCATGCCATAGACATAACAATTACGATCTTTCTCGGAAAAGATCTTTCCAAGAAAGATTGTTCGTTTCAACACACACGTGTAGAGCTGAATCGTTAAATATACAGGTAGAAACAATAGAATTCTACTTGTATCTGACGATTCAGCACTAACAATGGCCGATGTTCAGGGTGCTTTCAAAGGCATCCGATCAAAATTTTCCGTCCAGCCCGATCAACCAGCCGACCGATATCTTAACCTTCTGACAGTATCGGTCGGCTCATTTCCCACCATACACGCACTGAATATCGTACAAAAATTTGTTTCGTACGATATCTGTGCGTCTATGGCCACCTTAACTCCACTTTCAGGTTTCCCATGACTAAGGAATTGCCTGACTCATTTCACTCGCATAAATAAAACACTGGACACAAGGCATGGAATTGAGCTGGCCACAGCATATTTAATACACATATTATTTTCTTTTGATTTCAAATTGTTAACATACATTTATCAGAATTAATACAATCTCATTGCATTTTGAATAACATCTTGAAACAATTCCAACTCATTGTTTTCAAAGAACCAGTACCCTGCACCAGCCGCAAAACAAACCGACTCGGTGGGCACGCCATGACTTCTGCATAAATTCAAAGCAAATCTGTAAACATAAATCACCATAGGGACTCAACCCCTCGGAAACAGGAATTCCATCAGGTAAACATCAGGTAAGTAATAAACATGTCTTCTCCATTTAATTCAAATTGCCTGTAAGCCCTTTTATATCTCTTAACTATGCCCTTGTGTTTAGACTAACTTGAAAATAGTATGCTATTACCGCCATAAGATGACTGCATGACTCCTTAGGCAATCATCTTCTTCCAAACCAGCTTATCTCCAGATCTTGTCTTGAAAAACCTAGTTGCCGCCCATCCTTTCTGATGTCCGCTTTCTTGGCTGCCCAGACTATAAATGAATGTCCTACTATCCAAGCTCTGCAGCATGAAGAACCTAAAATATAAACGAACAAAATTATGCGCACACCGTAATTAATTTTTTTTTTATATTTCTTGGACCAATTGAGGCCTAACATACACTTTGTATCTTTCTGACTCCCAACGCCCAACCTTCTTGATGGACTTTGAATCAAGGCCCCACAATTTTGCCTGCGTTGCTGCACCAATTCTAAATGAGTGTGATGCATATTCTTTTTCATTCAGACCTAGATTCTTCAAGCATCTCCTGAAAACCGACAGAAATTGGTATGCTGATAGAGTCTGGCCATCCTCATGAATTAAACATATTGAACCTGTTTCCGGTCTTGATCTTATAAACCGCTTGAAACAATTCACTGGGCAAGTTAAACTTTCTCTCATCCTGTTCAAAGTGATCACTTTGCCTTTTCCAAAAACATCCATCTTTGAGAATCTCAAATCGATAACTGCTCTTCTGAACACTGGAGATCCTCTAACAACAAACCCCCATTTCCTTTTTTGTTCTTAGAAACTAACTCACTGATTCTAAAAGCCCCATAGAATGCCAAAGAAAAAGCTAATTTAAAAAGGTTTTCTTCATATTCTGAAAAACAAACGCTTCTTAACTGACCAAATAATTTGTTTAGTAATATCGCTGAAATCGGCCTTCTTTTATCCATTTTTGCTCGTTCTTTCTTAAAACTTCTCAAAATTTGTCTTACTATGAACATCTTGATTGCAGGTAAAGTTGCTGTACCGTGTTAGCCAGTAAAAATGTTATTGGGCAACCCTTTTGAAATAAAAAATAAATAATAACAATCTAGTAGACCCACATTATCTTCTACCTTATCTGCCTATCTCTTGCAGATCCCCTCGTAAATGACTTTGACACCTCACACACAGTTTGATATTCCTTTTTGTTGGTCATTTGATCTATGAGCTAAATGTTGTATATATACCAGAGAGCACCACAGCTTCATTGTAATCAGCTTGAAAAAGGAACTAAAATGTTCTGAAAGCTTGCTATGATTATATTAGTTAGCCAATGAAGGTATCACCTTTATACCATTTTGTTATTTTTTATTTCAAAAGGGTTGCCCAATAACATATGAACATCTTGGTGATATCCTTTAAATTTAACAATTTAAACAAAAAACTAAGTGCAGACACTTTCCTATTAATCATACTATAAGAGCTTCCTTTCTCTTTTAGCTGCGCCAAAAACAATAACATTGTATCCAAATTCTCTTGGTCTTCTATATCGTCTCCTATTTTTCCTCCATTTTGAATCCATTCCATCCAAATGGTTCTGTATGCCTTCCATGTTGAAGGTGCTAATGAATTTTTAATTGCATCACTTAATCCACGAACACATCTTCCCACAGCTGTTGTGGCATTTTTGTCCTCACCCAATCCGCTGACGGCGACAAAATCCAAAAACGATCCAACTGGAATCGAGAAAGGGCATCTGCAATGTTATTCTCCACTCCCGGCACATGCTTTGCTCTTAACCAAATATTTCTCTGCATACTTAATAACACTAATTTTCTCATCAGCTTTACCACCGGTAAAGAAGATGCGCTCAACTTGTTCAATACTTGCACCACTCCCATATTATCACAATAGAAAATTATTCTCTTGTTTTCTAATTCTTCACCCCATATTATGAGCGCTGTCAAAATTGGAAAAAGTTCGAGAAAAACCAAATTCCTCACTATTTCTGTATCAGACCAGCTGCTTGGCCAAGGTTCCGAAAACCACTTTCCATTGAAGTAGCCTCCCATACCACTTGCACCAGCTGCATCCGTAAACAGTTCCATTTCTATATTAGATAATTCTGTGTCTTGCCAAATTGAAATACCATTGTATTCCTGTAAAAAAAATTTCCATACTCGTAAGTCTTTCTTGTGCTCGCTGTTAAGCCTCACAAAATGGTGTGGTTTTCTGATGCCAGAAGTTGCTAAAAATAGCCGTCTAGAAAAAATTCTTCCTGCTGGTATTATCTTGCAAGCAAAATTTAACCTACCCAATAACAATTGCAAGTTTTTCAATGTAATCTTTTTTGAGGTAATAGCTGCATTTACCGCTTCTTCTAGCTCCACTAATTTATCCTCAGGCAGACGGCACTGCATTTTTTCCGAATCTATTTCAATCCCCAAAAATTTTAAACATGTTGTAGGTCCCTCTGTCTTTTCCACTGCCAAAGGTATTCCGAACTTCCTGGAAATCTCCTCCATTTTTAACATCAATGCTGCACAGATATTAGAGCCCTTCGGCCCAATAAATAAAAAATCGTCCAAGTAATGGAGTAATGATGTGATTCCTGACTCTTGCTTTATCACCCACTCCAAAAATGAACTAAAACATTCAAAATAGGCACATGAAATTGAGCACCCCATGGGAAGACACCTATCCACGAAGTACTTACCTTTAAACTGGCAACCCAACAAATGAACACTATCCGGATGAACCGGTAAAAGCCTAAATGCTGACTCGATATCTGTCTTCCCAAGGAGTGCTCCCCTTCCCAGTTTTCTTAACATCTGAACTGCTTTATCAAATGAAGAATATTTGACTTTACACAAATCCTCACTGATGCTCCCATTCACAGAAGCTCCCTTCGGAAATGACAAATTATGTATTAATCTGTATTTCCCTTCCTCTTTTTTAGGCACAACTCCTAAAGGAGAAATGCACAGGTCATTGAAAGGAGGTTCTGGGAATGGACCAGCCATTCTTCCAAGTTTTAGTTCTTTACCCAACTTCTCCTCTACCACTTCACTAAATTCATAAGCAGATTTTAAATTTCTTGTAGCATGCACTTTTCTAATCATGTCAGCTGGAATAACAAAACCAAATCTAAAACCTTTTTCAAGTGTAATAGCATCCTTCCTTTTAGGATAAACCCTTAACCATGGAACCATCTCTTCTACGATCACTGGCGTCCTCCCCTTTTGGATTGTGGTCACCGAATTTTCCAAAGTTGTTTCTCTTAAAACACCTGGACAATGGGTGTTTTCCATTGCAGTGTGAGCATTCATGTTTATATCTGCATGTAGCCCCCCACCTACAGCTTCCTTCATTGAACGCCCAACAATAACCTGCTTTGTTAATGACCGACGAGCTCCTGGTTCCTTGCCCGCCGGTCCCATACCGAAAGGGGTCAGCTGAAAATCCCAGGGGCCCTGGTCTGTTTGCATTCATTAATTTGATCCAAAGACTAATGTCTTTATGATCCCATTCCAGTGATGGTCTGACAGCTAGTCTTTGCCTGAATTGCTCATCGTATCTGAGCCATGCTAGCCCTCCATATACTCTAAATGCTTCTGCTATCATGTCCATATAGCAAAATAATGCCGAACATTTTTCAGGCTTTCGTTCCCCTATTACACTTGCTAAAATGGCAAATGCCTGTAGCCAATTACTAAAAGTGCGTGGAATTAATCTAAAACGCCTTCTATCCTCATCTTCTTGTTTCCTTGCCTCTTTACTTGTCTAAATTAAACCTCTCCAGGGGCAATAGCGTAAAAATATCCACATATTCGTTCCTCCAAATTTTTTCTCTTATTTCCAATGATAAATGAGCTCCCAAAGGACCCTCAAAACATACCAATGTTTGACTTCTTGCATTATCTGATATTGGCAACGATCTACCTACCTCGGGTTCTTTGCCCTTCGTGTTAACTTTTTCTAATTCCTTGTCCTTCGATAATGCATCTCTTATCACTGATGTACTTGCCTGATCTGGATTCTTTTCCTTTAGCTCAGCATCTTTTCCATCCTTCTCTTTTATAACTAAAGGAATATCTTTACCTGAAGTACTCACCATATTCCTTGCAGCAGAAATCATTCCTGTTAAACCTAAATCCAACATATTGCTATTATGCGTGCTGACATTATCTTTCTGACCCATTTCTGTTACATTACCCCAAACATGAGACAACCTGCTCACATCTGTTTCTCTCTGGTCCCAGACTGATAATAATGCTCTCAGTTTTGACATAAATACATCCTCAGAATCACACATAACATTTTCCCTTGCTCCAAAATTATCCATGTGGTTCCCACTAGAATAACTGCTTTCTTCTTCACACCCACCTGAAACTCTGAAAGACACAGCAGCACTTGTGCCTGCTTGCTGTACTTTATGCAATTCCTGCTCAGTTTGTAAATTTTTCTCCCTACCTTGTATCTGTACCCTTGCAGACTTTGCCTCCGCGCCACCTTCTTCTATCTCTAATAAAGAGTCCATAGATTCTGAGGAATCAGAGTCAAAAAGCTGTAATTGCTGCTGCGTATTGTCTGCTACAGTAACCTTGTTTCTTTTTCTACTTTCCTCACACACGCTTTCTTTTGCTACATTGACACTGTTTTCTCCTTTGTGTCTACTTTTGCTACCTTGTTTTTCTGTAGGGTTGGCTACAGTTGCAGTCTTTGTTGTATCTAAACTCTGTTGCTCCTTTTCTTTTCTTGCTTCTGTATGTACTGCGCTGCTACCTGCTTTATATGTAACTGCCTTTCTCTGCTCTGACTTTCTGCTCGCATTCATAGTCTTTTGTGGGGCTTTTAATTGCATTCTGCTCTGTGTTAAACTTCTTTCTGTATGCTGCTCCTTTTCGCTTCCTCTGCCTCTCCTCCCGCAGCCACCGCGGCTCCCATGACCACTGTTTCTTTCTGCGCACCTCCCTGCTGTCTCCCCCGCCAACCCGCTCACTGCGCTCCTTGTGCTCCTCTTCAACAGGTTACCTGACTGGACGCTTGTTGCTACCGCTGGCCTCTTAGCCCTTCTCTCTCCTGGGCTTTTGCTCCTCCGTCTCCTACCTGCGCTGACTTTATTGGAAGGACTTAATCGCTCCGGCGGACCCGCTCTTCTTCTGGTAGACATCCGCTGCTCCAAATGCCTCTCTGCTGCTGGAACCTGAGGGCGCTCTGGTAAGTCCCCAAATCTCTCCTTCACCCACTGTATTCCGCGCTGGTCAACAGCTGCCTGAATAGACCGAAAGAGCTCCTCCATCACTGCCACGTTCTCTCAGCCCCTTCTTAAAGTATCTGTGCCGGCTCCTTCGTTTGTCTCCTCAGCTTTGGGACTAAATTTTCCCGCCAAAGCTTCCCATTGGCCAGCCTCTCTCATTTCCATGCCTCCCAGTCATGTGCTACTCAGGCCAAATTTCATTGGGCCCCGTAGCTCTCTTTCTTCAAAAAGGTATTGGTATATTTTAACTTGCTCTGTAGGAAATGCCCCTTTAACAATTGGATCTTAGTATACTTCTTACTGATATTAAAATGTAGAGACCCCATCTCTTGGAGAACTATGGTTTGGTGTTGTTTCTCCTGCAACACCTATAGCTTACAAAGTCTTTGCTGCAGATTAGTTTATCAACTTTCAACACAAAGTTCTGATCCTTTTGCAAAGACCAATTGACTGTTAAGTTTGGCCTGAAGCTGCTTGGTGAAGGTTTGAGGCCTCAGCAAGCCTCATTGTCAGATCGCCAACCTCCTTCTGTAGCTGTCACAATTTTACTTTTTCACTTTCACTCCAGGGCATAATTCTTAACTTCTGTAGCAAGGTTCCCATTTAGAAATTTAATTTCTTTTTCACATCACAAACCTTTACAAAATGCATTTCTTCCGGTGCCACTCCCTCTCTTCAGGACTGTTCAAGCTGGCTTTCTTTCTCTTTTAAAATCTCAAAGTTTTGAGAAAGGCTATAGGTTTAGCTGAAACATCAGTTTTTTGTTTCTAATAAATTTCACCTTTTGGTTGAACTTTAAGACCCGAGAGTGCTTGCCTGTCTCAACATATATATATATATATATATATATTATATATATATTTATATATATATATATATATATATATATATAAAGTACTATATTTGTTCTAAAATGCTTAAGAATGCTTTAAACAGAGAGGTTATGATATATCATAACCTGCCCGTGTGGTCTAACCTACTGTATGTTGGTAAGACTCAAATATATATTGATATTGTATAGATATTGTATTAATGTATTGCTGTATTACCACCCAGTTATTCAACCTTATGTGTGTGTGCATTAGCCCTCCAATGCATATATATATATATATATATATATATAATTTTTTTTTTTAACAAATATAGTACTGAATAGTATTTTATGTTTAATTATTGGTATATATTGTTTCAATAAGTGTATGGAGGGTATGATTTTGTGTGCTTGGTTTCATTTGGATGAGCTGAACTTGATGGGCTTTTAGTATTTCTCCAAACCCAACTTAACTATGTAACTGTATTTGCTTGGTTCTATTAAATTAATATTTAAATGGTCTTAATTTATTAGCAACATGAGGCAATTGTTTTTATACATGATAGGACTATTTTAATAGTCTGATGCTGTATGAAAATGGCAACATTTCTGGCACAATTCACTATGTATTTTTAAAGAATCCACCTGGACTTATACCCATTTGATTAATTAAATGTGTACAAGCTGAATACAGTAGATGTGGTCTATAACAGTGAACAATGACAGTGAAATTTGTCACTTGCAAAGTGAAGGTTTCTTTCGTTTGGATAAATTTGCCCCTTAGCCTCAGATCTTCAGTTCTGCCTTGTCCAAAGATTTATCAGTTGGCTGTGGGTATGAAATTTTTTTATTTTCTTCATTTTTCAAAGAATACATTTTTGGAACATATTCTTCTATTGCTAAACACAAAAAAGCTAATCTTACTGCAAAGTCAACAAAATAATGCAAAAATGGTAAGACCACAATAATCTCTTTGTGTACATATGTACTTGAACATCTGCGTTTGAATAGTATCCTTAGGCCGTGAAATTCTTTGTATTATTTGAGAACACAGGGACACAGTGTGCAGTTTTATCAAGCAGCAGCACAACTAAAAAAATGTCTAACTTTAACAGCTGTTCACCCTTATTTTTAGTAGTACCAAAACTGTGACAAATTCATAATAGTTTTCATATATATAAATGTATTGTTAAATATCAAAATAGCAAGGTTAGGATGACATTATTAATAACATTATGTGAATGAAGTATGAATGTTATAATAGTTTTATTTTTATCTGTGCATAGTAACTGCAAAACTGCTGGGTCAACAAAGTTGTGAGTCATGAAAAAAGGCCCACTGTTAAATTATGGTGCTTTGCTCATTAGGTCATGGAGATGTGGGATGCCACATCAGAAAAATTCTGCCTACAATAATCATGCCGTTGTTTCTACAATATATAAAGAGTGTAGAGGTTATTTCTACAATCACGATGTTACTTAGCCTTTGTAAGATGATTTATAGATATAAAGAATATCTTAACTTTAATACACCTTTTCGGAAAACACCAGAGGTTTCAGATTACCTGCATAACACATTTTGGATGGTGCTAGTCTTATTTACAGTACAGATAAATAACCCCTGTGGTAGAGTGCCCCAGAAAGGTGAAAAAGTTGTGTTTTACCTTTAATGTCTCCCCAATAGGAGATGAAAGCTGCAAGGGAGATTTTACTAATCAGAGCATAGTCTCCCTGTTTAATGGAAATTGCTATCTGGCCTGGATGATGTAGTGTTCTGGAAGGAACAGACAATCAATTCCAGTGGTCCAGTTCGCATTTTGGAGTTCACCTTCCACAGGAAGTCTATCTTGTGGAAAGGGATAATTAAACTTAATTGGAAGTTTAGAGAATGGCTCTCGGCAAGGTACAGCAGGTAGGAGACCTGTCAGTGTTAGGAACTCCCAGAGGAGCTGGGGGTGTCACCTGCTACTGCAAGAAGCAGAGGGAGCCTGTGGCTGTGACTAAGAGCCAGATTTTGTTGTCTGTGTCGGACATTGAGGAAAAGCCAGGAGGCTCAGAAATTCCCTCAAATACTGTGAGTACAGGGGTGACCCCAACCTATGTTTTGACTGGTAGTACAAAAGGGGCCCAGTATAGTGAGAGAATGCTTTATATGAAGGTAGCGCCCAGTGGGCAAGGATTTATTTTTATGGTTTGTTGTAAATGCTGAACTGGTCACCCCTCTTTGTGAATAACTTACTGGGAAAATAAACCAATGTTTCTTTAAAGAGCATGTGTGTCCCTTTCTAACTGCTCCTTTTCCTATGCCACCTGTCCTACCATTTGCTAATTTCCCTCCAAATGATGCTACCTTTGAGTTTCTTGATTTATTTACTGTTCCAGTTTCCCAGGCTCTCTTTACAATCATCTAGGGCCTAAAACATTTGTTTATTGCTTGCACCTAGCTCTTTTTGGGCTTCTTCAAGCAAAAAATATAATTCCACAATTATTAGATTAGATTTCCTGAAATAGATAATTATTAATGATTCAGTATGAAATGGGGCTAAATGACATAATTTATATAGCAGATAACAGATAAAACACCATTGTATTCTATAGAGCTTGTTATCTGCTATGTTAAACAGTGTCTTTTTCCCATCTTAAATGGCTACCCCCATGGCTACACAGCAGCTTATTTATGAAAACTATTCTAACTGAAGCTGACACACACATAAAACCTATTTTAATTACTATAAAACACTTACACTTACACACTTTGGTATTACTGTTCCTTTAATTCCGCTTCAAAAAGAGACAAATTCAATTATTAATAAATCACACTCCCCCTGTATCTAATGCTGATAATATTTTTATGTTATGTTAATCTGTAAATGTCTTTGTAATTTTCATTTACAGTACCTCTATTTTCCTGTTTTGAGCATAGATAATTGAAACCAGTGGCCAAGAATTCCATACTTGCTGGCATTTTGGAAACAAAAGAGGGACAAAAAGTTTTTATCCATGACCCATTTTTGTGGCCACACCCCTTAATTACCATGTTAATTTTACAACATTTGGCAGGTTATGAAAGTTTGAACACATTTCTATGGTTTGTATGGGTTATTACAGTTTTACCAATTAAGGTGAATTACCCTTTAAGATGCAAGTTACAGAAACCTGCTTATCTTAAATTTTTACAATTGTTTCTTTGCTCATTTCACATTGTAACAAATCTTTAAGTGCACCTGCAATGTATTCTGGGATCTCTGCCAAAAGCCAATTAAGATTTAGAAACATATTTTTTCTGACTGTTCAGTGCAGGAGATCCAAGAGAAAGTCTGGATATTACAGTAACATTCTGGGACTGTGGGTTGAGCTTTCAAAATCGTGACTGTCCATCCAGTTGCAACTGTCAGTTTAACAACCCTCACTAAAGCTAATAAAATAAAATAAGGTAAACATTCAGAAAATCACAATAAATGTATAATTTGTGCTTCTGGAATATTTGACAGCGGAGGAAAAAACTATACGCTGTTTACTTACTGTAGCATTGACTTTTTAATATACCTTAATTCATTAATTAATACTCATTATTTGCTGATCACTTATCTGTAGATAATGGAATTGATATGACTGACAAGCCAACACATCATGGTGAAATTATTAGTTCATTTCATTACTAGTTTAATAGTAATTTCCTTAATGCAGTCTGCAGAGAAGCTGCTGCTGATTAATAGACTGAATTTAGTACTGCATGGCACATTCTGTACTTATCAGCTGGTTTTATTACTAGTAACAATTATTAAAATAAACCTCAAGAGTTTCTAGTCAGTGTAAGAAGAATTTATACACGAATACAGCACTTTGCTAAACAGCATTATGATTACAATCCTTTATTAATAAGGTTACTTTTTTTGACAGCATTTAAAAAGATACTACTACTACAAATAATGAAAAGCTTTAACTATAAAGGTTATTGAATCTTGTAAAATAGCAGAACCTAAACACTGGATTGTGTAAAACTTCAATAATAGATTTTTTAATAAATTGCATTTATAACATGTAAATATACCCCTGGTTTAATACAATATTAAATGACAACCATTTGTGTTTTGTGACGTCACAATCCTCATGTCTAAACCTACCCACTAAATTAACCATTAGTAAGTTTGCGTGTCTATTTATGAAATTTCGAATTTGTCTATTTTTGAGTTTTATTAAAAATATTTAAATCTAAAAAATTGAATAGATTCTAAGCAAGAGAAAAAAAAACTTCTATGGGCCTTATAGGAAACTGAAGCCTGTATTTGCTTGTGTGACTGCAGGGCTGTGTTTGGTTATCCCCTCCTATTATGCTTCTGGCAAGGACCATAAGAACATGTCCACCCCTCATATGAAACATGCACAGGGACCATAGCTGATCTATAAGGACCACAAATAAAGGGACCATTTTTAAAGAAAATATACATTTTCTAAACGTGAATCCAACACCATATATTGGTCAGGTATGCACTCCCAGTATCCAAATATTTCAGCCTGGAGGCTTGAGCAATAGCAAATGTGCCCCATGGTATATATATGTGTTTATATATATATATATATATATATATATATATATATATAATTATTTCTATTTATTGGTCTATATACAGTTCATTTATCAACACTGGGCAAATTCGATGTCAACATTGTTTAGGCACATTGGGGCAAATTCACTAAAGCACGGAAATTCGCTAGCGTTGCTGCACTGACATTCGCTGCACTTCGCCAGGCGAATTTTTGCCAGCGCTACGCAAATTCACATCTTCAGGGCGGTGAACGTTAGCAAAGTAGCGCTACCGTTACTTCACCAGGCAAAGCGCATTTATGCTAGCGATGCTTAATTTGTATACCGCGCGAACATAAGCTTGTAATAGAGGTGTATGTTATTATTATTAACATGTATTTCTATAGTGCCAACTTGTTTCGTAGCACTGTACAGCCACTACATTACACTACACAAGCCCAGGAAAACTTTAATAAATAAAATAAAGTTGTCCTATTGCCCTAAACATGTGCCCCCTGTATAGTTGAGTTGCCATTTGTTAGGAAACGTGGGGGGGGGGAAGGAGGGTAACCCTAAAAAATTTTTTTGCTGTTTTGCTACAAAAGGTAAAAGATGCCAGCGTTTTTTTTTTTCAAACTCCTATCTATTGTATTGAACTTCGCCATGTCTGACCTGGCGAAGTAACGTTTAGCATAAGAGGCAACATTCACAAAAATTTTCATCTTAGTGAATTAGTAGTAGTTACATCCCTTCATCAGTGCGCAACTTCGCCCAGCATAGGGGTGCGAAGTTGTGCAAATCTATCTACTTCGCTAGCGAATTTTCACCAGGGACAATGTTAGTGAATCGGCGAAGTTGCAAATTGACATCACGCTGGCGAATTAGTGCTAGCGTTGCACACTTCAGGCTTTAGTGAATTTGGCCCATTGTGTCTGCTAAGGCTGCTGGGGTAACCTTTCTGTGTCAATAGACAAAGTTGTATGCAATTTGCAAGAGAAATCTATATGAAGGCAGCGGTCCCAAGTGCAACTTTGTGGAAGTGCAATGAAGACTAATTGATACATTACCGTTAACGAATAGAATATATTCATGTGGTTACTGAGCAACTGCTATTGTGCTGATTGTCCTTAAATGAAACAAAATTTATATTCTATGTTCTGCAGCACATCCTGTTTGGTCTGCTGCTATTTATGCTTCATCCCCTAACTCCTTATCAAAAAGCAAATTTTGCAAATACTCTTGGGGTGTAATGTATCCAGCTTTTTACTGTTTCCACTTCCTGTGTCTCCCCCCTTCCCGAGCTATACACCTACAGAGATGATCATCATGGTGCCCCTTCTCTATATCTTGCCCCCTTTCTAGCCTGGCTGCCCCAAGTTATCACACAAAAGCTACTGGGCAATTACTTTTTCAATTTTATTTGGTGATTTAATTGTAATAATTTTTTTTTTTAATTACTTTAATTTTGGAGCTTTTATGCACCACATTGTTGTGTAATCTTATTCATCAAACTTGTTCAGAAGACTCATGGCATTCATATTCACAGGTTTTTTTTTGTCCCTGTAGATACAGTATGGATATGTGGGGTGTATGATGCTGTTAAATACAACCTTTGAGAGGAGTTTTCAAAATATTTCAGAATTTTCCAAAAATCTGTGATAATTTGGTTCTTCTGATTACAAGATGGTCTTAAAGTGATACTGACACTAAAAAACTACTTTTTAAAATATGAATGTAAATAAAAAGTTACCTATAGCTCATTTTGATGAGAGGTTTGTTTTTCTAAGTAATTGTTAGTTGAAATTTCTAAACCTGACTAATAGGGACATCAGACAGGTAATGTAAAAGCATTGTGCAAATACTTTATGAAATAGCTTTCATAACCAATATTATGCCAGATGTAAAAAACGTTTCATTTATGGTGTCAGTGTCTTTTTAAGGAACAAAATTCAAATGCAGAGTGGTTATTTGGCAGCAACCAGTGTCAACCATAAATATTCATATGCATGATTTTCTTTATGTGGCACATATGTTGGCAACCTCTGCATACTAGTCATCGAACAGTGGGTCAAATTATTAATCTGTGCTGTTTTGCCTAAAAATGTTCACTTAAAAACTTGCAAAACCTTTGGAAAGTTTACAGAATGTCAAAAATTCTCAAAATATGTTGGTCAATGGGTGTTTTTTGCAGCACTTTATTTTACAGTTACTTTTTTAAACAAAATACATTGAGTTTTATTTGGGGGAATGTAATAGGTTTCACTTGTGCACAAATCCTGCATAATAACGCTTGCAAATTCTAGCAACCATGTTTGCAACCAATTGATTGTCACTAACATTCATAGGGGCAGATTTACTAAATGCACATGAATAAGTACCTCTGACCATGTGGTCTATTGCATAGTGTGTCCTTGTGGACTATATTACATTGGGAAGTGTGTCACCTCGTTCCGATTAAGAATGAACAACCATCGTTCCACTATCCGCTCAGCTTTGAGCACTGGCAAAACAGAGATTCCCCTGGCAAGGCACTTCCTAAACAACAATCATGCCCTACCATCGCTAAGGGCGATACTGATTGATTGGGTTCCCCCTCCAAGGAGAGGTGGTGACAGGGGCAAAATTTTACTACAAAAGGAGGCCAGATGGATGAGGACCCTGGATACCATTTCCCCGAAAGGGCTTAATGAGATGTATTCTCTGGCGTGTTTCCTGTAAACTGGCTCACATGGAGTAAGAATATTGGACTGGTGATCTTGATCTTTAAATTGGTCTTACATATGGATTTGATTAATGATAATCCTGTTTTGGAGATTGGATATAAGAGGGTGAAATGTTGGTTGTTAAAAGATGTAGTTTGACACCGAATATAAAATAGAGACGTATGTAGTGGCTGGACATGTGTCCCTCCCCTTAATGTCTAAAACACCCGTAGCATAAAGATTATACATGACCTTGCGGGGCTTTACATAGCCAATATGAATGTCGTTGGAACTTATAGTAATGTGTCCACTAATTTAATCTATACTCTCTATAGGTACCTTTGTATTAATAACATCAGGGTTCATTTTAACCTAGCTATAGTTTTAGGTTGGGAACTATGGCTATTTTACTGTTTTTCCACTAAGATGCTTGGTAACTAATATTGTTTTTAAATCACTCATTATCGGAACAAAGTATCTCCACATGCAGCAAAAGTTGAAATGTGGCAATTTGGTTGCACCCTTTGATATTATGCTGTTGGGCACTATAGTGAAATATAATGACACAATATATCACTTAATGCGAGTTAATCACATTTTTGATACATGTTTTAATATGACTATTAAGTATTATAATCTACAATTCAATGAAAGGGTTAACCTTCAAACACGAATGATGTAATACTTGGTAAATCACACTGGTTGGATAAACAGGGTTTATAGGTGTGTTTTCACTCTGTACCACTATCCTGATGACAACCTTGTGGGGGTTGAAACGCGTAGATGTAAGCGTGCAATAAAGAAACACATTGTTTATATGATGCAACTTGCTGTGAG
>CM044441.1:62428439-62476646 GCA_024363595.1 Xenopus borealis | reverse complement strand
TATATATATATATAGAGAGAGAGAGAGAGAGAGAGAGAGAGAGAGAGAGAGAGAGAGATACATAGCCAAATGACAGCAGCATTCAACTGTATGGAACCAAATAGGTTTTATTATGAATCTGTCACACTCTGGTATATTTACTATCCACCTGCTATGACATGCCTAATGAGGCAGTAATAATATATAACTAATGAGGAACATGAGCAGTCTACATTAGCTGGTATTTCAGCTACTTTAGCTGAATATAGAGATAAAAGTTAATTGTTGTATATGCGCCAGCTTACCATAGCAAATTATCTGATAGCAGATTATTAATTAGACTTTGAAATACCAACTAATATAAGATGAACAGAGTTGTGGTTCTACCACATTTAGGACTCTGATATATCTGATGTAATATCTACATATGTGCCAGTGTGTGCTAAATTAGGTAACCATACAACATTGTATTAATAATTAGGGGAATGAAATTAATTCTTTTATATTTCTTTGTATTTTTGTGATGCAGTCAGACAAACATCCCCTCAAGAATATACTATGCTTTTAAACAATTTGGCTGTAGAGAGTGACACCTGCATCTGCCCCATGCGGCCGTTTTGTGGCCGGCCAGAACAATTCGCAGATGAAAATTGGTTGGCATCAAAAATTATTTGACACTGATGTCAATACTGATGCCAGCAACAACACTGGCAACAATTTGGCGCGCACCCATTGACCAATGCAATAGATGCGTGGTAGATTTTCGCAGACTTCAAAAGTCCCATTTCGCAAATATTTTGCCGTTTACCGAATTTCACAGGAAATTGGCGAAAATTTCGGCGAAGCAAAATGGAACATATTCTCCCATCACTATTAAATATGCTTACCGTTCAACTTGTGCCTGTTCTGCTCCTGCTCTTTACTTATATTGATGCTTATTTGGCTGTGTATGGCTACAGCCTGAGAGGGTTAATAGAAGAAAAGACCTGATTGCTGACCAAGCCAGATATTGCACCATACAAACCGTACAATGATTGTACAACACCAGTATGGAGAAGGAGAGAGAGATCTGAAGACTCTCCTTGTCAAACAGAAGCGCAGTGAGTAAGTCTGTGAGTAAGTCAGTAAATCTTAACTGAGCTATGGAAAGCATTAGCTGGGAGAGATTCATATTTTCAGATCGATTTTTTTTTTTCTGTTCGTACTTTTATACCTAGATCTTTTAATAACTCTCATTGCATTAATGATTTTAGAGAAATATGGAGGAATGTAATTTGTTGATAGGGCAAAAACATTCACAAAGATTTTATTTGCATCCTTTTTGATCGGTTTCAGACCTCAATGACTTCCTTGCAAAGTTTGCAAACAAATGGCTTTTGCAGCCACGCATAGGGGGCAGATTTACCTAAATTCACCCAAAATCCTATGAATTTATTAGAAATTCGATAAGCATTCGAATAGTTTTAGGCTATCATTTTCGGATACCGATCATTCGATTTCACGAAAAAAAAAAATCCCAAAATTTCCTTCGAGCCTCCGAAAAATTTGTAAGATTCGAACGATCAAATCGTTCGATCGTACGAATGGTATTCGAGCAGGACTTGGCAAAAGAAGCCTGTGGGAGTTTTCCCTATAGGCTTCTATTAGTATTCGAAAGGTTCAATCTGTCAAAGTAGGCATTCGAAGGATTCTAAAATTTTAATTTCTTCAATCATCAAATGATTGAATATCCGATCATTCGATCTATTCGATAATTCAGTATTCGATGATCGAAGAGGCCAAATTTGTATATTCGAATAATCGAAAAAATCGTACGATCGTAATTCGATCATATTCGATCGAACTACCATCCATTCACGTGAATTTTGTAAATTTGCCCCATAGTGTATGTAATTATATGTTACAATCACAAAGTTTGCACCAAAATATATAATGAAACTCCAGAACAAGAGTTAAAGGGGTAGCTTTGGGGTAACTTTTAGAATGATGTAGATAAGATATTCTGAGACAATTTGCAATTGTTTTTTTATTTTTTTTTTTGGTTTTTCTGTTATTTAGCTTTTTTATTCAGAAGCTCTACATTTTGCAATTTTAGTACTCTGGTTGCGAGGGTCTAAAATACCCTAGTAAACATGCACTAAAGAGACTGGAATATGAAGAGAAGAGGACCTGAATAGAAAGATGAGTAATAACAAATAGTAGTAACAATAAATGTGTTACTTTAAAGAGCATTCGTTCTTAGATGAGGTCAGTGATCACTAAGGCTGAAAAGAATCAGAAGAAAAAAGCAAAGGTTGCCTAGAATTGGCCCTTCTATAACATACTAAAATTAACTGAAAGACATTCTATATGCCTTTGTATTAAATACTGTTTTTTTTTGGTAAAAATCTGTTACAAATTATACTAATTTGGGGCAAGAAACTATGGGGCAAATTCACTAAAGTGCGGAAATTCGCTAGCAATTCCTTCGCCGCAATTCACTGCACTTCGGCAGACGTATTTTTGTCAGTCTGCCGATAATTCACTAAAATGAGAATTAGCGCTCAGGGAGGCGAAAAGTAGTGAAGTTGCACTACCGTTACTGCAAAGCGCATTTACGCTAGTGATGCCTAATTTGCATACGGCACACAGTTAAAAGTATAATAGAAGTTTGTTACAGCTACTACATTACACTACACAATCACAGGAAGCCTTTAATAAATAAAATAAAGTTGTCCTATTGCCTTAAAAACATGTGCCCACTGTATAGTTGAGTTGCCTTATGTTAGGAAATATAGGGGGGAAATGAGGATGACCCCCCCCAAAAAAATTTCGCTATTTTTCAGACTCTCACACGACACAAAGTAAAGGATGCCAGCTTTTTTTGGGGACTTAGAAGAAAAGGTTTTTTTCAAACTCTGCTCTGACCTGGCGAAGTAAAGTCTAACGCAAGAGGTATCATTCAGTAAAATGATCATCTTAGTAAATTAGCGTAGTTATTAGTGTAGTTATGTCCCTTTGTCAGTGCGCAACCTCGCCTGGCGTAAGGGTGCAAAGTTGCGCTAGTCTATCTACTTCGCTAGTGAATTTTCACCAGGGACAATGTTAGTAAATCAGCGAAGTTGCGAAATTACATCACACTGGCAAATTAGCGCTAGCATTGGACACTTCACGCTATAGTTAATTTGCCCCTATGATTAAGGGATCATATCCCAAAACGCATTAGGCCTCTGTACAGTTACCTGCAGCAATAAATTCTGCCCAGAAGTGCTGTCTATACTGAGTATAGTGTGTGATACAGTGGGGACACTGGAGACTGAGCACCTGGCTAAGGGAGGAAAAAGCGGGATTTAAATATTTACCTTGGTTGATTATTATAATTTTTTGTTAAACTTGCAATGAAACCTTTGAAACAGTACAACAATAGGATTGAACAAACAAACTGAAAGTCAGAATGCAATTTTATAGAATATTTATTTCATATAATAAAATGTTTAAAAACTGTCAAGAACCCCAAATGAATAAATAATTTAGGAGCAATAACTAAGCAATTGTATATGTACAAAAAAGTACTCTCTCAACTAACTACAGGAGCAATTTTATAAGTCATAAATGCACAGTGAAATTAAAGGATATGCTATAAGAAGCAATATCTAATTATTGTATTTTGGTGGGTATTATAAACCAAGGTAAAAAGCAAGGGCATCTCAATAATATACATGATGGTTTTTAGGCTTAATACAGTAAAAATGTTATAATTAAGGGAGAGGCATAATTAAATTGAGCATTTTTTAAATATACAGATGCAGTCACTTGGATTTGTAAGTTAAATGCGTAGTGACTTAACTCATCTAGCCCATTTATCCCACTTAGCACAGAATATTGTGTCACAGCATCCCATCCAATTAAAGAGTTAACCATTGAAAACAATGGTGCTCTGGTATGCTAATGAAAAGGTTAAATGCATTAAATGAGTTAAGATAACTTTGGATAACACAGTTTCTTCAATTAGCACTGAGTCACGACGCATTTAGCTTACAAATCCAAGTGACTGCATCTGTATGATATTTACATCTAGATTTACTGTACCATGTCTGTCTGGTAGTACCTCACAGATCACTAGAGGAAATAGATACTTTGTTTTTGATCATATCTCTATAAGAAGTTCATATATTAGAGGTTCTCTGGTCTCGAAACCACTTGCATTTCAATCCCTTCTGTTTTATCTCTCATGGTGCCACCAAGTTTTGCCGAATTTCTATCCCTGCAATAAAAAAATTAAATACAATGGATCCATTTTTCATAGACAAATAGAATAAAATATTAGGAAGTCAAAAGAAGGCATTACACAATGTTTTTCACATTGTATTCACATTATAGCATTTGTGAATAGCTGAGACCATTTGCATTTGTAATAGCTGAGAGCCTTGTAATTTCTCTGTACCCATGTAAAATGACATCTCTATTTCAATCCCATTCTCTAGGGCAATAAGTGAGTTGTGGCATAAGCAGAAATAGCACAAAATCTAAAGTCAAATTTTCTTAAAAGTCAGAACACTCTGAGCAAGTTTTTTTCCCTCCAACAGTGTATGCAGAGTAAAGTTTCACTGGAGACTGGAGACACTGCTAACATACCCAATGAACCCTGAGACGGATGAATCAGCAGAGAGCAATGAGAGCTATTCAACCAAGTCTAACAGTGCAAAACTGTTAACTTCACCTTTTAATTTTAGGTTCAACTTTTAATTTTTATGTTGACCATGTGATCACTTGGTCCTCATCCTCCAACTCAAGAATAATAGCTAATGTTGGTGGCATCACTATTAGTTATTCATTAACAGATGCAATTCTATGTATATTGCTTAGATTATTGCAGGTTGTCTTTTTGCAAAATGTATGCTTTACACCTTATCAAAGTTGTCAACCCTCATAATCACAAAGCCATAACAGACAATTGTGATGCAAAGGAAGATTAGTGCAAAAGGGAATGCTGATATATTTACTTTAATTTATAAGGGTAAGTGTAAGTCGTCTCTAGGCAAAGTAAAGATGGCTCTGGGACGTAGGAATTAGTGCAAGTATGTATCTCTAGTTTTCTTAGACTTTTTCACATATCATATAGTACCATTAAATTGAAACTAAGGTAATATCAATACAAAAAAATGGGGTATGTGCTTAATCTGGTGGTTAGACTGTGTAGAGACATTTATAATAAGAAATGCATTTGAAGATTTGTTAATAGACTGTTAACATTATACCCTATTAAATGACATTATAGGTAGGGTTTTATGAAGGACTAATGTCAAACAAATTTACTCGCTTCTTAGTATTAAGTAGGAAGTTGGACAGTGGTGTTGCAGTAGATGACGTCTATACATTTTGCCCAAGCTTTTAATATAAAAGTTTGCTTTCCAAACTAAGACTTGTTATTCTTGGTTGTGCCTGTTATACATGGATAGAAACATAACTGCTGTGCTTTTTATACATGGATAGAAAAAATAACTATAGGACAGGGAGTAGTTGTCAATTGTGCATTCTGTTATTGGACTACAGTTATAAGTGGAGTGGCACAGGTCAAATGACACATCCTTGTGTTAGTCCACATATTGCATTTGTCCAGATCTGTTTTATGGCAGATAAAATTTAATGCTGATGAATGTAAGGCTGTAAATGTGCATGGATGTTTGGTCTAAAGAAATTGCTGTTTATGCTGTTAATGTGTTTTATTACATTCCAATATTAAGCTTTTGCTTTTAAGACTGGATGAAGCGATTATATGGACAATATTATTTGAAAAAACGATAAGCTTTATAAATCATAATAAAAAAATACTGGAGGAAGCTACAACTTCACATCCCATTTACAGGTTCAAAACCTAGATGTTCAGAGCAAGAAATAAAATAGCGGGAATGGAGTTAATTTTGAATAGTATGAACTGCTAAGAATGATTGTTTGCATAAAAACTATTGATTATTAGGTGAATAGCACAATAATATCTATCACAGCTTCAATTGTGATAGCTGAAAGGCAGTTATTTAAGAAACACTTTTTTTATTAACTTATATGGGTATCGTTAATCTTGACAGTTTATGACTGCAATTTTTTTACCATTGTGACATTCCTAATATATATATATTATATTGCATGTCTCTTATAGCTTTTGAATATGTACATGCCTTGTTGACATGCACTTGTGTGTGTGTATTTCTTTTTTCTGTGAAATCTCATAGCTCAAAACTGTTGACATGGAAAGAGCTGCTGTTTTACTGATCTAAGCCATTTAGAGTGTTTATTAATCCATATGTACAATCTGACAACACATTTTCATCTACAGAGTCATCTAAAATATTAATGCCAGAACTTAGTGCACCTACATAGTTTTCTTGTTAATCAAAACAAAATTAAGCTTTTACCTGGATAAGCGACAGTGTCTGTTGCTGAATACACAGTAAATGATTGGATTAATGGCACTGTTTAAAAATGGTAAATGCTGAATAATAACAGATGCATAGAAACGTTCTTTGGTTTCAGGGAGCATTTCGAAGTTGTCCAATATATCAAAAAGAAAGTATGGACTCCAACAAAGTATAAAAGCTGTGGTAAAAAAAAATATATGTAAATTAATGATCTAGAATTTGTATACATTATAATGTTAATAAAAAAATTCTGTTACTTCCTATTGCTACCTGGTACTAGCATCTTTAGGGCTCATCTACTATGCTATTTACTTTTAATCCCTTTTCAGCTTTTATGAAAAACATAGTTATTCAGTCTTTTACAATTAGTTTTTCCAGTATAATCATTTATGTGCACATTAAAATGTACAGTATCTGTTACAAATTTGCTAATTTCTTTTGCCTTTTCATTCATCTTGAGTAGTAAATTTCTATAGGACTGGTAATTTGATTCATAGTCTAAAGCAAAAAATAAACAGAGTTTGGAAGAGTACAGAAAATAAGATATTTTACAGAATATCCTGCAACAATTAAATAAGAAGGTACTGTACAATGGCAAAAGTTTTAGAGAAATATTCAATTTACCCCAGAAAAATAGTACCAGAGTAGAAGGGGTAGCTTTATCAAAATGTGAGTTTAGAGCTTAATAAATAAAAAAATCACCCAAGTTGTATTAATTTCTATGGGATTTTCATAATTCTATTTATCAATATGGTCTAAACTACCCATAAGAATGAATAGAACATGGGTGAGTTTCTATTTATTAATTAATGTATGTAATATAAATGCCAATTGTCAGATATGGGATAGAACAGTAGAAGGTTCCCATTGTGCCTTTCAAAGACATTTTTTGATATAATTATTTGACTAACAGGACAAGCTAAATAAATTAATAAATATAAACTAAGGTTTGCATATGTGTTACATAATCTAACCATGGCTAGTGCTGCCATGTCTTCATGAAACTAAATGAAATGTGATTAGAATGCATACATACAAGATGTTGCTTCAAGCAGCTGCTCAGCTACTCTTGGTTGCTATAGCAATGCAAATTTAAAAAACCAAGAGCTCTCACTTAATCTGCTACATGATGGATAAACAGAACTGTTGTTTTGCTTTACAAAATATTGGTTGCCCATTACAGTGTGATCAGATCAACCAAGGTATTATTTATTTGACAAATCCAACAGAAATAGAGAAATTAGAATTCTACAAGTTATTCCCATATGTTGCATCACATTTCCCCAGAAATGTTTTATTTTGCTATTTATCTTATTAAATACCAAAGGGGTATAATATGGCATAACTGGCACAATTATAAAGAAAATTACACCAAGGGGCAGCTTTATCAAGGGTCAAATTGAAAAATTAAATTTTTATATACGAATTTGGAGAAAATTTTAGTGTACTTTGACTAGGGAATAGTCCAAATTCGAATTCAAATGTAATAACTCTATTGACTTAATAAAGTCAGTAGAGTTGTTATAATGCCCTACACAAGTCCACTGTAAAATGTTCCATATGTTAGAAAATGTATGGAGGAAACAGGTTATAAATATACAAAAATATTTTTTAGGACATTTGCAGCCTATCAGCCTGAAAAAAGAAGAGACACCAGTGTTTTTTGAACTTAGAAGTTTTTCCAATCTCGGTATATGATCTAAGTAACTGGAGATTGAGGTCTATAGACTGCATTGAACTTCACCTGGTCTGAGCGGTGAAGGCAAGTCTGCCGAAAGAGGTAACATTCAGCAAAATCTGCATTTTATTGAAGTTGTGTAGTAACGTCCATTCGAAGAGTGCGAATGACTGCTATCGACTATCTCTTTCGCTAGAGAAGGGACGCCTGTGTCATTAGTAAATTGTGATGTTCCTGTGGGTGGTAATGCTGGCAAATAGTTGCCAGCGATAGTCACTTCGCCCTTTAGTTAATCTACCCCTTACTTTTTTGGCTTGTGTATGTTATGGGATATTTATCTTCCCTTATTGTTGTCAGCTCCCTAATAATCTTATGGTTTATTTTCAAAAGCCGACATGTTTTGATGATGGGTGGGAGGGAGGAAACAAGCTCTAGTTTCCCACTATAATAAATATAACCATGTGTTTTCCATGTCTTCATATTTCATCTCTTAAATTTCATACGACCGTCCATCTCCCCCCCTCAAGTTTATAGTCAACTTCACCCTCTTGCACTTCTAGGGTCATTTGTCAGATCCTAATCTAAGAACAGCATCCTAATTTTAAGACCTGCTCTTCCTCACCACAAACAATCCTCAAGATCAAATTCACAAATATTGTGTCACCTTCAAGTTATAATCCTATCCACATTTAAATGAGGTCATTATATTTTCATTAATCTGTTCCTGACTGTGCTGATTTTACCAGCACATTCCAATCTACAGTACTGGTATCGAATACACTATTTGGAAACCCTTTATCCAGAAAGTTCTGCATTACAAAAAGGCCATCTCCCATAGACTTCATTTTATCCAAATAATCCAAATTTCCCAAAATGATTTTCTTTTTTCTCTGTGATACTAAAATAGTACCTTGTACATGATCCAAGCTAAAATATAATTAATCCTCATTGGTAGCAAAACCTTCCTATTGTGGGGACTTAAGGTATGAAGATCCAAACTACAGAAAGTTCCTTTATCCGGAAAACTATAGTTCTAAACATTCAGCATAACCGGTCCAATACCTGTATTATGTACCAATTTATGGTATATAAACTTTTGCTTTTGCTTAGAGATGAGGATGAGTTGGCACTGGAACTTGAAATTAGAATAAAGATTTTTTTAATGAGCTGAAAAATGGTTGTAAGCATTGAACATGGTGTTGGAGAAGTAGTAGCACTATATAGAGAATTGTCACATTCAAGTAGAGAGTAGTTCCTGGCTATATGAACTTTGAAAAATTGACACCTGGTACAGTACACTGGCATTAGGAAGAAGGTGGCCAAAAACAGATTGTCTATTAAATTATGCTTTCAGTATTAATATTAACTACATTTAATTTTATTGTGTGAATACAATCATTGTTAAGAATCAATCAATTAATATAGGCAATACAAATTAAAATTATTTTGTTGGAGTACCACCGGTTTTCCTTTACAAATACTGTACACACAAATTACTAAAGATCTAGGGGCAAATTTATTATGTGACATTGAATTTTAAGGGAATTAAAATCCTTCGAAGGATTTTACCGCAATTTGATCGAACGATCGATAGTAAATATCAAACGATTCAAACTATTTTAACCATTCGATTGAATTTTTTTATTCGATCAAAAAAGTTAAAACCAATTTGGTAGGTTTAATCTGGCGAACTAGGCAGTCGAATAAAAAATTAAAGGGCAAGTTATTAGACTGTCGAATATTCAAATAGAATTTTATTTGAATCATTCAATTCGATTGAATTTTCAAAATTCGATGGTCGAAGTGGTCTTCAAAAATATTCAAACATTCAAATCTTTTTGAAAATTCGATCGAATTTCGACTCATTCATGTGAATTTAGGAAATCTGCCCCCTAATATATGCATTTTGGTTTCTGGTTGGAAGATGCTGAAATCTTTAACAAAAATAAGGTTACATGGTTAGAAATATTTTTTAAGAAAGGAAATCAGAATTGTTTGATGGGAGTTTGGAAATTTCTGGATAACAGGTCTCCAGATAATGGATGCTATACCTGTACTACTTTATTAGATAGGTACATTTGCATAATTCAGAACGTTATGGATAACAGGTCTCCAGATAATGGATCCAATGCCTGTACTAGTTTATTATATAGGTACAGCCATTTATATGGTGAAGCTAATATGCTTGAAAGCCATGGCAGGTACAGTATGATAAACCAGGTTAGTGTTAATAGGACTAATTATTGGCCTTGGAGCCATTTAAAATATATGACCTTGTATCCCATATTCACAATATAAAAGCATTTTCTTTTTTGGAGGAAGCTACCAAGCACCTGGTACCCAAAATGAATGTAAAGGCAGTGTGATTGTATATATTTTGCTAAAAGAAAGGTAAAAGGCATGCTATAACATTATCCTCAACTAGTGATGGGCGAATTTATTCACCAGGGCCGAATTCACGGCAAATTCCCGCGATTCGGCGCTGGCGAATAAATTTGCTAATCACCAGCG
Organism: Xenopus borealis; assembly: GCA_024363595.1. Lineage (NCBI taxonomy): Eukaryota > Metazoa > Chordata > Amphibia > Anura > Pipidae > Xenopus > Xenopus borealis. The sequence continues at coordinate 62,466,083 of CM044441.1, read as the reverse complement.
AAATTTCGCCAAGTGAAATTTCGGCAAAAAAACGAGTCGTCATTAACGACGCGACGCGCGCCAAAGTTGACGCGACGCGCGTCAAAAGCGTCCCGCGACTCGTTTCGCAAATTTTTCGCCAATTCGTGAATTTCTCTAGAAATTCGCGAATTTTTCGGTGAAGCGAATCGCGGGAGATTCGGCCATCACTATCCTCAACATCTATAGGAGGCATACACACCTATTAATTACATGCATGGGATAGCATACACATTTTTAAGTTGTATTATGCTTGCTTTTCTATCTGGATTAAAATCTATTGATATATTTGAACGTGACAGTGTCAATTGTGCCATTCTAATATATATATTAAGTAATACAAAATATCACTGTCTCTGAGATTGCATAGTATATGATTTTATTAATATTGTTAATACAGATATAGGAAATGTTTGCACTTTCTTGACATTAAAAAAATGTTACTTACCAAGAATAACCACAATGCTGTATTTAATAGCTTTCATTTTGGCTTTGGAAATTAGACCTCGATGACTGTAACTAGTGCAAAAATTTCCATCTAAAAGAACATATATATATATATATTTTGTTTTGGTATGAAAAGACATAATACAAACAAACATAATAACCACTTTAAACTCACATGTCTTGTGCACAGTACATCATGTTGCCCCTAGGTTAGAAGTTATACGTCTATGTGGGCTAAAAAAATTTTTAGGGCACCAACTTCATCATCCTAGATGCTAAAACACCACTTATTGTAATCCCATATTTCTTAAAAGATCTAAGAGAGATATAGGGGCAGATTCACTAAAGCTAGTGCTAATTCGCCAGCGTGACGTCATTTCGCAACTTCGCAAATTCACTAACACGGACTCTGGCGAATTTTCACCAGGCAAAGTTGCGCACTGACAAATTCAAAAGATTAACTTTTTCCTCAACGTTGGCACTTACGCTAGACATTACTTCGCCTGGTCAGACCAGGCAAAGTTCAATACAATAGATAGGAGGTTGAAAAAAATAAGTAAATTTTTTTCTAAGTCCCAAAAAAAAGTCTGGCGTATTTTAGCATAGGAGGGTGATAGTCTGAAAAAGATCGATAATTTTTTTGGGGGGTTACCCTTCTTCCCCCCTACATTTCCTAACATACTGTATGGAAACTCAACTGTACAGGGGGCACATGTAGGGCAATAGGACAACTTTATATAATTTATTAAAGGTTTCCTGGGCTTGTGTAGTGGAATGTAGTGGCTGTATCATATACGTACTTCTAGTATAAGTTAAAGTTCCCGCCGTATGCAAATTAGGCTTCGCTAGTGTAACAGCAATCTGCCTAGTGAAGTAACATCAGCACAACTACGCTACTGTTCACCGACCTGAGCGTAAATTTGCACTTTAGTGGATTTGCGTAGCGCTGTCGAAAATTCGCCTGGCGAAGTGCGGCAAACGCTAGCGAAGCCTACGCTGGCGAATTTTAGGATCTTAGTGAATCTGCCCCATAGGACTTCTTATATTTATTTAGGAGATTTGAATGATTTCAGAAGTTTATGCACAATCTATCCTCCATTAATTTTAACAAGCTGTCCAACCTTCTGATGAAAAGCAGTCCATTAACATGATGCTACCAGCACCTCTTCACTATTAGTATAGATCAGTTACATAAAGACCTCTATATAACACTGTCCTGTATGAGGGAGTAGCATCAAATAAGCCTCAAATAATTCAAAAGAAATCCGGAGAAAACTGGATATACCAAATACTGCAAGAGAACCTCTCTGCTAAAAACTTAAGGCTTGGGCAAAAGTTCAGAAGGAAAGTGATCCCAAACGTATACCTATCACATTTTTGGCTTGAAATCTTCTTTTTGTGCACTGTGAATTTGAAGTGACTGTCATTGGTGGCATCAAGAAGTATTGGTATTATTTCCACATTTGATTTTCTGCTGGTGGAGAAAATGGCACATGACATTAAGCTAAATCTAAAACTGTTTTCTGTTGAGAAAAATCCCCCAGTAATTATTTTACTGAGAACATTAGTTTTTGGTAGAGATTTTTCATCCTAACAGAGCAGCAACTATCCTTGTTCAATAACATAGTTATTTGACCCAGCAGACTGACTATGTGCTACTTCCTTGCTCACTAGCTGAGACTCCTTACCAGGAAATATTTTCATCCAAATGGTTTCACCACACACAAGATTGTCCTGGTAGCCCTGTTTATGTTGTTGTCAGCATCCCACAAAAGTTAAGTACAGGTGCATTACTAGATTTTACAGAAACCTATTTTAGGGCCCTTTTCTCCCCCACACTGCCTCATGTAAAATAGTTGTAGTTCAACAAAAGGCATTGTGTGGTTCAGTTCCTACTATGACACTACAACTTGACAGCCTTGACCAGATCAATAGCTGTGGAGGAAATAAGTAGCAGCTTTCTGCATAGGGACAAGGGGAAAAAAAGAAAAAGACAAATATGCACCTGTCCCATGGTAATTTTATTTTAAAATGTATGTTTTTTACAGATAAGAGTTCCAAAATAAAAGGCTCTATATAAATACCATATTTAATTTCTGTATCTGTATATTATAAGATATTTATTATGTTGTATATGCATGCTTTGTGCATTTTTGGAAAACCACAGGGCATCGAATTCTGTTCATCTGGCAGCAGTTCTAAATGCGTCAGAGTGAATAGCATCCTTCTGAGCAAGATTATCTTTGCAATGTGGGCTATTGGATTAAAAAACTATTTTCCAGTACATTTTTCATGTTGTTCAAGAAACTAACAAATTAAAATGCCATCTGTCTATATCTTTAACCATATGGGCCTTTACTTTATAGACTTACTTTTTCCTATAAGGTTTAGATTAAATGGTTTAAAGGCACTGACATACCCCATTTGCTACACAAGTCTGTAACCCAGGTAATAACAGGATTAGAATGACCTGGTTTACAAGGTTTTACAAGGTAGTTAACCTTAACGGGATTCTTTCATGATTTTTATGGTGTAGTTTCTAAATTACATTGTTGACACTTCAAACAATTCATGCTACCATGTAAAATTTTATTCCTGAACCAAGTATATTTTTTTAGTTGTAATATTGGTGTGTAGGCAGCCATCTCAGGTCATTTTGCCTGGTCATGTGCTTTCAGAACGAGCCAGTGCTGCACTATGGATCTCCTTTTGACAGAATATTGTTTCTTTTATCGAGTCGCAGTGGGACATGGATTTTTACTGTTGTTCTTACATCTACCAGGGAGCTGTTATCTGGATACCTTTCCATTGTTCTGCTGATAGCCCATCATAGCTGGGGGGGAAGAGAGGGGGGCGATAACACTCCAACTTGAAGTGCAACATATAGTGTGATTGAAGTTTATCAGAGCACAAGTCACATGACTGGGGGCACCTGGGAAGCAGATGATAAGTCTAGCCCTAGTCAGATTTCAAAATGAAATATAAAAAAAAAACAGTTTGCTCTTTTGAAAAACAGATTTCAGTGCAGAAGTCTGCTGGAGCACCATTATTAACTGATACATTTATGTTTCCCCATGACAGTATCCCTTTAGCATCAATTTTAGTATACATTTAAATATTTGCTTTTATTTGATCTGCAGTTTTCAGCCTCTGATGGGTAGGGCTCAATTACTCTAGTAACCAGGCAGCAGTTAGCATCAGTACATAATACAGTTCTGAATAGCCCTAAAAATATGCTGGATAGAAACCCAAGCAATGAAAGATAGAATAACAATAAAAACTATATATACAATAGTGTTGTATATATCTCTTTGACTGGGGTCTCAACAAAATCAGTTTGATTAAACTTGAACTAGACAAGGGATTCAGAAGTATCATGTGTGGGTTACTGTGTAATCCATGGCAAATATGACTTTATACCATAAAATGGCCTCTATCAATAATTTTCATTTAATTCCAGCAAAATAGAGGTCAAGTGGGGAACTGCACCTGCTGCAATTGTTTACTTAAAGGTGAACCACCCGTATAGTAAAATATACAGAGTACAATTCATTTTACAAGATGAACATACATTAATTTCAATTTTGGTTGATTGTCAATAAAACACAGACACAGACCTGCTTGGATGTTTGTCTACTGTCATGGGCCTCATTTATGTGTGACCCATACACTAAGCGGTGCAAATAAAAAAAAACTGTAGATCTTAAAATCACTATAAGCCTTGGCTATTGTACTTATGAACGTTATTCAAATCGCTCTTGAATGCATGAATGGAATCAATGCCCTTTGTATAGATGGCCAAATGTTCCAAAACCGTGCTCTTCATCTTATGCTGGATTTTTTTTATCTAGTGCAATATGCAGTGGGCAGTCAAACCCCAACAAAAAGCTCATTGCATGAACACTAATGGGCATGCTCTTGTATTTCTGCACAAGCTCATAAATGTAGATGTAATAGGGCTCAGTAAATGATCCCTAAGAAATCAAAACATTCCATTCAAGTACAGCTATGTGATCTATTATTATCTATTACTAGATAATTGGCACTTGGGCAATGACCCACAACAACCAATCACTGATTAGTTGTTTTGAAGTGAGCTACAGGAAGAAAAGTGAAATCAAAGGCTGATTGTTTGCTATGGCATAGTGTGTCTCATATGGGCACATTTATCAGACATCGAGTTGGTGTTTTGTTCTTGATCTGAGAAAATACAATATTTTCTGAAACTTCAACTTGTCTGAATTGTTAAGAAGAACTAGTCAAGTAAAAGGTGGTGAGGTTCCATTGAAGTTAATGGGAAATAACTTTATTATTAAAACTTTTGAGATTTCCAGCCTCTTGAATGAATATAATGAAGTGATTCTCATGAAAGAATGCAATCATGAATCTTCTGTCACATTCTGTTTGTGGAAAAACAGGTAGGGGTAAATTTATCAAAGAGTGAAACTCCTTGCTCTCCATTAATTTCTATGGGATTTGTAAAGGTGTATTTATCAAAGGGTGAACTTTCACTTCACCCATTGATAAATATACCTTGCAAAATCCCATAGAAATGAATGTAGAGCGGCGAAATTTCACTCTAGTGGCAGAACTTCACTCTTTGATAAATGTACCCCTTAATGTGTGTTTTGTTGCTTTTTTATGCAGTTGCATTTTCTTCTTAATTAGCAAATAAAATAGGCCTCCCGGTGTTCAATTTAAAAATGTGTATTATTGACTGACTGATTTATATTGGTAATAAGCCTGTATATTATTAATAAGCCTGTATAATGTTGGACAAGTATGGGACCTATTATCCAGAGTGTTCAGGACCTAGCGTTTACTGGAAAACAGATGTTTCTGCAGTTTGGATCACAGACCTTAAAGGGGAACTATTGCAAAATGAAAATATAATTTAAGCTTCAGCATACTGAAATAAGAAGTTTTCTAAATATAATCAATTAAAAATGATTTACTGTTTCTGAAATAATGAAGTTTATCTTCATTATCCCTCTCTCTGCATTTGTTTCTCTTCATTCTGTCGACAGTAGTTGGGTGTCAGATATTCATTTACAGTTGTATTGTATTGTACAACTTTATTTGTAAAGCGTTGTTAATGAGCCACATCTTTATACAGTGCATACAAATACAATATACAGATGCAGCCACTTGGATTTGTGTGTTAAATGCATCATGACTCAGGGCTAATTGAAGAAATTGTGCTATCTAAAGTTATCTTAACTCATTTAATGCATTTAACTTTTTAATTAGCATACCAAAGCACCATTGTTCACAATGATGAACACTTTAATTAGATGGGATGCTGTGATGCTGTGATGCAATTTTCTGTGTTAAATGAGACAAGTGTGAAGTCTGAGTTTAGTTATTCTGTGTCAAACACACAATCCAAAAGTGGCTTCCTCTGTATATAAAAGTATACACGGGGGAGACAAATCACATAATAAATATATACAGAATCATAGGACAAAGAGCTTTGCTATGTGGTAAGAGAGATATTGGGAAGGAAGTCCCTGCCCCATAGAGCTTACAGTCTAAGTTAGATCCAATATATCTTCTAGGGGGGCTCCTTTTGCCCTGAAGATGTATTAGAGCTCACTCTGTTAAAATCACCTTACATCATGTCTCTCTACATTAAGAATTTGTGCAAAAGGCAGTTATTTTGTTTGTACTGGAATCAGTTATTTGAATAAGCTTTAATTCATCTGCTAGGAAAGGAAGCCCCCATATAAGATATATTGGCATCAACTGTCAACGACTATCTAACACCCAACTGCTGCAAGAAGACAGAGTGAAGAGAAACAGATGCTGAGAGAGGGATAAGGAAGATACACTTCCTTATTGCAGAAATGATGAAGAATATTATTATTATCATTAATATTAACATGTATTTATATAGCACCAACATATTGAGCTGCGCTGAGAATATTTAATTTGTGCTAAGTGCACAAAATGTATTAATGTCCTTAAAAGAACAGTTCAGTGTAAAAATAAAAAACTAAGTAAATAGGGTGTGCAAAATAAAAAATGTTTCTAATATAGTTAGTTACACAAAAATTTTATCTCAATGGCTGGAGTGAGGGGATATCTAACACAACAGAACAGAACACAAATTCCTGCTTTTCAGCTCTCTAGTGAGTGAGTCAGTGACTTTAAGGGGAGCCTCATGGGACATGGGACTGTTCAATGAGTTTGATTGTTAGCATACAGGATGGATTCAAAAGGAAACGGTAATGATCCATGTGCCCCCCCTCAATTCACTGATTAGAGCACCTTCATCAAAACATCAGCCTTGTGGGAAGAGAACAAACGAAACTTGGGGTTCACGATCCGAATAGTCCAATAGATATATCCAAAAAGAAAAATATATTTCTAGAACTGCCGCTGTGCACCACTGCAGACCCTGCCCAAAATGAAGTCTTTGCAATATCCCACCTATCAATTCAACGTAGCTACAACACAGACACAATGCCGATGGTAATATACTTGGTTGTGGGGCCAACAAGGAAATATTATCGTGTCCAAAAGTGTATACAGGGGCCACAGGTGAGCCAGAGGAAAAGGCAGCACTGGTTTGCTGTACCATTGATGATGTGTGTCTCAGGGTACCCCTGCTGTTTTCAATATTGTGCTCAGGTACTGATTGGCAGAAACGGCAGGAGGAGCATAAGCTATAGTTAGCGTTTGTGCAGCAGTTAGACTCTCCTGCCCATCACCAAGGATTGTGTAGATAACGGTGACCAGCAGAGCCAAGGGAGTGTGACAGCTGGAGCGCAATCGGCAACAGAGCACTATTGCTAGTAGCAGTGATTGACAGCGGCACAGTGTGTCCCTGGATCAGTAGGCTTCTCGGCACGAAGCGTAATGGCTGTGAAACCTTGGCACAAATTTCAAAAACCTGATGATCCCATCTCAGATAATGCCAAATAACAACGTGGTCTGCAGTAGCACTGTTTGATCAGTTTATATGTGTTCCACCACGAAGAGAATAGAAACCATAATGGTCCAGATGTCCCCACAAGATGTATGAAAAATCCAAGCAGGCCGTGTGCTGGGGTTGAACGGAATGGCACTGGTTCGCAGTAATAAACATTCAGCCTTTAGTCCATAGGCCAGTTACAGAAACAATAGTCTTTAGGTATGAACAAACTTCAAAATAGTAGTAGAGAGAAACGGGTGCAGTCCAGGTTACTAGAACCTAGTACCAATATACAAAAAGCTGCAGGCATGGACCGCACACGCTGAACTTGGGTAATACCTGGGTGCTCATGCATACAAGATTCATATTAGGTAAAAGGTGATGGCACTCACAGGATTTGGAAACAAAACCAAAAATGCAGATAAAAATAAAAAAAAGTTTATTGATCCAACATTTTGGTCCCACACAAGGACCTTTGTCAAGGAAACACGGTGCTGTGACTGAAAACATAATTTATACCCAAAATGAGGCTAAGTGATCATGAGACATACCCCCATTACTGACATCATAATAATGGCACACAGTGAAGTTAAAACACCTGGTTATAACACTGAGCCCTGTATGTTGTCAGCCCTTAAAAAGGCCAGCACTAGTATCCAATTGCCCCTGCATAGAAGACCAAGGCATCAAGGTACCACTTACTGTCTGTCATCAGGACAGTTTACCATCAAAAGATAAAGGGATAATGACTCAATCATCTACAAGAATGCAACTGAAATCAATGAAACGATTATCGGAGTTGCCTGTTGTGGAAGGCCCATTACGAGTAGTGGGACAGGAACAATCACTTGCAAAAGAACAAGGGCATTGCCAATTGGAAGATCCACCTATTTCAGAAGTTTCCCCTGAGACAGGAAGTGAACCAGAGCGAAAAGTGATATCCCAGAACACAAATTTGACAAATTTGCCGACTGGGGTTAGGCAATCCAGCCTAGTGAGAAGGCCAAAATTTTTTTTTACATATGAGACTCTTGGCCAGCCATCAATACTCCCACAACCCACAGTTAAGATGACTCACACTCAACCTAATGTGACTTGGTGGAATGTTCTACCCTATGTTCCACACATAGAACCTTACTTTCTGTACATGCAATTGCCAAATCCACATGATGTACCTGTTTATTGAATGCTGAATACAATAGTTGTTTTTTGTACTGTTTGATAGGCATGTTATAATTTTTGTCAGGGAGTGTGTGACCCCAGTAAATATGAGGTCAAATTTACACAAATAAATAAATATATATATATTATATACAGTATATATATATATATTTATATATTGTATTTATAATGTATAAATGTATACTGTATACTGCAGCAGACTATAGCCAGGTTCTGTGTAGTATAGTAATAGTAATCTATTCACACTCCCACCAATAGGGGTTACCCTTAAGCCCACAATGTGAGAGAGCACACCAGTGACATTGGCTCTGTGTTTCAACTCATTTTCTTTACAGGTCTGTTGTTTATGGCCTGTTTATCCACAAAATGTGACTGTACAGTAGGATTGTCTAAGGAACACTCACACTTCAGGATCAGGGCCTTCGCTAAGTGGAAGCTTCCAGCAGATGGTGTAGCATACCTACAACTCACAGGCTATGTTGCAAATAAAAACAGGAAAAGATAGACACCGGGAGATTCTTATGTTGAACCAAAATATAACAATTTATTTGTTCTAGACAGGATTACTCACATATGATGAAAGGTACATTCAGAAATAATATCAGAGGTTACACCTGGTGGATGACACAGCTGAGGATGTGACTCCATTAGGCATTTTAGTCAAGCAGCAACAGGAATCCCCGGAAAATATTCCTTTAAGTTGTCCGGAAACACATTATCCAGTAAATTCTGAATTATGGGAAAACTTTCTCCATAGACTCCATTTTAATCCTGTAATCTTTTTTTAAACCTTTTTCCCTGTAATAATTTCTACTAGATACCAACTAACTAATTAAGGCTTATTGGTGACAACACAATCCTATTGGATTTATTTAATATTTAAATTATTTTTAGTGTGATGATCCAAATAATGGGAACACCTCTTCTCTGGAAAACCCCAGGTCCCATTGCTGTATATTATTGTATATATTATTGTAAATGATTATCCTTATTTATTTTGCATGACACATCTGGTATATGTGGGATAAAAAAAAATCACTTACCAGTATAGTTGGAAATTATCACTGTGTGTGCTTTACTTTTTACCCATATTGTTCGTATTACAATGAAGTAAATCACACTATAAATTGAAAAAGATATGAAAATAATTAGGACTAGCAGTATGCAATTTGGCATCTCAACTATCTCTGCAGCTTCAAATGTATGCTTTTGAAAGTAAAAAAAGAGAAAAAACCTGCATGATTCATTTTAATGCTAACATTTTCACAGTGCATGGTCTCAGCTGTATTTAGCAACTAACCATTTCTTTGAAAAATAAAGGGTTTTCACAGTTTAAAGTTGTACATGCTCTGAAGCAGCATACATTACTGCATGTGAAAAAAATCTCTTGAATGGGAAATTGTTCTTTACCAGACACTGGTGCAAGATAAGACACCACACATCACCAGGCTTCACTGTGTAAAAAATGACATAAACATAGGCACAACATTTGTACATAGTTACATAGTTACATAGTTAAATTGGGTTGAAAAAAGACCGAGTCCATCAAGTTCAACCCCTCCAAATTAAAAACCCAGCATACATACACACACACATCTGCACTCTTTCAAACACAAACCATATATGCCCATAGCTATACTAACTGTAGAGTTTAGTATCAAAATAGCCTTTGATATTATGTCTGTCCAAAAAATCATCCAAACCCCTCTTAAAAGCATCAACAGAATGAGCCATCACAACATCACCCGGCAGTGCATTCCACAACCTCACCGTCCTGACTGTGAAGAACCACCTACGCTGCTTCAAATGAAAGTCCCTCTCTTCTAGTCTGAAGAGGTGGCCTCTGGTGCGGTGATCCTCTTTATGGGTAAACAGGTCCCCTGATATTTGTCTATAATGTCCTCTAATGTATTTGTAAAATGTAATCATGTCCCCTCACAAGCGCCTTTTTTCCAGAGAAAACAACCCCAACCTGGACAGTCTCCCCTCATAATTTAAGTCTTCCAGCCCCCTAACCAGTTTAGTTGCACATCTCTGCACTCTCTCCAGCTCATTTACATCCCTCCTAAGGACTGAAGTCCAAAACTTCACTGCATACTCCAGATGAGGCCTTACTAGGGATCTATAATGAGGTATAATTATGTTTTCATCCCTTGAGTTTATGCCCTTGCAAGACAGAACTTTATTTGCTTTAGTAGCTACAGAATGACACTGCCCAAAATTAGACAACTTGTTATCTATAAAAACCCCAAGATCCTTCTCACTTAAGGAAACTCCCAACACACTGCCATTTAGTGTATAACTTGCATTTATATTATTTTTGCCAAAGTGCATAACCTTGCATTTATCAACATTAAACCTCATTTTCCAGATTGCTGCCCAGTTTCCCAACTTAGACAAATCACTCTGCAAAGTGGCAGCATCCTGCAAGGAACCTATAGCTCTGCACAATTTAGTATCATCTGCAAAAATAGAAACCATACTTTCAATGCCCACATCCAGGTCATTAATATACAAGTTGAAAAGCAAGGGACCCAATATAGAGCCCTGCGGTACCCAACTAACAACACTGGTCCAATTAGAAAATGTTCCATTTTCCACCACTCTTTGTAGTCTATCTTTTAGCCAGTTCTCTATCCAGGTGCAAATGCTATGTTCAAGGCCAACATTCCTTAATTTAACCAGTAACCTTCTGTGTGGCACTGTATCGAATGCTTTAGCAAAGTCTAAGTAAATCACATCCACAGCCATCCCAGAATCGAGGTCCCTGCTTACCTTCTCATAAAAAGAAATTAAGTTAGTTTGGCAAGATCTATTACGCATAAAACCATGCTGGCACAAACTCATAGTATTGTTATTTGCTATGAAGTCCAGTATCCTATCCATAATTAATCCTTCAAAAAGCTTTCCTACCACCGTCGTCAGACTAACTGGCCTATAGTTTTGAGGCTGAGAATGGGATCCCACATTAGCAATTCGCCAGTCTCTCGGCACCATGCGAGACCTCAAAGAATCCTGAAAAATTAAGTATAGAGGTTTGGCAATCACAGAGCTAAGTTCGCTAAGTACCCTGGGGTGAATCCCATCTGGGCCTGGACCTTTGTTTATCTTAACATGTTTTTTCTTAGTGACTTTCACTAGAAGCAATGTAAAATAACCTTGGCAAATGTGGCGTTTGCGTTGAGTAAAATTTGCTATTTATTTTACACAACTTTTTACATCATTTTCTTTTCACCAAACTTGAATTCTGAAAATGCACCTCCTGTTGACTTCTGCAGAAGTTCACCAGTTTTTAGAGTATTTTTTTATTTGGTCGATTTTTCCAGTTTTATTTGATACATATTGAAAATTCTACTTTGGAAAGCTTGGATTCACATAACATAATTGCAGTTTTTTTCAGCAAAAAAGTCTACTTAATTTAAAAATGTGGTCTTTGATTTTAATAACTCTAACCCTTACTGTGACACAAATATGCCTTAGTTAAAGGGGTTGTTCACCTTTACAAAAATTCAGTTATTAGAGCAGATTATGTCATTTTAAATTAATATGTAATATATTTGTTTAAAAAAAATCTTAATAGTTTTTGAGATATTTACCTGGCAAGTGAGAATATTTTTCTATGGTAGGAGTTAGTTGAGGTACCATGGGAGGGTATCGCTGATCCCTTTTGTCACAGGGCTGCATCAGCATAACGAAAAACATTGCAACGCTAAGTACTGGCAGCAGGAGCTTCATATTCTACTGCGCATGTCCACATCCTAATGTCCTAATCTCCTAATTTGCATGTTTCCTCCGACTGCTTACCCTATTCCTGTTTTGGTAAGTACAACTAAACTTGAGCACTCTGCTGCTTTATCTGCTAACACTTTTCTAATGAAAGTCGATGCGGAGGTAGTGTAAATGTCTCTGAGAGAGACATTCTGAGGGAGGTGGGAGTACACTAAGGCATTTCTATTAGTGATCGCTCATACACAGTTCTGCTATATGTGCTTGGGGGGAGGCACTCTGACACAGTGGAATTATGTGGTCTGTGGTATATGCTAGGGAGGAGGTAGCACACTGTAAATTATGAAGCTTTCGTGCACTAGGCCAACATGTACTGTGCGCCAGGGAAGTGGCTAGGGGAGGGTTTGCTAATTTGTTTCAGTCTTGCTTTAGTTAGTGCACATGGCAGGCTGATTTATTCTTTTTGTGCTGTAAGAATATAAGATACAAACGCTACATGTATAGCTAGTGATGGGTGAATCTACCCAGTTTCGCTTCGCCGAAAAAATAGCCAATTTCCAGTGAAATTCGCAAATTGGCGAAAAAATTTGCGAAACAAGTCGCGGCACATTTTCGATGAGCGTGATGCTTCTTAGAGAATTGTGCATATTATGGTATGTTTTAAATGGCACATTAGGCTAACTTGAGACATATAAGGAGTGTAACACAGATCATCAGGCTTAGGTGAACAACCCCTTTAAAAAACTCACATTAAGTATGAAGTCATATTGTAGTCTGTATCAACTTTTGAGTCTTGTATATTTTTGCAATTGAATGCTTTAGAAGGGTTTGCTACTTTGTAAAAGTGTTAGGGGCAAATTTACTATTATTCCCGGAAATTAACTCGACCAAATTCGCAATTTGATCAACCATCGAATGCTTATCGAATTGTTTTAGGCTATCATTTTGCTCGCAATATGATTTCCCAATCGTTCGATTTCACAAAAAAATCATGAAATTTCCTTTCGAGAGTCCATATAATTCGTACAATTCAAACTATCGAACACTCCGATCTGGTATTCGAGCAGGACTTAATCTCAGAAGCCTATGGGGAGCTTCCCATAGGCCTCTATTACAATTAGGTAGGTTCAATCTGGCGAAGTAGGCAGTCGAAAAACTTTAAAATTTTGATTCCTTCGATCATTGAATGATCAAATTATCGAATATCCGATCATTCGATCTATTCGATATTCCATATTCGATGATTGAAGAGGTCAAATTTGCACATCCGATTTCACAAAAAATTCATACAATCGTAATTCGATCGAATTCAATTGAACTTCAATCATTTCACGTGAATTTCGTAAATCGCCCCCTTAGTGTTCAAGTTCTCTACAAGAAGCTGAAAGGCCAAAAATACAAAAAAAAAATCCAATACATGGTTAATGTATATTTTAATGACTCAGAATCAGGAGAAATCCAAAGAGCAACATGTATAGTATACTAATAGGTTTTATGTTGTACCTGTAAGGTAATATTTAAAGATAAAATCATATTTAACATTTTAGTCTTTTTATTACAGGCTTCATTTTGTAGCAGAAATGAACTCATTGCTGTACATTCTTCTAGTATGAACTGTTTAATGAGGTTCACCTCCTTGTCGTTGCTGCTGGCATAATAGATAAGTCCATTACACAAAGAATTAACTGGCAGTGAATCCTCCACAATGTTTCTGAAAATTCCAGGAGGAACATGTAAGTGTATGTTGAACTGTTCTCTTTATTTGAAGCTTTTTTCTTTAGCAGTTTAATATAGCAAATCTGAATTTAGAGCATGCCCTATTTCTTGATCTCATGTTAAACATAACTGCAAAAAAGTTATATATCTTATACATTTTTTAAAACAGTAAAATATATTAGGCATGATTAGTGAACATAGATGATCATTTGAAAAAGTGCAGAAATGTTCAATATTGAATTAAAAAAATTTTTTATCTTCTTGCTGTGACTGTGTGTTTCTTTGATCATGTTTTTCCAAAAATAATTATACAAAATAATTAAATACAATTTTACCATCTGTAAACAGCTAAGCTGCAGGTTTTGGAAAAAAAACACTATCCGCAAATGAGATGAGAACTGCGCCAAAAATTAAGCAACCTTAGCTTCCATTATCTCCAATTACACAAATAATAGGGAATGGTTTCTTATGTGTGTATAATGTTATATCTCTGCATACAAGCAACAGAAAGGTTTTTTACAGACATGGTCTGTATAAATAAATGTAATTTAATTTTCAAATATTCTTTATTATTTTTCTTTAAAATGTAGATTGGGTATAGAGTATAGTTACATGTATCATACATATATCTTTATACTGTATATGCGTTAGTATACCATTAGGGAAGGGAAAGGGAGGGATGTTAGTAGGGATAGGGGATCAAGGTGTAGGGATGAAGTAACAGAAAACAGAAAGGCACTTCCTTTATTATATCTAAGATTATATTACTCAACAATGAATTTGTAGTACAATCACATCAATTTGCAGAGACGCTCTAGGTCTGCTGGAAAGATATGTAGGAGAGCTATAGCTGGCATCATTGCTATTGAAATATTTAGGCTTATTGTAATAAGTCTCTTAATATCTTGCCACATAAGTACAACTTTGGGACATTCCCAGAATATATGCAATAAGGTACCAGTAGCACCACATTGTCTCGAGGATAGTGCAAATGTGTTGGGATAAATATCAGCTAGTTGACATGGGGTCAGATACCAGTTAAGGAATATTTTAATATAGTTTTCCAGATGATTGCCACATCTGGTACTTCAATTAATGTGATGAATCATTTTTTCCCAGTCAGTTGCTTCCAGCTGCAGTTTATTTTCCCAGGAGACCATTTGTTTACTTTTGGCCTCTGTTTGTGTTGATAATAAGAGCTTGTACAAAGAGGATACCATTCCTTTTAATGGATTGTTTTGGAGGCATATAGTTTCCACCCAAGTTTTTTGTGCCAGAGGGAAAGTGGCCTGTGTAAAGAGATAGTGGTGCACTTGCAGATATTTATAGTGATCTGTATTAGGTATCCCATATTGTTGCACCAAGTTGGGGAATGATTATATATTACCTTGTTGTATGATTGCTGCTATATTGCATATACCTTGTTGTTTCCAGATTCATAATGATAAATTCAGTATTGTTTTTTCCAGACTAGTTAATGGTTGTAGTTGGGATATCTTAAAAGCAAACATCTTATGTTTCCTGGTTCATTTCCAGACCAGAAGTAGGTCTTTGATAGTTTATAAAGTAAAATTCTGTTTATGTGCTTGGCAACTTGTTGGGACCAGATGAGTTCTGTGATATCCATTGGGCTTACAGCTTGTTTCTCAATATCAACCCAGTGTTTGTCTGGTATGGTTATTGTCCAATATAATATTGCCTCTAAGATTATTGCCTTTTGGTATGCCTGGAGACCAATACCCCCTGAGGATCTCAACCGGTATAAAGTGTCTTTGGCTACCCGTCTCCTCCCACCATGTCAATTCCAGTAACAGCTTCTGAATTGACAAAAAAAAATATATGGTAAAAGTAGCATTTTAACCACAGCTACTCATCCCAGCCATGATACATAAGTAATTTTAAAGGTATGGGATTGTAGCTTGCAGGTTGGTGGTCATGATGATGACATCATCTACATAAAGCCCAATTTTGTGTCTTTTCTCTGCAACCTTGATTCCCTCTATCAATATGTTCTGTCTTATTTTTGGGCTAGAATTTTCATGTTCAGATCAAATATAAGCAGGGATAGTGGGCAGCCCTGTCTTGTACCGTTTGTAAGAACGATATGATCTAGATATTGATCTATGGATATGACTGAATAGCCACTTTGGAGGGCTGAGTTAGGGTATTATCTTCTTTTAGGTTGTATAGTTTGGTATAATATTCTGTGAATGCATTAGCTATGTCTTTTGGATTATAAATAGTGTTATTTTTATGTGTGAGTTTGACTATTGAGGTACTGGATCGTTGCTGTTTGACCTGCTTGGCTAAGTAGTTTGAAGCCCTGTTACCCTTCTAATAATGTTCTAGATTGAGTGTTCTAAGGGCAGTCTCACATCTGGCCATGTCTAGTTGTTTCAGCTGATCTCTGAGTTCTTGTATTTGGGTCACACTTTGTCCAGTGGGATTCTTTTATTAAGAGCTGTTGGATTGACTAGCGTCTCCCAGAGGTCTTTTTTAATTTGGGCCTTTTGTTTTTTGATACTGCTGTTTTGTTGAATCAATAATCCTCTGATTGTGGCTTTATGGGCACACCATATGGTGGCCTGTGTGATATTTGGAGTAGCATTTGGAATATAATCTGTGAAGAAATCTTGAATTGCTTTTTGAATTATGTTGTGAATTTCTGGGTCTGTTAAAAGCATTGGTGCCAGTTTCCATCCCTGATTTCATGGTGCCCATATTTCATTGTTAATTATCAATGTTACCAGGCCATGGTCTGGCCATGCACTTTGGCCTATATTTATATTGGTGATTTGTTGTAAAGTGTTGAGTCTGCAAGAAACATGTCTATCCTAGAATATTCTTTATATGTGGGGGAATAATATGTGTAGTCCCTTGTGGTGGGGTAAAGGGTTTGCCATGTATCATATAGCCCTTCAGTAAGGAACAACCTTCTAAGTTTGGTGGCATTAGCTAGTTTCCATTTGTAGTACCCTCTAGTAATGTGCATGGAGTATGCCTGTTGGTAATATCAATGGTTGGATCTGGGGGGAGATAAGTCGCCTCCCATTATGAGAAAACCTTGTTTCATCTGATTCATCTTGGAGAGAACTTTATGCAAAAAGGTTATTTGTCCTTCATTGGGAACATGTACATTTACTAACGTATATTTGACATTTTTAATGCACCCTATCACAATAAGGGCTTTGCCAGTTAGGTTGTCCCAAACATCTGTTACCTCCAATCCTAAATCGTGCTTGGCTAAAATAGCCACATCAGCTACATTTTTTGGGGCGGAGGCCATTTGTATTACTGAATATTTGGTGTTATGCAGTTGTAATTGGTCACATTTCTTTAAAAGTGTTTCTTGCAACCAGATTAAGTCTGGCTTCTGGATTCTAGCTTCATTCCAGAGATTTGATCTCTTGTAAGGTGTAGTGATGGGCGAAACTCCCGCGTTTCACTTCGCCGAAAAATTCACGAATTTCCAGAGAAATTCGCGAATTGGCGAAAAATTTGCGAAACGAGTCGCACGTCGTTTCCGCCGCGCGTCGCGTCGTTTTCGGCGCCCGTTGCGTCGTTTTCTCGGCGCGTCACGTCAAACACGACGCGCGACTCGTTTTTGGCGGCGAATTTTTTTTGCCCATCACTATTAAGGTGTAATTAAGACCTCATACATTAAGTGACATACATTTCATAGACATTTTAGTATGTTGGCAACTATTATGGGAGGACCCAGCTGACTCTGCAACTAATTTTGATTAGAGATTGTACATACAGTTTTAACCTGTTTGGAAGTGCCTGTAAGAGTGTTAGTAAAGTGTAGAGAGAACATAGTAACCAGTAACTGGATAGCATAGTACAGATGCAGCCACTTGGATTAGTGTGTTAAATGCGTCATGACTCAGGGCTAATTGAAGGAACTGTTTTATCTAAAGTTATCTTAACTCATTTAATGCATTTAACCTTTTCATTAGCCTACCAAAGCACCATTGTTCATAATGATGAACACTTTAATTAGATGGGATGCTGTGACACAATATTCTTTGTTAAATGAGACAAGTTTGAAGTCTGAGTTTAGTTATTTTGTCTCAAACGCACAAAGTGGCTTGTTGTAACTCTTAGTTACATATATCTGGCTTTTGGTAATATATAAATAAACAGATGAACCTTCCATTGCTGTTTGTTCCAGCCTAATAATTAGATTCTCCTTTGGTTTCCTTCGTAACAGTGGGTTGAATATACAGATGCAGCCACTGGGATTGGTGAGTTAAATGCTTCGTGACTCAGGGCTAATTGAAGAAACTGTGTTATCTAAAGTTATCTTAACTCATTAAATGCATTATAACTTTTCATTAGCATACCAAAGCACCATTGTTTTCAATGGTGAACTCTTTAATTGGATGGGATGCTGTGACACAATATTCTGTGAGATAAATGGGATAGATGAGTTAAGTTTTTCTGTGTCAAATGTACAATCCAAAGTGGCTTCATCTGTATATTACTGCGAACTATACATATAGAACTAAAGTGTCCGTCAAATTATGAATAAAAATCTGCTCGTATATCTGCTCTAAACTCTGCCAGCATGTTTTTAAAAGCAGGTAGCGTGGCTGTTTCGGGAAATCCAAATTCAGTTCTGCATATATTTGGGATGTGTTCTGGGCTTACTGGCTCTGGCGCAGTTCTGTGCGTCTGTGCATTTGTATCTCCGCCATCTTGTTTTCCTTCCATGCAGTTGGCCAAATCTGGAGTTTTCTTACCATAGAACTCTGTTAGTTTTAGTGGTTGCTTCTTGCCCCTCTTTACCATGTTGTCGGAGTGTTACTGTAAGTAGCCTTTCTCTACTATTTGTGTTTTGTAATTATAGCCTTAACTTATAGGAGCTTTAACAGCACGCTGCTACTCCATCAAGGTCCAAGTCCTGCCTCCCATAAATGTAATTCTAACATATGCTGAAATTTAGTTTGAAAGAAAATTGTACAGTTTAATAAAACACAAAAAAAAATTCTGACTATTTGCACATATTTACACACTTACATACACATATAGACACATTTACACACTTTTTATAGCTGTACACACATATATATTTTTTTGGGAAAAAAAATTTTTTAGTTCTTCGTTTTATCAGTTTTCTGCTTATTATTCCGCTAAAAACTGTTGATTTCACAGCGTGACTATTGGATCTGACCACTAACCATGCTGTAGAATCAGTTATTTTGTTATTTCATTGATTTGCCAAATTGTGTTTGATTTTTATGAATTTATGCTTCCATTTTTTTTGCGTTGTTTGCACTTAGATCATTTAGAGTACAAACACATTTTTATCGATTTTGGATTTGTCAGAATGTGTACTTTACAAAACTATATGGTTTTGGGGGTCTTTCTACTGTTAGAGGGTCTTACATAGTATACATAGTTACACTGTTAAATTGGGTTGAAAAAAGACAAAGTCCAACAAGTTCAACCCCTCCAAATTAAAACCCAGCATACACACACACCCCTCCACTCTTTCACACAAACCATATATGTCCATAGCTATATTAACTGTAGAGTTTAATATTATATAGCCTTTGGTATTATGTCTGTCCAAAAAATCATCCAAGCCCCTTTTAAAAGCATTAACAGAATCAGCCATCACAACATCAACCGGCAGTACATTCCACAACCTCAATGTCCTCTCTGTGAAGAATTACCTACGCTGCTTCAAATGAAAGTCCGTTTCTCCTATTCTGAAGGGGTGGCCTCTGTTGTGGTGATCCTCTTTATGGGTAAAAACGTCCCCTGATATTTGTCTTTAATGTCCTCTAATGTATTTGTAAAGTGTAATCATGTCCCCTCGCAAATGCCTTTTTTCCAGAAAAAATAACCCCAACCTGGACAGTTTACCCTCATAATTTAAGTCTTCCATCCTTCTAAGTTTAGTTGCACGTCTCTGCACTCTCTCCAGCTCATTTACATCCCTCCTAAGGACTAGAATCTAAAACTGCACTGCATATTCTAGATGAGGTCTTACTAGGGTTCTATAAAGATGTTCAATTATGTTTTTATCTTGAGTTTATGCCCTGTTTTATGCAGGACAGAACCCTATTTGCTTTAGTAGCTACAGAATGACACTGCCCAGAATTAGACAACTTGTTATCTATAAAAACTCCAAGATCCTTCTCACTTAAGGAAACTCCCAACACACTGCCATTTAGTGTATAACTTGCATTTATCAACATTGAACCTCATTTTGTCCAGTTTCCCCACTTAGACAAATCACTCTGCAAAGTGGCAGCATCCTGCATGGAACCTATAGCTCTGCACAATTTAGTATCATCTGCAAAAATAGAAACCATACTTTCAATGTCCGAGGTCCCTGCTTACCTTCTCATTTATTTAAGTTAGTCTGGCAAGATCTATTATGCATAAAACCATGCTGGCACAAACTCATAGTATTATTATTTGCTATGAAGTCCAGTATCCAATCCTTTATTAATCCTTCGAAAAGCTTTCCTACCATCAACCTCAGTTCCTACCATCAACGTCAGACTAACTGGCCTATAGTTTTGAGGCAGAGAATGGGATCTCTTTTTGACTAGTGGCACCACATTAGCAATTTGCCAGTCTTTCGGCACCATGCCAGATCTCAATAAATCCAATAACAGAGCTAAGCTCATTAATTACCCTGGGATGAATCCCATCTGGCCCTGGACCTTTGCTTATCTTAACATGTTCTAGTCTCTTTTGGATTTTATCATGTGTTAACCATGCATTATTAGATGTATTATTAGAATTGGGACTATTAATAAGGAAACCTTCATTAGCTGGTTCCTCATTTGTGTAGACAGATGAAAAGTATGCATTCAGAATTTGAGCTTTTTGCTTGATCTCCTCAACCAGCTGACCCCCCTCTGATAATAAAGGTCCTACCCCTTCCTGTTTCTTTTTTTTTACTATTAACATACAGATGCAGTCACTTGGATTTGTAAGTTAAATGCGTAGTGACTCAGGGCTAATTGAAGAAACTGTGTTATCCAAAGTTAGCTTAACTCATTTAATGCATTTAACCTTTTCATTAGCATACCAAAGCACCATTGTTATCAATGGTGAACTCTTTAATTGGATGGGATGCTGTGACACAATATTCTGTGCTAAGTGGGATAAATGGGATAGATGAGTTAAGTCACGACGCATTTAACACACAAATCCAAGTGACTGCATCTGTATTTAAGAAATAATTTTGGATTCTTTTTACTGCTTACTGCTATATACTGTTCCATATCGATTTTAACTTCCCTGCTTTTTTGCATGATTTATTGGCCTCCTTGTACCTTATAAATGATTCGGCTGTCCCAGCTAACTTAAAAGTCTTAAAATCAAGTCTTTTCTTACCCACCTCAACACCAACAATTCTATTGAACCAAAAAAGTTTTGCTTTGCAATGACGTTCTATGCTTACAAGCAGAATAAACTAACATGTATATTTATCAGGCAGCTTTTAAAGACTTCCCATTTTTGTTCAGTGTTTAACCCTGTGAAAAGCATTTCCCACTTAATATGTTGCAGAGATGCCCTTACATTGTCAAAGTTTGCACGCCTGAAATTCAATGTTTTAGTTACTCCCTTATAGAGTTGCCTCTGCAATCTCAAAGGATCCATGCAATCTCAAAGGAGACCATGTTTTGATCACTATTCCCTAAATGCTCACCCACACAAATGCTTGGGCTCGTAATATTCAGTACAGTGGCTATGTTCACAGAAGGTGAATTGACAGCAGAGAAAATTCATATTTTTATTTTGGTATATCTATGCATATTGGGCATCAAATTGTTACATAGACCCTTGGGTGGGTTTAGGGTGTTGTATGTAAGAAATTGGGAGAGAAATGCAGGCAATTGCTATATTTTTAGCTGATTTTCAGAAATGTCATAAAAACCGCTGCCTTTAGCATTGCTTTGCAGAATGATAATTTGGAATAAAAGACATAATTACTCATGTTGGATTCCTCAGAATTTATTTCCAAAAATATATGGTTTTGGGGGCTTCTTTGTGCTGTTAGGAGGGTCTTGTGGCATATAAACACTGTAGGGGTTTTTGCTCACAGAAGGCAAATCGGCAGGGGAGAAAATTCAAATGCATATTTTTATTTGGGGTCCCCACATGCCAGCTGCTTTGGTATATCTATGCATATTGGGCATCAAACTATTTAGTAGACCTGTGCCATCAATATTTAGGGTGTTTTACAATTGTATGTAAGAAATTGGGTGAGAAAAATGTGGTCAATTGCAATATTTTTAGGTGATTTTCACAAATGTCATAAAAACTGCTGCATTTAGCATTGCTTTCCAGCATGGTGGTTTGGAGTAAAAAGACAATTACCCCTTTTAGATTTTTTAGAATGTGTACTTTCCAAAAATGTATGGTTTTTGGTGTCTATGTGCTGTTAGGAGGGTATTTTGGTGAATATTTCACAGTCATGAGTCATTCTTCACAGAAGGCTAAAAGACAGCTGAGTAAATTCAAATGCACCTATTTTATTTGGGGTCTGCACATGCCAGCTTCTTGGTATATCTATGCATATTGGGCATCAAACTGTTCAGTAGACCTGTGCGTCAATATTTAGGGTGTTTTACAATTTTATGTAAGAAATTCGGTAAAAAAAGGGGCCAATTGCAATATTTTTAGATGATTTTCAGAAATGTCATAAAAACCACTGCCTTTAGCATTGCTTTGCAGCATGGTGGTTTGGAGTAAAAAGACATAATTACCCATTTTAGATTTGTAAGAATGTGTACTTTCCAAAAATATATGGTTTGGGGGGTCTATGTGCTGTTTGAATGGTATTTTGATGAATAATACACAGTCATGGGTCATTCTTCACAGAAGGCTAAAAGACAGCCAGCTGATTTGGTACATCTATGCATATTGGGCATCAAACTGTTCAGTAGACCCTTTGTGTCAATATTATGTAAGAATTTTATGTAAGAAATTGGGTGAGATAAATGCAGGTAATTGCAATATTTTAGGTGATTTTCAGAAATGTAAAAACCGCTGCCTTTAGCATTGCTTTGCAGTTCAGTATTTTAGATTCGTCAGAATGTGTACTTTCCAAAAATATATGATTTGTAGGGGTCACCATAACTTTTGTAGTGTTTATTTATGTTTGGAAATTAATGTAAATGAAAGCCATCAAATAAGTATGCACAAGGTAGATTCTGGGTAGTGATGGGCGAATCTATCCCTTTTCGCTTTGCCGGAAAATTTGCGAATTTCCAGTGAAATTTGCGAATTGGTGAAAAATTTGCGAAACAAGTTGCGTCACATTTTTGATGCGGCGGGTCGTTTTCCACGCACGTTGCAACATTTTCGACACGTCACGTAATTTTCAGCACGCATCGTGTCATTTTCTTTTTTTACGCTAGCGAATTTTCGGCAGCCAAATTTTCACTGGTGTTTTGCGAATTTATACGCCGGCGGCGAATCGAGGGAAGTCAAGCTGTTCAGAGGACCCCACGCTTTCATATTTGGGGTCATTTGTCTTGATAACTAATGGTACTGTATGTTCAATATAAGATGCTGCAGGATGGAAGTTTTTAGATGATTTTTGGAAATGTCCCGAAAATTGCCATATTTAGGAAAGATTTGCGGCTTGGTACTTTGGGATAGAAAGACATGCATACCCAATTTAGATTCAGGGGAATGAGTGCTTTCCGAAAATATATGGTGTTCTGGGGTGAACGTGCTTTTTTTCTACCTTTGCCCAACCCAAAATGATGAAAAAGAGTTGAATAACAGAATAACAGAACTGATGGATGTGTGGGAGATATGATGCTGTAGATTGGAAGGATTGAGGTAATTTTTCAAAAAAATCACTAATTTCTATAAAAAAATATATCTTTAGGAAAGAATTGCAACTTGGTAATTTGGAGAACATAGCTATATTTAGCCATTTTTGGTTCTCTAGAATCTGTGCTTTCTAATAATGGGTAGTTTTCTAGGGTAAACCTGATGTTAGTGGAATGTTTGGCCTTGAAATCAGAAGTATGCCATTTTGTTGGAGCGGTGCTTTGGAAATTTGGTAGTGTACTGTTTGTAGATTTTGATCTATACGAGTGAGAAATCTCCATAAAACTATATATATTTGGTATTGCCGTGTTCAGGAGACATAGACCTTTCCAAATCAGCTGTGTTCTTGTACATAAAATAAATAATGTTTCTGATATATGTGATTGTGCTATGGGAAACATGATTTTTTTTCATTTTATTAGACACTTTCAATAAATATTCTAGCATATTTTGAAAGCTGAGGTTTTCCTGAAAAAAAAAAGCTATATTGTTTTCCTGGGTAAACTAAAAGACCCCCCAGGAAAGGCCCTTAAAGGGAAAGAGTTCAAAATGTTCAGCCGAATCGGCTGGCAGTGAAAAGGTTAAATGTTATGATTTTTCAGCAACAACACAACATTCTTAGAATTCATTGAAGCAACTTATTTATTGTTACTAAGTATTATTCAGTTTATAAGTTTCATAACGTAAGGTGCTAAAAACTTGTATTATAGAGGTAAACATTTAAATTTTCCTTTTTAATTTCCTTTTGGTATGTATTGGATATATTAAAATTAACATTTTGGGTAATTAACATTTGTGTTGATTACACCTGTGCAGCTATCCACAGTAATCAATAGTATGTTTATAGTAATATGTTTATTTTTATTATAGTGGACTGTTAAAAAAAACTTTATATTGGATTGGTCACTGATAACTACACTGGCATAGCACTTACATTTATATACTACATTGCACCTATGTTACTACATTGAGCCCAGTGCTTAATCACTTTTTTTTATTCTCTTGTGAAACAAAATAAACTAATCAAACCAATTAAATAAAAACTTTTAAACTGAGAAAATTATAAAATATACAAAATATTCAAGGATCATATAAAATGAGAACCATTATTCTACTTAGGGACTAGAATTTGATTTACTGTGTAGAAAAAGTGTATGTAGGGCAATTATTGTTAGGGTAAAGATTATATAATTAATCCTGTGGTTAATCATATTAATGGATCAATAATTTTTTGAAAATAATGTTTTCAGTGTATTAACGATTTATCATATTTCTCAGCAAGGCTTACATAAAACTTACAGTTGTTTAGTGAAGTATAGTAGTGCATTCTGTTTATGAAGCTTTATATATAAAATGTTCATGAAATGCAACACCAACAGTCTATAAAAATATGGTAGAAAACCGTAGATGACAGCAAAAAAAGCAGCCTGGTAATTTGTCACAAAGTCTGTTTGCAATTCGGGAAAAAACTCCTGGGACAACAATAATGAACCATAAAGACTTACCTTATAATAATCAAAGGGATAAAATATACCAAAAGAGCAACAATTGTCATATAAGGTATCCAGTAGGAGTCATCAGGCCAAATTGCCCAGCACTGTATTTCTCCATTAGGAAGTTTAAGTTTTCCGAATATAATAAATGTTGGAATTGAAAAGAAAAATGACAAGGTCCATGCAACAGCAATTAACACTTTTGCTTGTTTTTCTGTTGAGTAAAAACAAATGCAAATATGTTTTATAAGCAATATAGAGTAATTATCAAAAGGATTGTAAGTAAATCTTCAATAAAAATGCATTATTTACAGTAACCAATTGTCCATAGCTTTTCAGTCACATGAACTTTGAACCCTATTTCTTCATACAACATTGTGTTTCAAAGAATGGAAGATGAGCTTAGGGTAAATATTCCTCCTATGAATTATTTCTCAGCTTTTAGCCTACAGTGTCCAGAAGATCAATATTAATTATGCCAACTTGAAAGGTACATTTTTTTTTCTGGTGGGTTTACAGTACGTTGTATCGCTGGCTGGTTGAAGAATGCGTATCATTTTATTTTGCATAGTGTCATCTGTAATACATTTTTTTTAATAATGATAACTCTCTAGGTACATTTTTGACCAACCTGGATATGTGTAGGACTTATTCGTGGAATGAGATATAGACCATCCAAAAAATATTTCATGTTGTGGTCTAGCAGTTGCAAGTGAAGAATTAACTAGTAGAAAACTATTTTATGTTTATTAGTAAACTAGAAGAGCTTTAATTAAATTAGGATCGTATTGCACCTCAGAAAAAAGGTACAAGGCTCCAAAATTAAAACCTACAATAAAGCATTATTGGCATGTTCTTTAAAAAGTTTATGGAATTACAGCATTTCTAAAAACCAGACTCCTGTTTAGTAGATGACAAATGTTTTACATGAAATATTGTATTTCTTTATAGGCATAAGTGTTGCCTCAAAAAATATACTCAAGCTTTGCATACACTAAAGGGCAGATTTATCAAGGGTCGAATTCAAGGGTTAAAAACCCTTTAATTCGACCATTGAATTTTAAAGGAATTAAATTCCTTCAAATTCGACTATCGAATTCGAAGGATTTTACAGCAATTCGAATATTTGAACGATCGAATAGAAAAAATTAGATCGAATGATTAAGGGGCAGATTTATCAAATTCACATGAATGATTCGAAATTTGAATTTTCAAAAAGATTCAAATTCGAATTTTCAAATATTTTTGAAGGCCACTTCGACCATCGAATTTTACAAATTTGATCGAATCGAATTATTCGAATAATTTGAATAATTTGAATAAAATTCTATTAGAATATTCAACAGTCGAATTAGTTGCCCTTTAAATTTTTATTCAACTGCCTAGTTTGCCAGATTAAACCTACAGAATTGCTATTAAACCCTATGGGAAGCTCCCATAGGGTTTTTTTTTTTTGATCGAATAAAAAAAAAAATTTGATCGAATGGTTAAAATCGTTCGATTTGAACGATTTAGGGGCAGATTTATCAAGGGTTGAATTTTGAAGTAATGGGAGTTTTAAAATGGTCAAATTTGAATTTTTAAAGAGACAATACATGATAAATTTCGATATTCAGATTTTCAAATTTTTTTCAAATTCTAATCAAGACTATTCCCTATTCTATGTACACAAAAATAGCTTGAATTTTCCCCTCTTTAATTGGAATTTTAATTTCCTTGATAAAACTGCCCCTTAGCTACCATGCTGAAAGTCACTGCCAATTTCCTTTACCCAGCGCCCCAAGGAACCAAAGAGCCCTGTACTTTACTAAAAAAAATTTAATAAAAAACAAATTTTCTAAAAAATCTGAATATGAAAATACACTAGCTAAAACCATTTCAAATTCAGGTAAAAGTCAATGGCAGAGGTACCTTTAACTATTTGAAGATGGGTTTTCCTTCACAATTTTTAGGTGTTTGCTGATTTTTCAGAAGGTTGATACAAAAAACATGTAAACATATACAGTGATTCCAGGATATTAAATGGTATTAATTACTGGCAATGTACACATTACAATTTAGCAATAAATACTATACCATAAATATCATGACAGAATCTCTTTAAATGGAACTGTTATGACATATTATATTTCTTACCTGTAACTGTACTGAAACTGTCACACAAATGATGAACAACTGATATTTTGATTTTATAGGCTCTAAGGGGCAGATTTATCAAGAGTCGAATTCAAAATTCAAATTTTTTTGTTTTTTATGGCCAAAACTGCCAAATTTTACTAGGGAGTTATTCAATTTTGATACTAGTTTTATTATTTTTTTTTTCAAATTCGATTTTTTAGATTTATCATGCTCTTTAAGAACTTGAATTAAACTTTTCACCAACTAAAACCTGCTGAACTGCTGTTTAAGTCAATGGGAGACATCCAAGGATCAATTTGGAGTTGTTTGCAGCCTTCCTGACAGCCTTCTCAGAAAAAAACTAGAATCAAGTTTTTAAAATTCTAATCAAATTTGATTCAAATTCAGTTTGAGTTCTCAGGTTGATTTAACTCATCTGAGTTTGAAAATTTTTTTTTTGATAAATTTGAATTTTGAATTTATGGGAGTTTAGGGGAGTTTTTAAAAACTCACATGAATTAAAAATTCGACCTTTGATAAATGTGCCTCCCTGTGGCTCCTTTTGTTCCAACCAACATGTACCCTTACTTCCACAGACCAGGTTTGGAAAAGTTCATTTGTTTACTTGCTGGTGCTTCAAAATAGTATGTGATAATAAAACATAATCCATCAAACCTAAGCTCTGCATAAGTTTGGATTTACAGGCATCATTAGATTCAATATAAAAAATGCAAGTATTTTTTAATAATAAAATAATGAAGATGTAAATTTATTTTAATCATACATTTTTAATGACCGCATTACAGACCAATATCACCCTCTTTGTCATTCCACACCAAAGGGCAGATTTACTAATAGTCAAATTTCGAATAAAAAAAAAATTCAAAATTCGACCATTGGCCTTTTCAATCGAAAATGGACCAAATAGATCTGTTTTGGATTGAATAAAAATCGTTCAAATCATTCAAATGCATCATTCGATTAGAAGGATTTTGGAAAAGATCCTTCGAATTTCTAAAACTTTGAAAAATCTCTGTAGAGGTTCCAGAAGTTTCCCCATAGGCTAAAATTGCATTTTGTCAATTTTAAGGTGGCGAAGTGTCGAATTTGAATTTCTTAAAGAGGCTGTACTTTGAAATTCTATTTTATTCAGTTCAAATCAAATTTTCGGCTATTCCATAGTCGAAGAATGACTTTGAAATTCTAATTTTTTAAATTCAAATTTCATTTGAATTTTCACTTTGACCCTTAGTAAATGTGCTCCCAAGATTAAATAAATGATGAATAAAGTAAATTTTACAGGATAATTGTAAAAATTCAGGATCCTCATATAGATTTATTCCACGTGGTGGTGTATTTGAAGTACACTGTGTGAACACATTTGCACATAAACTATGGAAAGGGAATGTAGACCGTAATACGTTACTCTTATACTGAATTTTCTTATTATACTGCCACATCTTTGAAATATGTCACACAAGGAGATTCTTATCTATAATAAGAAAAATAAATTGGATTACATTATCTAAATGTGCATCAATCAGTACTGATTGATGTTAACAAACTGCAGGCAAATAAAGCTTACCTCCTTGGAGAAACTTCATTGGATGAACTATGGCATGATATCTGTCCATGCTGAGAGATACTAACACATATGTTGAAGCATACAGAAGGACAACCTTGTAAAACATGGAAAGCTTTAGTACTTTAGTAAGTGAAACACAATGTAAAATGTGCAAAATATACAGTATAGTGCAGGGCAAACAGAATTTCACTTATCTCATTTTGGTGCCAGAGATTTTTATCATGCAGAACGATGATAAATAAAACATGAAAGGGAATACTTATTTTTTTACATTGAAATTAAGAACATGCATTATAAATTATTTACCTGCAGATAACGCACAATCTTGCAGACAATATCAGGGGCCATGAAATCTCCAGTAAATCGCCATATTATGTTTATGGTGATACTTATTATTCCTGTAAGGAAGTCTTTTGAAAAAAATAAAAACATATATTAGGATTACTAAATAGTACATTTTGGTGCTAACAACTCAAATCAGAATATTGTTTTTAGATGTATTTGCATTGTTACAAGGCAAGTTACTTGAAAAAGAAAGCAAACAACCCAATTGTTTTAAATTCAGCAAATAGCTCTCATCTTTTACACCATGTAGATAGTATACAGATATAGGATATATTTTCTGGAATGCTTGAGACCTTGGGTTTTTACTTATAATGGATCTTACCTTAATTCAGATCTCCATACCTTTTGCACATTAAATGAACCCAATAGGATTATTTTGCCACCACTATGGATTTATGCATTTTAGTTAGGATTAAGTCATTCGACTCTGTGGCACCTTTAATTTGGAGCTTTCTGGATAATGGATTTCTGGGTAAGAGATCCCATACCTATATAATTTTCTCTCCAAACACCTGGTAGTACGAATACGTTCTCTGGTAGGAAAATTTTTGATTAAAGTGAATTGTGAGTGAATTTTAGCAAGCACCTTGTCCTGACAAAAACTTCCAAAGTAGCATTGAGTCTTTCACCCATATCAACCTTCTGATGGTTGCTTTCCAACAGGTATACAGTAAGGGGGGCAGATTTACTAATGGTAAAATTTCGAATTAAAAAAAATTAGAAATTCAATCATGGGAATAGTGGGGAAGTAAAATCCTTCGAATTCGACTATCGAATTAGAAGGATTTTACCACAATTCGATGGATCGAACGATCGAATATAAAAAATTCGATCGATCGAATATTTGAATTGAATTTTTTATATTTGATCTCAGCTAAGGATTTGCAATTCGGTAGCTTCATCCTGGTGAAGTAGGTGGTTGAGTTAAAATTTAAAGGGGACGTATTCGACCATCGAATAATCGAATAATATTTTATTTGAATATTCGAATCATTCGAATTCGAATATTCGCTGGTCGAATTAGTCTAATTTGCATATTCGAAGATTCTAATTCAAATTTAAATTAAATTCGATCGAACTTCGAATTATTCACGTGAATTTTGTAAATCTGCCCCTAAGTATGGTGTACTGATTGATTACTGTGGGTTTGTGAAAATGTTGCTCCCTTTATTACATTTCCAATATTAGTGAACATGTAAGTATGGTTTGATCCTGACTTGTGCACCATTTTACAACCACTGATGTAGTTGTAGTGCCAAAAATGTCCAATGTCCAAATGTGTAAGCACAATTTGTGAATCTCAAAACACCAAGCAAAACTGTTCCTGAGGCAACTCCCTCTGGTGACTGCAATGACACTAGAATTCTGGGAAAGAATGCTGCATTGTGGAGAAAAACACATGATGATTGCCCTCAAAATGTCACATTTCTCACAGTTATTTGGCTCTTGTTGGTACTTTTCCAGTGTGTGTGTGCGTGTGTGTGTGTGTGTGTGCACATTTGAAATTAGATTGTAACTGTAAGCTTTACTGGGACAGGAAATGATATAATTTCTGTAAATTGCAGTGTAATATGTTGACAATCCACAAATAAAATAAGACAAAAATAATATGTTCACATACTAGCTTTATTGGTCATGACTTTTGAAATACAAATGCTTTCTAGTTCAGTATTATTATTGTTATTATTTTGTTTTATTTAACTTAATTAGAAAAAATATGACATAAGTGCATGCTGAATATGAACCAGATTATTTCAGAATGTTTACTGTATCATCTTAAAATGTACTTGAGATTTAAATTTAGTAGAGTAGATAATAGCATGGCATACTTACTTGCCAAGAGTCTAGGATAACAGCTGTTCACTCCCCTACATAATGAATTTTAACATGATCTTAAATTGATGATTTAGTTATTTCTTTGTTTACAACGTATGTGAATTGTGTTGGATTTTTGTTTGTTTTATATAATAAGTTTGTAAATAAATAAGTGTATTACTGAGTAAGTAAGAAATAGATTAGAACCTGCTTGCATTAACTAGTATAGAACAGTAGGCATTGTTCAATGCACAATGCAGAAATGGTTCGAGTGTATAATTGCCCTTGCAAGAGTAATAAGAATATTTTAGTTCTTAGTTCTTAGAATATCATTCACATGTAATGCTGATGTACAGTTTATTTGGTATCTTCAGTTGTATTGGGCCAGATGATGCACCTTTTGTCTTTTAAAACCCTTAACTAAAGGTTTTATTGCATTTGGACATATCTTATAAAATGCACAAATATGATTGTTCATTTAGAATGGAGCCAAGTTGTGAGCGGGGGAACTAATGTTTTGAGTATCAACTGTACTGTCCTTATCCATGGTGAGAGAACAGTCTCTCCTACATTACTTGTCCACGTGAATGATTTGTGTTAGCATAAAATAACATGAGATGGTGCTCCAAGATAGAATGGTCTATTGCATTTTGGAACCCAATTTATTTTTAACTGTCATTCATCAATAATAGGTGAAATTCCTGGGTAATAACCATTACCAATCAGTGCTTAGTTTTTTTTATCTATTACCAGAGAATAGTGTAAGCAAAATGTGGTTGCCTGGTTTCTGACTTGGCAGTTTTAATAAATGACTGATCCTTATAGAACAGTAAATTATATATGACACTCACCTGCTTGTCACTGTGTTTAATTATTCTTTGTTACATTCAAAAAACCCTTATTTATTTTTAAATATAATTATAATTAAATATATAAATTTAAATAAATTTAGCCAACTTCAATGTCCAACCCTTTCTAGTAACATATTGTGACAAAAAGTTGCGTAGTGTACAACCTCTAATATTTGTAAATTTCTAATATATGTAAACACTTATTGCATATATTCATTAATATGTCATCTGTTCTCACTACTTTCTAGCATTTCAAAATAATATTCAGGGTAACACCTTGTTATAGGCTATAACCAACAGAAAACTACTTCACCCTTCCTTGTATAGTGTTTTGCCCCAAATACAGTATTTCATGTGTAATAAAATTTGGATTTGGTTCTTTAGAAATATTTTATATTAAAGAGGCTGTTCACCTTTGAGTTAACTTTTAGTATAATGTAGAGAGTGATATTCTGAGACAATTTGCAATTGGTTTTAATTTTTTATTGTTTGTGGTTTTATCGTTATTTAGCTTTTTATTCAGCAGCTCTCTAGTTTGCAGTGTCAGCAATTTGGTTTCTAGGGTACAAATTACCCTAGCAACCCTGCATTGATTTGAATAAGAGACTGGAATATGAATAGGAGAGGGACTGAATAGAATGATAAGTCATAAAAAGTGGCAATAACAATACATTTGTAGCCTTACAGAGCATTTGTTTTTAGATGGTGTCAGTGACTCCCATTTGAAAGCATCAAAGAAACAAAAGAAAATTGCAAATCATTTAAAAACTATGAAAAATAAATAATGAATACCAATAGATTAGAACTGGCCCTTCTACAATATACTAAAAGTTAACTTGAAGGTGAACCCCCCCCCCTTTAATTATTGTATTTTGTTTTAGAAAACTGAAAGAAAAGATTACAAATTTAAGATCTACAATAATTTGCCACTTATCTGCAAATAACCTCTTTTTTTCTTGGCCCAACAAGGTTTGGGTTCCTAAAATATCATATACACAGTTATATAGGTAAGATATGTACAAGATGTTTAGAGGGATTACATTTGATACATTTTGATCATTAACTATGCAATCCTGGCGAAACAGCTGCATTTATAAAGGACTTTTCTGACAAACTCTGCACAGAATATGAGTCTACTGCTCCTTCTGTAGCACTTTAGAAACTCAAAATGGAGTATATTATTTGGACTGATAGATTCCTTTGTCACATACAAAGTTATACGAGTACAACCTGTAGTGAAATGCACACTGATCATTCCAAATAACAATTGTATAGAAAGAACAGAGGCGCCAAAAGGATAAAAGGATATAAACGAGTTTAAAAGCTTGGTAATCAGAGGAGGCAGTGGTGGGCTTACCTCCTCCAAGCAGACACAAAACGACTGTAATTAAGCAGTCAAAATTTATTAACAAACTCCAATCAGTACAAGGCATTTCACGGGCTCAGACCCGCTTCTTCAGGCAATAAACACAGGAGTTACAGCATCTGGCAGTAGTAGACAGAGGCGCTGAGTGTGTATACTACTGCCAGATGTTTATTGCCTGTTTATTGCCTGAAGAAGCGGGTCTGAGCCCGTGAATCGCGTTGTACTGATTGGAGTTTGTTAATAAATTTTGACTGCTTAATTACAGTCGTTTTATTCCAAATAACAATATTATTATGCAAAAAATAGCACAATTTTGCTTAAATACAATAAACAATGACAGTGTAATACATTCAACAGTACATACTAAATCTATAATAAATAAAATGCAGTACCATATTTAAAAAAAAATCTGCATTATGTTTATAATATAAACATACATACTGTACTAAATATATTAATGTGAATCACTAAGAATAACCATAACCAAATGTGAGTGCAATGTGCATACAGTATATTACAAACAAAGTGAAATAAGGCATAATGGCAGTGTGAATTTCATCCCACCAAATAAACACACATTTTTTACTATTGGATTTAATTTTTTTGCTAATTTCAGAGCAGCCAGTACAGGTATAGGATTCCTTATCTGGAACCCAATAATCCAGAAAGCTCCGAATTACAGAAAGGCCATCTCCCATAGACTGCATTATAATCAAATAATCCAAATATTTAAAAATGTTTTCCTTTTTCTCTGTAATAGTATCTTGTATTTTAATTAATGTTACATGATTTCAAGTCTAGTAGTTATTTATTGCCATTTGTACCAGGAGTACATAGGAATTTCTTTTGCAGCATAATGCAGTGAGACACATGTTGATTTTACAATATATTGATATTTACAATATGGTTACAGAGTAAGGCACATTTAAATTTAAAAAAGAGTTGGAGAGCAACACAAGCATGAAAAAGTCCATGGGGATGTCAAATTAGAGCTCTGATTGGCTTTTTGGTAACCCCTATATGGACTGACAGCCTACAGGAGAGAATGTTTGGCAGGACATCTGTTTTTTATGCAACCAAAACTTGCCTCTAAGCCAGTAATTCAAAAATAAGCACCTGCTTTGAGGCCACTGGGAGCAACATCCAAGGGATTGGAGAGCAACATGTTGCTTGCGAGCTACTGGTTGGGGATCACTGGAGTAAGGGGTTAATAAATTATAAACGTAAGTAGTTAGTGCAGGGAGTGCAAATTAGACCATTTAGTTCATTTGGACTGATTTTCTAGTAGACTTAAGGTATGAAGGTCTATATTACAGAAGCACCATGTCCTGAGCATTCTGTATGACAAGTTCCCTACATGATTTAATATATTAACATTTTTGTATTAATACAGAGCAGCCAGTGTTTCAAAAAGCCACAGTGCCTCATAGAGTTGTAATCAAATTTCAAGCTTTCATTCATAATGAATGTGCTCAACTTTTTTTTAGAGCTAGATTTAGTAACAGAGTACATATGTTACAGGAACGCACTTGTTTATCTTACACATCATGTTATTATTTTTATCCCCTCGGATGTAAGTTAATGAAACAGGTAAATTTATTCAGTACAACAAATCTCCCTTCCTAGAAGACACAACTGAAATAAAACATTCAGGTGGAAATACAAGTGTGAGTAGCCTTAGAATTATAGCAAATGTGTCTACAGATTTAGATTTCAAAAGGAAAAAGAAATGGACTGAGATACCAGAGGAATTAAAATTAATTTTAAAAGTAAAAGACAAAAAAACATTGTGTGCGCCTTTACAATTATATGTCTTTTTGACACAATGTCCTGTCCTTATCAGTCCAGCAAGCAATAATATTATCTGCTGCACACACATTGTCTGAATCATTTTGTCAGTCACTCTTAAATCAAAATGTCAGTTAAACTGTGCAGGGAATGGTGAATTGAATAAGTGCAGGTATATGTAAGTTATACAATGATAAGTATACAGTAGATGTTATTGACATTATAATTGTGTAAAATCCTTTTCAGACTGAATGATTTTTTTGAACATAAAATGAAAATTTTAGATATAATACAGATGTGGAGTACTTTCTTTGGCTTTGTGGAGCAAAAAAATACACTTCCCTTTTGCAGCAAATGGTGTGAGATAAATATTATAACAAAGTGTTGTCCATCTATATACTATCCATGTCTGCGCAAGCATGCATGCCAGTGATCATCAATAGGTCAATTTTCCCTGGTGTTTGAGAGGTGCAGAAATGAAAGATGCGGTAATGAAAATTGGATTCAGCTACTGGACAGCCTTCCCCACCACTCTTACCTTCTCGGCACCATTGTGCTCTTTGTACTAGAAAAGCCAAATTCCCAATCTAATAAATGAAATTTAGGCTCTTAGGGGCAGATTTACTAAGGGTATAATTCGAGGGTTAACAAAGTCTCAAATTCGACCATTGAATTTTTATCGAATTTAAACCCGTTCGAATTTGAATTCGAGGGGTTTTAACAATATTAAATTAATCGAACAAAAAAAATTTGATCGATAAAATTGTTCGAATCAATTCAAACGATTTTAAACCATTTGATCAAATTTTTTTTATTCGATCAAAAAAACTTGTCAAAATCCTTTGGGAGATTCCCGTAGGTTTAGAAGGCAATCGAATAAAAATTTAAAGGGCAAGTGCCCCTGTTTGCAGCACCGGATTTGTCAGTTGGGCTCCCCGAGGCTGCCTGATCGTGACACAGAGTTGAGAGGTCCTAGAGCCCACCCTCTATACTGTGTTCATATGGCAGAGCACAAGGGCACCAAGTAGCAATGGGTCCTCGGTGCTCTCCAAAGAGCGGTTGGGCGGCATGCCGCCCCTAAAAATTTGCCGCCCTAGCAAAACACGGGTAAAGTTCTTCAATTTGACTGTTTTGATGATTTGATGATGATCTGATTTATATATTATATATATATATATATATATATGCCATATTGACCAATGGTAAGGTGGTTAATACTGCTGACTTCATATGTGCCAAGTCGTGATAGGTGAATTTGACCCGTTTTGCTTCACCAAAATTCGCAAAATGTAAAAAAATGCATTGAAGTCAATTGCTGTTATTTTGTGCAACAACTTTCAAACTGCGTGCCATTTTTTTTACTATCCATTATAGGCTATGGGTGTTTTTTCTCCGAAAGGCTCATGCCTAGTGCATAATTCAAATCATAGCAGCTATATAAAGATCATAAAAGCACATATGCTTGATCAGACATAAATGTATAGGTTGATAATGATACATTTGAAATCAACACTATGCCTAATGTAATCATTTTATTTAGTTTTTATCAAAGACACTTTTTTTTCAAACAGCTTTTTTCTATGTATGCTCATTTGCAGAGCTGAGGCTGCAATGCCACCCCCCCTTATCACTTACCTTTTCTGCACCAGAGGGGGTCCTGCGTGCCATATTGCTAATGCAGAGAGTGCAATTGTACTATATTGCACTATAAGAGCTGAATTTCTTGGTTTAAAAAATGGAAATGTGGCTCTTGCAGTTACCAGGAGTAGCATTTTTGCTGCCTAGCTTGTTTGCCACCTCATGGCAACAGAGCCCCTGATCATGTACCTGTGTATGTGAACAATTATAGTTTGGTTAATATGAATATATTCATCATATTTAAATATTAGGTATTTAAACAGTGTCTTTTAAGTTTGGGTGTATTTTTGGTCTTTGTGTTTGGACACAGTATAAACAAATGCTGTCTCTGCAACAGTGCTGTAACCAACAAAGACATCAACAACTAGTGCAATTGAAATGCATAGAGATATTATATTATAAAATCTACTGGGGAAAAATTGTTAATGATATGTAATCGTATACTATTTTGGCACTGTATAAACCTTAATAATTTGCAAATATAATAATACTATAATGTACTAGTTTGTTGCTGTAGTAGATTAAGCAGCTCTTCAATTTAAAAACATGCAATAAAAGATGCCGAGCAAAAGGGAAGAAGGTGTCTTTGCACCCAGGGGCACACTCCTAATAAAGCTAATTTTAAAGGACCAGTGACATCAAAAAATTTAATTGTTTTAAAGTAATAAAAATATAATGCAGTGTTGCCCTGCATTGGTAAAACTGCAATTTTTACTTCAGAATCACTACTATTGTTCATATAAATAAGCTGTTGTGTAGCCATGGGAGAAAAGGCTCAAGTTACACAGTAGATAGCAGATAAGCTCTGTAGAACATAATGTTAT
>CM044441.1:62402911-62424610 GCA_024363595.1 Xenopus borealis | reverse complement strand
AGGGAAGAGGAGTAGGGCTGTTTTCCAGCTGTGAACAGTTGCTTTCATTAAAGGAGATAGTGTATCCCGATTTTTGGTATAGTAGTGTTTCTGAAGCAAACAGATCAGTTTTAACAGCTCAGGGCAACACTACATTATATTTTCTTTATTTTAAAAGACTTAAATTTTTTGGTGTTACTGTTCCTTTAAAGGATAACTATAGCTTTAATCAATGGCCATGGACCAGAGACAATGGTAGGGTACAATGCATTTTGCTTTTTTATCATATAAATGTATTAAACATTAAAAAAACAATATAAGGAACAATATTTTGTCACTGCTTTTATGATTATCATGATTATCTTACTCTATAAAAAATTATACATTAACATTGTTCAATTCAAATCACTTATTCTGCCCAAATTTGCAACAGTAATAAAATGAATACTACAATTATTTATGTGACTAGAATGGTCAGTGATCAATATTTATACATTTTAAATTCTTAAATAATAGGTCATTCTTTTAAGGGGTTGTTAAC
This sequence comes from Xenopus borealis, assembly GCA_024363595.1. Lineage (NCBI taxonomy): Eukaryota > Metazoa > Chordata > Amphibia > Anura > Pipidae > Xenopus > Xenopus borealis. Next base: position 62,424,090 of record CM044441.1, on the reverse strand, counting down.
CTTTCAGTTAACTTTTAGCATGTTATGCAATGGCCAATTGTATGCAAATTTTCAATTGGTCTTCATTTTTTTAGTTTTTTAATTATTTGTCTCCTTCTAACATTTTCTAGTTCTTTACTCTTTCAAATGGAGATCACTGAACCCATCTAAAAAAAAAGTAAAATGTAAGTATACACATTTATAATTATTGCTCTGTATAAATCATCATTCTATTGGGGGTTTTCATATTACACTCTTTTATTTATATTAATACATGCATGCATGCTAGCAACCAGACTGCTAAAATTGCAAACTGGAGTGGCTGCATAAAAAGTTAAATAACTGAAAAACCAACAAATAATAAAACATTAAAACCAACAGAATATCATTCTATCTACATCATACTAAGCTTTTATTTATAATTTAAAGGTGAACAACCCATTTAAATAACAATCAATTATCTATTTAGGAGTAAATTTGCACAGCAAACTCTGTAGCATTTTCATATAAACTGAGCCATGAATGTTGTATATTTCATTAATAGTGATAAACATAACTGTCCTGTTGGGCAGTAACAGTAAGGTACAAAATGTCTCCTTGACCTAAATATATTGATAACGGGTTGAGTGCAGAGGACCTCTTGCATTTGTCTATATGACTTTTGTGGTCACAGCCTCATTGTACCCCTGCTCAGTGATTTTAAAAAATTGAGTGGAGGCACTGACGAGTGTTCCTAACATTTAATAAAAGATGTCCAATATAGCTTTGTTTTATATTGACAAGCAGACTCCTTAACTGACCCATTGGCCTTCACCTATTCAATTGAACCCCCATTGTTACATACCATAATGAAACACCAGGAGCCAGAAATGGTGAAAATGGCCACAGCATTTATTTCATTTTTTCAAATAAATAGGACCTTGCCAGCTTCAACTGCACTGCAAGCCAGAATAAGAGATCACTACTATGCCCTGCCGCTCCTCACTTGAGATCAGGACTATGTCATTATATCCACCACTGAGTATGCTGCCTCTAACTACAGAGAGGATGGCCCCAACTCTGCTACCAGCAGGAGCTGCATCACCCACCATGAGAGAAGTTCAGCAGTCCTGCTGTCGGTCCGGAATCTGTAGTTTGTCGATGATAGGAAATCCAAGCAGGTTGTCACCTAGCACAAGCAGTAGTAGCATCTGTATAGATCAACCCACTGTGCAGTCACAGGAGAGAACCTCCTTTCTCTCTCTTCTAAATTTACCTGTGCAGTACTCTGGCAAGGTCCTACTGCTGCTGTGACAAATACAATGTAAAGTACATTATCATATATCCATTGTTTTGAACCACAGGAATGCAAAAAAAATACCAAGCCTGAAGTCATTGTCAATTATGCCTCAAGAGGGAAAAAAATCCTTCCTATCCCCTATGGCGATTGGAAACATTCCCTGGATCAAGCATTTGACATTCATTTAACCTGAATAATAGCATGCAAGCTCTCTCATGGTTATACTATATAACTGTACTGAAACCACAATATAACAGTACATGCAGGAATACATCCACCTTTGCTTATATATAGATAATATGAGAACATATAGATTAACTCCTGACATTTTACAAAATATGCAAAAAAGGGGAGGGTGGGTGGGATGTTTCTACCTGCTCAGAAGATAAGGAAGTGAACTGCTTCTTCCCCTGACATCACATCCCTGTCTTTCTCTGCCCCCAGCTTGGCTTTTCCCTGCCTTAACTAAATTCATTCTCACCCACTCACAGCTACATCTGATTCTGCCAATCTTTAAATATAAACCAGTGTAATCTGGCTACTGGTCATTGAGATCCCTTGTCATGCAGCCCCTTCATTTATAGCTCCAGGGCTTTCCTTTACACACTGTATACATTGTGTCCATAAATTATAAACATTCTTGTATGTACAGGGAGTGCTCCAGTTACATACACCTGACTTACATACAACTTATACTTACTGTACAAATGGAGGCTATTACATTAACATGCTGTGGTTTGCTTGGCCTTTATTGGCATTTAGTTTTAATAAATCACCTGCCCCAATGCCCTCTTGTGTGTTTTGTCTACTACAGAGCAAAGAAAGGTAAAAATAAATAGTAGTTTAAGACAAACATCTGTCTAAGTTGCATTTAATAAGTAAATGTACTGTATATGTTTCAACTTGCATACAAATTCAACTTAACAAACCCACGGACCCTATCTCGTATGTGACCCAGGGACTGCCTGTACTCGAATGAGCCTAGCTAAAATGTCAAATATATATTGTATTCCAATTACTCATCTGTTTAATCATTGCCTAAGGATGTTCACTATTATGCATCAATGTGATAATTGATTATTGTGTAATTCTTGTTTAGGTGTTTTTATCTCTCAGTATGTATGATTTTAATGGTCAAAGAAAAACAGATTTTGCTAATTTAATTTAGTAATGAGTTCTAAAGATATAATAGAACATTTCTTGTACGTTATGCTACTGAAATGTTTTTTAAAACGTTTTATTTCATGTAATTTATTTTGTCTTATAAAACGATTGTTTTATGTTTATTATTTTTTTTATATCTTTTATCCAAAGTGATATGTTAAATTGTGAAGTATATAATGTGTTGCCTTAAAGGAGAAGGAAAGCCTGAAAAAACAAACACATCAAACGCATTCACAATCACTCCACTTCCTGCAATGCCACAATGTAAACTGTAATATCGGTACCATTTTAATTCACTATCATCTTGAAAAATCTTTGGTATTCCACAGTTTGCAGCCCACATATTTGTCTTGCAGTGTCACTTTCCCTCCACCGCGTTCATGCTACTGTGCATGCACCTCTATTTGACCCTGGCACTTCATCAATTACTAGTGATTTCAGTCAGCATAGTTTTTGCATTGCCGCATCCTGCTAGCACAGCTGCCTGGTCATCGATGAGGAACGGTTGGGTCACGTGACCCAGACCTCATCACTTCAAGGGAAGGAAGAAGATTGTTGTGCACTTGTGTAGGGCTCCTCTGAACTGCCCATGCATGTGCCTTGAATGGATGGATTTTTCTTCTGCAGCAGGCATATACTTTTCAGTACAGCTTGACACTTATTTTAAAACCAATTACAGCTCCTGAATTACTGAAGAAATGACTGCTGTTACGTATACAGTATATGCATTTAATAGGCAATAATTATACATTTATTTAATTTTACAGAACTGTGTGCATTCATGATGAGCTGTGGAGTAGAGGAATATAGAGATCACCCCTCCCTACAAACATTCTCTAACTTATACATCAGTACATGTCAGCTTGGGTGTGCAAGCTGTAGTAGTATGGACTTACCACCTATCCTATTGCTAACAGTTATTACAGGTCTACCTGGCTCCAGGGGTCTTGATTTTCTATGCACCTCACACCATATTTTTAATCAGGACCCATTTAATGATCATTCAAAGAGGACTTACATCTGAACTTTTAGCTGTATTGTCAGTCTGGTCCAAGCAATGGCAGACATAAACTTGTCCTTAAAATGTCATTAGTGCAGTATTCATATATGACTTTGTGCACTATCATTAAGCTCAAATAAAGTATCTGGTCTGGTTTGGTGAGGGAAAGGGCCAAACATTAATACCCTTGCATTTTGCACCCATTTTAAACAAAAAAAATTCCATTATCCCTGCTGTTAACTTCAACCTCAGAAACACATGTAGCCACAAATGTACTGCTGTTGGACAAAGTAGCCCTGTTCTTACTTTCTTTGATATGGTAAACAGTAAGGAGACAAGGATGCATTGAACCCATGAATGCTACACTCCCAACTGGTCCACTAAATCAAAACAAATTTACATGTATGTAAAATAAAAATATAAACAAATCTATTTTTCACATTTGGACGAAATTTCAAAGATGGTCCAGCAGTCATTATTTAAATTTGTTATCCCACCAGATCCAGATATGAAAAGCGAGAGGCCAGGAAACATCAACATTCTGCTTCTGAGAAAGAGTTAAAGATTCTGAGCTGAGATTCTGTGAGAAGCATCCCGGTCCTAAATGTGCTCTGGATCTTAGTTGAAAGGCTGAGTTGAAGTTGTAAGACTTCCTAATGGAAATCATACAACTCCATATCTCCCCTTTTCACTCACTCAGGCCGGATGTTGAAGCTCATAATTCTGACAGTGCCGAGCAAGCAAGATTTTTATCTGACCTTGAAGCTTGCACTTGCTTGCTTGCTACTCACCTACCCATATATACATAGTGTATCCAAAACTAACTAACAGTTCTTCTTGCCAGCCCTACAGCACACACATTTTCACAGATATGAATCCAAATCTGTCCTTCACTGCTAGAAGGTGTGAATCTGTAGAGAGAGCCATGCAATTTCTCATACTTGGCACTGATCTGTGTAAAAAAAGATTTCTTATTTTATAGCTGTAAATTAAAAACAGGTACAAAGTAAAGCTTTTACAATTGTTTTTATATGTCATGTTAATTATTTTTAAACACTTTTCCAAAAAGATGTACATTTTATATAGATTCATCAATGTAAGATAAATGGTAGATTTCATTAACATTTTGCTTAAAATAATTTGTACAACAATAAAAGATATTTTTTTAAATTACAAAGGCCTTTGGAGAAGAATACTGATGACATAACGTTATAAGATTAATACTATATTTGATACACTCAAATGTATACAATAGCATTTAGAAGTTCATCACCTATGTATGTCTTGCTAGTTAAAACATGTGTATATCATTTAAACGTTTAATTTTTCTAAAACCTTTTGTTTGTTATTGACACCTGAGGACAAATAGTGCAGCACTTATATATGATTATTCACTCCCTGGGGCTTAGTCACACATACACAAACACTCAAAGATACTGTATCAATATTTTTCAGGATATTTACTGATCTATAGTATACTGTAAATTAAATCTTTAAAATGTATTTTCTTTGCATGATTTATTATATAATATCAACTTGTCTGTAACACAGACAAATGGACATATGTTCACTATTTACATTTTATACCTCATAACCAAGATCTTGATTTTGTTTTCAGAGAAGCTTCTAATTTTTACTATGATGGTAATGTAGGTGAGGAGGGGGACTGATATTCTTGATGAGTAGGTAGTGAAAGGATCTTCCCTTAATGTAACTTTGCAGAAGCCCCTTGACTCTTCTTGTCTTGTTAAACTGTATGAGACCAAATGCTGTTCAGCACAGTAAGATACAGTAAGCAAGGCTGGACCTGAGGCAACATTGGAGTAGATTGGGTTATCCCTTCTAAAGATGGTAGATTGTCTGTTTGATCACTTAAAGCAATGAAACCTGCTATATCTGCAGGATTCATCTCTAAATCCTTTGAATTAGAAGGATTTTTACCGCAATTCAATTGGTCGAACAAACTATTCGATCTAATTTTTTTATTCGATCAAAAATGATGAAACCCAATTCTGTAGCTTTGATCTGGCCAACTAGGCGGTTGAATAAAAATTTAAAGGGGAAGTAATTTGACTGTCGAATATTCAAATAGATTTTTATTCAAATCATTTGATTCGATTGAATTTTCAAAATTCACTGGTCGAAGTAGTCTCCAAAAACATTCGAAAATTCGTATTCAAATCTTTTTGAAAATTTGATCTAACTTTGAATCCTTCATGTGAATTTAGCAAATCTGCCCCCTAAAGTATACAAAATTAAACTACTTTTTTAATTAAAACAAATATTAATGATAATCCAAACTATTAAATCAGGATACCGTTATTATACAATTACATTTAAAAACTGGGATAGTTTAGTGAATTCAATTTTTATTTTTTTAAATCAACGTTTAACACATTCTAGCAATTATTACTTGTATTGGTATAGGATCTATTGTCCAGAATGCTTGGGACCTGTGTTTTTCTGGATAAGGGATCTTTCTATAATTTGGATCAACATACCTTAAGTCTGATATAAAAACTTGTATGCAGCTTAGTTAGGATCAAACACAAGATACTTGCACCTCCAAATGAACCACAGTGCACATATATACACATATTTATACAAACCTATCAATACACTTACAAATATAACATATATACCCATTTCAGTATTAATTGTAGACTTAAGTATCACAATAGCCTTTGATATTATACTTGTCCAAGAAATCTTCCAACCACACTTAAAGGCATTAATAAAATCTGCCCTCACTGTGAAAAACCACCTACCCTGCTTCAAATGAAAGTTCTGTTCCTCTAGTCTGTAGGGGTGGTCTCTGGTACATTGATCCTTTTATGGGAAAAAGATCCCCTGCTATCTGTCTATAATGTCCTCTAATGTAAATGTAAAGTGTAATTGTGTCTCTTTACAAACACTTTTTCCTTATAGAAAACTATCCCAACCTTGACAGTCTTTCATCATAGTTTAAATCTTCCAACCCTTTAAACAGTGTTATTGCACATCTCTGCATTCTGTTTAGGTCATTAATATCCTTAAGAACTGGAGACCAAAACATCTCTACATACTCAAGGCAAGGCCTTACCATAAAAAAATTATGTTATCATGCCATTTTTTATGCAAAAAAATATGTTATTTGCTTTAGTAGTCATAGTATAATGACACTGCCTGGAATTAGACGGCTTATCTACAAAAATCTCTAGATCCTTCTCAATTAAGGACATCCCTAACACACTGGCATATAACGTACAACTCACATTTATATTATTTCTACCAAAGTTCATAACATTATGCATTTATCAACATTCAACCTCATTTTACAGTTTGCTGGGCATTTTATCAACTTTGTCAAATCACTCAACATCATTGGCAACATCCTGCATGGAACTTATAGTTCTGCATACTTAGGTGGTTATTTATCAAAAGTCTAATTTTTGAGTTTGATATGCCTCAAATGAACTAACTACTTGAATGTTTTCTAATAAAAAAAATGAATGGGAAAACCTTGATTCAGCAAATCAATCAGGTTTTTGCTGGGAAAAAACTTGATTGAGTTTTCAGGCAAAAACCTTGGAAAAAAACCTGAACATTACATAGTTAAATTGGGTTGAAAAAAAAGGCAAAGTCCATCAAGTTCAACCCCTCGAAAATAAAGCCCAGCATACACACACACCCCTCCACACTTTCACACAAACTGTATTTTCCCATAGATACAGTATACTAACTGTAGAGTTTAGTATCAAAATAGCCTTTGATATTATGTCTGTCCAATAAAATCATCCAAGCACCTCTTAAAAGCATCAACAGAATCAGCCATCACACCACCACCCAGCAGAGCATTCCACAACCTCACTGTCCTCATTGTGAAGAACCACCTACGCTGCTTCAAATGAAAGTCCTTTTCTTCTAGTCTGAAGGGGTGGCCTCTGGTGCGGTGATACTCTTTATGGGTAAAAAGGTCCCCTGATATTTGTCCTCTAATGTATTTGTGAAGTGTAATCATGTCCCCTCGCAAGCGCCAGAGAAAACAACCCCAACCTGGACAGTCTACCTTCAGATAGGCTATTAACATATTCAAATGTTTCAAGGTACCTCTGCCATTGACTTCTACATGACCTCGATAGGCAATTACATTACTTTGGTAAGATCTGTTATGCATAAAACCATGTCAGAACAATATTTGTATAATGTAAATCTGGAAAGGAAAGTACATCCTGAAAAAGTGATGTGACAACTAATCTGTCAGTGTTATGAGAATTAAATTAGCTAAATAACTGTGGCAGAAAAAGTTTTCAGGTGCTTAATCATATTTGGAACAAATGAAGCAGCAATTAAAATATAAGTACAATAAAAAAATGCATAACTCCAAGCTAAGACAATGTCAAAGTTAGTGTCCAAATTCATATGCAAATGATTTGAGGTACAAAGTTGGTTAGGTGTGCATATGGTTGGTAAAGGCCAGTCCTCTCTTGCATTCAATTTAAAACAAAAAAGTCTTTATTTCACATACCACCAAAGTGTCCAAAGTTTCAGTCCTAGGACCTTTATCAAGAATAAAAAATAGTGGCTTGTGCAAATCTTACATATCCAAACCAGTGTGAAAATGGAGCCAAAATGAGATTAAACAATCAAATAATTCATGCCTCAATGAAGTTCATTTGAATATGCAAAATACCAAATATACTAAAGTGCCATTCACTAGTATCCACTACTAGACATCTCGTATATCAATCATAAAGTGACGGTTCATTCCATCATACTGCTATATAAAACCTTAGCAACCTTGCATTTTACTAAAATACACATTTCCTATGTTGTGTAAATATTTATTGTTCAGTATTAAAAATACATAATTATAACTCAAGTGTAAATGTAATGTATTAAAAATTAAATAGGTTAAAATGTTTTTTAAAAAATATGCAGTGTATCTAGTGTACCTCACTAGTGTACTTCAATTAATTTACTACAGAATTAAGTTCCATTATAAAATAAAAGTTCCATGACTTTTGCATTGGGCACTTAACACAGTCTATCCTGAAAAATATGTAAAATATACAGTCTTTTGTATAAAACCACTGTTTTATATCATTCATAAATTTACATTTGCTAGGATTTCAGTGGCGGTTTTAAGCACATTGGACAAATTTGGCCCAATTGGGCCCCGCACTTATGGGGGCCCCGCTCCAGTGCAAGCTCTGATTCCTATTCCCTTAATTCCCCAGTTGCCCAGCCTACCCCCATCCCCAACTGGCAGCCATCACTTGGACAGAGGGGCCCCACCAAAATGTTTCCAATTGGGCCCCGCACTTGGTACGGCCGGCCCTGTAGGATATCACAAATCAGACATCTAAGCATGAACTTGTATCAGAAAACAGTCCCTAAATCATGTATCTAATATGCTCGTTTGCTAACTACCAACCCATGGTCTCTTTGCCACTTGGTCTATGGGTGTTCACCTAAAGGCAGCCGGGTCACAATGGGCATCCTCCCAATGCTTTGCTACTGGTTGTTGGGCTATGTCCTTTTTGCTGTCCACAACTGTGTGCCTTTCAGGGTCTAATGCTGCTCTTAAATTCCTCTCTGTTTAAATTGCCATACAATCTTTGCACAAGACAATGGCCCACAAGGACCCACAAGGGCATTTAATTATATAGTCCGGAGTTCTTAGAATCTTAAAGGCACAACAAACTACACCTTCTTGCTGAATAAAGAAAAACACTTTATGTGGTTTGAGAGTGTGGTTCCTTTAAATAATGGTACCAGTATGGTTGTAATATATATGTAAAAAAAAATTACAGTCCGTGTAGAACGCACACCATAAGCCAAAAAGACAACCAAAATTTGCAATCACTATTCTGTACAATTTATTATCATTTGCAAAAATAGAAACAATACTTTCAATGCCCACATCAAACAAGTTGAAAAGCAAGGGACCCAGTACAGTGCCTTGCGGTACCCCACTAACTACACTGGTCCAATTAGAAAATGTTCCATTTACCACCACTCTTTGTAGTCTATCTTTTAGCCATTTCTTTATCCAGGTACAAATACTATGTTCCAGGAAACATTTCTTAATTTAACCAGTAACCTCCTGGGTGGCACTGTATTGAATGCTTTAGCAAAGTCTAAGTAAATCACATCCACTGCCATCCCAGAATCGAGGTCCCTGCTTACCTTCTCATAAAAAGAAATTGTTAGTCTGGCATGATATATTAGGCATAAAACCATGCTGGCACAAATTCATACAGGCAGATTTACTAAGGGTCAAATTTGAGGGTTAAAAAACGCTCGAATTTGACCATGTGAATAGTTAGGGAATAAAAATTCTCCAAATTCTAATTCTAATTCAAAGGATTTTTACCGCTATTCGATTGGTCGATTTAATCGAATAGTGAAAATTCTATTGAACGATAAAATCATTCTAATCGATCGATTAAAATGATTTTAACCATTCAATCGAATTTTTTTATTCAATCAGACTTTTTGAATCCCAATTCGGTAGCATTGATCTGGCGAACTAGGCAGTCGAATAAAAATTTAAAGGGAAAGTACTTCGACTGTCGAATAGTTCAATATTTGAACAGATTTTTATTCGAATCATTCAATCGAATTTTCAAAATTCACTGGTCGAATTTGTATTCAAAAACATTAGAAAATTCTAAACTTTTTGAAAATTCAATCGACCTTCGAATCCTTCATGTGTCTGTTGGCAGCTTTTATCGGCCCCTGTATGGCCACCTTTAATCCAGAGTAATGACACATTTAACACACAAATCCAAGTGGCTTCATCTGGACTTTGTACAAACTTTGTAACTAAAAGTGTCTCTTTTTTACTAGAGTTAGAGTTCAGTTGTGCAAAAATAGTTTTCCCAGGGGGCTGTATGCTGGAGTTCTGGGGTTAATTTTTTGCAAATTGTATATCAAGCCTGACCCATTTGCACCCAATAAAAAGGGATAAGCGGTGTCTTTGGAAGAGATCATGCTAAATAAAGAGAAAAGCAGGTATGGTCTTTCTCCCCCCAAAGATAACACTTTCTATTTTTTCACTAAGTTAGGACTGACACATGGACACTGCCTTGACAGGGAGAATCTGCTTGTGCATACTTTGTACAAACTTTGTAACTAAAAAATTTTTTTACTTGCATTGCAGTTCAGTTGTGCAACAATATGTTTCACAGGGAAAACCAATTTTCAAGAAAGGAAGAAAGGAAGAAATAAAGAAAAGTGAAATACAGTCCATTCAAAGACATTACACAGATTCTAGAACACCTAGAAAATCTAATTCTCACAGGAATTCACAGAGCTGCAGCAGCTGCTACAAGTATGTTGTCTTGATAGAATTCATGTTGACATAATTGGTATTTAATTAGAAGCACAATTCAGAGGAATTTATCCATTAAATCATGAGTGGTTTAAACTCAGGACTGTTATATATATATATATATATATATATATATATATATATATATATATATTCATTATAAAATTATTAATTTGTTAAAAAACTGTATTAAGAAGATGGCACAGAATTGACGTGTAACCATCAACAATTGATGTATACATGATCACTTAAAGGGGCAGATTTATGAAATTCCCGTGAATAGATCGAAGTTCGAATTCTGATCGTACGATTTTGGCTACTTCGATTATCAAATACTGAAAATTAGAATTATCGAATAGATCGAATGATAGGATATTCTATAATTCGACCATTCGATGATCGAAGGACTTTAACTTTAAAATTTTCTTCGACTGCCTACTTCGCCAGATTGAACCTACTGAATTGCAATAGAAACCTATGGGAATCTCCCCAGGCTGTTTTTTCAAACACCTGCTCGAATACCATTCGTACTATCGAACGCCTCGATCCTTCGAATCGTACGATTTTTTTGTGAAATCGAAGGATCGGAATTCAATGGTACAATTTTATTGAGGAATCGAATATCGAGGAAAAAAATAGTCTAAAAATATTTGATAAGCATTCGATTGTCGATGATTGAATACCGAAAATTAGAATTCGATGATCGAAGGACTTTAACTTTAAAATTTTCCTCTTTACTACACCAGATTGAACCTACCAAATTGCAATAGAAGCCTATGAGAATCCCCCCATAGGCTTTTTTTCAAACACCTGCTCGAATATGATTGAATGCCTCGATCCTACAATTTTATCTAGGGATCGAATATAGAGGAGAAAATAGCCTAAAACTCTTCGATAAGCATTCGATAGTCGATGTTTATCGAATTTCGAAGGAATTCAAGGATTTTTTGGGGAATAATAGTAAATCTGCCCCTTAATGAAGTCAGATGAAGTGGTAATTAGGTCAGATGAAGTAATTATTGTCTTTTATCAATGGTGAATTAAAGACATGAGTGTGGGGTATTAAATTCTCAACAGTTTTAAACACATTTTTTTCCTATTGTAATTGTTCCCCTTTTTCCTCTCTTCTTTCTCCCCATAACAACTCCTCTGAGGGGTCTAACCCAGAAGACAGCACTTCAGAGTAAAGAGACATACTGTAATATTAAGGTATTGTGCAAAGTATCTTAAGTGGAGAGTACACATACAGATAGAGTCACTTGGATTTGTAAGTTAAATGCGTTGTGACTCAGGGCTAATTGAAGAAACTGTGTTATCTAAAGTTATCTTATCTCATTTAATGCATTTAACCTTTTCATTAGCATACCAAAGCACCATTGTTTTCAATGGTGAACTCTTTAATTGGATGGGATGCTGTGACACAATATTCTGTGCTAAGTGGGATAAATGAGATAGATGAGTTAAGTCACGATGCATTTAACTTACAAATCCAAGTGACTGCATCTGTACCTCCCAACATTTGGAAATTGAGAGACGGGGAAAAAGGTCTGCTGAAAAAGGTCTGCTGTGAAAAGGGCACATTAATCTAGTTTTGTGTTTCAGTTGTGTACAACTTTTTATAAAGCTGTTCTGATACTACAATGAAGCTAGATAGGCACAAGTTGCTGGATTATTACATTATTATAAATAGATTAGTTTCCTGCAAACTGAAAGGGTGCATTACATTTTTTTAAATGAATCAAACAAAGCATAATTGTTTACGATAAATATACAATGGATAATAATCTCTGAATCCAACCACATGGCTATGCTAAATGCCTTTTTAATAGACAAGTTATAAAACAATATCTCTGATACAAGTTTATTCACTGGACTGTGTCCACATTTGTTTTGTATTGCTTTTATTAATGTGATTGTTTTAAAATAGTCATATTATTATTATATTTCTTGCTATAAGATCCTTGCTCATTGTGGCATACTGATGATTTATACAGTTGGTCCACTGTAATATTATTTGTTTGTATCTGTACATTGTTCGTTGTGGTTTGAAAGACCAAAGACCACACCACATTGCTTCTAGCTCTAAGCAATTTGCAGTGAAGGTGTTTTATGTGTGGATATCTCACATAGATTTAATTGCTTTAATTGATTATTGTTTATTTTCTAATAAATCATTTTTAAGTTTGATAAATAAAAATTATGTTTTAACATAAGTGCATCTTAGCTCACATTATTGTTATTTACAGTATCTTACTACAAGATCCTGGCTCCTTGTGGCTAATTGAGGATTTTATATAGTAGTATTTGTGCTTTGAAAGACCAAAGATTGCACTACATTGCTTCTAGCTCCAAGCAGCTTGCAGGGAAGGTGTTTCGTGTGTGTTCCATATCTCATCTTTTCAAGTAGTTGCAAAGTGTACTCCCCAATCATTATGGTTTTCATCTGTGCTACAGGCTGTTGGTGAAAAAGAGATGCTTCATTTATTTGATTTATTTTGTTTTTGGGCCACCACCAGAGTAAGTCCCTGTGGTCACACAGTTGACTTGTCTAGAAAATGTTCTGTTCATTTCAAAAACCGTATCAGAAAGTTTCAAAGATGTTTGATATTAGTTGTTTCCCAAGTAATGGCCTCTAAGGCAGAAGACTTGTGACTTGCCTGTAAGAAGATTTTTTCCAAAGAGAGAGAGATGGTGTTTTTGATGATTTTTGCTGGCCTCTCTTTTTTGTTTTGTTTTGCAAAGAGCTAGAACTAAGTGTATGCAGAAGAGGCATGTGTCTAGGATTCAATGGTGATGGGACACTAGGCACTTAACTCCTCTTTCTTCCTACCCCTATTTCAGCCCCTTAAGTCCTGCACAGGATGCATCTGACAATCGTCCCTCCACTTCCTACACATTTTGCCCCCCTCCCCAGTCATTGAGGTTGCTGTCTGTGCTGTCTAGTAGTGATGGGTGAATTTATTCACCAGGGGTGAATGCGCGGCGAATTCCCGCGATTCGCCGCTGGCGAATAAATTCGCAAAACACCAGCGAAAATTCGCCAAAACAATTCGCAGAAAATAATGTGTCGCGCATCGTTTTTGACACTACGAAAACGACGCAACGAATACATGCGCATCAAAAATGACTCGCGTCAGAAACGAGACTCGTTTCGTAAATTTTTACGCCAATTCGCGAATTTCGCTGGAAATTCGCAAATTTTTTGGCTAGGCAAAACGGGGGAGATTCGCCCATCACTACTGTCTAGGGCTGCTTGCATGCTTTGCCCAACACTGTGTTTGTAAGCCCTGTATCAAATAGGAATCCCAGAGTAGAGTAGATTTTCTGCAGTTTCAGTATCCATCCTAAACTCTAAACTCATCTGGAACTTTAATCTTAAGTGATTTGAGAAATGTGCTTTCATTAGCAAGTCATCCAAATATACGATGACCAAACACAGGATGTTAGATAAAGTGCAATGGCTGCAACAATTTTGGTAAAAACTCTTTGGGCACTAGTTTTGCCAATTGGAGAGCAGTGAATTCTAGATGTTCTACAACATCTACAATTGTTCTACAATTAAAATAACAAGCCTTATATGTTTGATGAGATTGTCTTACGAGTACATACAAGTAAACATTTTTGATGTTAGGATATATACACACATACATTCTACTCTTAGACAAATAATTCAGCACCTTTGTGTAATTGAATGCAATTAATTCATGTTCGCTGTAATGGCATAAAGACTAGGGAAAGATTGTATTTTTCATAAGCTTTTACTTATCTGTGTCAATCTTTTTGAATAGTATAGTATTATACTATTATACAAATATTAATGATAACTTAAAAGATACATAAAATACTAAACAAATGTATATAAGCACATTATTAGAAAGAAAGGTTTCCCTCTAGCACAATGTAAATGTAATTTTTTCACCACACACCTGTATTTCGCATGCACTGGACTGGCGGTGCAGGCTATCCATTGACCTGGCTTGGTCACTCAATAACAGTAAAATATTTACAGGCCCACACAAACTCAAGTTATGCATTTGGGGAGCTTACCCCATTTATTGAATCACCAAAAGGATCAACATCTCGGGGAGGTTACACCCTCCCTTCATCAGGATAAAAATCCTATGAAGGGAGGGGAACCCCCCAAAACATTGATACTATTGGTAATTGAATTAATGGGAGTAAGCTCCCAAAATGCAGACCTGTGCAGACCTGTGAATATTTGTTCCCTCTAGCACAGTGATCCCCAACCAGTAGCTCGTGAGCAACATGTTGCTCTCCAACCCCTTGGATGTTGCTCCCAGTGGACTCAAAGCAGGTGCTTATTTTTGAATTACTGGCTTAGAGGCAAGTTTTGGTTGATAAAAACTAGGTGTCCTGCCAAACATTCTCTCCTGTAGGCTGCCAATCCATATAGGGGTTACCAAAAAGCCAATCAGAGCTCTTATTTGACATCCCCATTGACTTTTTCATGCTTGTGTTGCTCTCCAACTCTTTTTTAAATTTAAATGTGGCTCACGAACAAAAAAGTTTGGGGACCCCTGCTCTAGCACAATAAATTGTTTGCAATCATGACTTTCATAAGCGCTGCATCACATTACTAAGAACCTTGGCACATGAGAACTTGCCACCAATCTCATTTAACATTTTCCAATATAAGTATCTTTTACCATACCAGTCTCAGCTCATTTAGTGGAAAAATGCACTTACTAATATGGTGAATTTCATATACAGTACAATCTGTTTAAATTGATATTCATGTCTACAGAACAAACCTAATATTATGCAAAGAATAAAAGAGAAAAACTGTACCATAAAAAAGTACAGATGCATGCTTTTTTTTAGGTTGGAAATATGACCATTTACTTTTCCTGATTCCTCTGCCAGATCTCGGCTTGTTAAATTACCAAAGTAATTAATATTTTACTGCAGCTTAAATTTTTGCATCTTTATCGAAGTGTCTTTTGAGAGTCTCAATATTCTAACTCACAGATAAGTAATATGGGATGCTATTTATCTTTTTAATATACATATCTGTGCTCTTTTTGCAATGATTTAGCTAAAAGGTCACTTTAGAAGATGCTGCTAAAAATTTATTAGATATTTTTTTTTTATTGCCAAGTTGAAATTGAATATAATAACTCTACATTTCTCACAGGCAATACATTTCTTAAGACATATTTCATTTAATATATTTATACATCTTTGATACACTAACATTTGTTTAAAGAGTCAGTTCTACTTGATTATATGGCAAAATTAGGAACATTCTACAGATCACCAACCAACATATTAAAAGAAGTTTGAATATCATTATTTGAAGGCTAGCCTTATTTAACAATGCTCTCTATACTTTCTTGTTAAAGGAAGAGTTAAAGTGCTGTAAATAAGAACTCCTCTGTCTTGTAAATTTGGTTTTTAATATATGTCTTTAAAATATGTTGTTACTTTCTTAAAACCGATTCTGTCCTGTGGATGCCTTGAGTTGTTTTATAAATGATATTGTAAAACCAGCTGTTACTGGAAAGAGCAGATTTTTCCCTGAAACAAGCAGCAGTTATTTAATTTGATATTTGTTGAAATGATTTTGCGTGTACTTAAATATTCTTGGACAGTATAAAAATTTATACCAGTAGAGTTCAAATCGGTACATTGACATTCATAGCAAAAGCAGCAGGGGAGGGTTTGTTTGGCAAAACATTTCCTTATACTTTTTTTCTTCTTGGTGTATTACCTTTAATCGATTGTTTGCGATTATCTTTTTATGAACCAATTTCATACTCAACTCACAACCATACTGTTGTATTGGTTCACTTACATGTAAAAGGAGACTTATTAATCAGGTCACTATGAATGATTCCAATTTTGAAATTGTATTTTGTGTGTGTGTACAGTTGTGTGTGCTATAGTTCCTTGCAAAAGTATTCAGCCCCTTGAACAATTTCTAATTTTACTGAATAGTAAATCCTACACATTTTTCTTCTCCCTGTTAGTTTTATTTTAGAATACTGACTGATCATTAGTGACGGGCGAATTTATTCGCCAGGGGCGAATTCGCGGCGAATTCCCGCGATTCGCCGCTGGCGAATAAATGCGCGAAACGGCAGGAAAAATTCGCGGGCAAAAATTCGCCGCCAAAAACGAGTCGCGCGTCGTTTTTGACGCGACGCGCCGAAAACGACGCTACGCGCGTCGGAAGCGACGTGCGTCAAAAACGACGCGCGTCAAAAACGACGCGCGACTCGTTTCGCACATTTTTCGCCAATTCGCGGATTTCTCTGGAAATTCGAGAATTTTTCTGCGCATCACTTTTTTTTCAGCTTGACATTACAACTACCATATATAGACCACATAATAGTTTATCAGTACATGGAAGCTTGGTACCAAAGATGGCATCAACCCCAAAATTTAACAACATTATTTTTTCAATCTCTTTTAATATTAATTATGCTGCTAGATACAACACTGACTGAGAAAAGCGACATCTGACATTACCCCTCGGTAAGAACTCTTCGGCAGAACTGCCGCTGATTGGTGTAGCAACATTTATAGAGCCTATATATAGTGGATAATGCACCCCTACCATTATTTATATAGATATTAGAAGTCACCAAGGAGTTACTTGACCATATAAAAGCATGAGACATGGGCCAGTGGGCAGTGAGTGAAACACATTGTGAGGGACTGGTAATAATAAATGGAGGTTGGGAGTAGCAGATACAAGATAAAAGATCCTTTATTAGGGATGGCGCGAACTGTTCGCCGGCGAACTTGTTCGCGCGAACATCCGCTGTTCGCGCTCGCCGGAAGTTCGCGAACGTTGCGCGACATTCGCATTTTGGGTTCGCGTCAATTTGGCGCATTTTTTTTGCCGCATTTTTTTTGCCCTCTCACCCCAGACCAGCAGATACATGGCAGCCAATCAGGAAGATCTCCCTGGACCACCCCCACACACCCCCTGGACCAAAAAAAAAAAAAATGTGCATACCTCCCAACTGTCCCTTTTTTGGAGGGACAGTCCCTCTTTTGCGAGCTCAACCCTCTGTCCCTCATTTGTACTGGAAAGACCCTCTTTTTGGAGGACCCTCTTTCACTGGAAAGACCCTCACTGAACAGCCAGAAAAAGAAGCAAAGATTTGAACTTGGCTTTTGGCAGAGAGTCCAGAACAGCTAACAGGTGCAGGTAAGATACTTTGTAACACTTTTGACATAAGAAAATAATGGATTTTTCTTTTCCCTTGATCCCCCTCTGGCATGCCACTGTCCAGGTCGTTGCACCCTTTAAACAACTTTAAAATCATTTTTCTGGCCAGAAATGTCTTTTTTAGCTTTTAAAGTTCGCCTTCCCATTGAAGTCTATGGGGTTTGCGACGTTCGCGTCCGCAAACTTTTTTGCCGCGGTTCGCGCCATCACTATCCTTTATTTGTCAATACAGACTATATAGTTATACAGCGTATCGAAATCACGTTTCACTCAGGCCCCCTCACCATAGTAACTTTGCATTAAGAAAGAGAAGGAGCATTTGTAGATGCACTTATGGTGGTAGGTGCAGGTAACGGACAGATTTTATAATGTTAACTTTAAACTCAGACTGCTTTGCATACTTCACACAACCTCATCAGACATCAATTGGCAGTGAATATGTGTACTTATCAAAATGCAAAGGTTGTTTCAGCAAATGAATGCTTGTGTATGTGAAACTTCTGTACTGTGCTCTTTGTTTGGATATTGATCCCAGCCTGTTCCATGACTACTCTTACTCTTTTCCCGTTCCTCCTGTCACACATTCCAGTTCCCTTACCCTTGTACTTAAAGGTAACTAAGTTGTATAAGTCCGTGCTGATGTTAAAACAATTGGAAAAAACATTTTTTTATTAGACTTTTATTAGACTTAGGAGGCAATATAATAACAGTCACAAAGAAATAAAATTGCACAAATAAGACAAGTTCACATTTGTATGTATGTATATTTTTATATTTGTAGCGCTCCTTGAGGGCAAAGCACTGTACAGCAACAATAAATTAGTTGTAACAAACGAGTAGTGATGAGCGAATCTCCCGAGATTCGCTTCGCCGAAAAATTCGCAAATTTCTAGCGAAATTCGCAAATCGGCGAAAAATTTGCGAAACGAGTCGCGGGACACTTTTGACGCGCGTCGCGTCAAATCGCGTCGCGTCAAAAAACGTCGCGCGACTCGTTTTTTCGGCGAATTTTCGCCAAGCGAAATTTCGCTGGTGATTCGCGAATTTATTCGCCAGTGTCGATTCGCGGGAATTCGCCGCGAATTCGGCCCTGGCGAATAAATTCGCCCATCACTACAAACGAGGGTTCACTGCATTAATAAGTAACAATAAGTGCATTATTAGAAGTACAATTCACATAAATATAAAATATAATTCTGCAGTTTTTACAGTGGCATTACAGTGCTGTGTTGACGGGTCAATGAGCATTCCATCAAAAGAGATAGTAAAATGGGGAGTAGGGCCAGGCTTAGGTGGAAAGATGATTAGTTCAGTTTTTGTTAGGTTGAGCTTGAGGTGGCACTGGTTCATCCAATTGGAGATTGCTAGGAGGCAGTTAGAGATTTGAGCCTCTGTTTCAGCTGTTAATGAAGGGTGGATAAATATATTTGGGTATAATCAGCATAAAGATGATACTTAACGCCAAATGATTGAATAAGATCTCCCAAAGACAGAGTATATAGGGAGAACAACAATGGACCAAACACAGAGCCTTGTGGCACCCCTACATTAAGTGGAATTGGAGATGAGGTTTTGTTAGCACAAGAGACAAGTGAATGTTCGGTTAGAAAGGTATGAAGAAAACCAAGGTGTAGCCTGGTTATGGATGCCAAGTGAATACAGAATCTGCATCAGTAGAAAGTGGTCAACTGTGTCAAATGCAGATCATAGGTCAAGGAGGATAAGGATGGAACAGTGACTTTTGGCTTTCCCAATGTAATGTTCATAAGATTGCTATTGCATTGCAAATTTTAATTGCACATTGCATTCTTTCAAGACGTACTTGAAGGTGGCTTCATCTTTTTGGAACAAAACAAAGTTTTATTATGTACACCATGACGTTACCATGACGTTCTCAATCTTTCCAACACTGTCAGAAAGATATATTGGATCTATAATGATCCAATCTATCTTATTGCGGTCTGAGTTAATCAATATAGCACACAATATAGTGCATAAAGAATACCTGGACAGAGTGTAGCACTCACAGTACATCAAACTTCCAAGTAGTATGGTGATCTTGCATGTTGCACTACATTGCAATTTTTTTCCAGACTAATTTGAACAGTCTAAAACATCTTAACACTGTGGATGGAATTACTTATGAACATACTTAAATTAATGCTTGGTCGCAGAAGATTGTCAAGCTCTTACTGTTCAAAAACAAAAAAGTGCACTTTCCACTCACCTGGAGAAGAACATTTTTCAAGGTGTTTTTAAATGCTGAAAGTTCTGACTTTGATTGATCTAAATTCCCCCCACAAAATTTGTATTTATGGCTGTTTATGCAATTTTGTTCTTCTCAGGAAGTTATCTCAGGTTGTCAGTAGCAAGGCATGTGTTTTCTGTAACCAGTTGTCTAACAAGTTCAAGCTCTTAGAAAAGGTAACAGGTAAAATGTTGCTTATATATCAACAAAATTAAATATTATGCCTGTATGCATAGTCATTGCACCTTTGTAGTGCATTACATCTCTGTACACGCGCAAACATAGGGGTCCTATTTACTAATTTTTTGAGGTTGAGAAAAAAAACCCCAGAGTACTGTATATAGACTGTTAGACTGTTATAGACTATTGCCACTGATTTCTACTGAAACTCACCACCCTTTACTTGCTGAGTTTTTTGTTCCTTTAATAAACTCCATCTATTTGTGGTTTCAGAAATTACTTTAGCATATTTTTACCCCATGCATTTTTTCTCTGCATTTTTATTAAATTTTGGAAAAGATGCTAAGTCAATTTTTGACAAATCAGCCTCTATGACTGGGCCTTATTGACTGTTCCTTGTTATATTGTGGCTTTGTTATATTATTATATATAATGTATGCTTTCCCTGGAAATACTTGATCTACTAAGGAGCTGTGTACTGTAACTTTACCACTAAAAGCAGTCATATGATTTTTTTTCATTTAGTCTCTCTGAAAAGTATCATTCTTTTGTAAATGCTCCAAAAATAATCATTATTTGCCCCAACAGCAGGATACCAGAGAAGAAGCAAAGATAGTACACTGCATCTAATCAGGATAGGTAGCATCAGTTCAAGCAACAGTGTGGCAGCATTAAGTTAATACAAAGATGCTCACTACACACTAATATATATATGTGTGTGTGTGTGTATGTATATACAGATGCAGCCACTGGGATTGGTGAGTTAAATGCGTTGTGACTCAGGGTTAATTGAAGAAACTGTGTTATCTA
>CM044441.1:62376040-62390676 GCA_024363595.1 Xenopus borealis | reverse complement strand
AAAATTTCAGTGGTGGAAATTGATTCGGGTAGCCCCCTTACCCTAATGTTACTTCTCCTAATTCTATTTTTGTTGTCTTCAAGCTGCCTTTGCATTTCAGCCATTGTACGTGCTTGCACTGTGCATTGGGAGTGCAGCAGTTTTTCATTATGTAAAAACTTCTGCTGGTTGCTTTCCAAATCGTCTGTGCATGACGCTAGACTGAGTAAGTCCTTTTTAATGTCCTGCAACTCCTCTTTAAGCGAGGATGTCATCTCCTGTAGCATGGATTTTAGTTCAGACCGAGAAGGTAAATTAGAAAGGTAAGAATGTAAATTCAGCTCTTCCTCACCTTCGCTCTCTTGGTCTGTGGTGTCACTCGCTGCATCTGCATATCTGTCTGCTTTGTCTTGCGCCGCCGCCATCTTGGAGCTTGAGCACTCCGTTTTTTTATTAGTGAAAAGCGACACTAGCTCTTGTTGAGACAGTGGTTGTCTTCCCGCGAGGGTCCTCTCTCGTTCTGCTCTCAGTTTCCCGGTTTTCCCCTTGATTCCTGGGTTGTAGACGCTCTATACCGGCGTGGGCTTTAGAGAGCTCTTATCTCAGACAGCCATTACTCTCGGCGCCAAGCCACGCCCCCCCGATTCAGTGAAGATTACAGTAATTATCTGGACTTGAGTCTTGTTTATAGGTAAACACTAAGTAAATAAGAAAATCACTTATCATATACATTACTACATACAGTGATCATGATAGAAGATGGATTATCAATATACAGGTATCTTCTGACGAAATTTTATGAGCAAAAAGAAATTGCTGTTAATAGGTCTTCTATCTAGTGCAAGTGATATATTATGTAAACAGAATGAATACAATCCCTTAATAGTTTAACAGGCAATTATAAAGCCTAAACCAATACCAATGGGATTCTAGTAGCTATCCAATTAAGATAATCACATAGGTTTCTTATTCCATACTCATGAATAGGAAAATATATTGAAGTCTATCGGCTACAACATTTTTTAATGCACAACAATTTTTATTGGAGGCATCATTTTCACAGTGAAACTTGGTGAAATATTTAGCTCATCACTAAGGGGCAGACCTAATGGTTCATTTTCTATTGCAAATGTTGTTTAAAAAATTTGATGGTTTTTTAACTTTGAAATTCGACCCTTAGTAAATCTGCCACTTAGCCCATAGACTTCAATACATTTTGGTGAATTTTTTATTTTGTAGCGATTTATAGCGAATATGCATATTTGTCAACCGCAATTCTGTGATAACTTGTCTCATATTTGTTTCTACATGCCATATATATATATATATATATATATATATAACATGCAAACAAAAGAACCGCACTCCAGGACTTCTATTTAGTGAAAAAATTAAAAAAGTTTTATTCCTTAGTCCGACGTTTCGGCTCCTGCACTCGAGCCTTTGTCAAGGTGTCACCTTGACAAAGGCTCAAGTGCAGGAGCCGAAACATCGGACTAAGGAATAAAACTTTTTTCATTTTTTCACTAAATAGAAGTCCTGGAGTGCGGTTCTTTTGTTTGCATGTTGGATAATACTGTGTGGACCAGCACCCAGGCGGCTGAGAATAAGTGAATGAGTGCTCCAGCTTCAAACACTTTACTATATATATATATATATATATATATATATATATAAGAAGACCCCTGGCATTCCAATTATCCTAGATAAAATGAGCATCTTTCATTTTTCAGTAACAGATATTTGTAATGTTTTTTTGAAAACCATATTAAAATTTGAACAGTGTACTGCAATGTTCACATTCACATTCACATTTTTGAGTCTCTACATGACACTTATGGGCAGATTTACTAAGGGTCAAATTGTCAAGGGATTTTAGCCCTCGATTTCGATTGCGAATAAATACTCATCAAAATTTAATAAAATATTCGCTTGTTTTGAGAGCGGTTTCAAAGATTCGCCAAAATCGTACGTATCGAACGTTTGAAGTGTTCAATTATACGATTGAAATGTTTTAGATAAAAAAAGCCTATGGGGGATTCCCATGGGCTTCTATTGCAATTTGGTAGGTTCAATCTGGCTAAAAATTTAAAGGGCAAGTTTTTTCACTGGCGAATAGTCGAACTATCGAATATATATGTATTTGATCTATTTGATCTATTAGATGTGATAGTCGAAAATACTTAATTTGCATATTCGAATAATCACAGAATCAAATAGACTATTCAAGCGGATATTCGAATCCTTCACACAAATTCAGTAAATCTGCTCCTTAGTTTGGCTAAGCTTATTTACATAATATAGTATATGGAGAAGACCCCTAGCAGTCACTCACTTCAATTATAGTACATATATACATATAATGTACAACATGGTGCTTATTAAAGAAGCTATAAGAATGCCTTTGATTTGTACCCAACAACATGCTAGAGATGCTGTAAAATGCAATTTTGGGAAAGATGTATTCACCAATTTAGCATATTCCAGGATATATTTAGTTAAAAACATATTCAGTATCATATGCATGCACTGAAGAGGGAATTACATTTCCAAATATATCACTTTGTTCAAGTACTGTGACATGTTTCAGCAACCATGCCAATGGTTAACTTTTTTTCATAATATGGTAAGAAATTTTTTTAAGTCAATGTAATAAATCTACAGGATTACTACTAAAGTCATAAACAATAATGGTATATGTGGGCATTTAATGTTTTATGTGTGGTGAGATGCCCACAGAGATATTGCCTGAAGATAAAAGACTAAGCTACTGATCTCTATGAACTTATCAAGTGAAGTTCTAACCTAAACTAATTCAAAAGCCATAAAGCAAAGAGGCCAGTAG
Source organism: Xenopus borealis (assembly GCA_024363595.1). Lineage (NCBI taxonomy): Eukaryota > Metazoa > Chordata > Amphibia > Anura > Pipidae > Xenopus > Xenopus borealis. Next base: position 62,387,852 of record CM044441.1, on the reverse strand, counting down.
GATTGCAATAAATGTTTTCTTAACTATACAACTTTTTCTAAGCTCCGGGATCTCCACTGACACTGGGGCATTAACTTCTGATATATTCAGAGGCCACTAGAGAAATATAAATCATTTATAAATTATAAATGCCTTTGAAAATTAAATGTTCTTTTATAACATTTGTTATTATTGTTTATTAGTTTATTTCTTTATCTGCATGACACATGAACATTTATTAAAAGCCAAGGTTTCAATATTTTTCACTACTGTAATATATTATGCTTTTGAAGGCACTTTCTTTTTTCACATTATTTCAGAGACTTTAATCTATAGTAATTGCTACCAGCATTATTAGGATTTATCCTTGGGATTTATAAAATGCAGAATGACTACAAACCCATGTGTACCAATACATGGGTTGTGGATGGTTTACATTCAAACAAATTATTAGGCCTCATGTACTAAGCACAAGACAGGTCCCAGAATGAACCTCAAGGAGTTGCACATGAACACTGCACTGTTTGTGTTCTGCATATTGGCAGCTTGTGTGTCTTAAAGATACTACCAAAAAAAATTAGTATATAGAGAGTTTATACAAAGAATTACTTTTAAATCTCACTATGTTAAGTAATCGGCTAATTAATAAAATTTTTACCTTGTCTCTTTAAAGCTTACACTTGCTGATTAAGAGACCTGTAAAGAAGCTTGCAAATCATTGTAGGCATGTGAGGCTTGGCTAGAGAAGATGGTTGCTTCATTGTTTTAAGAGTTAGAACCAGCAGTGCATAAAGAGTCAAATACAGCTTTCAATTGCAATTGCATTTACAAATAATGGTAAAACTCATGAATGCGTAATTTGGAACGTTGTATAAAATTACATTTTCTGTCACTAAACAAAACAAACTAATTCTGCTTTTGCATCTCCTGTAAAAAAAAAAAATTTTTTTATTTGAAACCAATAGCAGATGCTCTTTTTAGTAGGGAAAGATGAGTTAAAGGGGTGGATCACATTTAAAGAAGAATGTCAAATTCTAATTTTTAATTGGACTCTAACAGCTTTCAATCTAAAGGCTACACATTTCTATGGTTATTTACTAAACTTCAAATCTATATGGTTTTTTTGGGGGTCAAAGCTAATTTTTTTTGAGAATTATTATATGTACTGCAAAAGGCCAGAATCTGAAAATCACCATCAGCTCACCCATCAATTTCTAGTTTTTGTTGTCTGGGCTGGGTTTAGCCCAAAAATCCCACTTATTTGGGAGTTTCAGGCAAAATGTTGAAAAAAAATTGAGCAATTTGTGGAAAAAAGCCCAAAAAATTCAAGTGATTTGGATTTTCATTCGATGTCATTGAGCTTTTGAGTGATTAATCAGGTTATTTTATTATTGAATAAACTCAAATTGAGCGTGGAAATTTGGTAGTGCTTTTTTAAAATATATTATGAGATAAATTTGCATTTTAGTAAATAATCCCCTTATTGTTATTGTTAATTGTTTTTACTAATTTTTCTGTTCAGGTCCTCTCCTATTCATATTAGAGATTGTTGAACTTGCAAACTGGAGAGTTACTGAATAAAAAATTCCACAAATATTAAAAATAAATACCAGTTGCAAATTGTCTCATAATATTACTAAAAGTACTAAAAGTTCATTTAAACAACCCCATTAAATTATATGTTAGTGAAATGAAACAGGCATGAGTTGAAAAACCCTTCCCACAATTATGGGATAAGCTTCAGAGACTGCCACTGCATAGTTATAAGAAGAGGAGAAAATGAGATAGATATACTGTAGGAGTTATACTGAGCTTCCTTTCCAGAATTTCAATGCTTTGCATACAAAGAAGGAGAGTGTGTCGATAACCAAAATAGTTCTGTTGGTTGTCCATATAGTATATCTTTTTGTAAACATTATATTAGACATACAGTATACAGTACATGCATATTTCAAAGTGTTTGAGATACTGTTTAACCCCCAGATTTTAGTGTTAATTAGCATGGCCACCTTTTAATACCAGGTTACTAGCTATGCAGTGCCTTTGTTTAAAGGACCACTAACATCAAAAATGAAATTGTTTTAAAGTAATAAAAATATAATGCAGTGTTACCCTGCACTGGTAAAACGGCAGTGTTTGCTTCAGAAACTCTACTATTCTTTATAAGCTGTTGTGTAGCCATGGAGACAGCCATTCAAAGGAGAAAAAGCTCAAGTTACACAGCAGATAGCAGATAAGCTCTGTAGAACATAATGTTATCTGTTATCCATTACTTAAGTCCCAATGTCTGCTTCAGCAACTGCAATCCGCAATCTTATTGTAATATTTCTTTTGAGTACAAGAACCTGTCATTATTGCATTTCATAATGAAATTTGCCTTACCTGTGATGGCAAGCTGTGTAACAAAGAATGTCATACGTGATTTCCGCTTTCTTTCCTTCCAGGTCAGATAAAGGACAACTGAGTTGCCAAATATAGTGACAATGAACAAAATCCAGAGGGTAATCAGCTGCTCCATCTATAACAAATGAAAATAATTTGTAGATTATATTTATTCAAGCTGAACCATGTTACATAGTTACATAGTTAAATTGGGTTGGAAAAAAAAGTCCATCAAGTTCAACCCTTCCAAATGCAAACCCAGCATCCATACACAAACACCCCTCCATACCTTCACATAAATATATATGCCAATATACTAACTGTAGAGTTTAGTATCACAATTTGATATTATGTCTGTCCAAAAAATCATCCAAGCCCCAAACAGTTGATTTGAATGGTTACTATAGGTAACTGTACTTTGTACTGGTGCAATTTTGTACCCGTGTTCATAAATCAGCCCCTTGATCCCCAGAAGCAGCAGAAATAACTAGTTGACCTGTACTTTTAAAAAACCTGTTGTAATACAACAATAAAGGTCTAGTAAAGAACTGAAATTAAAGCATGGGAATTGGTCAGAAGGATGTAAACAAATCTAGCTAAATTGTCATTACTGTAGACCTGAGGCCTTATGACTAATGTGTCTTTTTGAGTTGAATGGAGCATAAAACCTTTAGTGATTAACTACTCTAAGCATTTGTGCTAACTAAGAGAATAAAAAATTGTAAACATAATGAAGTGTGAAATTAATGACGGCTGAAGAAACATCTTTTGCAATACTTTATTAGGAAAAAAGCACTTGTGTAGCTTTTATTAGACAAATTGCATGTACTAATGGCACAAAGGTTTACTTAAATGCTTGTTTAGTTAGATTCATTGTTCCTATTTGCTGCTATTACAAAACAATAATGTTTATAGATTTGTCATAATGGGGGATGGTGGTGTGTTGTGTCTATTAAGCCATTCCTAGTACTACATTACTACACTACTACATATTAATACTACATTTTACTTGTTCACATTAACTTTACTTCCATGTTTAAGTACCATGTCATGTGAATAGGTGAGCACTATGCCAATGAAAATTAGTTTAAACCATGCATTCTGGACTAGAACCATTTGAGTCCTGTAACACTGTCCTCCCTATGACATATGCTTTGAAACATTTACATTTATATTACAATCTGAAGAAACATAACAATTTGAAAGAACATCTATATATTAGAATAGGCTTTCAGTCCTTCCATTACTGTTCTATAACTGCTCTTTCCAGTGTGTTCCATCTGTTGGAGGGGGTTGGGTATTAATTATATCTTAGTCTGAAAATGGGAGAGCAGCCATATAAAAGATTCTTTACTAGGGATGGCGCGAACCGCCGAAAAAAAGTTCACGAACATGTTCGCGAACTTCCGGAAATTTGCGAACGGTTCGCGAACCCCATAGACTTCAATGGGAAGGCGAACTTTAACAGCTAAAAAAGATATTTCTGCCCAGAAAAATGATTTTAAAGTTGTTTAAAGGGTGCAACGACCTGGACAGTGGCATGCCAGAGGGGGATCAAGGGCAAAAATGTATCTGAAAAATCCATTGTTAACACAGCGCTGCGTTTTGTGCTGTAAAGGGAAAAAAGTCACTCAGGTGGTTGTGGACACTGTAATATTATTGATATTTAGACAGAATGTGAACAAGCTCACACAGCTAGATGGCAGTTGTTTGAAGAACACACTGGGCAAAAAATGGCTACAGGGCAAATAATGCCTACAAGGTCAACGTATACACTACTACAGCGGTGGATATGGATTACGTAAAATATATTATGGCTGCTTGAAAAAAGTATCTCAGGTAGTTTTTTCTGGAGAGGGTAATATTATGGATATTTAGACAGAATGTGAACAAGCTCACACAGCTAGATGGCAGTTGTTTGAAGTACAGTAGATTACTAGCCAGCAAACTTACTATCCACTGTCCCTGAAATCACTAACAGGCAGCTCTCTCCCTACACTATCTCTTCAGCACACACAGGCAGAGTGAAAAAATGCTGCAGGGCTTCGCTTTTTATAGGGAAGGGGAGTGGTCCAGGGGGTGTGGGGGTGGTCCAGGAGGGAGAGCTTACTGATTGGCTGCCATGTATCTGCTGGTCTGGGGGAGAAATGGCAAAATAAAAGCGCCAACTAAGGCGAACCCAAATTGGCGAACGTCGCGAGACGTTAGCGAACTTCCGGCGAGCGCGAACACCCGATGTTCGCGCGAACAAGTTCGCCGGCGAACAGTTCGCGCCATCCCTATTCTTTACAGGTACTGTAGGATCAGGGGAGCCTCAGTAGAAAAAAAGACTAGCACCTTATCTTTGGAGGCCTTAAGGTTGTTAGCAGATCGGTCAGAGGATCCACTAAGGATGGCAGAAGTGTTATTACAACTTTATGGATTATTTCTCGTTTTGTCTTTTAATGATTCATTAAATCCATGTCATGCTTGACAATCCTTTAAAAGTAAAGCCAGAGAGGACAATTTAGAACATTGGTAATTATTTGGAAGTGGGAAAACACTCAACCTAATCCTGGAACATGGTTATGAATGTGAGTGAGTTGTCATTAATAAAAAGTAATTTTAATGTACAGAACCCAGATATAACTTGTGTCAGGTACAAGTTGTAATCAGTTGCCCACCTTCTCACCTCTGATCCCCTTCATTTGTGCTACAAACATTCTGGGTAGTGATGGGCGAATCTATCCCATTTTGGTTCACCGGAAAATCAGCAAAACGAGTTGCATCGCGTTTTTTTTGACACGCGTCTCGTTTTTTTTTTTTATGCCAGCGAATTCTGGGCTTAACACCAAGGGGCAGATCTATCAAGGGTCAAATTGAAAATTTGAAGTAAAAAATGTCTAATTTCAAGCTATTTTTGTTTACTTCGACTAGGGAATAATCCAAATTTGATTAAAATTTGAAGAAAAATTTAATTTTTTAATTTATCGTGTACTGTCTCTTTAGAAATTCAACCGACTATCCACCATCTAAAACCTGCTGAATTGCTCAGTTGGTGGACTTTGAAAAATCAAAGGTTTTTTTTGATGAGCTATTAATGAGCTATTACTTTGATTCATATGATTCGAAAATGGAACTATTCAAACAAAAAAAACTTCTGCCCCCAAAAGTTCATATACTGATAAAAAGTATATACAATAAAGTCTGAAAAACTTTGGTGAAATGTGTAGGTAAAAACACTGAATAGTTGTACAGACAATATTTTTTTCTTTTGTGGGGACCCTATTGAAACATTACTGTCATACCATTTACATAGCAATACTGGTACTATACCATAAGGTTCAGATTGATATAAAATGACCCAAAATTTTAATTTCTTGGCTTCCCAATCCACAGAGAAAGGAATCGGTTAGTTACTGAGTGGTATAAAAATAAATAAAAATAATCTTATTCATTAAAAAATGCCCAAGACACAGTTTATGAAGATTAAATTTTGTAGTAAATGGCCAGACAGAAAAATAGAGGGACTTCTAAGGATATATCAATACAATCTATAGAGCAGAAAGAGTCTGATAGACTCACTCTTGTTCTCCAAAAACTAGAAACTTCCAGTGTCTATCTTATGCTAAATGTAAAAACATAATGAAAGCAGTGTTTAAAGTTTGACCCACCACCACCTGAACCTGCACCTGTTCTTGGCCCAAACTCAACCATATATGTTTATTAAACTATATTTACCTATACTGGCAAAAGACTATTTATCACATCTATAAATTATGGCATATTTATGAATATTTATTTGACTCGCTTGAAAGGACATTTTCACTTACTTATGACTTATGGAAACTGTATGCCTCTCCCCCTCTAATGCACCTATTTAATGATGTTTGTTGCACAGTACGTTTGCGGTAAGCTTGTGTTAAGCCTAAAACATCACCTGTTTGTGGCGCACAGAAAAAAACTATTTTGTGCATTTTATTGCTGATGTATACTTTTTGTTTCTCTATTTTGGTAGATGGTCCTTGCTAATAGCAGAGCCCATGTTGAATTCAGTTGTTTCATATTCAGGTGTGAACTTACGTGCATGTTGGATAAAAGGGTTTTCTACTGATATATGCAATTGTGCATGTGCATGTCACTTTGAATGGGAGAAATTTTGGGCAATGTATCCACCTCTCATGAAGCTGCAAAAAGCGAAGGTGAGAAATTACTCAAAATCACACTGTATGATATTATCCAAATAATCTTTCTGTTTACACAGTGCATATGGCACAAATACAGCAGTACAAATACTCTGTAATTGTTCAGACATCCGGTAATGTTTCCTTAAAGAAATTGTGTAATTCATTTTGCCTTTATGCAAGGAATACCTGAAGGATTCTAGATGTTTGGCTGCTCATACATTTATTATTCTTTCTTGAAAGCAAAAGTACATAAATTTTAAAGATCAGGAATTTAGTTGTTGCTATTATTGTTAGGATGTGTCCAAAATATATAATATGAAACAAATCTAAAGCTCTTGTAACCCTGATTATAATCTCAAACATTACATATCAATTGCATATCCTTTATAAATTTCTATTCATTCTTATTTTTATTTGAAGTAAATGAATATGTTCACAGATCTTTTTGCTCATCTCTAGTGTTTAAAATGCCCTGAACCCAAAACCTCTGAGGGTAAGAGAGAAACTGTCAGAATCCACTGACAGACACTGATTCTTTTCTCTAAAATAATTACATTCAAGTTCAGTAAAGGTTCACTGTCTGCGTTACTAAATATTTATGAAAACCGATAGGTCTGGTAATCTAAAGAGGGTCTCACTTCTTATAACTAAATACACTATGTATGCTGTCAAAAAAGATTTAATATAAACTATAGACATATATGCATTGAGAATATTGTGTTTTACTAGTTTCTAAGCAAGGGTAGCAAAGGACACAGTAACACTTTGCACGCTGCATCTTGAGCACTGTAGCACAGCAGTTGTACCCACATCCTGCCTATGGTAAAAGGTGCAAAGAATTTACCAAATTATTACCCCAGGTGTAACAGCATGTACATGGGAGTCAATAGATAACATTTTACTTCCCTTAATTCTCTTTCACTTGTGTCTAGTGTAATGGCAAATAAGTACTCGTGTGTAAGCTTAAACTAGACATAACCAAGTGACAGAGCTTCATCTTAATTAAGAGCAGCTGTTTTTGTGCAATTGTAAAAATATGACCAGTGGTTTTAAGTAGTAGTAGATTTCTGCCAACTCTGTTGGTTATATAGAACTTATAAACAAATAACTGCACTACAGACAGACAAAAATGATGAGCCTTTAATATTTTAACCTTCCAAACATTATTCACTTCCATTGATTTATAATAGCCCACCAAATATAATGCATTTAAATTGATTTTTATTTTTGACCAATTTTATATTAAAATATAAAGTTTCATTTTCACCTTATATCTCACTTTAACAGCTCTGTGGGGGAAGTTGCTAACCAACTCTGTAAATGATATTATTTTCTACATTAGTAGATATATTTTTTATTAACAATACTTGTGTAATCGCTGAATGTCATTAGCTCAGATGCTATAATTGAAACAATAGTTGCTTATATTCCAGATTACGTGTGGAAACACATGAAACGCGTTAGGTGTTGTGTAATGTGAAATAAAGGTTCTTTGTTTTGTTCATACCCTGCGTCCGGAGGATCCTTGGAAGTGCATGCTAAAGGTGGATTTGTGATACGGAATAGTCCAGATGCTCTGTGAAATGTTTCAACTAGTGGCAAATTATAACAGTTCAGTGTCTATGCCTAGACTACTGAAATGCCAGACATACAAAAGAAAGTGACATTAAAGTTTAAATTTCAACTATAGAAAAAATATTTAAAAGCTGAAAACAACTAAACAGAATAAAAGTTTTTAAGGTTGGAACTACAGTACCCCTTTAATATGTCATAATATGTAACCCCCATATTAGTGCTTTATCCTGTTGGTAAAATCAAATGCCAATGGCATAACTCCTGGGGGTGCAATTGCACCCAGGCCTGCACTCCCTTGGGGCCTGCTGGAGATGCAATACATCTTAAAGTTTTGTAGAGGTGGGCCCAGGTGCACATCCTGCACCTGGCTTGCCAGTGGATTGGTACCCCACTGTCAAAAGCTTTAGCATTTATGGGATTATATCCACTGCCATCCCAGAGTTGAGATTCCTGTTCATCTCCTCTGAAAATCTGCTATGCATAAAACAATTTGTGTGTTTGACACAGAATAACTAAACCCAGATTTCCCGCGTATCCCATTTAACACAGAAAATTGTGTCACAACATCTAATTAAAGCCTCACCATTGTGAACAATGGTGCTTTGGTATGCTAATGAATGCATCGAAGATGACTTTAGATAACACAGTTTCTTCAATTTATCCCGAGTCATGACGCATTTAACACACAAATCCAAGTGGCTTCATCTGTACTTTATTTGCTTTAGTAGCCACATCATGTACCTGGCTTGATGGTGGATTGGTTCCCCACTGCCAAAAGCTTTAGCATATATGAGATTATATCCACTGCCGTCCCAGAGTTGAGGTTCCTGCTCACCTCCTCTGAAAATCTGCTATGCTTAAAACAATGCTGGCACAAACTCATATTATTATGATTTGCAATGAAGACAAGTATCTTATCCCCTTCAAAAAGCTTTCCTACAACTGATTTCAGACTAACCGGCCTATTGTTTTGAGGCTGAGAAAGGGATCCCTTTTTAAATAGCAGATTTATGCTCCTTTAGTACCCGGGATGAATGCCACTTGTACCAAACATCATTAGTTGTATTACTAGAAGTGGAACTAATTAAAAATGAAATATTCAATAGCTGGTTACTCATTTGTGTAGACATATAGAATAACAATTCAGAATCTCTACTTTTTCTCTGTTCTCATTGAACCAGTAACCTCCCTCTGTTTTGTTTTTTTACTATTTACATATTTAAAACATTTTTTTAAATCTACATTTTAGCTTTTTTGCATGATTTTTAAATAGAGAGAACTATATTCACACTGGTTCTAACAATATATTGTAGCATTTGCCCAAGGCCCTTAAACACTAAGTTAAATAGTTAAATCAGGTTGAAAAAAGACAAAGTCCATCAAGCTCAACCCCTCCAAATGAATTCCAGCATCCATACACACTTCCCTTCATACCCTCACATTAATTGTGTATACCCATTTCTATGCTAACTGTAGAATTTAGTATCACAATAGCCTGTCCAAAAAAATCATCCAAGCCACTCTTAAAAGCATAAACAGAATCGGCCATCACATCATCACCCGGCAGGGCATTCACAAACTCACTGTCCTTACTGTGAAGAACCACCTACATTGTTAAAATGAAATTTATTTTACTCTAGTCTGAAGGGGTAGCCTCTGGTGCAGTGCTCCTCTTTATGAGTAAAAAGGTCCCCTGCTATTTGTCTCTCTTAATATACTTGTAAAATATAATCATGTTTCCTCGCAAAAGCCTTTTTTCCACAGAAAACAACTTCAAACTTGACATTCAGATCAATCATTTAAGTCTTCCATCCCTCTAACTAGTTTGGGTTCACATCTCTGCTCTCTCTCCAGATCATTTGAGTCCCTCTTAAGGACTGGAGCCCAAAACTGCATACTCCAGATGAAGCCTTAATAGGGACCTTAAGGTTATGCAATTTTTATGCAAGAACTGTGTTTGCTTTAGTGGCCACAGAATGACACCTCCCAGAATTAGACCATTTTGTTATCCACAAAAAAAGCCATGATCCTTCTCATTTAAGGAAACACACTGGCATTTATTGTATAACTTGCACAGTGGCATACTGTAGAGGAAGCAGAGGTGGGTACAAAGATTTTTTTCAGGGTGTGGGGAGCAGCCTGGAGTTGTTACGCTACTGAACTTGCATTTAAATTATTTTTGCATAACCTTGCATTTATCATAATTAAACCTCCTTTTCCAGTTTGCTGCCCAGTTTTCCAACTTAGTCAAATCACCCTGCAGAGTGGTAGTGTAACGCAGTTACACTATAAATATATAAATATTTGCCAAATATCTCAGATCTGCAAGAGGTTAAAATCCTGTCAAGAAGAATCACTTGGACTATACCAAAAATACTGACCAGGAGTGCAGAATACGAGTTTGAATGTTACTGTTTGTTAGGGTCTAATCAGGAAATAAATAGTTTATAACGGAGCAGCTAACTTCTGGGAAAAAATTCATATTCACACACTGAGCAGAATCTTTCCCAGACTATAATCCTTACTGGACTTTCCCTTACCCCCATCTATATCCTGTCATTTGGTCTGGCCCCTCCCCAATGCTTTAGCTCCACAGAAGAGGTAAGATCAGGGTCGGACTTGGGGCCCAGGGCCCACCAGGGCTATAGCCCCATGGCACCCGGCATGCAGCGCTTGTGTGCATGCATGTGGTGCTATTTAATGAACCTGCACTTGGTGCAGCGTTAATGCACCAGCGTGTGGCACTGCATTAATGCGCAGCACTGCGTCAATGCGCACACCGACGAGTTTCTGCCAAGTACACACTAAAAATTTTTTGTGTCATTATGGGGCAGATCCGGCCTGGTGGGGCCCACAAGAGCCAGGGTCCCACCAGGTTTTTTCCTGGTGTCCCGCTGGCGCAGTCTGACTCTGGGTAAGATGTCTGGTACTGCCCTAATCACCTCAAAAGTTTTACAGTTCATTTTAAGAGTTATTCACAAGTTATGCTTTTAACAGTTTAGTAGTATGTAGCATATTCCCAAAAGTGTGTAATGGAGACAGGCAAAGCACATAGGATCTAAAATGTCTGCTTTGGGAAAAACCTGTATGCTGTAATCCTCACACTGTCACCTGATTGTTGTAAACTGCTTATTGAACTCTGCTGTAGTTGTTATATGGTAATGTGTCTTGTATATTAGCCATACTGCTTTTCCTTACAGTTTTATAAATCCTGTAATATGTCAGTGGGGATGTATTGAATTAACTGCCAGTTGTAATGTAGGTGAGTTGGTGGCCTGTGATATACCGGGTTACACAGGTCGGTATAACAGAGGGTTACAGTAGCATACTGCATGGAACCTATAGTTCTGCACAATTTTGTATCATCAGCAAAAAAAATAACCTTGCGTTTATCAACATTAAACCTCATTTCCAGTTTGCTGCCCAGTTTCCAGCTTAGTGAAATCACCCTGCAAAGTGGCAGTTTTCGTGACAACTGCAATACCATATTTTATTTTTACAAAATCTGGGGCTTAACCATTCATTCTGCTCAACATGCTGTAACAATAATCCTTCTTTTAAAAAGCTGTTCCAGTTCACAAACATTTTTTTATTTAGTAATGTTTCATCATAATGATAAAAAATGTTTTCTGTCAACTAGTTATAGAATCAGTAGATAGTGATGGCGCGAACCGCGGAAAAAAAGTTCGCGAACATGTTCGCGAACTTGC
>CM044441.1:62349801-62372684 GCA_024363595.1 Xenopus borealis | reverse complement strand
GGAGTTCAGGGTCATTGGCTTTTTAAAACTGGGCAATTTCCTAGGGCCACAGGATAGCAGTCTCTCCTGGCTAACTCTAGTTCTGACCCTGAATGGAACATTTTATTTCATTGACATGAATATATTGTTAACATGCCAATAAATATAAAAAAGGAAACTACTAGCAATATGTTACGCTATCTCAATTACTAAAAACAGTTATGTAACTTTTAACATTTGTCTACACTGAAATTCAGTATCCAAATCTATATGAAGTAAATATAGTTCATGAAGAACTAAATTTCTAGATAAGCAGCAAGCCTATTAAGCAGAAAAGTGCTATGCATGCAGAAAAGACTGGGGACTGCCTATCTATTAGTGGAGCTCAGCTATAATAGCACAATGACAGCAAGTGCAGTGTGCAAAATGCCGTTTCAGATGCACAGTGAGCAAATTGCAATTTCAGAAGTGAATGTATGTTTACCCCCTTCTGCCCCTGCCCATCTCATTGGGTAAGCAAGTACTGGATTTTGTGCCCCTTATTGCGCTTGAAATTTTGTCTAGGATCTAAATAAATGAGCCCTTAAGTCTTTTAGAAGAGAGGAGATTTTTATGAACAGAAAAACTAAAATTGGATGTACAGTATGTACTGGAAGATGCACTCTTTGGTTTAAGACTTTGAGGGCCAACCTACTAAGCAGAGGCACTGCTACCATTAGGCGAGTTGAGAAGTTCACCTCAGGTGGCAGCAGCCCCCTATTTACCAGGGGCGGCAAAACAAACAAACTTTTTTTTATTTGAAATTACAGCTCTTCTAGTGCAGATAGTTCACTTTCCCCCCTCGATCCACATGCCCCCCAGCTCCAAATGTTAGATGTGGGGGGCTGTGGGGAGTGTTCATCTCAGGTGGCCAGGAGCAGCAAATCTGCCCTGCTGCTAAAACAAAAATGCACAAATAGTATTTTCAGATGCCTCTAATTCAAACACAAAAGAAAAAGCAGAATTAGGATGTTTTAAAATATAAGTAAAGTATTCTTTAATAGTTTATGAGATTAAATTGCTTTGGTCCAGTATACATTCTATACATAGAAATGGTGTGGCCAAGAAATTCCATGTTTCAACTAAACATTTTTCCAGTTGGCATAAAGTCAATAAGCAAGTGCAATTTTGGATGTGGTTTGCCATGTTTTGTACTCCGGTAGTGTGTTGGGGGTGTGAAGGTGATAAAGGTCTAAGAAACAAACCAAAATGGTGACTATGTAATATCAGTGATTATATCCCCTGGGACTTACCACCACATGCAATGATACTCATACTCTCAAGGGTACTACTTTTAAAAATGTAATGTACATTATTAAGTTGTCCTGTGTTAGTTACAGGTGTTTAATGACGGAAGTGTTCTCAGTGGCCTTGTAGTCAGTGAGGAAAACTCTTATGCAACTAATGATTACCACTTAATATTTTGACTTTCCCTAGCTGTCATAAAGTTCTGCTTACACATCTAGATGCTACAGTATATTGTTAGTGGTCTGAAATATGACCTGAAATGAAATCCATTTGTTCACTGACAGAACATTTGTTGATGCTACCAGCAATGTGTTCAGGGGTCCAGCATGCTAATGCCACCCTGTAAAAGTTACATATTTGTTTTTGCTTTATATAAATGTCAGAGTAAACTGTGGGGAGATGAAAAGTGTGGTAGCAGGGACAATTAAGAAAATAAATGTATTTTTAACAAAATAACTGGGAAGCTGAAATGTATGATGAGGAACCTGTATCCATTTTTGCATGAAGCAAAAGGTTTAGTTTTCCACTAGTGCAGATATCACCGTGAGATTAATGTTGTTTATTTCTATTTAGCAAGATTTGAATTTGTCTTTGTTTATTAAGGTCTCTTCACAGACCTGCAGGTTCTGAATCACCTGTTTATTTTTCTTGTCAGCTAAATGAAACAATGCATCTATTTACTGATGTACTGTTGAAGACTATAGCATTGTAATGAAAACAATAAGCAAGGATTGAGAACATGCACTTGTTTTCAAGATCTAACTCCCTGGATGTTTTAGAGTTTAAGTTGTAAAACTGTCATGTCCTCAAAATGTAATGGATTCCATATATAAGTATATTTGGCTTTTCATTGATTGACAGTTGTTCGAGGCAGATGTTGTATGGTATTGTCCTGTTGCATAATTTATATGACCTGTATCCATAATTGTGTTCTAAACTTTTAAAGCTCTGTGTACTCTTGCAGTGCTTTATGAAGAAAGAAATACAAGGCCCTGTGTTTTCATTAGAAAGCAGTACTGCTAATTTATTCTAATCAAATTATTATGTGTGGAATCTTCCTTGGTAAGAGTTTCACTCGTACAAATTTGCATGAATTTTACTGATATTGAAAACATGTGCTTTATCATAGGGTACAAGTTCTGCCAAAAGTTTTAGGTGCAGTGTGACCACTAAGGGGCATGATTTTGCACCACATAGTGTTCTAGCATTTTGTCTGGGGTGTTCACAAATTACCCCATGTTTACAAGCTACCTATTATCATTATTTCATTGGTTTGTGGCAATCATCTGGGAAAAATATAAACCTATAATTGTATTCATTGATGAAATCTTTGTTAGCCAACTTCAACATCATCAAGCCCCCTAAGATTATTTACCCAATGTACTTCAACAAAGAAAAGGCCAGAATTCTGGATTAATCTAAATATGACATTACCACTCAATCAGTTAGTCCATAGTTAGGTCAGCTGTTTCGTGGCATGAAACGTTGTTGAAAATAAACTACACACTGCTCCAGGATAATATGTAGGGAGGACAGAACAGTGAAAAAGTGGATGCCATATTGGCAAAGTAAACTGTACCTTCACTGCATGCATAGTAAAACAGTGGCTACCACACAGGTAGATCAATCTGTAGCTTCACAGCTAAAACAAGTGTAGGGAAACACCTGCCATTTGCCAGTGCAGGGACCTGCATACGACTGAACAACCTGTTTCTGCAAGTTAAAATACCCAGCGAAGCATAATGTCCCAGAAACGGACACCCTCATTAGTGACCAGATCCCAAGTCTCTGGCTCCTCTCAGTGCTCATGTGTTACTAACGCTGCGCCATTGCCCACACAAAAACAGAAGCAGAAAAAGCCAGTGCCACTTATGCAGAGAGGGAGATAGAGGCAAAAATAGAGAGGGCACCTCTAGAAGCTGAAAAAAGAATAGAGAGTGAACTGTTAAAAGCTAAAGCTCAGATGAAGAGTGCACACATAGAAGCATCTCTAGAGAAGCTCACAATAGAGAAGGAGACTGCATCAGCCAATGCAGAAGCGGAAGCTTTAGATACAGTCATATGCCCTAATAGTGAATAGGCACCTCTGCTAGCATACAAAAGGGGTAAGAATTTAAAAGACCGGCTGGTAAAGGCAGACAGTGGTGGAAGAATTGCTTCCAAACAGTTATTTCTGCAAAACCCAAAGTTTGGCACCTTTCCCTGCCTGCATTGTTTGCAATGCAACTCGGTTACAAAAGGCAACATTTTCTATCACCCACACCAAGGTAACAAATATGAGATTAAGAAATATTTCACTTGTGAATCAACATTTGTGGTTTACCTGTTAAAATGCCCGTGTGGCTTAGTATATGTGGGGGAATCTACACAAAAGGTACGGGATCGTATCTCCAAACATAAATCTACTATTCGCAGGGAGTTAACCACATTACCGGTACCTGCACACTTCCACTCAGCACGGCACTCTATTAATCAACTTAAATTCCAGGTAATTGATTCTGTGGAAGTACCAAGAAGAGGGGGAAACAGACTTCTAATGCTTAAAATATTGGAAATGATGTGAATACACAAACTTGATACAATCTGGCCTCGTGGTCTGAATAGAGACTACACTCCAGCAAGCTTTATTTTCTAGGTAAAGGGTAGTCCTGATAATAGATACATTGTTACCCATACAAGATTTATTTGTTTTTGCTGAACAATTGTTTTTAACCTTTTCCTTATTTCTTTTCACTTAAGGTTATTAATGATCAGCATAAGAACATCCTGAGTGCAGACGACACATCTAACATATCATATGAGGTCTCAGATGAGTGCTGAGTGTCGTATGGTGAGTGGGTCTCACTGACGTCGCAGGTATGCTGGATCATTTCCAGATTGCAAATTAAATTTTTTTTTTTCATTTTTTCTAAAATATTTTTGTATCACTGCAATACCAAAGTTATTTCTTGTTCCCTTTTTTTCATGGATACAAATGGACACTCTACTTGGACTTTGATGGACTCAAATGCTTTTGTAATTTTAATTTCAGATGTAACTAATTATATTTGATTTTAACACTTGTTGTGATGTAAGATGGAAGGGGTGGAGCTTGTAGGGTCACAACCCCCTTTCTCCACTTTAAAAAGGGTGGTGGTAGGTGTAACACATGGCTTGATAAAGGGCTCAGTGGGCCCGAAATGTTGCCGCTTTGTATTTTTATGGGCTGAATAAATCATTTTTGTGCACATTGGCAAATTGAAACAGTGTGCTGCTGGATTCTTGTGCATATGCCATAATAGTGAATAGTGACACAGCAAGGTACCTGATCTGGAGATTCAGACCCACTACAATGCACTAAGGAGTATGTTGACCAGCACTTTAAGCAGGACAGAGATTCCCTTCCAGTGCAACAACCAGGTCAACATGCTGCTGGTGGGTCCGACCAAGAATGCCATTCAGGACATTACATCAGCAGCAAGTCAGGAGTGCACCAAAGAGACCACACTGAGCAAAGCGATCCTGCTTACAGCAATCACTTCAACCAGGTACCCAAGCCTAGGGTAGGCAAAGCCTACCTAAAGGAAAACAGTATCTGCTGCTCTTCTATGTCTCACCTCGCCAAGGACTGTAAGGTCAGAACTATAGATCTTGACCCTAAGGCTCAGATAATGCTATTCCTTAGGGATATCCTACAGATCCACAAAGCAAGGGACCAGATAAATGGCCCTCACAATGCACCTTATGCCCAGTAGCTAGACCTCAAATGAGTCATAATAGGAGATGCTTGCCTTGGAAGTGTACACAAACCAGTCTGCATAAACAGCATGCTGACCAACTCAGTAGAAAATGGACGTTCCTCCATTTTTAAACCATGTTACAACCAGTTCCTCTTAACCTTACAGCACCAGCCTGGTACACACACCTCTAAACACTTCCGATGATAACCTCACATGAAACAGTGATCAATATCATTTAGGATGCACAATGTTCCAGAGAACAAAAGGCGATAACCAGATGACAATGTCTATTGAGGATAAACTCTTTCTAGAAATAATGGAACAACAACTAGTTAAAAACAAATTAAACAGTTGGCTCATTCCTCTACCCCTTAGGCCTCAGAAGCAACACTTGCCTAATAACAGAAAAGAATCCCTTAAAATTTCTCTCAGACGTAACTTTCAAAGGAAACCTGAGATGAGAGAGCACTCTTTCATGGGCAAAATATTTGAAAATAGCCAAGCAGATATACAGATGCAGCCACTGGGATTTGTGAGTTAAATGCATCATGACTCAGAGTTAATTGAAGAAGCTGTGTCATCTAAAGTCATCTTAACTCATTTAATGCATTTAACCTTTTCATTAGCATACCAAAGCACCATTGTTTTCAATGGTGAACTCTTTAATTGGATGGGGTGCTGTGACACAATATTCTGTGCTAAGTGGAAAAATGGGATAGATGAGTTAAGTTTTTCTGTCTCAAATGCACAATCCAAAGTGGCTTCATCTGTAGCACCCGCCCTCAAAGACTCAAAGGAGTGCTGCTACCTACCAATTTTTGGAGTATACCACCCAAAGAAGCCAGGACAAATTAGAGTAGTCTTTGATTCCAGTGCCAAATTCAAAGGTGTTTCGTTAAATGATGTTTTCCTAACAGACCCTGACCTCAATAACAAACTTCTGAGTGTACGCCTTTATTTCCGCAAAGACTCTATTGCTTTCATTGCCAACATTCAACAAATGGTTCATTGTTTTCTTGTTAGAGAGACAGACAGAAACTTCTTGAGATACTTCTGGTTCAGAGACAACAATCCCTCCATGGACATCACGGAGTACCGCATGAGGGTGCACATCTTAGGCTACAGTCCTTCACCTGCAGTCACAATCTAAGGGCTCAGACACTCTGCTCAAGAATGTGAGGTAGAGTATGGGTCAGATGTTGCACAATTGGTAGAAAGAGACTTCTATGTAGATGACTCCACAAAATAGCTTCTAACAGCAAAGTAGTGATGGAAACCCTCTCTCCTCAAGACCATTCAAATAATCTAAGAGGCATAGACTTAGGGGAAGACTCTTTACCAGTGCAATGGAGAAGAAAAACCCTTCACTCGCAGATGTGTACAATCAATAGCCTGTATGCTCCCTTAGGATTCTCTGCTCCTGTCACTATACAAGGTAAAGCACTTTTAAGAGACCTAATCCTTGAGACATCCAGTTGGGATACAGCACTGAACCCTGACAAAAAGAATTTGTAGGCAGAATGGAGGAGTTCTGTATCAACTCTTTCTAACCTTTGCGTCACACGCCCATATATCCCAGTACCTTCTACAAAGGTGCAGAGTCAAAAACTTTGTGTGTTGTCCGACGCTTCTGTCAGAGCTATAGCTGACGTAGCATACCTCAAGACTGTGGATATCTATGGACAATGCCACATTACGTTTGTTATGAGTAAGGCAAAACTGGCACCAATTCCTGAATACACTATACCCAGACTAAAACTCTGTGCTGCCATTCTAGCTGTAGAACTAGCTGAGTTCATCTCAACTGAGACAGGCGTAGAGCTGAAAGAGACTATATTCTACACTGACAGTAAGGTAGTTTTGGGAAACATCTACAACAAAACCAGAATGTTTTATGTTTACATGAGCAACAGAGTGCGCATGATCAGGAGATCCACATGTCCAGAACAGTGGCACTATGTACCCACTGACTTCAATCCCGCAGACCACGCAACCTGAGCTGTTGCCTCATATATTTAAACAGAATAACAAGTGACATGTTTCTTTTTATTTTGAGTCAAGTGGCACTCGAATGTCCTAAGATTCACTTGACAGATCTACCTTCACTTTTAATTCTGGGGGAAATCCTATGAATGCTTTGGAAAAAAAAAATGTAAAAGGTCTCAATCCCTGTAATCTATGAAGTATTTTCCAACTGTGGTTTTTGTAGTCTTATTTTTAAAAAATAACATATATGTATGTTCTCTAAGGGGTGGAATTATTATTTAGGGGCAGAGCTATCAAGGATCAAATTTTAAAGTGAAAAAATTTTGAAATTCGACCATCAAATTTTTTAAAGTGTTTTTTCAGTAGAAAAGGACCATTTTTGATCGAATAGGTCTGTTTTCGAATAAACAATGATTTGAATGATTTTCATCAAAAAAATTAGATTTTCAAAAAATTTCAAAAACACTCATTAAAGGTTCTGCAAGGTCCCCCATAGGCTAAAACAGCTATTCGAAGGTTTAAGGTGGCGAAGGATTGAATTATATTTTTTTAAAGAGCCAGTACTTCGGTTTTCGAAAGGTCAAATTTTAAAATTCAAATAAAATAGTTTCCAGTTGGCATTGAATTTTGGCCTATTTGCTAGTTGAAGTATAAAAAAAATTACTTCAAAATTCGAATTTTTTAAATCGAATTTTCACTTCGACCCTTGATAAATTAAGAGTCGAATTGAAAATGTTAAATTTTAGAATTTTTTTATGGTCAAAACGGTCAGATTTGACTAGGAATTTATCCAAACTCGATTTATTTTTCGAAATTTAACTCAATAATTTGAGTTCAACAATTCACCACCTAAAACCTGCCGCATTACTGTATGAGTCAATGAGGTAGGTGCAGTGACCAATTTGGAGTTATTTGTAGCCTTCCTGACATTCAAGTTTTTTCAGAGAAAAAACTTGAATCAGGTTTGGTTGAACTCTGCTCAAATTCGATTCAAGGTTACGAGTCTATAAAAATTTTCCAAGTTTTACTTATTCAATTTTTTAAATAAATTATTGTGAAGGGTACAAGTGAATTTGAAATTCGACCCTTAATAAATGTGCCTCTAACTGTATATTGTATTTTAATGAATAACTTTGCACTTATATATTGTAGCTTATAACATGACTGGTAAGATTACATGCAGTACTTTGTATTGGGAAGAAATTAGTTGTGCCTCTAAACAATTTACAGTACAGTATCTAGTAGAATTAAGTCTATTGAACTGTTTCAGTTCAACTGAGTGGTACCAGACAATTTGGTCATTTGAGAACTTATCATTGCCAGACAGGTTTTGAACATTTTGTGCTCTTTCAGTTTTGGGACCTTTCCTGGGGGGACTTTCAGCATATCCAAGCTTTCAAAATATAGAAATATATACATTTATATGCATGAGGCACATTTACTAAGGGTCAAAGTAGATTTTCGAATAAAATTCGAATTTTTAAAATTCAAATTTCACAGTAATTTTGTGCTATTTCGATTATCAAATAGCCCAAAAGTTGATTCGAATTGAATACATTCAAATTTAGAAGTACTGTCTCTTTAAAAAGATTTGAATTTGACTCTTTAACAGATTAAAGCTGACGAATTGCCATTGTAGCCTATGGGGGACCTCCTGGAAGCTTTAATGATTTTTGAAAATCGTTCGAATTGTTCGATTTTAATGATTCAATCATTCAAATTCAAATTCAATCGAAAATTACCCCCCAAAAAAATTCAATGGTCGAATTTTACATTTTTTTATTCGACCCTTCATAAATCTGCCCCTAAATGTCAATGTCTAGTTTATGAATGAAAATACAACTGGATTGTAAAGTCCCACATTCCAAAATTGTATAGGTCTATGGAGATTTCTGACTTATAGACCAAAAACTCCCAGCAGTATACTGTACTACCAAAATTCCAAACCGGCATACTTCCTGTTTTAAGGACAAAAACTCAACCTGGCAAACTATACATTTTTATTATTAAAATAATATGAAGGCCATCAGCTGGGCTGATGACCATGTCCTACTCAAGCTGTTGCAAGCAGTCTATAACCTTTGTCTTGTAGCTGCTTGTAGGATCCAGCCTCATCAACTGGAACCATATTATTCTGGATGGAAGAGTTTGTGCCTGTTATGAAATCCAACACTTCCTGACAGAAAAGTTTAATCTCTTGGCCAATATTTCCTCCTCTGTATCAGTGCATTCCAAGTGAGCTGCTTTAGACTGAAGTCTACTAGATGCTGAATGTCATGACCTGGATGAATGAAAATCCTCGTAGAAAATGTACAATACCAATATCACATTCAACCAGAATGGATAAAGACTTGATTTTAAAGGACAAGTAGAGGGTAATAAACTGTCCACTTGCCAATTTGTTAGGCACCCTGCAGTGTGTTAAATAAATTGCACTGGTCTGGGGACCTTGTTTACCTTATACACTATTGACTTCCCAAAACTCCTTTGTGACTTTTTCAGACTTTTTCAGAGAGGCATTTGGTAAGAAAGATTTCTAGACCAGTGCAAAACTGAAAACACCTAACATATTGTCATCCTCCCGTTTATTATCCTTTCTTAGTCCATTAATGCCAGAGAACAAAATAACCATGGTACTCTACTGTTTTGATCCCTAAATTGATCTACAGGAAAAATAAATAAATTATAAACGCACCTAGTAGGACATGCATTTAATCCCAGATTTGGTTCAGAGTCCAAGTGAATCCATCTGACTGAACAGAAATCTCATGAGCATATGATGACAGAAGGTGCAAAATTTTTTCAAGATATTACTATGTGCATTGAAGTTAGGGGTTCCAATTTGTTTCAGGATTCAGCCGTCATAGAAGATTTTATACTCAACTTAATCTGAAAAAAATGGAATTCTATACATCTACTGATGTTATGAGATGCATTTAGGGATCAATCAGAGTAAGTTATAAAACAGTTCTGGTAGCTAAGAGGAACATCTGATGCACAAAAGGAATAAGGAGCATCCAGAGCCAGTAAGAGGCAGAGATGTGCAAGGTAAGAATAATTTTAATTTCTCATTACTCAACCCTATAGAAGGTGCAAGGCTATGGGCCTAGCCCATACAAACTCCCCCACATCTACTTTTTCAGCCTCACAAACAGAAGAAAGGGGACATGAATTCTTCCTCGCCAGAAAGGGCATTGCTGATGTTCTTGTGGCATTAAAAATCACTTATAAATATAGGCAGAAATTAAACTTTTTAGGTGATTTGTATTATGAGAGTCATACTCTTTATATACTATATATACTCGGCAATCTGACTAATCTTTTGTGGGGGATTTGAGGATAATTTAGCATTCATTTGAGAACAAAAAATCTGGCTTTAATTCATCCCCAGAATACACATCTTCTAACCCTCAGATACTGACTCATAATAACATTGTTATATCATAAAACAGTAACATATGACTTTTTTAAAACATGTTTTTCACAAGCAGTCATAATCACCTTCAGCCTTGTGATTATTGAATATATGTTGCTGCGATTGTCAAAATCTAGTATCTAAAAAAATTCTAGATGCATGTAGATTTATATTTATAGAGTTAAATTCTTTTTATAAAACTATGATGCAAAACAAACCTTTTTTAATTAACTTTTTTATAATCATATTAAAAAACAATATATACTGTACAGTATATAGAGAAAGATAGAGAGTGAGTTAGTTGAAGTTGAATGCAATTCCAATTTTTAGTTACACGTTACTGTTACTTGTGTGACTTGTGTAGTCTCTGAGGAAGGTCACTGATATGTAACATAAATGTTGGACTGTATATGATATGTAAATACATATGTAGTACTATAGTAAACTGCTGTGACAGGAATCAGTTTTAGCTAATTTCAAATGGTTTGACACCACAAATGAAACTCTCTTTCTTAGGGATGAGCCCTCGCAGCAGGGTGGAGGAAGGATATAGTAGAACTGTAACCAGGTGCAAATGCAGTAATAAGTTGTGTGCCAGCGATTCTTTATGCTTAACCAAAACAGTATTTATTGAACAGCAGAACAATAGATCAAGGAGCATATACTCACAGCACCATACATGGGCTGGATCCCTTCAGGCAAGGGGTCATGTCAGCAGTAGTTGAGCTTTGAGAATGCAGAAAGGTATACACCAGGTTTCAGCCTTTGCCCTAAGTGGAACCTGAAGGGAAAACCTATCCCTAGGTCTGTACACTTAGTCCCTACTTCTGGGTTATTTGTACCCAGGATCTTAATCCCTCTATTTCTCCTGTTTAGCGTGAGCTGCTCAACTAGCTATCTTTCTATCACTCCTAGAGTGATCTATGACAGAGTATGGCTGTACTTTACTAGGGCCTTTGCGCCAAGGGATCATGCCCATTCCCTTTCAGCCTGCAAGGTTGGGCTAAAGCAATGAACGCTGACCACATGGTTCCCAAGACCTTTATACTTTGACACAGTGCCATCTAGTGTACACTGTGAGAACTAAAGGGGTTACATAAGCACAAGGTCCCCATAAGGACCCATTTGGCATCCATATTATTAGGAAAGTGCCTGTTAGAAATATGTGAGGGTGTCTAATTTTCACATCCCTACACATACATATACAATATTATGTATTTTGCCCATATTTTAACTTGCAGCTTCCACCAAAATGGTGGGGTTCATTGATATCTGGTGCCAAAACATGCAAGTGCAAAAAACAGCTTGGATGCACATACCTTAGTATAATATAATATAGTATAATATAATATTTAGTAATGTATCCATTTTTTAATTATTTTTACTTATATATTTTTTTACATAGTCCCAAAATTTTATCCAGCTCTGTACAAAAATTGTTTGTCATTTATATCAGTCCCTGTGATCTCACACATTCACCCAACACATAAGGATTAATCAAGCCAATTAGCCTGCATATCCATTTTAAGGGCAGGGCCAGATGGGGCCAGGCAATTTTGAGCGACTTTTAAAATTGTGCCGCTGCACGTGAACAAGCGCAGGCGACTTTACACCTAGCGAGTGCACAGCGCTGACTAGCTATTCGGGGAGATTCGGGGGAGATTTGTCGCGGCGAGAAGTCGCCAGGCGACAGATCTCCCCCGAATCTCCCCGTCTGGCCTTGCCCTTAGAGAGTGGGATGAAAGCAGAGCACTTAAAGTGAACTCAAGCAGATAAGGGGAGAATGTGAAAACTCATTGCAAACTGTGCTAGTGTTGCACCTGTCCTGTATTTTACCAGCTTGGCCAGTACAAATGGTGTTTGATGCCTATATACTAGCATTTTTTATTTTCTGAAAAAGTCCCCCTAGATAGTGTCCAGGTCAAAAACCTCAAGACACCAGTGCAGCAGTGCTAACCACAAAGTACCAAAAAAGCAAATTGGGCTTTAGAGTCATGTACACCTAGAAAGTTTAGTTCTTTTATCTTTTAGTTGTTTAATATAAAAGCATAATACGATGCAGCATGGGCAGTAAGATCTATGTTGCATGGATGGCTGCCTGTCATCAGAGGTTTTATTATCAGATATTCTCTTGATAAACATAAAATATATCATCTTTTTATTCTCTTTTGTACAAAGTAATTACATTATCTTTATTAAAGCATATTTATAAATTGCCAACATATACCCCAGCACTCTCTATGTAACAATTTTAGAATGATTCACAAATACAAAACAAAACAAAACATATTTATAACTAAGCCTCCCTATAGAGGGTATACTGGCAATGTCTAGATATTTTACAGCAGTTGCTGTATGTTCGTCATTGATTTATTTTATGAACCTAGTATTTGAATAAAGGTAATTAAAGTTCCATTGAAGCGATATATAATTTTTCATAACAGACATGACAATACATATGTTAATCTAATGTCCATTGTTATAAAGTGTTGTCTGCCTATGCCCATTTGTTATCTTTTTTATTAATTTGTCCTATAAAAAAATCTAGCTGGGAAAAAATATACAGACTATATCCATATGTTCATATATAATATTTACTTTTGCCAAAAGCCAAAATACACTTTATGTTAAACAAATGTATGACATACCTTAAATGATGTATAAAAGGATTCCAGTGCATATTCATCTTCAATTTCTGCTGAGGAATTTGATGAGGTGCAGTTGGTCAGAGTTAAATTCAGTGTTCCTGAGCTGGTATTGGAAACATCACTGGCTTCAGTAAAACTAACTTGCATGTTGATGTGTGGCTAGGCACAGCTTTTCCCTGACAGAGCGCAGGAGAGAAGTGTTCACCTGGTGAAGAGGAATATGAGCTCAGCGTTCTTGCTCCACCACTGGCTGACTGAGGCATATGCTTTTTTAGAAGCTTCATTTTAGCAGCAATACATGTCCCTCTTCAAGCTGTACCTACTCATCATCTCTGACAGAAATCTGTAATGAAAAAATGATAGCCACATGCTCTCTCCTAGCAGACAATGGTAATAAGGCACATACTTTACATTTCAGCTGCATGCTTCCAATAATGGCTGGCTCACCTAATGTACATTATATACATATTCTGCTAGGTACCACTTGATTTTAACTCATATATGCAGACAATGTAAAAGGCAGAAATGCATTAGTTTTCAGCAAATTTATAATTTTCTATCCTTATCTTTATACAGCAATGTGGATTAGTGTTCATTCTGATAGCATCTATCTATCTACAGGTAAACAATCTCATATCCATAAACCTGTTATCCAGAAATCTCTGAATTATGGGAAGGCCCTTTTTCATAGACGCCAGTAAAATCAAATAATTCAAACAATTTTAAATAAATTCCATTTTCTCTGAAATAACAAGAGTACCTTGTTTTGATCCTAACTAAAATATAATTAATCCTTACAAGAGGAAAAACCATTTTATTGGATTTATTTGATCTTTAAATACTTTTTGAGTAGACTCAACAAAAAGATATGCTGCACGCAGGGTGATGGAAATTTTTTGACCATGCTATTTTATGGCCACACCCTCTAAATACTATGTCCATTTTACAAAATTTGGCAGGTTATTGAAACTTTGAACACATTTCTGGATTTTTGAGGACAATGTTTTATGTGTTATTACAGTTTTGAAGGTGAATTGCCTGTTAAGCTGTGAGTCACAGTTCTCCCTAGAGACTTACTTATCTTAAATAGGTACAACTGTATCTTTGCATATCTTAAAATGTTACAAAAGTATCAAAATGCAGGGGCTCAGTGTTTTGGGCTCTCTGTCAAAAGCCTCTTATTTAATATATCTCAGAAACTTTGTATATTTTTCTGGCTGTTTAGTGCAGGAGATCAAAGAACATTTCACCAACAATCTGGGATTTCAGGCTGAGCTTTCAAAATCGGGACTATCCAACTGGACAGTTGGGAGGTATGTCAGTGTCTGAAGGTCCAGATTATAGAAAAAAAACCTTATCCAGAAAACCCACTGTCCTGAGAATTCTGTATAATGGGTACCATACCTGTATCTATCATGGATCTGTCTTTCTTTCTCCTTCTACCTTCCCGTAAGTAAATGGAGTCTATTTAAAGGAGCTGTGGATAAACTGTGGACTGTACTGGGGGTATACCAGGAATAGTGTGAAATTCTGACGCTACAGTTTAAGGTCTGTGTTACACTGTAGTAGGACTATGCAAGAAATATGTTTAAAAAATTAACTGCTTTATTTCAAATAAGTATACTAAAAAAGTGCAGATACCTGTGTTATGAGAACAATTATGGGACCTGTTATTCAGAATGCTTGGGACCTGGGGTTTTTATGGATAATCTTTTTGTAATTTGGATCTTCATACTAAAAATTCATGTGAACATTAAACCCAATAGCTTTTTTTGCCTCCAATTAAGATTAATTACTTAGATCTTGCTTAGTACATATATAATGTACTGCTTTATAATTAGAGAAAAAGGAAATAATTAAAAAAATTTGCGTTATTTGGATAAAATGAAGTCTTTGGGAGATGGCCTTCCTCTGTATGAAGAATATAAGTTGTTTTGTGGATACATGGAAAGTACATGCCACTCTGGATGTTTTGTTGGGTGCAAGAGGCTTTTATAATAATTTGTGGACGCTATGGGGCAGATTTACTATTGGTCGAATTTTGAATTAAAAAAAATTCGAAATCCGACCATGTGAAGTAAAATCCTTCAAATTAGTATATCGAATTCAAAGGATTTTACCGCAATTTAATCAATCGATTAATCGATTAATTGATCAAATTTTTTTTATTCAATCAAAAATAATGTTCCCCAATTTGGCAGCTTGGATCTAGCGAACTAGGTGTCGAATAGAGGAAGTACTTCGACCATCGAATAGTCGAATATTCCGATAAAATTTTATTCGAATATTCGAATTATTCAAATTCGAATATTTGATGGTCAAATTTACCTAATTTGCATATTTGAAGATTCTAATCAAACCTATGGGGCAGATTTGCTAAATTTGTGTGAAGAAGAATTTGAAATTTCATCGAATTTGCTAAATTTTATTTTTTTGAATTGTAGAATATGCAAATTAGCCAAATTCAATCAAATCGAATAGATCTAATAAAAATCTATTCGACTATTTGATTAGTCGAATTTCAAATGACTTCCCCTTTAAAAAATTCTTCGATTGCCTACTTTGGTATTTTGGGGTAATTGTGATCGAATAGCAAGTATTCCATCGAGCTGTTAAAATTGAAATAGCAAATTCAAATAGTTAAAATTGAAATAGCAAATATTCGATCAATCGCTAAAATTGTTCGAATCAATATTTGCTATTCGATCGTTCGACTAATCGAATAGCGGTAAAATCCTTCGAATTCGATATATCGAATTTTACTTCCATTCTATTCATATGGTCGAATTTCAATTTTTTTTATATTCGAAATTCAACCAATGATAAATCTGCCCCTACTGTATGTAAACCAATTGCTGGGTGATATTCTAGAGAGAGTTGAATAATATGTGTAGGTGCATCAGGGTCTGTATAAAAACTGTACATGGAGGGTTGTGTGACTTTGACATACACACAATTACAGAGAATCATATACATACATATAAATATGAGTGCTCAAGATAAAAAAAATGTCATAAAATGATAGTCATGTACTGTACAAATAAACAGAAGATGGCAGGGTGAAGGATGCTGTACACGATCTGCAAAGAAAGTAAACGAAGCAGAATAAAATTCTCTTCTTTATATTTTAACACAAAGAAACACTTGAATAAAGCCACCTACTATTATGTTATCTATTGAAGTGAGATTCCTAAGATCACAGCCCTGGCAATTATTTCTGACTTTATTAACAACATTTTATGAATATGTTCATTCACATAATATCAAGGGAGAAGTGAATTCTTCCCTTCTTCAAGATTATAATTATGAAATGACTGGAAAACGTTACGAGGAAGGAAAATTATTAAGGCCAGTGTATGTATTTCTATGCTATGTAACAATTTTTGTGTAGGGACCTTTGTATGTGAATATTGTTAGATGTTAGGTGATTATAGGCAATTGCATCACTAATTAAATAAAATACCATTATTTACCCCATACCTCTCAACATTTCTTTCTGGAAATCTGTTACAGTTCCAATGTAGACACCAGGACTCAGAAGGCCAATTCAAACGGGGCGAACCCCTGCAACTTTATTCGTCAGATGTAACGTTTCGGGGGCAACCCCCTTCGTCAGACTTGCAAAGCTACACCATTGTAAAGTATAACTTTGCATGACTGACGAAGTTGATTGCCCCTGAAAACGTTACATCTGACAAATAAATTTGCAGGGGTTTGCGCCGCTTGAATTGGCCTTCTGAGTCCTGGGGGTATATTTATCAAAGAGTGAAGTTAAGAGTAAAGTTCCGCCAATAGAGTGAAATTCCACAGCTCTCTATTCATTTCTATGGGATTTTTGAAGGCGTATTTATCAAAGGGTGAAACTTCACTTCACCCATTGATAAATACGCCTTTCAAAATCCCATAGAAATGAATTGAGACCTGCAGGATTTTCACTCTAGTTTCGGAATTTCACTCTTTGATAAATTTACCCCCGGTGTCTAAATTGTTCCAGTATTTTGGAGAGTGGCAAATCTCTCTAGCCAGTGACCAGGCCAAACTGTTGGAGAGGCAGTGTGAAAGTGGGTAATTGTGTGTTGCAATTTGTTACAGTACCACAGGATAAGGTATTCTAATTGTCACAGTTTTCTGCCTTTAGCCTATGTTCTTTTTGTCTGTCCCTGTCAGTTTTGCCAAATCCTGACTAAAGCAGTCAGACTCTTCTCCTACCTACACTTGGGAGCAGATTTATCAAAATACAAGTATGGACCTGTTAACTGGAATGTTATGTATCCATAACATAAACATTAAATAAACCCAATAGAATTATTTTGCCTCATATAAGGATTAATTATTTTTTATTTGGGATCAAGTACAAGGTACTGTTTTATAATTAGAGGAAATATAATTTAACATTTTGAATTATTGAATAAAATGGAGTTTAAAGGAGATGGCCTTCCTGTTGAGTCTTGCATCAAGTTGGGTACCTGCAGGTCCCAGCAGAATATCTACAAGGTGGTCAGATTTTTGCAGAAATTTGTGATTTCCTGATTGTGCTGGTAGTCCATAGGTTACCCATCTGGGTCCCCAGCTAAGTTGCAGAACTGGTATGTGGTAAAATTTCTTGCACTACCTAATGGAATAGGCTTCAACATGATGTCCCTCCCAGTTCATAGCAACATCACTTCTGGTTTCATGGGTGCCGGGTTGTGGGGTAGGTGAACTGTTTGCAGGCTGTGTCAGAAAGCAGGTAGGGGAGCACAGTAGGTAGTGGGTGTGGGTTGGCTTGTAGGTCAGTGGGTCTGGGTCAGGCATGGGTCTGCCTGATCAGACCTGCAGAGGACTCTACTTCATGTAATGTGGAGCTTTCTGGATAACCATGTTCAATTTAACAGATCCTAAACCTTCATGAGATATATGGTATCTGCATCCTGGCGCTTATTCTTGACATGGCTGAACACTTAGGGGCAAATTTACTATTATTCCCCATAATTAGCTTGACCAAATTCACAATTCGATAAGTATTCAACTATCGAACTGTTTTAGGCTATCATTTTGCTCAATATCCGTTTTCTTGATGAATTTGTACGATCGGATACCGTTCGTTCGATTTCACGAAAAAATCGTGAAATTTTCTTCGAGAGTCCGAAAAATTAGTGCGATTCGTACGATCGAACGCTATGATCGTACAAATGGTATTCGAGCAGGACTTAGCCTCAGAAGCCAATGGGCAGCTTCCAATAGGCTTCTATTACAATTCGGTTGGTTCAATCTGGCGAATTAGGCAGTTGAATAACTTTTTTATTTCTTCGATCATCGAATGATCGAATATCCGATCATTT
The DNA here is from genome assembly GCA_024363595.1 of Xenopus borealis. Classification (NCBI taxonomy): domain Eukaryota; kingdom Metazoa; phylum Chordata; class Amphibia; order Anura; family Pipidae; genus Xenopus; species Xenopus borealis. The sequence goes on along the minus strand of CM044441.1, from coordinate 62,354,329 downwards.
GATCTATTCAATCTATTAGATATTCGATAATCGAAGAGGCCAAATTTCACTTTACGATTTCACGAAAAATTCGTATGATCGTTGTTCAATCGAACTCTATCGAACTTCGATCATTTCACGTGAAATTCGTAAATCGGCCCCATAGTCTTACTTACTGACTAGTCCTGTGCATAGTGCTGGGAAGGTACTTGTTATTACCTGGATACAGAACTGTAGATGGATGAAGGCATTTATTATGGTTGGTTACATGTGTTTTTTTTTTTTTTGCTACCACTGCTATTTACATTAAATTAGATATGTTTATGACTGTGCTGAAATATCTGCAGCCCACAGTTAACTATGGGAGACAGAGTTGGAACTAGGGATAGATAGAAGACGCACATGCCTAGGTTGCAACAGTGGAGGGGTTCTGCATGCTCTGTACTTCTAGTCTGGGCCCTCATTCCCCCTTACCCATGCTTCTTGTTACCTTGTGGCCGGACAGGTGGCCATCAAGTTGTCTGGGGTGTCTCCCGGGCTTGGCCTCCCTGTAAAGGGAGACCACTGTAGCACATGTGAATTTGGTCTGCCTAGATTTCCTTATTCACTTGGATCATTTACATGTATCCATAACTACAGAACAACATTGGATGGTATGCATTGTAAAATTAAAAAAAAATACCTGACATTGATTTTGAGGAATTTGATGGAATATGTATAAGAGGAATGTGAATATGTACTGTTTTATAAAACACATTTTTGTGTTTTTATCCCAAGCCAAGTCAATGAAAACATTTTTAGTTGTTCTGATTACTGATTTAACAATTAATATTACAGTTCCCTGTTGTATTTTCAGTAATTTGGATATTTTTAATAACCTAAACCTGATGCATGCTTCTCTAATACTTATTCCAGCCTTGTTTTAAAAGATTCTTGATATTCATGGAGCTGTTTGCATAGCTACTGTGTATATACTCTAACAGTATCTGGGGTTTTCCAGAGAGAGATAGTTGTCATCCTGAAGCACTTGTGAGGGGCATCCAGATACAGGCAATGTATTTTTGGGACAGACTTGTGGCGAGAGGCTATGACACTAAGGGGCAGATTTACTAAGGGTCGAATTTCGAATTGAAAAAAATTCGAAATTCGACCATGTGAATAGGCAGGAAAGTAAAAAATTTTACCGCAATTCGATCGGTACAATCGAATAGGAAATATTTGATTGATAAATTGTTCGAATAGATTGATTCGAACATTTTATCGATCGATCGATCGAATATTTCTTATAATGAAACCCAATTCGGTAGCTTTGATCTGGCAAACTAGGCAGTCGAATAAAAATTTAAAGGGGAAATACTTTGAATGTCGAATAGCCGAATATTCGAATAGATTTTTATTCGAATCATTTGAATCATTAGTTTCAATCGACAGTGGTCTTCAAAAACATTTGAAAATTAGAATCTTTTTGAAAATTCGATCGAACTTCGAATCCTTTATTTAGTAAATCTGCCCATAACTGTATTAATATGAACGAGCAGTCAGTAGTGAATGTAAATATCTTTTGAGGCAGGATGCAAAAAGGAAAAAGATATATTAAAACTATAGCGACAATAAAGATAAAAAGGCTGGAGAAAATGAGAATAGTTGGAAAGATAGACAAAAATTAGATATATATTTTGTAACAGATTATATAGTATTGTATAGTAGTGAGGCCAATGCGATCAGAAAATTATTTTTAAACATTGGAATTTGATATATCTAGACCCTATACTTAATGTGGGGAAACTACAGTTCTCCAATAGGAAGAGTAGAAGTATAGCAAATTATGTATCTCCTAGTATGCTTCCAGAGAAAGTAACATCCTCTAAGTGGCTTAAATAGCATTGAACATATAAGTGTGGAGCTAAAATATTCAAAGCTTGCAACTTTATTAATGTGTCAAAGACCTTTAGAAGTACCATCACTAAGAAAGAATATTCATGTAGAACATATGTAAACTGTAAGACGATTAATGCCATATATTTAGCCTCGTGTGTACAGTATGTGGGGAAAACATTGAGGAGACTAAAAGATAGTATTTTAGAACATATGACATGTATTGGGAGAAATGATGTGTCCTCATCAATAGCAGATAATGTTTTAAGTGTACATAATGGGAATGAGAAATGCATTTCCTTTCAAGCAATAGAACATGTGAAACTAGGGAACAGAAAGGGGGACATAGAAAATCTATTAAATAAGAGAGAGGTCTGGTGTATGTTCACCCTAGCAACTGAACAGCCTAAAGGATTGAATAAGGATTGGGAAATATATAAGGGAATGTACTATACCTCGGTAACGCAAAAACTATTCACAATGCGAAAAGTTAAGCCTTTGCACGAACACATTTTGCTTTGCGCTAATGCAATATACAGTTTGTGAACCCGGAAACTGTTTAGCGACCACTTCCGCCATGGGAAGGGCGTTTTCAAATTTTATAGTTTGAGCTAATGCATTGTCAATGTAAAACTTCTTACTGAAAAAGTTGCAATGTTTGCTCCAAATGATTAAGACACCTTCAAGCACTTCTTAAGAGTGCACAATTATAATTCGCAATGCACAATAACGATTCGCAATGCAAAAACCGTTTCAGGAACAATATTACATTGCGAGATGTGGATTTTAACTTATTGGTGCGCAATGTTTTTCTCTTTGCGACTTTAATTACATTCCCCCCTAAGTATTTTGTAGATGCCTAGTTCTGTCTATTTGTCTTGTATGATATCATCCACTTTATAGAGAAGTATGTACTTATATGTTGTGACCGGTTAGACAGTCTTGCAGGGATCAGCCGTGCAGAAACAGGAGTGCTGACAAGTTTGTGTCATAAAGTTGCTCAGGCTTTATTTGTAAGTTGCTCAAAATAACAAACAAAACGAAAATAAAACATAGCCGTCTGGCTCCTGCCTATCTCACTCAGTGGCCCTATCTATACTAGTAACACAAATATAATGATCACAGTCACTGGGAAAAACAGAGCAACTTACAGTTTCATAGCTTTCAGGGAATCACAGTGCTTCTCTCCTTGCAACTTGCAGCCAGTCTGCATATAGGAAGCTAGCTCTGTGTCAGACCTGCTGACCTAAATACTGCACCTGTGTGAGCAGCACACAGACAGGTAAAACCCGGACTGGCTCCGGGTGGTCATGGAACCCACCCAGCTCTTCCCTGACCTCCAGGACCCTAAACTGGCTTTCTTTTTCCCAATTGGCTTCAGGACCAAAACATTCCTGGAGCCTTTTAACACATGAAGTGCCGGATTCCTGGTGCAATGTATACACCATCCAGCACTTTCTCTGCTAAACATTGTGACACCCTGTCACATACCTCCCCCCTCTGTTCGAACCCGTGGGTACGGACACTATTCATAAACATACAATAAGTCTGGGATAAAGCATCAGCATTGGCCTGTAGCTTTCCTGCCCTGTGCTCCACTGAGAAGTTGTAATCCTGTAGAGACAGGAACCAGCGAGTCACTCTCGCATTCTGACCTTTTGCTTGAGCCATCCAGGTAAGGGGGGAATGATCAGTCACCAACAGAAACCGACGGCCAAGTAAATAGTATCGTAGAGTCTCTAAGGCCCACTTGATGGCCAGACACTCGCGCTCCACAATACTATAATTTTTCTCAGCTGGAGTTAATTTTCTACTCAAGTATACCACTGGATGCTCCTCTCCATGCACCATTTGGGACGACACAGCCCCTAGGCCCACATTGGAAGCGTCCGTTTGTACCACAAACTTTTTTTTGAAATCAGGAGCAATCAAAACTTGCCCACTGCATAAGACTTCCTTGAGTTTACAGAACGCAACCTCAGCATCTTTGTTCCAATTAATTCCCCCTGAGCATTTGCCTTTAATTAGGTCAGTAAGTGGGGCAGCTATGGTGGCAAAATCTGGGACAAACCTCTGGTAATACCCTACCATGCCCAAAAACGTCCTGACCTGTTTCTTTGTGCAAGGTTGAGGCCATTCCTTGATTGCTTGTACCTTTTGAGCCTGGGGTTTGATGAGGCCTCTTCCAATAATGTACCCTAGGTATCGGGCCTCCTCGAGGCCCAGGGCACATTTCTTTGGATTGGCAGTCAGACCAGCCTGCCGAATGGAGTTTAACACAGCTTGAACTTTGGGAAGATGACTTTCCCAGTCCGAGCTGAATATCACGACATCGTCAAGGTACGCTGACGCAAAGTGCTGGTGTGGTCTGAGGATCTCATCCATCAACCTTTGAAAGGTGGCTGGGACCCCATGAAGCCCAAATGGCATTCGCACATATTGGAATAAGCCCTGTGGGGTAAAAAATGCTGTCTTCTCCCTAGCCGTTGGAGAAAGCGGAATCTGCCAATACCCTCTGGTTAGATCTAGGGTGGTAATGTACCTTGCTGGCCCTAATCTTTCTATTAACTCATGCACCCGTGGCATAGGATAAGCGTCAAACTTTGAGACCTCATTTAATTTACGAAAATCATTGCAAAACCGCAATGATCCATCAGGTTTTGGTACCAACACA
>CM044441.1:62322308-62338997 GCA_024363595.1 Xenopus borealis | reverse complement strand
GTACTGTAAGTGCAGGTAAGTGTGTAATAAAAATGTGTACTTACTTTTTTTGTTGCAGGAAATCCAGGAGACACGTGGAGAGCGCAGGAAACAGAAGAAGCGCTCAGCAGGAAGCAGGAATCGGCTCTGCAGAGAAGAAGCGGTAAGTAAAGAAGCAGACGCTCCTTCTCTGCGACAATCGAGTCGCAGATCCGACTTGACAGCCCCCTAGCAATGTTGCCTAGGGGGCTGTCCTGCTTCCTATCTCTCTGCGGAGGCGGCAAAAGCCGCCGAAGCAGAGAGAAAAGCTCAGCTGCCAAAGAACGTATTAGATACGTTCTTGGTAGCCTGAGCCTTTAACCGCCAGCACGTATAGAATACGTGCTTGGCGTTTAAAGGGTTAATGCATTTAACCTTTTCATTAGCATACCAAAGCTCCATTGTTTTCAATGGTGAACGCATTAATTGGATGGGATGCTGTGACACAATATTCTGTGATAAGCGAGATAAATGGTATGTCTTAGTTAAGTTATTCTGTGTCAAACCCACAATCCAAAGTGGCTTCATCTGTAAATATATCACTTTAAGGGGCTGATTTACTAAGGTTTGAAGTGAAAATTTAAAAAATTCTAATTTCAAAGTAATTTTGGGCTACTTCGACTATCGAATAGCCCAAAATTCGATTCGAATTGAAAAAATTTGAATATTCGAGTTTTCGAATTTCGAAGTAATGGCCTTTAAAACCCCTTTGACCATGACTATTGCCATTTTAGCCTATGTCCTGAAATTTGTTGTGAAATCATTCGATTGAATTGAGCAATTGGAACGATTTTTCATTCGATCGAATACGGCCGTTTTCAAAAGGAAATTTCGAAAGTTTTTTCACTTTGAAATTCGACCATTAGTAAATCTGCCCCTGTATGTACTTGGAATGGTTTGTATTGTTGCCTATAAAGTTGTCTCTTGTTGAAACACGGAATTATGCTCTGAGGAAGTGACCCGTTGAGGTCATGAAATCGCGTCAGCACCATGTTATTCTAAGCTTTGCACCAATGCCATTTATGGAATTAAAGATGAAACACTTTCTCTGGAAGCATACTAGGGGATACATAATTTTGACAGCTTAACCTGCACTCCCAGGTTTGTTATTGAAATGTCCCGACTCTTTGTATCTTTTTTCTGGCTTTTGGCAGAGAGCCCAGAATAGATACTTAGATACGTTTGTAACAATTTAAAATAGGTCTCTTTGGGAAACTGACTTGCACTTAAAGGGTAATTCATATTCGTTAACAACACTGTAATAACACATAAAAAACACAGAAATGCATTTAAACTTTCATAACCTAACAATGGACATGGTATTTAGGGCGTATGACCACAAAATGGGCGTAGTAAAAATTACATCTTTTAGTCCCTCTTTTTATATCCAAAATGTTGGGAGGTATACAATTGTAATTATTTAAGATAAGCAGGTCTCTTGGGAGAACAGTGACTTTCAGATTAGGGCAATTTACCTTCATTAGTAAAACTGTAATAATACATAAACATGGCCCTAAAACTTTCCATAACCTGCAAATTTCGTAAAATGAACGTGATGTTTAGGGGCTGTGGCTATAAGATGGGCGTAATCTCACTCACTGTGCGTGTCCCATCTTTTTGTCCCTCTTTCTGTTTTTCAACTGTTGGATAGGTATGCTTATAATTTGTTGAATGAAAACAAGTAGTGATGGACGAATCTCCCGAGATTCGCTTCGCAGCAAAGATTCGCGAATTTCCAGAGAAATTCGCGAAACGAGTCGCGGGACGCTTTTGACGCGCGTCGCGTTTTTTTTTAGTGAATTTTCGCCCATCACTAAAAACAAGTATTTTTTGGGAACACTTCCTGCTCTGCTACTGCTGGGGGGGATAGAATGTGAACAGCTGAGGTAGGAACATTTACCTGATGCACCAATTCCCATCTTTATCTTGCATGATTTATTGTTTACTATTTTATATTTATATGATTTTTTATAATATGTATTGCCAGAATAATAGTTAGTTAGTAGTTAATAGTTGAGTAATACAGTATTATGTTACCTATATAATGAATGACTTCATTCCTTTAGTAGTTTAGGAACGTTTACCTGATGCACCAGTTCCCACGAATAAAAGAATGTTCCTGTTGCCTTTCAGTAAATGGAATTCCTTCTCTCTTACCCTACCCTTGCACACTGAATTAATTTTCATACGAATGGGCAACAATGTAACTATGAATTGATTTCAGATTAAAGGATGGTTAATGGTTACCAAGCACTTACTTGTATAATTATCCTAATAAATAATATAGAACTAAACTGAAACTAGAGTTTGTTTACCCTGATGGTTACTTTCTTTGATTTATATCGTGCCAAGGATTAGCGATGGAATCTGAGCGGTCTGCCTTGACATTTGTCTATTTTCTGTCTCTTAGCTTGTTGCCAACATCAAGATCAGTGCTGCTAAAAATGGAGCTTGACAAACACCTGTATGAACACAGCTCCTAACTCCCAGAAGCAACCTACTAGCCTTTTTATGCCTATCTAGGTCCAACATATTCCACAGAACTTGCTAGTTCTTCAAGGTCCATTGATTTTTGTGAGATTTTATGACGTCCCCCTTATTAGTATTAATAATGAATACTGTAGACGCATCTAACAACACATGCAGCCCGGCACCACTCCAGGTCGTGGAGGTGTTAAGACAGATCCCAATGCGTAAATATCACAAACTTTACTGAGAAAATAGAATTAAAAATAAGAACATTTGATGCATTTCTCTATTCAAAGTACTTAATCATAGACACACAGACTACAGAATGGTTTGGTTTTCTAGTATAGGTATAGGATCCGTTATAAGAAAGCCCATTATCAGGAAATATTGGGTTTATTTAACATAATTTTCTAGTAGATATTATGAAGATACAATTTACGTAAAGATCCATTATCCAGAAAACCCAAGGTCCTGAGCATTCTGGATAACAGGTCCCATACCTGTACTGATTTAACCCCCAATATAGGGTGTGGTTAAAAGTAAAACATTCTTTGCAACACATAGATGAGCACATGCTTAAAAGGTAAATTTGCACTTGTCGTTCTGCTAAATAAAAACATGTTACAAGATAATACCTGCACATATGTTGAACCATCTTGTAATCTAGTCCATAGCTTGATGCTTAGTCCAATATGAGTCGGGGCCTTGCCAAATGTAAACAAATAACACTTGTTTTCATTCAACAAACAAACATATTTGATGTTTTGGTTACCTGGTAAAACCTACACAAGGCTTTTGTCCAAGCAATCTCCTGGTATATATCTGTGCAATAATTATGGCAATTGTAATGAGAAAGTCCACTTATATTATCAAGAATCTGATATTCTGTATTTTAAACCTTACTAGTGATGAGTTACAAGTGAATGCAACAGGAAAAGAATAAAAGGGCATATGATGAGCCAGTTAAGGAGTCAAGTTAAATAAAAAGTATTCACAATACTAAAAGAAATCTGCTCCAAATCTAGTGTTTTTGACTTAAACTTTTCGGGACAAAACACCCACTATAGAATTTAATATGGCATTTTATAGCAAGTATCTTTCTATCTTGGACAAATCTTAGTCCATTTTTGGACAATGTATTTTTACACAGTCATATTATTAATACTATTATTATTATATTGCAATTTAATTTTTTTTTGGTGGGGGGTTCACATAAAAACCACTGATATAATGGATCTGTATGCTTGATGAAGTGGCCCCCCGAAATGTGGTGTAACAATGCAATAAACACAGGGGGTGATTCAATGCTTGCATTAGTTCTTCTTCTGTATAATACAAACACACCCCCTTCCTGTTTTAACAATATGACTCCTGTTAAGTGGGTGAAAATCCTATAATCCAATTGTTGTGTCATGGTGAGTGGAAATGCACTCAGCATTGCCTCTGACTCTTTTTTGCATGTAATTCAATAAACTACATCAGAGAGTTGCAGGTAATGTAGTTCAGTATTAAGTACACCTTCCAAGAAACACTATTGCAAAATAAACAAGTAATACACTTTTGTTACGCAAGTTCCACTTGTACATTTGTTTGATCTGCTGCCTTCCTCATGTCTCCTGTTCAAAATGGAGTGCTGCTGCAGTTATTGAGGAAGGGCAACTATGGACAAGAGGGTAGGAAAATGATCCCTGAAAAATACCATTGATTTTTAAATAATTTTTAAATAATTTGAAAATGCAATTGTCATTATCATTAGCCTTGGGTGCTAAGAACTCATATCTGACAGTGGTAAAATAAATGCAAGGATATGGCAATTGTGGCTAAACCTTTCATTATAAAAATACAGTTATGAAAAAACATAACTGCTGTTGCCATAACAACAGGCAGAAATGACATGGGAGTCTCCAGCTGAAAGAGTCCAAGCCTAGGTAGTAGCAGGCTACCACTACTTTCTGCTATAAGCCACCAATTTTGGGGTCTAAATGTTGCAATGACCGTGCACCAACAACCTCCATAAAATAACAGCTGTTACACTGCAGGAAAAAAATAGAAATACAATTCATAGTACCTTTTATTACAATTGTGAACCAATGTTGTGACAACAGATGTGGTTTATATACTAAAACTATACCCCCTGAACATTGTAGGTATCTATAAACAGATATTGCATAAAACAACTCATATGTAAAACCTTGCTTCATGTAAATAAACCATTTTCATAATAATTTACTTTTGTAGTAGTATGTGCCATTCGGTAATCATAAATAGAAAATTGCCATTTTAAAAAATAAGGACAGCTTCCTGGGATCCTAGGATTCAACGGTGCACACAAACATACCAAACTATAAAGTTAGGTCATATGAGCCAATTAACAGACAGAGTTCTGTCTTGCTTCAACACTTCTTCCTGTTACAGTTAGAGTTGAAATATTTCTGGTCAGGTGATCTCTGAGGCAGCACACAGACCATCAGGAAATGGTGGTTCAAGAGATGGAAAAGGGCAATATTTATGTAAATATATATACCAGGGAGGTAATATGTAATTAATTTGATATAAACTATCTGTTTCTCAAGTATTCATTTCCGGGGTATAGTTTTCCTTTAAAGGGAGGGAGCAGTTCCAGAACAAAGAGTAGGCAGAAGAGGACTAGAACACAATAATTGGGGGATTCTGGGCAGGTTGTACAAAATTTCAAATTTAACAAATTCAAATTTTATTTGAAAATTCACTTCGATCCTTAGTAAATGTGCCTCATAATATTAATTTCAAGTGGTGTCATTGTTAAAATGGCATCTGTAATAGTTTATTAAATTTGTCTCAGTAATTTACACTTATGAGCTGAAATCAATACAAAAAGCTTCAGTGGAAGCTGGAGCTTTCATGGATTGTCCAGTAGTTCATTATTTGAGTAAGAAGGAAGTTTTAGATTTCATACTTTGTGTTAAAGTTTTCTATTACGTTGTTTTGTATTGTGGATATTGATATAGCTAACATGAGTTAGTTTGATTTGTTCTCAAGCTATACTTCCACTCTGTCAGTTGACTGATTTATTTCAGTCACAACACTTGAGCAGAACATAACAGAATGTTTTCTTTTCTTTCCATTGTAGCACATTTCATGAATTGGACGTCATGTGATGTTGGGTTGTATGAAAGAGTTTCTGCGGCAATAGGTCAATATATCTTGCTAGGGTGAGAAAAAGCATATCTGTATTGCAATGACTCATTCCTGCTAATAAGACTTCACCATTTTTAAATGGGATGTTTCATGTGTGACAGCTAACTTTTACAATCAACTCTGCTGAAATTGCAGTAGGTCTTCTTGTATCTAGCATCTTGCTTTTTTATGGATTTTTGTAAACAATGATGTTCCATTTCCTTTATTGCAATTTCCTTTAGAGGGTCAGTATCATCAAAATGATAATTGTGTATGTATCATTATTGCACTGTGTGTTAAAAGTGTGTTCCTCAATAAATCATGTATTTGTATACATACTGTAAATATATAAATGTCTCTAAGTGCCCACACTGTAATGGAAATGGAAAGCAGGGTGCATGGTCAATTCTTGTATCTAGGACCTTTATCACGGATCCTTGATAAAGGTCCTAACGAGCACCGAAATGTCGGACTTCTGTAAAATGTGTGCATAATAAAATCACAGAGGCAGTGCTGGTCCTGGAATTGATAATTCAATATTTGGTATATACTGTATATATATATATATATATATATATATATATATATATATATATATATATATATATATATATATATATATATATATATATATTTATAGCACTCTTCTGCTACTGAATGAGATCCAGCAAGTATTTACATATACATACACAGTAGAAAGGTTGATTGATGTATTTGTAAAATACTGTAACTTTAAATACATGCAGACATACGGATCCCTTTACAGTCTTTCATTGATGGTGCTGTTTGTAGCCACACAAATTAACCGTAAGGGGCAGATTTACTATTGGTCGAATTTCGAATTGAAAAAAATTTGAAATTCGACCATGTGAATGGGTAGGGCAGTAAAATCCTTTGAATTCGAATATCGATTCCAACGATTTTTTTTCGATCGATCAAATTTTTTTTTATTCGATCAAAATTAAGGAAACCCAATTTGGTAGCTTTGATCTAGTGAACTAGGTGGTTGATTAAAATTTTAAAGGGTAAGTACTTCCAAAGTCAATGGTTGAATATTCAAATAAAATTTTATTCGAATCATTCGAATAAATGGTTCACTGGTCGAAATGGTCTTCAAAAGCTTTTGAAAATTCGAAATGTTTTTGAAAATTCTATCGAACTTCAAATCCTTCATGTGAATTTAGTAAATCTGCCCCAAGTGTTTTCCACAATAATCATCCAGTATATACTCACAACTTTATAGGATGAGTTTCACAACACCTCAGAGGTAGTAGCATTGACTGCCTTTGGTGCACAATCCCAACTGAAGGCAAATCTCACAGGGGTCCCACACTCCAAGGGTCTCTCTATCCCTGAGCCCAACCTGAACCTTGAGTCCCTAAGCTTGCAGAATTATCACCACAGGGTCCTTACCCTCCTGGTCTCCTTGTTGGGGCCTCTGGCTGTTCTTTAAATAACTCCTAGAGTGACCATCACAAATCTGACCTTGCACTTACTTTACCTATTCTGTAACCTTTCACTGGCCTTTCTCTAGCAAGTGTGCAGCCTAAAGAGACTGAGCACATGTGGGCATAGCTTTTTCTAACCTCTGGGGAACTATCCCCTGTTTGGGAAAAATTACCCAGCATAGCTGGCAAACAAAATCCCCAGGGTATAGACAAACCTTACTCTTTTATAAAATATATAATTGACAATTACTGGCCAGTCACTGTTTATAGATGATTTAAAAATTGCCCATACCAATAGGTGGTGCATGTAAGTTTGTTTGCCACTTTTTGATCAGTAGATCAGTTTACTAGTCACCCTGATTCTTTTTAACCCCACCAGCGTCAAGGGCTAATAGAGCCGGCACCCCAGTTAACTTTTCATATTTTGAATCCTGGATCATGCTGTTTTTCTGATATTACATAATGTTAAGTCCGTTTCATTTGTATAACCTTGTTTAACATGAAAGTGGAATAAAAAGATTTTATATATGTCTATTATCTATAATTTCATGGAATGTTTATTGATATTCATCTAGGTTTATATATAGTTATATGCTTTCATACCATCCAGCTTTTTTTGCAGAATTTAAATTTGTCTTAATCCTAAGGGTCAGATTTATTAAGGGTCGAATTGAAAAATAAATTTTTGAATTTGAATTTTGAGCTAATTTTAGTGTACTTTGACTAGGGAATAGTCCAAATTCAATTTGAATATCAAAATGTATCATGTAATGTCTCTTTAAAACTTCAAATATTCTCCATCTAAAACCTGCCGAATTGCTGTTTTAACCTATGGGGGACCTCCTAGAACCTATTTGGAGTCATTTGGTGGACTTTGAAAAATCTGTTGTTTTTTCAAAAATACTTTGAATCGAATTTGATCAAACATGATCCGAATTCGATTCCAACAATGGAATACAGCCTATTCACTCAAAATTTAAAAAAAATTATTTTTTAAAATAAATTTATGTTGTTTGTTTACCTTGAAATAATTAAAAAAAATGTTTTAATCAAATAGGTCTGTTTTTGATTGAATATCTCCATATTCTATCGAATTAGAATCATGCAAATTGAAGTTATAGTACATTCAACCGAATTCGATTGTTTCAAAGTTTTTCCCAAAAAAACCTTGATTCCAAATAGGTTTTAGTAAGCTAAAACAGCAATTTAACAGGTTTTAGATGGTGAATAGTCAATTTTTAAAAAGGCAGTCGAAAGAACACAAAAATAGCTTGAAATTCTAATTTTTTCATTTAAAGTTTCACTTTTGGGTCAATGTTTTGGATCAAAAATTACTATTTTTGATCAAAAATGGCCATTTTCAATCTAATCAATGTGATTGTTCAATTTGAATGATTTGAATTAGATTGAAAATGGCCATTTAATTCAAACAATTTTAACAAAAAAGTTACATTTTTCAGTAAAGCTTCCAGGAGGTCCCCCATAGGCTACAATTGAAATTCGTCAGCTTTAAGGCAGTATTTTCAAACTTTAGATTTTTTTTCAATTCAAATACGATTTTGGGCTATTTGATTACTTTGAAATTCGAATTTTAAAAATTTTAATTTTATTCAAAAATTCACTTTGACCCTTAGTTAATGTGCCCCTTAAAGATTAATTAAACCATTAGAATTGTTTTGCCTCAAATAGGGATTAATCATATCTTACCATAGTTGGGATAAAGATCAATGCACTGGTTTAAAAAAAGTTAATTTAAAAAATGTGAATTATTTGATTAAAATTGAGTCAATGGGAGTTAGCCTTCCCAAAATGTAAAGCTTTCTGGATATAAGCTTTCCAGATGAAGGATCTCATTCCTGATCAAGAAAAATGTAAAAATAATTGACTTAAATATGTTTATACATATGTAAAATTTATATATTAAGTATATGTATATGTAAAAAGTGATCATTCAACATGTTGTGATGGCTCATTCTGTTGATGCTTTTAAGAGGGGCCTGGATGATTTTTTGGACAGACATAATATCAAAGGCTATTTTGATACTAAACTCTACAGTGAGTATAGCTATGGGCATATATGGTTTGTGTGAAAGATTGGAGATGTGTGTGTGTGTGTGTGTATGCTGCGTTTTTAATTTGGAGGGGTTGAACTTGATGGACTCTTTTTTTCAACCCAATTTAACTATGTAACTATGTAACTATACTGAAATGTTAGGATGATCATACTGATGTAGAAAGTCAATCCATTGGGATATTAGTTAGTAATAAAGCATTATTTAAATTATGGTAATCCATACATTGCTGATTGAGTAGTAGTAATTTTTCAAAATCCAGGGAACACTCAAGATCTTTAGGTACTTAAAGGGGTTGTTCACTTTTAAGTAACTTTTAGTATGTTATAAAATGGCTGATTCTAAGGAACATTTCAGTTGGTCTTCATTTTTTATTTATATATATATATATATTTTAATGATTTTACTTTTTCTTCTGACTCTTTCCAGCTTTAAAAAGAGGTCACTGAAACAAATGTTCTGTAAAGCTACAAATGTATTACTATTGCTATTTTTTACTACTCATCTTTCTATTCAGGCCCTCTTATATTCATACTCCAGTATCATATTCAAATAAAATGCATGGTTGCTTTTGTAATTTGGACCCTAACAACCAGATTGCAAACTGGTGAGCTGCAGAATGAAAAGCTAAATAATGTAAAAACCGCCAATAATAAAAACTAATTGCAAATTGTCTCAGAATATCACCCTCATCATCATATTAAACGTTAACTCAAAGGCACACAACCCTTTTAAGTCATGTGTCCCTAAAGAGAATATCAATAATCTTTCCACAGAGAGGGGCAAATTATTACAGGATTGTTTATACAGAGGGGCAATTCCCTACAAGCCAAGTACAGAGCTGATTCAGTCTTCTCAAAACAGCTTCATTATTACATAGAAAAGGAAATTAAACAAAATTTTTTTAACTATTTAGTCTTTCAAATGGACACTATGGGAGCTGGTCTACCTGTATTTCAGAGCTTTCTGGTTGAGTTTACACATGAGGGATCCCATAACTGTACCAAATAAATAAGTAGTAGTAGAAGTAGTAATCTAGAAATACTGATTATAAATGCATTTAATACTCTGTTAGACTGTGGAATCTGGTTAATTAGATTTATGTGCTTCAAAAGAAACTTATCAGCAAAACATTTCTATCCTAAGGGACACTTCAAATTTATGCAGAGCAAGCTCAACTTAATTTATAGGCCTCCTCTTTTAAGCCTTTTCTAAATCACTTCCCTGAGACCACAAAAACATATATTCTAGGAGAAAAGTATAGGATAATACAATTGGCATAGCTTTTGCACATACTAACAGTGTGGGAAACAATCTAAATTTGTTAACATTCAATGCCAGGCATGGAATCATCCAAAACTATAAAGATCTGTTTACCTTGGATCCCGAAGGAAGGTAGCTGATCCAGGAGAACTGATGGTAACAGGAACCTCTCAGCTGCGGAGGTAGTAGAGAAGTCAGGCGAGTTACCAGGAGCGAGGTATCAAGGAATCAGGCAAGGCGTAGTCAAGTGCAGGCAAAGGTCGGTTCCAGAAGATGGGTTGCAGAGAAGCAAAGTACCAAGGGGTCAGGCTAAGGTGTAGTCAAATGCAGGCAGAGGTTGGTTTCAGGCAGCAAAGGTTCGGAGGTCAGGAAAACAGGCAGAGGGTTAAAACCAGGAAACTCGGACAAACAGGGCTTTAGCAGGAACAGTAGGAACTGAGCCAGCTTGGGCAAAGTGAGGAGGAAGAGGAAGGTAGTTAAGGGAACAGGAACCAACCAGGAGCAGGCTGAGGAAGACAGACACATCAGGGACCAATAGGAAGCTTGGCACCCAAATTAGAGGTCATTGTCCAATTTGACGTGCGTGGGCATTTTGACGCTGGCGCCTAAGTCGATGTCCACCTGAGCTTATGCGCCAGGGCTCAAAACCAGTGGTGGGTGTTACAGTATCCCCCCTTCAGGAGACCCCTCCAGGGGCTCCCAGGGTTTGTCGGGAAACTTCCTGTGGAAGGAACTCAATAATCGAGGGGCATGTGTATC
This sequence comes from Xenopus borealis, assembly GCA_024363595.1. NCBI lineage: Eukaryota > Metazoa > Chordata > Amphibia > Anura > Pipidae > Xenopus > Xenopus borealis. The sequence continues at coordinate 62,327,812 of CM044441.1, read as the reverse complement.
GGCAGCATTCACCCAAGATCTCTCTTCAGGACCAAAGGCTCTCCAGTGTACCAGGTACTGGACTCCCCTTCTAGACTTACGGGAATTGATGATGTCTTGCACCTCAAATTCTTGATGACCATTCAAGAGAACATAAGGAGGAGGTGCTTCCATAGAAGAAAATGTGTTCAAGACGAAAGGCTTGAGCAAAGAAACATGGAACGAGCTGGAAATGTTCGTGCTGGGAGGAAGGTCAAACCTCACTGACACCAGGTTAATGATTTCCTTGACATTGAAAGGACCTATGAAGCGGGGACCCAGCTTAGGGCAGGACTGCCTGATCTTGATATTTCTGGAAGAGAGCCAGACAGAGTCCCCTACCTTGAACCTGGGAGCAGGGCGACGATGCTTATCGGCAGCCACCTTCTTATGCGAAGAAGCAGAAGGGCAGAATGAGCATCTGTCCAGATCTTCTGAAAGTCCCGAAACAGGGAGTCAGCCGCAGGAACTTCCACCTTGACAGCAGTTGGAGGAAGAGCTGAAGGATTGAGACCATAGACACAGAAAAAGTGAGAGCAGTTTAAGGAGCAATGTTTAAGGTTATTATGTGCAAACTCAGCCCAAGGGAGTAGATCCGACCAATTTTCCTGATTTTGCTAATGAAACATCGGAGAAACTGCTCCAAAGATTGATTCGTCCTCTCAGTCTGGCCATTACTCTGAGGATGGTAAGCCATGGAAAAGTTCAAGTGAATGACCAAAAGTTTACAGAAAGCCCTCCAGAATTTTGAAACAAACTGAAGGCCACGATCAGAGATAATGCAGGAAGGAATGCCATGCGAAAGATCTCCTTGACAAAAAGTTGAGCAAGAGTGGATGCGGTAGTCAACGTCTTCAAGGGGACAAAATATGCCATCTTCAAGAATCTATCCATGACAACCCAGATAGTAGTCATCCCTGAAGACTTGGGTAGGTCCACCACAAAGTCCATTGCAATGTCAACCCAGGGTTGGGAGGGAGTAGGTAAAGGTTGAAGAAGGCCACAAGGAAGAGATCTTGGAATTTTCTGTTGGGCACAGATGACACAGGAAGACACAAACAAAGAGACGTCTTGTTTCAAGGAGGGCCACCAAAAATATCTGGATACAAGGTCAAAGGTCTTACCGACACCAGGATGCCCTGCCAACTTGGAGGAATGGGCCCAGCGAGGACAATGCCGGAAAAATTCTTGATGAATTTCCTGTAAAAATTGGTGAACCCCAAGAAGCCTTGGACTGCTTTCATATTAGAGGGAGGAACCTAATTCAGGACTGCTGAAACCTTGGCCGGATCCATTTCAAAGCCGGAGGGAGAGATAACATAACCAAGGAAAGAAATTTTCGAATGATGGAACTCGCACTTGTCGATCTTGGCGAACAAATTATTCTCTCTGAGACATTGAAGGACTTGCCTCACATGAGAAGTATGGAGAGACTCACAGGAAGAAAAAATCTAAATGTCATCCAGATAGACAACAACAAAAGAATAGAGGAGATCTCAAAAAATATCGTTCATAAAGTCCTGGAAGACAGCGTGCGCTTTGCAGAGGCCAAATGGCATAACTAAATATTCATAATGGCCATCACGTGTGTTAAACAATGTCTTCCATTCATCCCCTTGATGAATCTGAATCAGATTATAGGCTCCCCTCAGGTCCAGCTTCGAAAAAATTATGGCGTCTTTGAGTTTATCGAAGAGCTCAAGGATAAGGGGAAGAGGATACCTGTAATCGATGCATGGCCAAAGACCCCCATCCTTCTTTTGGACGAAGAAAAAGCCAGCACCAGCAGGCGAGTTGGACTTCCGAATAAATCCCCTAGCCAAATTTTCCTGGATATACTCCTTCATGGCTTGGGTTTCAGGCACAGAGAAAGGGTAGGTTCTTCCCCTAGGAGGGACAGTTCCAGGGATCAGGTCAATAGGACAGTCATAGGGCCAGTAGGGGGGAATAACTTTGCACTCTTCTTCTCGAAATGTCCGAAAAGTCTCTATAACAGGGAGGAGGAGACTCAAGCGTGGAGACGGAGCAAATGGAGACTGGAGAAGAGGATGAGGAGGATAAACAATTAGAGGAACAGCAGGAACTCCTGGAGGACAGCTTGCCAGCAGACCAATCAATCATAGGGTTATGCTGCTGGATCCATGGTAACCCTAAAATGATATGGGTTGAAGGACAGGAGATGGCCAGAAAAGAGATCTCTTCTTTATGGAAATCACAAACTTGCAAAAACAGAGGAGAAGTGGAGTGGGTGATAAGACCAGGAGAGACGGGATGACCATCAATTGCTTGAGCCACCAGAGGCACTTGAAGAGGGACAAGAGATCAATGAAATTCCCAGCGGCACCTGAGTCAATGAAGGCTTGACAAGGGATGGTCCTGGAGAGACATTTAATACAGCAGGGACACAACAGATGAGAGAAATTTCTTGATGAAGAAGAAGTGGCAGTGCCCAGGACGGTCTCCACCCACCAACTTAGGCTTTGGAGTTTCCCTGCAGCCGAGTTTGAGGCTTATTAGGACAGGTCTTAACAAAGTGACCCTTCAGGCCACAATAAAGATACAGACCTGCTGTACAGCGATGAGACCTTTCCTCAGGAGTAAGTCTGGAAGCCCCCAGCTGCATGGGTTCCTCCGGCACAGGAAGAAAATTAGCTGGAGCAGATGGGATGTTGGAGTCGTGGAGCAGTCTATGGGCTTGTGACTTGGCCGAAAGCCTCTCCTTCAGGCGAGACCAGAGACCAGAGAGACCAGGTTTTAAAACAGTGGAGGAAGATCTCGAGCAGCCAATTCATCTTTAAGGACTCATTGAGACCGTTCCAGAAGGCAGCTACAAGGGCCTCATTGATACCTTGGCAGCAATGGTATGGAAATCTATGGCATACTCAGCTGCAGAGAATGCACCTTGGGAAATCTTCGGGAGGCGAGTTGAGGCGTTCTCCTTCCTGCATCAAAAATCTGGGGGCATCAAAAATCTCACGAAAAGTGGAAAGAAATGCCATGGAGTTGTGAACCAACGGATCATCCCATTCCCAAAGAGGAGAAGCCCAGGCTAAGGCTTTCCCATGAAGCAAGGGCATGACGTAGGCGAATTTATTGGGCAGGGGTGAATTCGCGGCAAATTCCTGTGATTCGCCGCTGGCAAATAAATTCGCGAAACACCAGCAAAAATTCGACAGCGAAAATTCGCCAAAAAAAAACGAGGCACGCGACGGAAACAACGCGACGCGCGACGGAAACGACGCAACGCAACGCGATTGACACGCGACTCGTTTCGCAAATTTTTTTGCCAATTCGTGGATTTCGCTGGAAATTCACAAATTTTTCGACGAAACGGGTGAGATTCGCCCATCACTATTCAAAATGATTGATTCAAAAAACCCGACAGGTTTCTGGATCACTAGAATAGCGAAGAGGAGCTCTCCCCGCTGGGTAATGGAGCCAGAACCAAAACTGGGGTTGGTGGTGCAACAGAGATAGGAGGCAGCGGAGTCTGGGAGGCCTACAAGGCATCAAGGTGATTTGAGAGGTGCTGCAAGCTCTGAGCGAGGTGCATCTGTGAGGCCTCGGAGTCCTCGAAATGTTTCATAAGGGCCTCTAAGGCTAAGGCCAGACGGGGAGATTCGGGGGCTACAAGTCGCGGCAAGAAGTCGCCAGGCGACAAATTGCCCCCGGATCTCCCCGTCTGCTCTAGCCTTAGACTGTCTCCAACGTGGAAGAATGACCAGTGGCTTGGGAGGGATCCATCCTTTTGGCCTAAGCTAACTATAACGATCTGTTTACCTCGGATCCCGAAGGAAGGTAGCTGATCCAGAACTGATGGTAACAGGAACCTCTCTTCGGCTCCGGTATTCACCAACACCCTTTTGGAGCCCCAGGATTTCTGCTGCAGTGGTAGTAGAGAAGTCAGGCGAGTTACCAGGAGTGAGGGATCCAGGAATCAGGCAAGGCTTAGTCAAGTGCAGGCAAAGGTCAGTTCCAGAAGACAGGTTACAGAGAAGTGAAGTACCAAGGGGTTAGGCTAAGGTGTAGTCAAATGCAGGCAGAGGTTGGTTTCAGGCAGCAAAGGTTCGGAGGTCAGGAAAACAGGCAGAGGGTCAAACAGGGCTTTAGCAAGAACAGAAGGAACTGAAGCCAGCTTGGGCAAAGTGAGGAAGAAGAGGAAGGTATTTAAGGGAACAGGAACCAATCAGGAGCAGGCTGAGGAAGACAGACACATCAGGGACCAATAGGAAGCTTGGAGCCTAAATTAGAGGTCATTGCACCTAAGTATTTTGGTGCGAGCGTCCAATTTGATGTGCGCGGGCGTTTCGACACCTAAGTTAATGTGGCGGGTGTTACACACTCATAGAACTTCATATCCTTCCTGAACAAATAAGTTCAGTGTGCAAAGTATAACTTAGGGGCAGATTTACTAAGGGTCGAAGTGAAATTGAAGGAATTTTTGAAGTAAAAAATTTGAAATGCGAAGTAATGTTTTGGACACTTTGATCATCGAATAGGTTACTACGACTTCGAAGTAAAAATCATTTGAAAATTCTACCATTCGATGATCGAAGCACTGTCTTTTAAAAAAACCTGCCAAAGTCCTATGTTAACCTATGGGGACCTTCTAGAGCATTTTTTTTAGTCAAAGTAAAATCATTCAATTGTATGCTAAAATCATTTAAATCGATTGTTTAGAACTATTTTAACGGACGTTCAAACGATTTTACTTTGACTGCAGTCTAATAAAAAGGTGAACCTTTATCAATATTAATAATTTTATTAATTAATATTAATAAAAATATGAATACAAATCACTAATTAAACCTTTTGATATACTGCTTGCAAGCAATAACTTACACACACACAAATAAATGTAAAATTTTAAAATATTTACTTAACTTTGTATGATGGTAATTACAAGAATAGCCAGTTCTGCATCAAATCGGCACAATTGGGGAGCCCCACAACCTTTGGTTCATCACCCTCAGGTTCCCCATAATCAAGCGATGATTCAAATACTGGCACCCACTAGTGATGGGCGAATCTCACCCATTTCGCTTCTCCGAAAAATTTGCGAATTTCCAGCGAAATTCACGAATTGGCAAAAAAATTCGCGAAACGAGTCGTGCGTAGTTTTTGATGCGCGACGCGTCATTTTCGACGCGCGACTCAATTTTTTTTGGCGAATTTTCGCTGGCGAATTTTTGCTGGTGTTTCGCGAATCGAGGGAATTCGCAGCGAATTCCCCTCTGGCGAATAAATTCACCCATCACTAGCACCCACTCATGGGTCCGAGGCGAAGCTACCCATCCAAGAATGAAGGTTTGCTTTATAATCAACAGCTAGAGAGACCTTTAACCCTGAATGCTGACCTAGGCAATATTGTTAGCTGAAGGAGCTTTTCAGGACAAAATGCTGTCCAATGCAATTCTAAACGATCATTAGGGATGTCGCGAACTGTTCGCCGGCGAACTTGTTAGCGCGAACATCGGCTGTTCGCG
>CM044441.1:62277358-62308389 GCA_024363595.1 Xenopus borealis | reverse complement strand
ATATTATTTTTTTATTTTTTTTTTATTGTAGTTAATATATTCATGAATACCAATAAGGATGTTTAGTAAAAGATTGGAAATTTTTAGTCACTTAATATTATTTTGTTGGACAACCAAATTGGGACATTAAACAGCAACATAAAACAACTATTCCTGTTGCAAGAACAGTTCTGGTCATGTGAAACTGACCAAAGTTCATGAACACTATTCAGTGCCAACCATTAGCTGTTAGGGTTAAAAGTTGAAAGTGAGACTGTTATAAATTAATCTTAAAATGGGTTTTCAAAATTCAAGTGTTCATTAATATATGCTTATTTAGGGACCTGGAAGGTGATCACATGGTTAAAGATTTCCTTCTTGTAATTAGTTAAAGTTGAAATACTAATATTAATTAATACTGTCAGTCTTACAGGATCAGAAAATGAAACTATACCTCTTTAAAACATGATTTTATTTGAGGTGTTTCCCTGTCCCTCTAACTCCTAACCGGTCCCATTGTTCAAAATGTTTCATTACAACATAATCGTTATGCACAGTCTTTATCTTTGCTGGCTTCCCGCATGATGACCCAGAATGAAGTAAAAATGAAATGATTCACATTCTGTCACCCTTAAATGGATACAGTCATGGGAAAACATGTCTTTTTTCAAAATGCTTCAGTATATAGTGCTGCTCCAACAGACCCCTGAACTGGAATCTGTTTTTCAAAAGAGCAAACTGATTTTTTTATATTTAGTTTTGAAATCTGACATGGGACTAGGCATATTGTTCATTTCCCAGGTGCCCCCAGTCATGTGACTTGTGCTCTGATCAACTTAAGTCACTCTTTACTGCTGAACTGCAAGTTCCCTTCCCCCCAGCAGCCCGTCAGCAGAGCAATGGGAAGGTAACCAGGTAACCACTCCCTGGTAGATATAAGAACAGCACTGCTACTACTGCTACTAAATTCAATTACATTGAGTAGGAGAGACAACAGCCTACCAGAAAGCAGTTCCATCCTAAAGTGCTGGCTCTTTCTGAAAGCACATGACCAGGCAAAATGCCCTGAGATGGCTGCCTACACACTAATATTACAACTAAAAAAATACACTTGTTGGATTAGGATTTATCTGGCAGAGTGAATTATCAGCAGTGTAAGCCATGTAATTTAGGAATAAAATCGACACCATTAAAAATCAGGATAGAATGCCTTTAAGGTTAGCTAGATAGTAATGCATCAGTGCCCCATAAGGAAATGGAGAGAGTAGTAAGTACTGTAAATCAATACATTATAGACTGTCGAGAGTGAATGCAGCTAAAGAAACTAGATATATATGCATGGACCCACTGAGAGAAAAAACAAGGATGCACTTTTAACTGTTTACAGACCATACTTCTCTTTCTCTGGGGCAAATTCACTAAGCGGCGAAAATGCGATAGCGTTGCCTTCAAACTCCTATCTATTGTATTGAACTTCGCCAGGTCTGACCTGGTGAAGTAACGTCTAGCGTAAGAGGCAACGTTCAGTAAAATGGTCATCTTGGTGAATTTGCGTAATTACGATCCTTCGTCAGTGCGCAACTTCGCCTGGCGTAAGGGTGTGAAGTTGCGCTAGTCTATCTACTTCGCTAGCGTTGGTGAATTTGCAAAGTTACGAAATGACGTAACGCTGGCGAATTAGCGCTAGCGTTAGACACTTCGCACTTTAGTGAATTTGCCCCTCTGTCTTTCGTAGTGTAACGAATAATATTAAGCGACAAGAAATAATAAAACTGTTCTGCTTTTGCCTATAAGGTAGTGATGAGAAGATATTAGGGCTGATTATCTAATAGCTGGACAAGGAGCAAAAAAGTGCAAAAACAGTTTTGTGGATGTGTGTGCTCTAGTTCTAGAAGGGAACTTTATAATAAATGTATTGCACTACATTTTTTTAAATTTTCCCTCGTGATCTGCAAGTCACCAGGAGAAAGCTTAATAATTCCATGCTGAGATCATAAGTTTGGCTCAAATCCATAAGTGTTCTGGTGAGTAGGTGGACTCAGTGTTTAAGGTTTCTCTATTTGCTTTCATTGGGCACATCAGCTACAGTAATAACTTTTCTGTCTACAGTCTTCAGCAGAGAAGGTAATCTAAAGGAGTTAATATCAGACAATGGACCACAGTTTGTCTCATCTGAGTTTGAATTATTTCTGAGAGAGACGAAATGCATAAAAAAAAAAGAAAATCTTATTTTTTTTAAATTGTATTAGCCACAAGCAAAGAAATCGAGCAATTCAACTGAAGTCTGAAAGAAATACTACAGACAGCAAACCTTACAGGGAATTCTTGGAAAGTATTTACAATAGAGTTCCTACATAACTACAGAACAACTTGCCATGCAACAACCCAAGCATCTCCAGCTGAATTATTACATGCTAGACAGATGCGCACTTGTTGCAGACATCAAACTTCCACAAAATACTGTGCCTACAAAATAATCTACTGCTGATTTTGTCAAACGTCAACAAGCCAAATGCAAGGCTTATACTTACTGAAAACTTGGTGCAAGGGAAGTGCACTTTCAGCCTGGATCTTTAGTCAGAATTAAGAATCTAAATTTACTACACCACTTGAAGTGAGATGAAAGCGAGGACCATACACATATGAACTGTCTGATGGATGCAAATGGAATGCAAGTCGTCTTGTGCCTTCTAGATATGACTTTGGAAAAGCTCCATTTGATGAAGGGCATTTTCCTACTCTAGATGCCAACTGCAACAGGCATGAAGAAAGTGAACCTATAAGGCATACTGAGAGAATTCTGAAAACTACCTGCATGGACTATGGGCTATGTGATGTGAAGAAAGCATTATGTTCATTTACCCAAATAATTTCCTACTATAGGAGGAAAATGCGGTGTTTGTGCAAGATTCCTTTAGGTGTCCCTGTGCACATAAGTTATACTGTGTATACATGGTACCTTCTGAACTATAAAACAGGATAGAGTTATATACAGTAGTTATAGTTAAATTGTGTTGAAAAAAGACAAAGTCCATCAAGTTCAACCACTCCAAATTAAAAAATCACTTTGCAGAAATGTGTGATGGTTTGTGTTAATAATAGGAATTACAATTGTGTTGTTTGCTTTGAAAGTCAACTATTCTCATTCTCCCTCTGCTACATCAGTTACTGAAAATGTCTATGTGTTACATAATAGAATTTGACTAAGACTAAGAATGATTGAGCTTGCCAGCACTATTACATGTTTGGTTCCCTTGATAAATTATGACTTGACGAGGAAAGCATATATGGGATGTGAAAGCATTGTGTTTCTCAATGCAGTATGTATGGACAGGCAGTAGTTCTTGTGAGAGCTACCTGGGGGACAGATGAATGCACTGAAGTGAGTTGCCTCCTATGAAGCTCTAGAAATAACTATGAAAAGACTGTGAAGTTCATTTACATAAATGTGAGCAAATTTGCCACCATCAGTCAGGTTTATACTGTTATTGTTAAAACTAGATACACTTGACTAATCACTGATTGGTTGGTATGGATTATTGCTGTATGTACAGTATGTTTTGGTTACTGGTACTTTAATGTTCAAAATATCCATGAGCTGAAAATAATAAATCTCTCCTTTATCTTGTGAGTATAGGATTGCTCTAAGGATATGGTTTACATATGGTTCCAGAAACTGCAGTGATAAGAAGAATAATTATAGCTGCCAATGCTCACATTATAAACAGCAATAATGAATGACCTGCCTCCAAGACCTCCTCTTTCAGTAACATCACTTACATCCTTCAGTGAAGGGGTAGATTGTCAGTGTAATGTGCTGATATTTGGGACACACTTCTATTGATTCAGCAGTTTACATTCCCAAATCAATATACGTATGCATGCTCAGCTTGAAACTGGACAAAGAGTGCTCCTATCTATAAACCACATCCTGCATTCAAAATTCATTAATTTTAATTTTACCTGCAAGTGAAAAAGTATAAAATATGCTCCAATAAAATCACAGATGCAGTAGTGCTGATTTTTATTTAAATCAGACCTTCATATAACTTCATTTTTAAACCCTAGGCTAGAATTTCATTATCACAGCACAAGTTCTTTCTTCTTTCATAAATAAAGTATGGCTACAGTGTTAATTAAAGGGTTCCCAGTTTCTATGTCCCTTGCGGTAGTCCAGGGCCATGTGAAATTGTAAAATCACAGATTTACAATCTGCTAAAAACTAAAGAAGGAACGAATCAGTGCCATATTCCAGGCTGGTAGCATGGGAGGAAGACTAGAATGGAGTCCAAGGTTAGCAATCATAATCACTATGGGGTGTCTAAATAAATCAGCACACTAAGGGGCAGATTTACTAACCTTGAAATTCGACCCTCAAAGTTTTTTTAAAGGGCTTTTTCTATGGAAAATTGACCTATTTTGATCAAATAGGTCTATTTTGGCTCAAATAAAAACCTTTTCGAACGATTTTGCACAAAATCCGTCGAATTCTTGGAACTTAGAAATTTTTTAGGACAGGTTCTTTGAGGACCCTCATAGGCTAAAATGGCTATTCGGCAGCTTTAAGGTGGTGTAGTGTCAGTCGAAGGATTTTAAAGGGCCAGTACTTCGAAAATTCGACTAGTCGAATATTCAAATTTTTGCTATTCAAATCGAATTTTTGGCTATTCAATAGTCAAAGTAGCCCAAAATGACTTTGAAATTCGAATTTTTTTATTTGAATTATATTAGAATATTCAATTCGACCCTTAGTAAATCTGCCCCTAAGTGATTTAATCATTCCTATAAAGGCTATGGCGCATGGGGTGTTTGATTGTTGCTGCTAACCATGGAAAAACAGTGATGGTCATAATGCCACAGTGACCACTGATTTCAATGAGAGACGGGCAGATAGACTGCAGTAGTATTATTGCGCATGAGTGCATCTTTCAACTATGGGTCACTGAAGGTGCTTTTCATGTAATATTATCAGAAGTGGTAACAGAATTTTATCTGTCACTGACTGCTGGTGGACAAAACTCCTGTGTGCCATAGCTCTTGAAATAAACAATGCTAATTTTTATTCAATGTCAGATATGTTATTAACCTCCTCCTATGGGCTATTTCTGTTTTTACCACAAGCAAATGTATTCCAGACTTTCTAACTTGCAGTACTGTAATGGAACCAGGGAGAATGAATTTCCAACACAAATATGATGGACAAGTTTAGGAGTACAGGAGTTCAGACTTCTGAATATATTGCAAACATGAAAAGCAATGTATTAAGATCATTTCTTACATGTAGAATCTTCCTGTTTACCATACAGATACTTTTGGCTATATAATGTGTGTCACATATAGGCTCTTAGAAATAAACAATGCTAATTTTTATTCAATGTTACATATACTTTTAGCCTCCTCATATGGGCTATTTCTGTTCCTACCACATGGCAGTGGGCAATTAATGGGTTTAATACCTCCCCCAGTGTGGAAGGGCAGAAAATACAAAATCAGAAAAGGCCCTCCTCCTATCTACACCTCCATCTTATCCTCCTTGTTCATGTCCATGAAAAATGTATATATATCTAACTGTACTAAAAATAAGTGGGGAGCACAACTTTCCCTTGTTTGTTATAGTTCATATAGGAGGAATGACCAACTCCATGTTGTAGCTCTCACCCTTCCATCTACTGGTTTCTAATAAAACACCAACCAAGTTTGGGAGTTGTACTTGAAGTTTTTTCAAATATCTATTAACTAAAACCAAAACCAAAGCACTGTAACTTTCAGTAAGTGGATTCACTTTAGGAAGACACACACAATGCCAAACGCCATTAAGAGAGCCTTGATTCACACTGATGCTCTGTCGCACAAGGTTAACCACAAGGTTAATATCAGTTTACAAGATGAGTGAATCAGGAAACAAGCAAAACACAGAGTACCTGTTATTTAGTGTCTATTATGCATCCACACACTTTTTTTTAACCTGCGATTTAGTGTTTGTTATGCATCCACACAACATGTTTCAGGCAGCAAGGGCCATTTTTCAAGTGTGTACAATCACAGTGAGAAATTACTTTAAAGGGTCACACAGGAAGTCCCACCTCTATCTATGATGCAAACCACAGTTAATCCTTACTACTGTGGAATATTCCAAACAAATTTTAAATACAATAAATACATTAACCATTAAAAAATTACAAATACATAACATCAAATTTATGAAAAAGTCCATAAATATCATAAAAGTTCTGGTGGGCCCCGGTACAGGATGGGCACCTGGCCCCCCCCCCCCCCCCCCCCGTCGGGCCCTTACTTCTATAAATCACATGCTGGAGAGTTGATGGCATGTTTGCTGTAAAATCTCCCCCTAGATAACCGCCTGACATAACTATTTTCGTAGCTCCGATGGGCCCCAAGTGGGTGGGGGCCCTGGTGCAACTGCACTCTCTGCACCCCTGGTAGTTACGCCATTGACCCTGGTCATGAAAACATCTAGAGACAGGTGTGTCAGTGGCTGTGTTACTTTTATAATTCCTTATAGTATTCCTATGTTCTTTAATTCGTTCTTTGACTGGTCTGATGGTTTGTCCTATATATGCCATGCCGCAAGGGCATTTCAGCATGTACACAACATATTTAGTTTGACACATGAAACTTTTGATCTGTATTGGAGTGCCCTTTGTTGGATGATTAACTATGTTACTCTTCACTATTGACGAACAGCAAATACAACTAAGACATGGAAAGGTACCTTTCTTTGATGTTTCAACTGATCTAATAGTGTTGTGGTTGCAATCAGAGGGGCACAATATATCTCTCAAGGATCTTCCTTTTGTATTGCAGAACAGCGCCAATATTGTTTTATAATTTTTTCTATACATTTACTTGGCTTTCCATATTTTGTCACAAAAGGTACTCTTTCTGTTTCGCTTTTCCTTTTGTACGTAATAACTCCTCCCTGTCTAATTTATTAACCTCCTCCATAAGGGGTAGCAATTTTTTCTTTTTATAACCCCTTCTTAGGAATTTGTTTGTGATGTTTTCGTCAAACTCTTATATATTGTCGCTTCGGGATAGAATTCATAATGTGCTGGTTATGAAAACTATCACAAGACAAAAGGGTATTACAATCAGTAGGTTTGGAAAACATTTCTTTTGTAATTTGTTGGCCACATAGTCTAATATTTACATCCGAAAATGTGTGGAGATCTCACTAGTAAATTTGATGGTAGGGTGCTTCTGGTTTGCCTCCTCCATAAGACTAGAACAACGTCCACAAATCTCCAGTACTTAATAATATGACTGTTATATGGCCATTTTATAAATAGCTTCTGTTCTACAAAATGAACAAAAAATTAGCAAACAATGGGGCAACCGCCGCCCCCATCGACGTACCCTGGCGTTGCCAGAAGTATTGATCATTGAATCTGAAGTAATTTTTTTGCAGAACCAGAGTTAAACAGTCTATTAAGAAGTATATTAAGTGATTTGATAAGTTAGTCTCCAACAGAGCTTCAATACAGTCAATACCCTCCTTCTGTGGTATGGACATATACAAACTATTTCTATACTATAGAGATAGATATCCCCCTGTGGTAAAATAGTATTTTGCAATTTATTCAATAAATCTGTAGTGTCTCTTAAGCAAGTAGAAATGTTAGACACAATTGTTTGCAAATGCTGATCGACGAATTTTGATAACAGTTTAAATATAGAACCAAAACCCACGATAATTGGGTGTCCTGGTGGGTTCTTAAGTGATTTGTGCACTTTTGGCAGTAAATATAAAACTGGAGTGCGGGGGTGTTCTGTACTTAAAAATTCATGTTCTTGTTTAGTAATGAACCCATTAAGCATAGCATCATTTATCAGCATATTGATTTCTTTTTTTATTTAAAACACAAGATCATATCCTATTCGCTCATAGTGTTCGATCACATTCAACTGTTTATAGGCCTCCTCCATATATTCTTGTCTATTCAGGATCATAATTGCCCCACCCATGTCCACTTGTTTTATAATTAACCTTTCATTATTTTTGTGGGCATATAGGGCTTGTTTCTCTGACACAGTTAGATTTTGCTTAACTTGTTTAGAGTGGGTATCCCAACTTTGCAACACTTCATTAATCACTACGTTTGAAATTGTGTCAATGGATGGATTGTCAATTAATGGTGTGAAACTACTAGGTTTTCTTAAGGTGGAAGATTTATATTGGTCACCCCCTTCAGGTTTCCCTAAGAAATACATTTTAAAGGGATCCTGTCATGGGGAAAACATTTTTTTTCAAAACGCATCAGTCAATAGTGCTGTTCCAGAAGAATTCTGCACTGAATTCTCAAAAGAGCAAACAGATTTTTTTAAATTTCATTTTGAAATCTGACATGGGGCTAGACATTTTATCAATTTCCCAGCTGCCCCTGGTCATGAGACTGTGTGAGACTGTGTAAAGGAGTTCACCTCCTGTCCTTTATTTCTCTGCGGGTAATCCTCGGGGGTATCGAGGGGTATGTGGATGCATAACAAACACTAAATAGCATGTACTCTGCTTTTCGCTTGTTTCCTGATTCACTCATCTTGTAAATTGATATTAACCTTCAGTAAGTGGGCCAGCTTCCAGTTTATAACCCATTTTTTCCCAAATTGTGTCTGTATGAATTTTAAATTACAATTTGAGCTGCTGTAGAAGCCAAGTTCAATTGTCTGTGTGTGGTTTATTTTGAAGCTGAAATATAAGAGTTAAAATTTGAATATTTCTTAAGAATTTTATAGGTTGAACACAAAGGTCCACTGCAATAAATCTTATCATAACCTTTACAATAGAGTTGGAGAGGTAAATCCTGAGAGGCTCCAAGATACCATCTTCCTGAAGAAAATGTTTGAAATTAACATTTGAATGTAACATCCAAAGAAATGGCAGGCACCTTAAAACCCAGCAGGCAAATCTGCATCCTATACAATATACTTATATGTACTTGAAAATGAAGCAAATTATTCTTACTTGTGCATAAATACTTCTCAAACAGTATAAACAATTTGCAAGGAATGTACAACATGCACAACTCACAGGCTATTTTTGTAGCATTGTTGCACAGTGAATGGTCAGCTGTCCCTAGCACTTATTACAACAGCCAATCACTATTAACTTTACCAGAATATTACATCATCCCTGTCCATATCACACTGCCTCTCTTCTAAGCCAGTTGTAGGAAACCACTGCAATACCACAAATACTTTCTACTTAATATTATATTCTGGTTACATACTGTCAACCTTGTGCCACAAATTCTGGAAAAGTACTATCAGTGCTTATTAATGAAGACAAAAACAAAATCATTACCCATCAACTGATTTAATTTAAAAGCATAAACTTTAAACAGGAAGTTTCTATGGTGCTGAGACTTTCATACAATGAAAAAGAACACATGATGGGTCATTTAAGTGACCACTCACTATATGTACTTGCTACTAAAGCTGCTCCTTGCACTGCCATATGTCACCTTCTGTTTTAAACAGGTTGTTCACCTTTGAGTTGACTTTTAGAATTATGCATGGAGTGATATTCTGTTAATTTGACTTAATTTGTAATACTTGGTTATTGAGCTATTTAACATTTTATTCTGCAGCTCTCCAGTTTCCTGTCTCAGCTGTCTGATTGCTATGATCCAAATGACCCTAGCAACCATGCTTTGATTTGAATAAGACACTGGAATATGAATTGGACCTGAATAGAAGTAGCAATAACAATACATCTGTAACCTTAAAGAGCATTTGTTTTTTAGATGGAATCAGTGACTCCATTTGAAAGCAGGACAGTCAGAAGATAAATGCAATTAATTAAACAAACTATAAAAAATAAATAATGAAGACCAAATGAAAAGTTGCTTCTAATAGGTTATTCTGTGACATACTACAAGTAAACTTACAGGTAAACCACCTCTTTAAACTATGTATTGATGCAAGTAATCCCTGGAAGTTCTGGCACTTTGAAGGTTGCAGTTGGTCCAGGGTTCCCACAGCAGCCTGTTGCACCTCAATATTCATGCACAGATGTCCTTTTGATGCAAGTGCATGAAATGATGACATCTCGACAACGAAAATTTTCTGTTTGACAGTGAATGATCAGCAGGCTGTAACACCCATTACAGCAAATCACTATAAATCTTTGAAGGTTTATATGCTAATGCTTCTATCTGTGTTTTTTCAGCAGCATTTTAAAGACATTCCATTGTCCTCTTGTGTTTAATCCTGTGAAAATTCTTTCCCACTTAATATATTGTAGAGATGTCCTTATACTGCCAACATTTGCTTATCTATTTATGATAGATTCTTGGTGCCTTTATAAGGTCTTCTCTTAATAATCTCAAAGAAGACCATGTTATGATCACTGTTGCCTAAATGCTGATCCATTCAAATGCTGGAAATAAATTTGGTATTGTTAGTCATTAGCAGATGCAGAAGATCATCTTTGCTAGTAGGTTTCTGAACTACCTGAAATTAAAAGAATGCAATTTAGCAATTCCTGACATGGCTACCCAATAGCTCTAACTATTGTCTGAATAATTAAGTCCCCATAATAATTACTTCATATACTGTAGTTAACATTTGTAAAAGTATCCAGGCTTCATTCTCCTCACCTATATTGAGCAGCTTCTAGCATACACCACCCAGGCACATGTTTTTATCCGACCAGTTCTAAGTAATTCCAATTATATCACAATTTTCCATATATGAAACCAACCACAGCTCTCCTATTTTGCCTGACAAGGCCCATGCATTTGCAAGCAGGCAGTAGAGGTCTGATAGCCCCCTTATTCATTAGAAAGTTAGATCTATAGTTACTGTTACCCCTCACTATTTGTTGTAATGATGGGATCTTTTTGATAGGTAAACTATATGCTCCCATTCTAATCACCACTATCTACACTAGTTTCTCCATATTGCTCTAACTCACCCCCCCTTGCCTCATTTCAATATTTTTCCATAGAACAGCAGACCTCCAAGGAACAGTCTGCCAAGTAATCAAGGAACCCAACCCCTGCTTTCTTCACCAAGTCTTTAGCCACACATTTAGCTCCAGATGTCTTCCTAAGTTCTATGCGGCACAAGTAAAATTTCCAAACAAATTACATTGAAAGACCTTCATCTTAGATCCTAAATTCCTAACCTGATTTTGTAAGGACCTCCATCTTCCAATAATTTAACACCAATATACCCAGACCCATGCAATAATTTAGCTTCCTAATTGACCACATGCTAAAGCCACAGCAGATAGGAATCTGTGATCGGGAAAACAATGTATTTGCTTTATATACTGGATAGGTTGTTTACTAATGTTTTGTATATTGTAGAATGACCTTTTGTAAACAACTTTTTAGTTGGTCTTAATGTTTATATTGTTTTGAAAATGTTTGCCTTCTTCTGGGGGTCATTGATCCAAGCAAAAACAATATTGCTCTTTGTGGCTACAATTTTATTGTTAATACTACTTTTTTATAACTTATTTTCCAATCCTTGTACATGTACTATTTGTCTTCCAGTTGCTCATTCAAACCACTGCATGGTTTCTAGGGTATATTTGACCCCAGAAACCAGATAACTGCTGAAATTCCCAAGTAGAATGTGTCTTTACCAATTTTTGAAACTTCAATTTTCAAATTCAGTAAGTAAAAAAATTAGAAATCAATGGGAGCTATTTTTCATAATTGCAAGTTATTTTATTAATTTAAAATTTGGCACTCATTAAAAATGAAGGCTAGACTATGATTTCATTGGATCTGAGTTGTTTTTTTCACGTTTTTAAGTGATTGAAAAACGTTAAAATTTTAATAGATTTGCTGATTTAAAATAAGGGATTAGCGTAACCCATATAGTGGGATTTTCATTACACGAAAACACAGATTTTAAATAGTCAAACTCGTAAAAGCTACAACACCCGGTTTTTACAGATGCAATTTCTGTTCTTGATAACATAGCCTTTGAAATGTCATGTCAGTCTATTGTAGTTTTTTCAGCAGATACATTTGCAGTAGAAAGCTGTTTAATTGTGTTTGATCACTAGTTTCAGTCTACCGAATATACTGTACCTGTATATGTAGTGACTTTTTAAAACATTCATTCTTTCAAAGTGTCAGTGACTCACAGGCTCCATTAGGAGATCATGCATTGCAGGTACCAATATGTTTGTATAAAAAGGGCCAACAAGAAACGGAGACACATTAATTTATGACATGGAGTGTGATAAAATGGAAAAACTTGAATGGCAGTTTACAATTTGAAAATTTCTATCTGATGAATGAATGTAAAAAAACTACTTTTGTGTATTATTGTAGGAAACAAAACATTAGAGGATAAAAATCTCTAAGGAATCCCAAGAAGCACTCAGCACATCAGTTCAAACAGTAACTAATTACTGCAACTGGTGAAAAGGTTAACAAATGCTTTGTTCTTTAAAAGCTTATTATAACTGAGTTCATTCTAACCTCTGGAAGCAACAATTATGGCATGAGAAACTGTGAATAACGCATGGACAAAATGAAGACTTCATTCAGATATCAAATAGCAATAGCAATATTTTGGATGGAAGTTTAATTCTATTATGGACATTGGAAGCAGAGAGAGTAAACATTTTATGGTTAAGAGTAAGGTGCGACTTAAGAAACATTGTCATTTAAAAGATCTAAAATGGACAGCTTGAGAATGATAAAAGGTGATACATGGTTTCTGAACTAAAGTATAACCCCATATTTAAGTCCCCAGATGTAATGTTTTCCTGCCTTTTATACCATTTGTTTTGTGATTTCCCAATGTTAATGAATCTCTTGGATCTATTTCCGGGTTTTACACATACATTTCCCACATTTTGCTCTATTTTTGTCATGCCTCTCCCTAGCAAATCACTTAATTTTAAGGTCAAAATACTGCTTACTTTACAAATTAAAAGTTTACCCAATATCTTTCAATCACAGATGCCATCTTAGGAAGGTCAGTATCACCACCGCCACCTCATATTCTACACTGCACATATGCACCTATCTGGGAGCTTACAAAATACCAGGAGAATTGCCCAAGCAGGGAATTTGTAGTTGCACAACAGAAACGCCAGTCCTCCCACAGGGCACAGATTTTTGTTTTAGATGGAACAATACTGTGCTGTACAGTATTGTTTTCTGCATCTTTTTATTAATTTAAAGTAATGGATGTATATTTTGAAGTCAATGTTATGGGATGCTTTTGTGTCAGTTATAAACAGTACAGTATTTGTAATTTGTGTGGTGTTTTGTATATACAGTGCTTTATTAGCAGGCTTGTGCAGACATTACACAACAGTAACTTGAACACTAGCACCTTAAAGGGGTTGTTCACCTTTCCTTACATCTACCAATAAAATGGTAGATCCCCTTCCCCTAAGCCTGCTTATTTATGTTTGACACATATTATAGGTCTATTAAAGGAAAAGTAAATGTTTTTTTCTATCTGTAAATTTGCTCTAGATTCGCCCATCACTATAAATTTCCTCTAAACAGCCCCCCAGATTAATGTACCTTAGTCCCTGCTGCAAGTCTGCTATGGTTTCTGTGTTATCAGCAGCTTGTTTTCCCTTCTTCCTGGTGCAGAGTGAAGCCCTGCCCCTTAGCGACCCCCTCCCCTGGTGCCTCTACTAGCTTCTTCCCTAGAAAGACACACTAAGTTCAAAGGTAATTTTCTCAAAAACTATAGAAATGTTTTTAAAGAGATACATTACAAATCTACTTAAAATGACCTAATCTATCCTGATAACTGTATTTATGTGAAGGTGAACCACCCCTTTAAGCAGTATAGCAAATACTGTGTATGCACAGTATAACTTGTGCACAGTGACTTCGATAGGCCATTTGTATAAACACCACACATTCCCCCTATAGAAAAGCATGTGGGCAAATGTAATAAACAACAATGCATCTTAAAGCAATCATAGTCATAGTCATTGGTCCATGCAGGTAGATTTCTGATTCTCTCAGTACGTCTTATAGGTTCACTTTCTTCAGGCCTATTGCAGTTGGCATTTGGAAAGGTTCAGTTTCAGTCCTGCAGAATCAATGTATTTCAGAACTAGGGATGGCGCGAACCGCCGAAAAAAAGTTCGCGAACATGTTCGCGAACTTCCGGAAATTTGCGAACGGTTCGCGAACGGTTCGCGAACCCCATAGACTTCAATGGGAAGGCGAATTTTAACAGCTAAAAAAGACATTTCTGGCCAGAAAAATGATTTTAAAGTTGTTTAAAGGGTGCAACGACCTGGACAGTGGCATGCCAGAGGGGGATCAAGGGCAAAAATGTATCTGAAAAATCCATTGTTGACACAGCGCTGCGTTTTGTGCTGTAAAGGGAAAAAAGTCGCTCAGGTGGTTGTGGAGACTGTAATATTATTGATATTTAGACAGAATGTGAACAAGCTCACACAGCTGGATGGCAGTTGTTTGAAGAACACACTGGGCAAAAAATGCCTACAGGGCAAATAATGCCTACAAGGTCAACGTATACACTACTACGGTGGATACGGATTACGTAAAATATATTATGGCTGCTTGAAAAAAGTCACTCAGGTGCTTTTTCTGGAGAGGGTAATATTATGGATATTTAGACAGAATGTGAACAAGCTCACACAGCTAGATGGCAGTTGTTTGAAGTACAGTAGATTACTAGCCAGCAAACTTTCAACTGTCCCTGAAATCACTCTCTCCCTACACTAGCTCTTCAGCACACACAGGCAGAGTGAAAAAACGCTGCAGGGCTTCGGTTTTTATAGGGAAGGGGAGTGGTCCAGGGGGTGTGGGGGTGGTCCAGGAGGGAGAGCTTACTGATTGGCTGCCATGTATCTGCTGGTCTGGGGGAGAGATGGCAAAATAAAAGCGCCAACTAAGGCGAACCCAAATTGGCGAACGTCGCGTGACGTTCGCGAACTTCCGGCGAGCGCGAACACCCGATGTTCGCGCGAACAGTTCGCGCCATCCCTATTCAGAACCTTTTCTAGATACTTATCATGAATATCCATAGTTGGAACATAGACAATTATATCATCCAAGTTGCATTTTACACCAGGTATGCCCTGCAGTATATGTCATGTTTGAAAACAATTTGAAAGCTGAAATCAGTCCATAAGGTACATGTTTGAAATAAAACAAGCCATCGTGGGTGATAAATGCAGTGAGGGCTCATGCTTTCAGATGATAAGCACTCTGAATGGCAGGACTATTGGGGATTTAATCCCTGGTCTGCATGTTACTGGACAGTGCACTCCACTGAGTGCTGAGCCACTGGAGACAGTTACATAGTTACATAGTTAAATTGGGTTGAAAAAAGACAGAGTCAATCAAGTTCAACCCCTCCAAATTAAAAACCCCACACACACACACACACATATCTCCACTCTTTCACACAAACCATATATGCCCATTGCTACTGTATACTAACTGTAGAGTTTACTATCAAATTAGCCTTTGAGTTGGAGTTCACGCTTTGGACTGTCCATATAGACTACTGCTATTCATTGTCTCTACCCCTAATCTCATTAAGGCCAGGTGTAAGTAATCGTATCATCTAGGCCCTTTAAAGATATTACCTTCCTGCGCGCTAGTGCTGGATCATTAACCTATTTTTGTGTTCTAGCCCCACTTTGTGCCAGTGTTCCTGAACTGCCCTTTTCCTGTTCCTGATTCTTGATCTGCCCTGTTCCTGTTTTTTCCACTGTCCTGTTTATATCTTCTCCCTGCTCCCATACTTGATCTGATCTCCTGGTTTTGACTCTTCGCTTGTTTCACGGACTTGTGACGCCTGCCAAAAACCTCTTGCCTGTGTACACGGATTTGCATCAGCCTCCCCCCAACCTTTGGTTTCTTATATTGACGTATATTCACTTATCCTTCTCATTTGTCTTCTGTCTCACCTATACCAGCTGTTTCTAGTTACCCATTAAATATTGTTCTGAGCATATTTCCTGTATCCTGGTTGTTCTAACACCAAGCATGGTATCTTCAAGTTACCATGCATTTTGGCATTTTCAGGTTAATGGAGTGTCCCTTGAATTTTAATTTTGGAGTAATTTTGGGCTACTTCGACTATCGAACTGCCTAACATTCGATTTCAAAAATTTAGAATATTCAAATTTTCAAATTTCGAAGTACTGACCCTTTACAAATCCTCCAACTTCAACTATTTGGCTGCTTAAAGCTGCCAAATTGCCATTTTAGCCTATGGGGGACCTCACTGAAATTTTTTCTAAGTTCTGAGAAATTGAAGGATTTTGGTGAACTTGTTAGAATCATTCAAATGGAACAATTCAAATGATTTTTCATTCAATCGAATACGTCCATTTTTGAACGAAAATGGCCATCTTTGATTGAAAATGACCACCCCCCCAAAAACATTTGATGGTCAAATTTCAACTTTTTTTTCACTTTGAAATTCGACCATTAGTAAATCTGCCCCTTAATATTGTAACATTTGTAGTAGTGATTTCATAACCATCTTTAACAGAACTATGGCAGATCTTAGCAAAGATCTTTGCATTTGTGGCACTGCAGAGCTTGTGCAGGACATGTAGCATAATTTGCAGTGTGTTGTTTTGAACCACAGTGAAAGTAGTATTTTTTCTTTGTATTTGCTGCACAGTTTTGCAGTGAATCCCTTTCCTTAGCATTGTATTGTGCCTGTGGCTGTGCATTATTAAACCACAGTACTGGATTCACAATTTGTAAATTCCTGGCAGTTCTCTGACTGAGTGTTTTAGCCTCTTCCACTGCTGTTTGAATTTGGCTAGCAACTGTTATAGCCTTTGCAAGGGTTAAATCCTGCTCTAGGAGCAGTCTCTCTCTAATGGATGGTGAATTTGTTTTTTCCACTATTTGGTCTCTTAGCATTTCATCTGTTAGATTCCCAAACTCACCGGTAACAACCAGCGCTCTCAAAGCTGCTACGAATTGTTTTGTGGATTCACCATTACATGGCCACGTTGGCAGGATTTATATCTTTCAGCAAACACATTTACTCTTGGCATGAAAAAGTTCTTTATAGCTATAAGTGCAGTTTCATAAGTCTCATCAGGTAATGGTTATGTACAAAATTGCTGCTCCCAGGCAGTGAATAAATAAAGCACATTTTCTAGCAGCAGAAATCTCCCTTTGGTCAGCAGTAATAATGTAATTTTCAAAAATACATATCCAAGCAGTAAAAGGTATGGGAAGCTCACCAGGGTTTGGGAGAAAATGTGCAGGCTGCTGCAGAGGTAGAAGAGACATCCCCTTGGCAATGTGTTGTGCTTTGATAGCTGAGGACGAGGCTAATAAAGCACTGCATGACACACCACTGTGTCATGCAGTGCTTTATAGCAGTGGTCCTCAAACTTGGTCCTCCAGCTGTTAAGGAACTACAAGTCCCACAATGCAATGATGGAGTCTGACAGCCACAGTCAGGCAAATGCATTGTGGGACTTGTAGTTCCTTAGATAAAGTTAGTTTTAGCTCCGCACTCACCTAACTTAGAGTATGATGACCCGGTGCTCAGCATCAAGGGTTCAGCATATCCCAAAAGTGTAGATTACTTGAAATGATACTGGCACTCAAGGTACTTACAAGCAGGGTTACCCCTTGCAAATTTAATGTGAACAGACGTGCAACGTTTCGGGGCGTGACAAAGGGGCACGCCCCGAAACGTTGCACGTCTGTTCACATTAAATTTGCAAGGGGTAACCCTGCTTGTAAGCACCTTGAGTGCCAGTATCATTTCAAGTAATCTACACTTGTAGTTCCTTAACAGCTGGAGGGCCAAGTTTGAGGACCACTGCTTTATAGGCAGGCTCATGCAGCTATTACACATCAACAGTAACTTGAACTCTAGCACCTTAATCAGTATAGAATGTACTGTGTATACACAGTACAACTTATGTGCACATAGATGTGACATCTACAGGCCATTTGTATAAACACCACAGTTTGCTCTTGGGGTGTAGGTATAATGGGTTGCCTCTGTGTCAGTGTCACACAGCAATGTGGTGTCAGTGCTGAATGCTCTTGGTCAGTACTGTGTAATGTATGCTTTCAGGGAGGAGGTGATGTGAGAGTATTGGTTCACACTGATTAAACTGTTTGTTTGTTGTACTGCCCATTCCTGACCCCTTACAGAAAATTACATCTGGAAAGTCTCCCACATCATAAGGAAGAAGACTGTACTGCACAGTATTCTGGCATAAAAGAAGAATAAAGCTACAGAACAACAGAAGTGTGTACTGTATAAGCATATGAATAAAGTGCAAAAATTCTTAGGGGCAGATTTACTGAAGGGGCGAAGTGTCTTATGCTGGTGAATGATCTCCAGCGTTACCACTTTCAGTGACTTTGCCGATTTACTGATGGGCACAGGCATCACTTCGCTAGTGAAGGAGATAGAAGCTAACATTGATTCGCCAGGTGAATTTTCACTCTGGTGAATGGATGGTTACTTCTCAAATTAACTAAGATGCAGATTTTACTGAATGTTACCTGTGTTGTCAGACATGCCTTTACCAGCTCAGACCAGGTGAAGTGCATTGGAGTGCATAGACCTTCCTCAATTTTCCGTTACTTACTTTGAGTGGAAAAACTTCAAAAAACACTTTAAAAAAAGAAAAAAAATCATAATTTTTTTCAGGGTGATAGGTTGTAAAAGTCTTAATTTTTTATTTTTTTTTGTGTGACCGGTTTCCCCTATGGGAACATTATTTTACAGTGGGCTTATGTGTAAGGTATTATAACAACTTTTTTTACTCTATTGACTTTATTAAGGTTCCCTTGGCATGTCCACTAATATGCAGCTGTTCCCTCTCCCCCTCCCCCTTCCCTGAATCCTTATCTAGCGCGGATCCTTTAACCTCTGAATCTGAACTTTTCCCTTGGCATGTCTATTTATAGGGGCAAATTTACTAATATTCCCAGAAAAAAACTCGACCAAATTAGATATTCAATAAGCATTCGACTATCGAATGCTTATTGAATTGTTTTAGGCTATCATTTTGCTCGATATTCGATTTCTTGATGATTTCTTACGATCGGATACCTATCATTCGATTTCACGAACAGATAGTAAAATTTCCTTTGAGCCTCCTAAAAAATCGTACAATTCGAACGATTGATTCGAGCAGGTGTTTGAAAAAAAGGCCTATGGTTGGCTTCCCATAGGCTTATATTGCAATTCGATAGGTTCAATCCGGCGAAGTAGGCAGTCGAATAAAATTTTAAAGTTCAAGTCCTTCGATCATTGAATGTTTGAACAATAGAATAAAAGGAGAGTTCTATCATCGAATGTTCGAACGAATAAAACAAGCGTTCGATCGTTCGATTACCGGGCTCGATTCGGAGGATTAACAGGAGCGAATAGTCGAAGGTGATCGAATGATGCCTTTTATTTGAATTGATCGATTCGAATTCCTCACGCCCCCCTTCCTTTATGCCTCACTTCCTTTATGCCATTTTTTTAACACAGGAAGTTCTCAGGAGGCCATTTTAAGTTCATTTTCTCCCTAATTGCGCACTTGCTATTTAGAAGAGAGAGGAGGAGGAGGTCTCCAAATATCTTTTGTTCTGCCCCACATCAAGGGTTGAAGAATCATTACTATTCAACAAGCTAGAATCTGTATTAGCTAGTTACGTAACAGTGCCATCTATTGGCAGTAGAAATCCATTGCAACTTATGTTTCTTACATTTGTATAAAGTTGTTCTTAATTATGCAACTACAGTGCATTGTGGGTAACTAGTGCATTCTGGGAAGGAGAAGGAAACCACCATACTGTCTACAGCATATTTGCATAGCTCTCCTTGCATTCCTGCTTCTTAAACCTCCACTATCCCACAGCCAGCATATCTGGTAAGAGTTATTCAAGTCTCAGGATAGTCTGTTCTTTAGTGATGTTTTAGATAGTTCTGCACTTAGTAGTTGTTATGCTATTAGATAGCCAGCCATGCTGTCTTATAGGTTGTCAGCCATCTTCAACATGTGCTTAGAGCTAATGTAATATGTTCAAACATGCTGATTTATAATGAATGCTGCTGTATATGTTATTCATATGTTTTTTGCTGTATACTTATACAAACCATTTGTATCTTTATAGTTTTACCGGACACAAAAATACATCGACACACATACATCGATGCTCCTGTTTACTAATTGCAACTGACCACTTACAATCAAACAACCTGTTATCAATAAACAAGTTAGATTACAAGACGGTCTGTTTATTTGGAAGACAGGGATGGTTAAGCTGAATGTTGGATTGCACACTGTGAGAATGTGTATGAAGGCAGAACATCTTTGATAAAAAATTTGCCAAAAATGCAGAGGAGGGAGGAGGGAAAGTGTTCCAGCCCTGATGAGGTGCACAGAAGGGGGTGACAGGGGCAGGAGTGCCCGAGGGAGGGGTGCCTGGGGGGGAGGAGAGGAGGACACCTCAGGTGGGGGGGTCCCATAGAGGCAGGGAGGAGAGGTCCAGGACCTCTTCAAGGGAAAAGTAGGGCCTCCCCCTGGGACACATAGCAGTTCCCACACCCCAGCCAGCAGGGAGTCCTCCAGGGCACACCACGTGTCCTTCCCAACATCGGGGGCACGTGGCTGGTCCAGCACCCCAGCCAGCAGGGCTTCCCCCAGGGCACGCCACGTGTCCCCCCCAACATCAGGGGCATGTGGCAGGTCCAGCACCCCATCAAGGGCTGGAACAAGTGCTTCTAGGAGGAGAACACCAGAGGAGGAGGAGGCACCACCACCTGCAGCACAGAGGAGGCAGGAGGAGGAGGATGACAGAGGAGACGAGGGCCCCAGCGGGGGGAATGGGGAGAAGATTCACCAGTGACGAGAATGCAACACTGGTTGATAAAGTAATTGCGAGATGGGATGTGTTATTTGGAAGTCAGTCCCAACCGCATCAATGCTGCCAAATGAAAACACCTTTGGCAGCAAGTAACGGACAAAGTCAATGCTGCAAGCGCTGTACACAGAGATTGCAACACTGTGTACAAGCGATTCAGTGACCTGAAGCGTTGTATAAGGGCGAAGTTAGATGCCAGGAGAGCAAAGGCCCAGAAGACCGGCGGAGACTGACTACCGCCTCTGAGGCTGCAGCCTTTCGAGCGCCAGCTTCTGGACAGTATGGGCAGAGAGGTCTGTGAAGGAATTGGAAGGCCCATATCGTGACACAGACTAGAGAAGTAAGTACACTTTAATAAAAAACAAAATCTTACAGCTTTTATCCACATTATTCTTATTTGGCTAAATTGCTCATTTTTCCATTAGCATTTCACTTATTTCCAAAATATTGCTCCTGTTTGCCATTAATTTAGGTATTTAATGTTTCCAGGATAGTTGTTTGCTTCTGTAGTAGTCAGTTACGTGCAGCTGTAACATTGCGAAAATGACAAACATTTATTAACCATTTAAACACTAGACCACAAATGTCTTAAAATTGGATT
Source organism: Xenopus borealis (assembly GCA_024363595.1). Lineage (NCBI taxonomy): Eukaryota > Metazoa > Chordata > Amphibia > Anura > Pipidae > Xenopus > Xenopus borealis. The sequence goes on along the minus strand of CM044441.1, from coordinate 62,286,957 downwards.
AAAGGGATGTTTGAGCTTAAAGTTAACTTTGAGGTATGTTATTTTATCAGTCAAATTATCACATAATGATATTCCAATATTAGTTCTATTAGTGCATTTTTGCTATGCTATTTTTCATCCAAGCAACCATTGTTAACATAGACCAGGGATCCCCAACCTTCTCAACCCGTGAGTAAAAGGAGTTGGGGAGCAACACGAGCATGAAAAAATGTTTTGGGTTGCCAAATAAATTCTGTGATTGGCCATTTGGTAGCCCCTCTGTGGATTGTTCACCTACATTGAGGCTCTGTTTGGCAGGACACCTGGTTTTTATACAACCAAAATTTGCCTCCAAGTCTGAAATCCAAAAATAAGCTCCTGCTTTGAGGCCACTGCGAGCAACATCCAAGTGGTTGGAGAGCAACATGTTGCTCACGAGCTACTGGTTGGGAACCACTAACATAGACTGTAGAGATGATGTAAAAAAAAAATCAACATCATAACATCATATGGGGCACAATTGTAAACCATTAGTTTAAGGTCAACAACCCCTTTAAGTTCAGTGTGTAAAAGTGAAGTGTGAAGCAACACATGTTGAGCCAACAGCACCTGTACTGTTAAAGAGCACCTATGATTAAACAAAGTAATCCCCAAACAAAGGTGTGGGGTGATGGAGCCTGAATTCTGTTTGTGGATAACAGTGTTTTTCTTTTTAATAAAAATGTCCCCTGTTAGCGTAGGCAAACTGGCACTGGGAGGGAGCTCCTGTTGCAAGCCACCATGACAGTGGATGGACATGTGCATTTATGCGCATGTGACGTCATGCACATGAGCATAGTGAAAAGTGAACACAATTTGGGGATGTTTTTTCTCAATGTGCATGCGTGTCCACTGTCATAGAAGCTTGCACTGTGCAGCTCACTCCTGGTGTAAGTTTGGCTGTGCTGGTGGGGGGGCATTTTTTATTAAATTTATGTAATCCACAACTTTTGCTTGGGGGGTTACCTTTTTTATTTTTTTAGTGATAGGTGCCCTTTAACTATTACAGGGGTCCCCAAAGCTTTTTTGCACCAGGGACTGGTGGAATTTTATTTTTTTGGGACTGGGGCGGGTGTTGGCGGGGGAGGGGTCGTCAGTGGAGTGGTTTTGCACCAATCTTGATGCAATGACCCAATATGGGAGTCTCTGCGGGACACTTCTGGGCTGTGGCCCATTAGATTTGGACCTATTATATTTTCTGCTGCTCACATCATTGCAACTATTGGCTTTGTGGAATCTGTTTACATTTGTTACCTTAACATCCCCCTTGCAGTGCCATCATAAACTCCAATTGTACTTTAACATCTGCCTTCCTTGCCCATTACATTTGTGTTCATATTTTAAAGGACAACTTAACTATTTATCAAGCATGTTGTAGGTATGTCCATCAGCTTACTAAACAAGTACAATTGCAGTAGGTTATAATTGTTTTTGAAACGTTTTTGGCTAAAATTCTTCACAATTGCAGCACCACCTCAGACAGTGCGGCAACCCAAGGACAGTGACCATAACCAGGACGCTGATGCTCCGCAAACCCCTGAAAGAGGGCGAGGCTGATGTTAGCCCTAGAGCCCCACAAGCTCAAGGTACAGACATGTTGAATGTTTGTGGGCAATGTAGTTGCTTCCGAAAATAGTTTGGAACATTACTAATGTCTTATTTCACATTACAGAACACCAAGCTCCCTTTCGCGCCCAGTTGCCAGCCGAGGTTCCTGTGGTGCCCCCCAGACGTAAGCGCAATGTTTCAAAATTATAAGCCCTTCCTTTATTTGTGTGTGTGTGTGTGTCACAAACATGCAAACCACATTTACCGAGTCCTTTATGCAGCCATTTTTTTTTAGAAATTTAAATTTAATAGTGCCTCTTCAGTGTTATTGAGGAGCAGCAGGTTCTTCAAAACAGATTTTGGATATAATATGCATATCTGTCATTTCCCTATGGGAGCAGACTGAAAATAAGTTAAGATCCTTATAAACGTTGCATTATTGCATGAGTGTGTGCCTTTTATAATCTACAGACATTTACTTTTGCTGCTCTGCATCTTCCACTTCCTGTGCCCCTCCCATTCTGACTAGCAGCCTTTAAATCACCACACACCACTCCTGCTATTTCACTCTCTCAGCCCCGCTTTAAAATCCTGCTGATGTCTTTGTCCCTACCCCTGAATGTTGGCTCTGCTCATCATAAATTCTCTCACATGCTGCCTCTAGACTCTTCTGTTTCCTTTAACATTGTCCCTTTTTGCTCCCCCTCCCTCCCAAACAAACACAGTCTCAAGTTTTACTCTGGCTCCTCGTGCCTCATTCTACCTTCCTCCCTCCATGCTGTGTCTCTAGTCTCCCTCTCCACCTGCAGGGTCCCTCTCTGGTCTTCTTCCCCCCCCCTCATTTACCACCAGTCTCTCAAGTTTCAATCCACTTGCCCTGGTTCAATCCCCACTCCCATTCTGTGTCCTACAATATCATTAACTTTCAGCTAATGACAAACAAGAAGGCAAAATAAACACATATTTTGGCAACATACAGATTAATGTTCCATTTTAATTAATGATTTTAGCCCCCCCCCACAAAAAATACCAACAACATTTTTTAATGGAAGTATTACATTGTCAACTCCTTTCCTAACTTAGTTTTGTTCTAGGTTATGAAGATGTCCAAGAAATGTATGTATACTTATTTAAAAAAAATTTTCTCACCTCATTCTTTTCAATTAGGTTGTACCCACAAGATATGTGTCAGCACCAAATGCAGATTCAGAAGCAACATGCTGGGGAGGCAGGTCAAAATTGCCCCTGTGTAAGGGCCCTAACAATAGAGGCACTATAAAATATGTTGCACAATTTGACCTTTGCTAACCCTTGAGGGTACAAATGTGTGTCTTTGTGTGGTTTGTTCAACTTACAACTAAAAGCGGGAATGGATGAGCCTCTCACGCATTCTTTTTCCCTCTGGTTGGTTGTCCCTCCATCTCCCAACATACCCCTCAATCTCAGGTTCCAGGTCATCATCAATGTCTGCTGGTAGTCCATGCTGCCTTGCCACGTTATGCAGCATGGCACAGACAGTGATGATGTCTGAAATCTTCTGGGGGGAATAAAGCAAAGCTCCCCAAGTGATTGAGAGACATCAGAAACACGATTTGAGCACCCCAAAGAGGCGCTCGTTGACATTGTGCGTCTTCCGATGGGCACGATTGTACCTACGTTGGGCAGCTGTTTGGGGAAACCTAACAGGAGTCATCAACCAAGGCAGAAGCCCATATCCTGCATCTCCTAGAAAATAGAACCAAAAATATATTGTGTAATTACATGTAAAGGTTGTGTGTCTGCTAAACTACTTGAGGACATACATCAATCTGGCTTGCTAGGACTTCTGGAAAGTAGTACTGTTTATTTTCACTTTAAGTGCTAATTTAATTGTCTGTCTGTTGTGTAGACTATTCCAATGTTGGAGTTATGTCCATTGTGTAGTCGTTTAATACATATAACCGCCGCACACCTGTTATTCACTTTCACTGCTTCAGTTGTGCTGGACTCCGTAGACCAGGCTGGGTCCCTTAGTAACAGAATTATTGAAGAAATGGATCCGCACTCAACCAAATCTGCAGTTGGGGATTAACCCCTTTTATTATGCCACCACAAGATCAACATTTGGGGGGTTACCCACCCTTCGTCACCCTGATGAAGGGTGGGTAACCCCCCAACTGCAGATCGTCGTTGTTACATTTTTTAAAACACAACCACACACAAATAATTCTTTGCTATTGGTGTGCTTACCCTACTCCTTTTGTTTGCAAACAACATTGGTGGCAGAATAAAACAGCTAAGCGCACCCGCCCACCCCACCTGCAAAAAATTGTGTATGCAAATCCAGAGAGATTAAATTCTCCCATTAACACATCACACCTGTAAACTGAATCAGGATCTATTATAAAAAATCCATGACAAAGATGCATAGTGAATTCATTGTAGCAGACTGGAAATAGTCAAAAAAAGAATAAATGAAACATACATATCCCCTTTCAAAGAATATTTGAAGCACGTTTGTATCAAATAGAAAATAGAACATACCCTTAAGCCAGCCGTCCGGCATTTCTCCTTGAGTGAAGAGGCCATGGAGAGCTGACTGACGCAGGATAGTAGCATCATGGACACTTCCAGGAAAGCCAGATCTCACACTCATGATGCGCATGTGGGAATCGCACACCACCTGCACATTGAATGTGCAATGAGGAATGGGAGCGCTTACGATTTCGGTAGCGCTCCTGTTGATTGCGAGGTGGTGTTAGCGCAACATGAGTGCAATCAATCACTCCTAGGCAATTTGGAAATTGGCCAATTAGGAAAAAATCCTGTTTCAATCTTATCCACTCTGCCTGAGTTGAGGAGAAGGAAATGAGCCTTTACCAGTTGCGGCAGTAGTGCCCGCAGAACTTGCGTTAGTATCCTGCTAAGGGTGGGCTGGCTCATGCCAATGAGGCGTGAAGAGACCTGTTGGAAACTGCCAGTGCCCAGGAAATGCAAAACTGCAAGCAGCTTGCATATCCCAGGCACTCACTGATGAGGCCATAAACCTGCACTATGGTGGCACGACTCAGGCGGTACATTCTCACAACCTCATCATTAGACATCTCGTCAAAAATAAGTACAGATCTCCTGAAGTGATGAGGCTTCCTGATCCTAGCAGGGAGGAGGTATTGGTACTCCTCAGCCAGCTGTTCCTTTTCCAGAAGCAATGCTCCCAAAATGATCATTTTGTTAATTAATTCAAATGGCATCTGGTGGGGGTTTTTATGAGTAAGCCAGTGTTTCCCAGCATTCCATGGAGCTTTTAACCATTTAATGAAGATAGATCAAGATCAAGCCAAATAATATTTAAAATGTTATTATTTTTAAAGTAGACATTATGACAAATTTGTCTTTTGAGAGGCATTGTTACTTGATATTGAAGGTTATGTTGTAAAAGATGCAAAATCAGCATGTTTTTTTTGTCTGTATTTCTTTCTTTGAATTCTCCAAAACAAACAGCAATGTTTAAATTGATCCCTAGGTGGCACCATATACCCACAACAGTGCAGAAAACAGATTCGAATTAATTCGAAGAAAAACGAACGTTCGAAGTAATTTAATTAATTTGAATATTCAAATCTGTTCGACTATCGAAGATGTAGAAGAGCAAAGTTTGAAAATAAGAAATGCTTTGGGTGAATTTTTGATAACTTGTCAAACCTTCGAGTGACCGAAGTCGAATCGAATATTCGAATTATCAAAGCAAAAATAATCGCATACCGAATTTGAATATTCGATAGTCGAAGAAGCCTAATTTGCATATTCTAATATTCCATTTAGAATCAATAGGAAATTCCTTTTCGAATTCGAGTGACCGAAGTCGGGTTGAATAGTCGAATTTTGCAAAAAAAAACTTGACTAAAAAATGTACATATTCGATGATCGAATAAGCCAAATTTGCATATTCGACCAATCAAATTAATCCTACGATCATTATTCGATCGAATTCGATCGAACTTCGATCTATTCAACTGAATTTTGTAAATCTGCCCCATAGTGTAAATGTAATTTATTAGATGCACCGTGTAACATAAAGTGGTGCATTCAATTTTAAATTTCCCACCGTATGCAAATTAGCCTGAGAGCAAGCTCTCTAACCAAGTTGTGCTAGGCATAACTGAACACTAGCGCATCTTCACTTTGATTTGCTCGCACTACCAAAGTAAAGTTTTTTAAGTAGTAACAAGCAAGCGAGAATTGTGATGATGTAAATTTAGAAGAGATGAGAAACCCAGGGTTGTTTGAATGGCCTTTCCAATGCCTTCTTTAAAGGTTAGAACATAGGGATCTGCTTACTAAAGTTCCTAAAAATTGTTCATAACTCATGGTACATTATTGCTGCAAAATTTTATTACATGTTAACATAGGGGCCTATTTAATGAAAATAGAATCTGTGTAGTTTTGTAGTTTTTTTTCCACCACTACTAAACTCAGATTTAAAAAAAAAATAAATGTCTACCTATTTATTAAAATATCCAAAAATAAAAGCCATGGAGGAATACAAATGTAGAAGAAATCTGAATAAGAAAACAAAATCCTCACAATCCTCTTTTTTTTTAATTTTTCACGAGATTATAAATTGCCTTCTTTTGCTCAAGGCAAAGAAGTATTTTACAATTTGCAAAGGACATCTTCCATTGACTTCTAAATTACCTTGCCAGCTGAGAAGTTTTGTATTCGAGTTAGATCAAATTTTAGAGCTTTGTGAGCTTTTTTTAGACCTCGAATCAACTCACAAATTGAATGGTTTCTAATTTAAGTAAAAACTCAAATCTAAAGAACTCAAATCTAAAGAACTCAAATCAGTGTAGTCAGGGTGAAAAACTTGAATACTTAAGTTGACAGAGTTTTCGTTTGGGAAAAACTGGAATAGCTCAAATTGATCAAGTTTTCGAGCAAAACCAACTGAAAAAAACTTAAACATCATGAAGGCTACAAATTTCTCCAATTGTTTCTCTGCCACTGACTACTACATGACCTCGACAGGTTTTAGATGGTGTAGTTTTGGATCCAAGCTAAATCGAGCTTCGGGTTATACTAAATATCAAAAGAATACAATTTTTTTTAAAAAATAGAATTTTTTTATTTTTTTACCTCAAAATTTCAAGTTTTGACTGAAAAATACCTTCAAAAAATTTGTTTTGTGGAAAAAAACTCTACATTATTTATTATTATATTATGATAACTAACCCCCTAAATAATTCAACATTTTTTGTGGCTTACAGTAATGTAATGAATGAACATTTTTTGCATGCAAAAGGTAAAAATTAGAGGAAAAAAAACTAATTTTAGTAAATTTTTTTAAAAAAACTTTAAGCTTCAAATTGGACTTTTTTGGTGCCACTGCAAATGACCAAGCAATGAAATGGTTTTTTTCCAACAATAGATTTTTATTGAAAATGTAAATTTTTCAAACAATAAGTTTAGAAGTGATAAATTATTTCTCCACAATATCCATTATCAATGAATTCACCAATAATGCATTTAGTAGCATTCCTCTGCAGTGGATTATTCTTTTAAGTCACAAGACCTTAAGTGGCAGAGTCGAAGTGGAAATTCAAATAAAATTAGCGTTTTAAATTCAAATTTCGCAGTAATTTTGGGCTACTTTGATTGCTGAATAGCCCAAAGTTTGATTCGAATTGAAAAAAATTTAAGTACTATCTCTTTAAAATCTCACCACCTTAAAGCTCCTGAATTGCCATTATAGCCTATGGGGGAACTCCTGGAAGCTTTCTGAAAATTTTTCTAAGTACTGGAAAATCGAATTTTGTTTGAAAAATCGTTTGAATCTAATTCGATCAAAAACTGACCTATTCGATCTAAAACAGTCCATTTAGATTAGTGATAAGACAAAACAGAGGCGCTAAAAGGATAAAATTAGCTAAAAACACTTAAAAACCCAATGGGTAATTCAGAGGAGGTAGTAGTGAACTACTCCTCCAGGCAGACACCAACGAAAGTGGTAATTTTCAGTAATAGTTTATTCACAACAATATTGCAACGCGTTTCGCAGGCATTTCCTGCTTCATCAGGCAATGTAAAACGGGAGCAAAAACAACAGTGTCTTTGTATGAACACACCAGGAGCCTCCATTTAGATTGAACCCCCACAAAAAAATTTGATGGTCGAATTTCAAATTTTTTTTCATTCGAAATTCGACCCTGAGTAAATCTGGTCCTAAAAGTCCATGTTGATGTTGTCTTTCTGTAATTTGGATCTTCATACCTTAAGACTACTAGAAAATCATGTAAACATTAAATAACCCCAATAAACTGGTTTTGCTTCCAAGAAGGATTCATTAATGTTATCTTAGTTCAGATCATGTACAACCTACAGTTTTTTTTTCTTTATGTTTTTATTTATTTTTCATAACATAATTAAACAAAGTTTACAAGTGATCTTAATAAATTAGGAGGATCAAAAAAGAAAAAGTTTCTTTAACATTCAGTTGACAGATAATAGTATTCACGGATTATTTGTTTACACTTAATAATCTCTGATGAACATTTAGTAATAGTGAATAATAAATCCCACAACCCTTTCACCTTTATACATAGTTTGTAGATATCATCCTGTTGATTTGATGACTCCTGGGGGGTGATCGATGACTCTGTCCATGTGTTCTTTGTAAATTTTGAATATATTGGTGTGAATCTTGTATTGCTATATTATTTAGTAGCAGTTCCGTTTCGTACCATGTGGTATGTCAAAACGCATAAATTGTTAAATGTCTAGTATGTGTGGGAAGTGAAGCTATATATAGTCATCCAAATTGAGAAAAAATTTTCTGGGTTCTGTTCTTTATTTGTGGTAGTTCATATGAAAGATGTAATGAAGTTTTTGTTTCACTAATGAGAGTGGAGGTATGGATGGGGAGAGCCAATGGTGAAGGATGGTTTTCCTGGATGCTGCCATTAGTCTCTCTGCTAAGTTTCTCTCTGAGCGTGTTTTATCAGTTTTATCTGTGGGGGAGGTATCCCAAAAAGTATCCACACTAAGGTGAAAGGGGCTGTCTGTTTTGTTAGAGATTTCCAATATTCCTGCACATTTCCCCAAAATTGTTGTATGATGGGGCACAACCAAAGACAGTGCACGAGATCTGCTCGGGGCTGATGACAATTGTCTCTATCTAGGGTGCCAATATGATGTCGTCTGAGTGGTGTGAGATAAGAGTTATGTAGGATCTGTAACGACATTTCCTGGTATTTGCTAGAAGCTAATACTTGCATGGTTTTTGTATGATATTTGAGTATTTGTGAAGTGCTTGTTTGTGGAAGTGCTGATGTCCATTTGGTTAGAAAATTTTCCATTGTTTCTGTTTGTATTGAGGTCCGGGTAATCCGATATAGCTGAGCGGTGGTTTTGTATGAGTCTCTCTTAGGCCATAATGAGTTTATTGGGTTATCTTTATCTACTTGTGACAACTTTTTTAGTACTGTTGTGGAAAAATGTATAATTTGATTTGAGAGCATATAGTCGTTGGAAAGAAATGGGAATTTTTGAGTAAGATTTTCTTTTGATGGTATTGTGAAGGAATCACTAATGATGTATTTGACCAATCTTAAGTTTTGGTTTCACCAGTCTATTACTGTTTTATTGTTTTTCCCTATTGAAAAAGCTGGGTTACCGAGCCAGGTTGTGTATATCGATTGACCAGGAGTTAATTTGTATTTCCGCCTTATTATAGTCCAGAATTTATATGTGTCCGTGAATAGAGGATGTTCAAGCATGTCTTGGGGTATATCTTTCAAAGGGGAATGAAGAAGTACATTAAGTGAAATACCACCTGTTAATAGTTGGTCTATTTCTGTTGAAGTGTAAATGTTTCTGTTATGTATCCAGTCACCTGTGAATCTTAATAGTGATGCTTCATTATATTCTCTTATATTTGGGAGGTTTACCCCTCCTTTTTCTTTTGTCTGTTGTAATTTAAACATACTTATCCGTGGTCTCTTTGGTTTCCAAATAAAATCGCGAAACGTTTTGAGTAGGGATGGCGCGAACCGCCG
>CM044441.1:62243887-62276884 GCA_024363595.1 Xenopus borealis | reverse complement strand
TTACAATGATAAATGGCAGCTATTGCTTTCCTGATGGCTTGGACCGGATATCTATTTTGATATCATCTGATTTGAGGTAAGTATGTTTGGAAGGATTTTTTGTAATCTATTGGCCATTATTTATTTTATAATCTTTAGGTCCTGATTTAACAGAGATATTGGTCTGTATGCGGACGGTTCTGTGGGAACTTTTCCTTCTTTGTGGAGTAAGATGATCCTAGCATCTGTTGTTTTATCCCAGAGCTGATTCCCTTGTAAAATATCATTATATATTGATGTTAGTAATGGCATTGTTTCTAAGAGCAGTAGTTTGTAAAATTCTACCCCTAAACCATCTGGGCCTGGGGATTTGCCATTTTTAAAGTTTTTAATAGTCATTGTAACTTCTGTTTCCGTTACAGGTGCATCTAAGATTTCCCTGTCCTGGACTGAAAGCTTATTCAAATGAGCTTCTTGAAGAAATTTCAGGCCAATTTCTGGGGAGTCTGGAGTCTTTTGATAAAGTTTTTTAAAATGTGAAGTCATCGTGTTTGTAATATCTTTTGTATTTAGGGCCCATCCCGTATGGGTTTTAAGTTTCTGTATAAAGGTGTTAGATTTTTGTCTTTTGATTAATTTTGCTAGCAGTTTCCCAGATTTTTGTCCATATGGGATCGTTTACCGTGTTCATGTCACCACCAAGGATCAGATTTGATGCCCCCCAGGAGTCCAGTCTTTGTAGCAACTCTGTAAAGAAAGAAAGGTTATCAGCATTGGGAGCATAGACATTCACAAGGGTATATTTTGTTCCATACATGTTTATATCCATTATTAAATACCGACCCATTTTGTCTTTGTAAATTTTATCAATATTACAGCCTAGTATGGTATTCAAAATGATTACCACATCTCTAGACTTTGAGGTGGATGAAGCAGTTGTTATGGAGCCTATTCATCTATCTTTTAGGGAGGTTGTGTCTTGTCTACGCCAATGTGTTTCCTGTAGAAATGCTATATGTACCCTCTCTCTTTTGAGATGATCTAAGGTTTTCTGTCTTTTTATGGGCGTGTTTAGACCCCCGACATTCCATGATATAATGTTAATGTTTTCAAGGAGTCTATCTATCTTAGGGTTAGTGTCGTTTTGTGTATGAGACATGGATAAATTAGCTTTTTTGTAAAGAAATCATGTCTCGATTTCGGTATTTTTCCGGTCTGGCTGTCCCAGCGAGCAGACCAGAATCCGGGATAAATTGGGTTTGTGGGATATGGTTTTTTTCCCAGAAAATTTTTTTTGACCTCCATAAACAAAAAAGTAGTATAATAAACATACTGTAATAACTAAACTTAGCCCCTAGTCTGGGACTCATTGAGTTTCTGAAAGATTGGGTATTGTGTGGATTCATATTAAATATCAAATACAAAATTAAGGTACAAATAATATAACTGTTAATTTTATGTAACTCAGCCAGTTGTGACAGTTTGATCTATTGTCACTATTTGTTCCACACCCCCATGGTCTCAAAATGTGTTTGAAATAATTAAACTGAAAAAGAAAAAAAGCAAAAACTAAAAGGATCTAAATTTTCTATACATTTCCTGCCCCAATCAATCCTCTTCTACTCCCCCATGGTGGATTGATCTCTAGAGAACAGTCTCGTTATGATTTTAGTTCAATCTCAGAGTTTATCTGTGTCTATTTTGTCCCTTTTATAGCTGAATGTGGAAGGAAAAAAGGGGGGGGCGAGTCCATGTGGTTTGGCATGTTCCGATAAGTATCCTGGATTTTGAACTGGATCCAGTCATTACATTCTTGAGAGTAAAATTATATTGTTTGTTTTAGTTCTGGACTTGGATCTCTTTCAGAAAATAATTATTTAGTCCTGTAAGTGTTAGATCCTTCAAAAGTTTGTCCGATTTTCTCCTTGCGGATGGACTGGGTTTGATTTATACAGTCTGATTTAACTCTTTCCAGTTTCTTGGGTTTAATCCTTTAAAGGAAGTGTTCATTAATAAATGAGAATCTGTGTTAGATGTCCAGGCCAGCTTTGCGTCTCTACCTGTTTAACCTCTGGCGGTATTTCAGCTGGGGTTCTGGTCATCCGTCGTTACTGTTTTATTGAGTTTTTATGTAGTCTAATGCTTTGTTCAGATCCTCAAAAAATTGTGGTTTTCCGTCAGTCTTACTGAGGATTTTCAGTTTTGCTGGGTACATCAAGGAAAATTTGTATCCAGTTGTGTAGAGAGTTTTGCAAATAGGTGAAAATTCTCGTCTTTTTGCCGAAACTGACGCTGAATAGTTTTGAAAGAGAGAGAGTTTGTGACCCTCGAACTGCAAGCCTTTTGTTTTCCTATATGCCTCCAAGATTTTACTTTTGTCAGCGAAATTAAGTATACGGAATATAACCTGTCTCGGTCTGTTAGTAGGTTCTTTCAGTGGTGGATCAATTCTGTGGAAGCGTTCAATTTGAAATGGAGATAGTGGTAGTTGCAGTTCTCGAGGTAGCCATTCTGTTAATAGATTTTCCAAACTTTTGCCTTTGACAGTCTCCGGGACCCCTATGAGTCTCAAGTTGTTTAGTCTACTACGATTCTCAAGGTCCTCCATTTTGTCTGCTAGGATGGTAATTTCTTTTTGTTGCATCTCAATGATGTTATGAGCTTTGTCTAAGTCATCCTCCAACGAAGATATGTGTTCTTCTGCTTCTGTTAGCCGTTGGGAATGATTAGTTACTTGTTGTAAGACTTCAGCTATGGATTCTTTTATTGAGGCCAATTTTTTTGTCAAGTAGGGGACCAAGAATTTGGACCAGCTCTTCTGTGGTGGAAGAATTAACAGCTGTCTGGGATTGTTGCGAGTCCGAGTCTGTCTCCATTTGTTGTTGTTCTGTAGTTTTTTGTTATCTTTTTGTTTAATTCTGTTTGTTCTTTGTGTTTTTGTTGTATTTTGGCCTAGATATTTATCCATGTCCTTACTTTACTGTATAGTGAAGTGGATTGCTGTGTTTCGGCTATGATGTCTTGCTCTCTGGATTCCAAGTTTTTGGATGGTGTGACCTGAGTCATGACCTGAGGCATGACCTCGGGTGTGTGTTATTTGAGTCTTTACATTATTCTTTGTTTTGTCTTGAAAAACTTATATTCTTTCATCAGTGTTTCTCTCTGGTTGCAGGTTGTGGACTGATGTTATTTGCTTAGCGGGCCCTCTCTATTACACCTCTTTTGTTTGTGTTTTTGCAGGATGGCTTTTGTTATTTGCTGTGAGGCTCTTTTTTGCAGATTGTGTCAGTCTGTATTGAGGAACTGCTGTGGAATTAGCTTTTGACTAGTTTCGGTAACTGATGTTTTTTGCTTAGCGGCCCCTCTCTGTTACACCTCTTTTGTTTGTGTTTTTGCAGGATAGCTTTTGATGTTTGCTGTGAGGCTCTTTTTTGCAGACTGTGCAAGTCTGTATTGAGGAACTGCTGTGGAATAGGCTTTTGGCTAGTTTCGGTCTTCCACTGTGTTCACCCGGTTTAGCTTTATAATTAGTTGTGCTGAGTTAAGATTTCCGTTTGTTTAATGCATATACCCTGCTTGCCTGGAGGAGGGAGCGGGTAATGGCGTCCTTATAGTGTGCCTCGTGTTTATTACGCAATAGGCGTTTATGTAATGGGGCGTCTATTGCGTATTTGCTGTAGATTGGGGAGTTTAATGTGTCCCCCACCGTCGCCCTCCCGTGACTGGACTCACAGTTTGTTGGCTCAGAATGCGCTTGTCTCTTCCTTTGATTACCGGCTATTGCTGGGTTGCTTTGTGAGGTCCGCACGGTGCTGGAATCAGCGTGGGCTTCCGGGGCTGTGAGGCGAGGGAGAGCCGAGGTTGATGGAATATCTTTTTCCCCTCAGTTTATCCTTTCTGCGCTTCTAATTTTGCAGCTGTTTGGTCCGTGATAAGCTGTAGTAAGAGGCTGTTTTTGAGGGCACGGAGCGGAGCTCTATTAAAAAGCGGCCATATTAAGGGTCCGCCCCCCCCCGGAAGTCCCAACCTACAGTTTTATTATTACAGAAAAAAAGGAAATCATTTTAAAAAATTTTAATTATTTCATTATAATGGAGTCTGCGGGAGATGTAATTCCGTAATTCAGAGCTTTCTGGATAATGGGTTTCTGGATAAGAGGTTCAAGACCTGTAATATTTAGTAAGTAGGAAGATATCTTACACCCAGTCCCCAACCCCCAATCTCCACCCCACAATATAGCCTCCAGTAAACAAATCTTGGGAGGTGCAAAATAAAAAAGACAAAAGTACCCTTCTTCTTTTCTGTGACTTCATCTTCTTAAAGCCCTTGCTCAGGACCAAATGGGCACCAACAATTAAAAGTGAAAAATGACAATTACCTGCATAAGATTGTTAAAAATAAAAACATCTCTGCCAAGAACCTTAAGTCCATTTACCTTTTTAAACCACCACTATGGTTTGTGAAAATATTTTTTTTTTCTTGTATTGTCTCGTGGAAAATGGTCTGCTTGGGAACATCTGTTGCAATTCATTTATCTATTATAAGCCATAGTAGCAATTGAATCGTGACTGCCAATGTACCAAGGCATGCTGTTCCTGACTATTTAAAGTTAGTATGTGTGTTTTCTTAAAGATTATCTTGTTTTAATACATTATTTTTGTATTACAATACATTGCTTGTTTATTTTCTTCCAAACTAAAGGGGTTGTAAACCAGATATTTTGCATAATTAAACAAATGTTATTCCAAGCAATTTTCCAATAAACATTATAAATTATTTTTATTTGAAATATAATTGCTATTGAAAATAGTATCTGTCTGCCCTGTCCTATTTCCTGCCCTACTGGCTCTAACTACAGGTAGTATTGAAACAACATAGCAAGTCTGCTCTACTCTAATATTATCCACTGAAGAAATATTCTCCTCAACATAAAGATATTTATGAACTGCTGCCATCACTACAAGTGAATAATTCATAAATCTGTAAACATAACCATCATTTAATATTTAGGTTTATAACATTCCTTAAAGGGATGCTGTCATGAGAATTTTGTTTCAAAATGCATTAGTTAATGGCATGCCTCAAGCAAAATCCTGTATTAAATCAGCTTATCAAATGAGGAGATTTTTTGTTTTTTTATTAGTTTTCTTTTTAGTTTTAAAATTTTAAATGAGACTACATTTTATGTTTATTTTGTTTATTTTGCAAAGGCAAAATAAACCATGGCTATTCTAGTTTTCCAGAAATATTCTTGAGTATATTTGCCCCACATAGTATTATGTGATACAAATATACTGCATTTGTTTTTTTTGATAGGTAGTTTTACCATTCTTTCCATGCATAAAATGTTTTTGGGCAAAAGTATACATAAAAGTAAGTATATATTAAATATATTATATTTACGACCAGTAGATTGAATTGAAGATTTGGATATTATCGAATATATTTTCTGACAACCAAGATGTTTTACTAATTTTCACGTATATTGTTGATCTGTCCAATTCTGGTAGAGAAGAGATTACAGTTAAAAATGTTTGAGAGTTAGCAGAAATGTAGTTAGTTAGTTTTTCATTTATCTGTTGAAATGTTTAAATACATGGTGTTTATTTCTAGCCAAAATGTATTTTTTTTATCTACACTTAAGTTAAAAATGAATCATTTTTCACCCTCACTTTAAATAAAATGAATGTATTAGATATTCCTTTTTATTTACAGGATAAAATAGAGATACACACAATTATTCTTATGTATCTCTGTTTTTGAAGCTATGTTGAATGTTCTAAAGTCTGGTCTATTGACATCACCAAATATTTGGAGTTTTTCATATATACAATACATTTTTTCACATCTACATTATAAAACCCTTAAATGAACAGTATTTCATGTTAGAATAATACCTTCTAAATATAATAAAAAAATTATTTTATTAACATATGTATCATACAGAAAGTACAATATTATTTTTTTATCTTATCCCTTTGTGTTAATGGAGTGTGCTGTACGTGATGATGTCAGCGCTCGAAATTCAAATATATTTAAAGGGACACTTTGTACTGTATCATTACCTATGATAGGTTTATTCCTGGTGCCTTGTACCCTGTGCTGTGAAGCTTCTAGTTTGTCCTGATTTCCTGTGTTTTTTTACCCTGCCTGGCTTTTTGACTATTCTGACTATTCTGAAACCTGACCCTTGCCTGAAACTGACTTTGATTCTGCTTAACCCTCCTGATTGACTTCCTGGTTTGACTCCTGCCTCTTATTTGACTCCAATTCTGTCTCATCCCATCTGATTTATTACCCGTTTTGACCCTTTGCCTGCCTGACGATCCTAGCTATCTGCCGTCTCGATCCAGCCTGTCTGACTACGAATCTGCCTACTCCTGCTTGTACCGTGACCTTTGGCCTCATAAACTCTATCTACAATCGTGCCCCTCTGTCTATCCAGAACCCTTATCTTGCACCTCTTGTTTAAGTCCAGGTGACATCCAAGTAAGCCGAGGGATCTTGCCGAGGCCCAAAGGCGGTCACACTACTGGTGAAGCTTGAGCCGAGACCAGGGTGCTTGGTGTTTGTTCTGGTGTTGGGTGCCGACTGTGACATTATCACGGCCCATGGAAGACAATGGCTGATGCTCCATCAACCTCTTCCACCACTGAAGCGCTGCTCACCACCTTGCTTCAGCAGGAGTAACAGGAGCAGAAACAAAACTATCTCCTGCAGGGTTTTCACAACCTGACCCATAAGCTAGAGACTGCACAGCAGCTATCCAGTCCTGTAGCCTCTTCTCCTGTGGGTTCTCCTGCCATGTGGGGTAACACTACTAGACCCCATGAACCCAAAATTGTGTTACCAGAAAAATTCAGTGGGGACAGAACTAAATTCTTTGTCTTTAAAGAGGCACGCAAATTGTACCTTAGTTTCTTTCCTCACTCATTCCCATCTGGTGAGGAGAAAATAAGATTTGTATGACATTGTTACTGGGTGATCCCCAAATTTGGGCCTACAGACTGCCCACCTCTGATCCTGCCCGTTATTCCCTCGATACTTTTTTTAACACTATGGCAATTCTTTACGATGACCCAGATTGCGCATGCTCCGCCAATTCTGTGATTCATAAATTGCACCGAGTTCTGCCAGGGGGCAGTAGAAACTGGGTGGAACGATGCGGCTGTGCGTAGCCAGTTCCATATTGGGTTATCAGAATCTATCAAGGACAGCCTTGTAAGTTACCCTTTATCTTCCAACCTGGATGACCTCATGTCCCTTGCCATCCAGGTAGATAGGAGACAAAGAGAGAGAGAAGGGGTGAAAGGTGTTTTTTTGGGGTTGCCAATGTAAAATCTAACATGGTTACCAATGTTAAGTCCCCTGCACTTCTACCTCAGGAGGAGCCTATGCAGTTAGGCACATCTCGCTTAACTCCTGAGGAAAAGGCACACTGGCATTCTCTGGGTCTTTGTATATATACTGCGGGGGAAAAGGTCATTTCTTAAATTTTTTTTCTTTAAACCAATGTCTTATGAGACCCAAAATGAAGAGTACAAGTAGATATTTTGCGCTCGCACACCCTGGCCGTCCAGTAACATGAGCCCTGGTGCTCGGAGAATAGAGGCGAAGGCACCCTCCAAACTGGTCAAGGAAGAAAGAATTTCACCGGCACAACAGGTTCTTTCGAGTAGGGAGGACCCCTTACTCGTTTATTTGCGGATGCAACGTTTCGGGGGCGTAACCCCTTTCTCAAGCATACCGGATAGCAGTGAACATAGTGTTAAATAGTGCAACCCATTAATTAGGGTAATTAATGCAATAATTTAAGTGAAAGTCTAATATATCAAGGCATTAATAAAATTTACATAAAATCTTAACAACTTTCAAAAAACGGTGTAATTAGGCTAAAAACTACCAATTATTCAAGCAGAAAAAACATTAATACAGAGTATCAAAAAGTGTCAGAGTTAAGCAGTGGATATCAAAAATTGTATCATATTTAGCAGATAATTATGTTAACAGGTAACAATCTGTGCAAAGTGTAACTAATTACATATTCCAAAAGATACCAAAATAACAAAAAAACCATTGAAGGGAAGAATTAACTTGTATCCAATCGGTTTCTATCTTACCCTACCAGAGTGTGATAACCTTTCCCTGTAGTCTATCAACGAAGAGGTTTTATCTAAAAAAGATAAAATTAACTCTCTAAATTATTGCATTAATTACCCTAATTAATGGGTTGCACTATTTAACACTATGTTCACTGCTATCCGGTATGCTTGAGAAAGGGGTTACGCCCCCGAAACGTTGCATCCGCAAATAAACGAGTAAGGGGTCCTCCCTACCCAAAATGAAGAGCCCAAATGAAGAGGGGAGCTCCATTTGGGTGCCGGAGTTTCCTCTCACCAATCTGCCTCCAGAGTTTTGTTACTGTCAAATTAACCTGGCCTACGGGCTCAATCTTGGTGTTGGCATTTGTGGACTCCGGGGCGGAGAGTAATTTTTTGGATGCTGCTTTTGCAGCCAAATACAATATTCCTTTAGTCCCTCTAAGTTCTCCCATGAGAATACTGGCAGTGGACAAAAGACCCTTAGGGTCAGCTATAGTTTCTAAAAAAACTGTATTTCTATCTATGTGTATTAATGATCTCCACTGTGAGGGGATAGCCTTATTCCTCATTAAGGGTACTTCCTCTACCCTTACATTGGGGTTACCATGGCTAAAAGCTCATAATCCCCTTATTGATTGGGTAGCTGGGGAAGTTACCCGGTGGCGTTCTCAATGTGGGGGTGTTTGCACTCCTCCAGTAGTGGCCAGTCCAACACTAGAGCGTTTATCAGCACCTTATGCTGAATTCTCTGATGTATTCTCCAAAAAGGCTGGTGAAATCTTACCCCCACACAGGCAGTATGACTGCCCAATTGATTTTGATTAATTACTGTGTCTACTCCTCTTTGGGGTAGAACATACAATACCCTCTTTCTTTGCCAGAAGCCCAGGCAATGAAAGATTACATCAGGGAGAACCTTGAAAGGGGTTTTATCAGGCCTTCTTGTTCCCCTGCGGGGGTGGGCTTCTTTTTTGTTGGGAAAAAAGATGGTGATCTTTGCCCCTGTATCGATTATAGGAGTCTCAATAAGATCACCATAAAAAACGCTATCCCCTCCCTTCAATTTCTAAATAATTTGATCAAGTTATCAAACTATTATCGTCAGTTTATTAACAATTTTTCCCTAATTGTGGCCCCATTACTGATTTAACTAAAAAGGGTGCTGATCCCAACATTTGGCCCCCTGAAGCTATACAAACTTTCGAGTTTCTCAAAAAAGAATTCAGCTCTCCCCCTATTCTTCATCACCCTGACACTGCTCTTCCTTTTATTATAGAGTTTGATGCCTCTGAGGTAGGAGCTGGGGCAGTCCTTTCTCAAAGGCATCCAATATCCAACAAGATGCACCCCTGTGCTTTTTTCCCTAGGAAGTTTTTGCCTGCTGAAGCTAACTATGATATTGGCAGTAGAGAATTGATGGCTATCAAATGGGCCTTTGAGGAATAGCGGCACCTTCTGGAGGGTACAAAACATTTGGTTACGGTTACGGTCTACACTGACCATAAAAATCTCCTTTAAATTGAATCAGCTAAATGATCGAATCCAAGGAAGACTAGATGGGCACTGTTTTTACTAGATTTAATTTCTCTCTAAAGTTCAGGCCCAGTTCTAAGAACACCAAGGCAGATGCACTCTATAGAAGTTTTGAATCTGTTTCTTCTGACTCTAGTGAGTGCACTCCTATCATTCCCAGTAAGTTGATTGTAGCAGCTCTGGAAACTGACCTAGCCTCTGTAATGCCTGCCGTCAAACGTCGGCGCATAAATACTGGCGCACGTCAAGTCGGACGCCCATGCCGTAATGGACGGCCTAAGGCCCCATCACCTTGAAAATGTCTGATCTTGGAAGCTAAGCAGGGCCAGGCCTGGTTAGTACCTGGACGGAAGACCACCTGGGAATACCAGGTGTTGTAGGTTTTTTTATACCAGTATACTTAGGTGTTATGACATCTAATTTGGGCGCCTAGCTTCCTATTGGTTCCTGATGTGTCTGTCTTTCCTCAGCCTCCTGATTGGTTCCTGGTCCCTTAAATACCTTCCTCTTCCTCCTCACATTGCCCAAGCTGGCTTCTGTTTCCACAGTTCCTGCTCAAGCCTTGCCTGACCGACTTAAATTCTGCTTAACTCTCTTGACTCCTGCCTGCTATTTGACTCCGATTCTGTCTCATCCCATTTGATTGATTACCTGGTTTGACCCTTTGCCTAGCTATCTTCCTGTCTCTGTCCAGCCTGTCTGACTACTAATCTGCCTACTCCTGCTCTTACCGTGACCTTTGGCCTCATAAACTCGAGCTACAGTCGGGCCCCTTTGCCTATCCAGAACCCTTATCTTGCACCTCTCGTTTAAGTCCAGGTGACATCCAAGTAAGCTGAGGGCTCCTCCCGAGGACTAAAGGCAGTCACACTAGTGGTGAAGCATGTGCCGAGACCACGGTGCTTGGTGTATGTTCTGGTGTTGGGTGCCGACCTTGACAAAATGTTAGAAGCAATGATCACAAACATGCATAATTCTGGAAATCCCGTCACTAATAAATTGGTTACATTTAATAAATGAGCATTCACTATATGAGAAAATATAGGTTCTTGAAAATATCAATTGTAGTAAATACCAACAGCAATGGCACAGCTGCCTGGAATGGACAAAGGGTTTTAAAACTGTGGATATGGACAACATACTGAAGTACTGGGAAATTGTTATACTTCTCTTTCACTATAGGATCTTACATCACTTGCCCATAATCTTAAAGGAAACATATAGCATATATTTTCACAATGCATAAAACCAGGAAAATAATGTACAATAGAAGAGATTTTTTTTATTTTAACATATTTTGGGTCTGTATTAGATTGAAAACTGTACTCCAGCCTGCCTACGTTACAGAGCAACTGCCAATGAGGAAGGAGTGGGCATGTTTGTGGTCGTCACACTCAGTTCTTCCCTGCTGACATCAGATGTCAGATCATTCTTTCTGCTCCTTTTTCCTTCTCTTCCTTGAATTGCTCCTTTCTGTCCCTCTCTGTCTTGTTCCTCCCCCCCCATCCCTGCAGTGTGTTTATTTCTCTCCCTCACCGCCCTGTTCTTTTAATCCAATTTCTGTAGTGTTTGTTTCTCTCTCTCTCTCTCCCTCCCTGTACTGTTCATTTAATCTCCTCTTTTCAGTTTTAATTTCTCATCCTCTCTGCCCTGTAGCGATTGGCGAATCTCCCCAGTTTAGCTTTGCCGAAAAAAATCGCGAATTTCCAGCGTTTTTCGTTGCGTCGTTTACGACATGCGTCGTTTTCGTCGCGTAGTTTTCGTCACGTCAAAAATGACGCGCGACTCGTTTTTTTTGGCGAATTCTCGCTGGTGTTTTGCAAATTTATTCGCCAGCGCCGAATTGCGGGAATTCGCCGCGAATTCGCCTCTGGTGAATAAATTCGCCCATCACTACTGCCCTGTTCATTTAACCCCCTCTCTGTCCAGTATATTGTCCTTCCTTCACTCCCCTCCCTTCACTGCTTGTTCCTCTCCCTAGCCCTGCTATCATTAGGAAACAAAAAGAAAAGAAAACTGCTGTATAAATAAAACACAATTTGCTACTAAAAGTAATTCATTCTCCTAATGTGTTTCAGGAGTCAGTGTAAATACCATAGTCGTATTTTACAAAGTTTTATGTTGTATACAAAAAGCAATCAACATCTTTTGGGTTTTCCCTTGTAACTCCCCATATCTGTTATTATTTGTTATATGATTCAATAATATCAGCTAATTTTTTTACCTTGTAACTCCCTGCACCTGATCATAAATCATTAAGAACAGCTGCATTTAATCACTTGTAACTCCCTGCACTTGTCTGTAAACCATTCCATAACAGCTGCATTTTCTCTTGCAACACCCTGCACCAGAACAGCTGAATTTATTTCCTTGCAACTCCCTGCACCTAAACATAGATTGTTCAAGAACAGGAAATTCAGGAAAACAAACCTACAGCTACTGTTCTGAAATGTGATACTAGTAAGTAGTAATGTACACTGTTTGCAAGTCCTTTCCTCTACTGAATTATAAAAGTTATACAAAGTGTATAACAATGCATTATGGTCAATAGATCATGTATTTGCTGTGGAACACAGGACCATACTGTTGTACTTTAAATAAAAGAAAATATTACTTTTAAAGTTTTTACAGTTTGTATCAATTCATTTATATTGATTATTTAAGGTATATTGTTATAACTGTACGATCAGGTAGCAGCATAAAATAGATATGTGCAGGTTAGGAGCACACAAGACAGAGGGTTGGAGGGGAGGGGTTTGGCTGCTACAACAGCGTTCAGCCTGTCAAGTCAGTGCTATGACCACTTTCTGTGAGAGGATGAACAGACACACCCACTCTTCATTTCAGCCTAGACTCAGAGCCGAAGCTCTGATATAATGACAGTTTTATGAGGTAAATTGATTTAATTTTTTTTTCTTTCTGCATCATTAAATGTTTTGGGGAAGGATGAGTTTCTGAATATGAAGGTTATATAAAATGTTTCTTTTAATGTTCTAATATTCCTATTAAAGGAAAACTATACCCCCGAGCAATGTAGGTCTCCATAAAAAGATATTGCATAAAACAACTTATAAGTATGTAGGGACCCATAAGTAACATGGCCCTTATGG
Source organism: Xenopus borealis (assembly GCA_024363595.1). Taxonomy (NCBI): domain Eukaryota; kingdom Metazoa; phylum Chordata; class Amphibia; order Anura; family Pipidae; genus Xenopus; species Xenopus borealis. Next base: position 62,264,160 of record CM044441.1, on the reverse strand, counting down.
CTTCATTCCCCTTTCCCTTATCTTCCTTTTCCTGTTACTGGGTTAAATCCCATGTAATATATTTTATTATTATATTTGATTGGCTATAGGTTGTGACCACCTCCTGCAGTGCTGTAACAAAAGTGCTTGCAGGGAGGGGCACTTCCTCTCTTTTCACTCTTTGGCTGCTGGTTCTTCAACAGGCTGGTTGTTTCCATTGAGCCTGGGATCAACAAGGCCCCAGTAAAGCCACATGCCCTAACAGGAGCAGAACTGTTAGAGATCTGAGCCGGGGACCAGGAAACCCCGTGAACGAGGATTAGCAAGATACAGGTTAGCTTCTGTAATAGTCTCTCTAGAGAGAGAGAGATAGTCAGATGTATTTAGTATGAACAGTTCTATGTTCCAACAAGGAGTGTTAGCAGGAAGAGATCTTCCTACAAGGCTTCCCCGTATGCCTTTAGAGAAGGGACCTCAGCGGATTGAGTGTTAGGCTTTAGATTTGTCTCCCTGACTACTCCACTGAAAGGGATCCGGACCACTTAAGGATATACTGCCTGAGGAATAGATGTACATTGACTACCTTAACTCTGAGGAATAATCCTAACCATGATATGTGTGTGAATATCTTTTGACATCTGCTATTATCCTGTGACATATCTGCTATATCCAACTCCTGTGTGAGTATATCTAAACCTGAGGATATTTGCCTGTGCATAATAAATGTTCACTTTTGTTTAAGAACCTCCTGGCGCCCATTCATCTTTATTGTACAGTATTGCCTGGGTATTGTAGTTATGCTACCTCTTAAAAGGAATGCTTCCACTTAGCGAAGGCCCTGCCCTGATGTGTAGTGTCGCAGTGTAGCCCATGCTCTGCCAATAGCTGGACACTTAACTAATCTGTGCTGTATAGCCCAGAAAAGCGTTACAAGTAAAACCCTGCTTCATGTAACTAAACCATTAACATAAAAACATACTTTTATAGTAGCATGTGCCATTGGGTAATCCTAAATAGAAAATTGCCATTTTAAAAAATAAGGACAACCTCCTGGTATCGTATGATTCAACAGAGTTCTGTCTTTTGCTTCCACACTTCTTCCTGTTACAGGTAGAGTTGAAATATTTCTGGCCAGGTGATCTCTGAGGCAGTATACAGACCATCACGAAATGGTGGTTCAAGACAAGAGATGTAAAAGGGCAATATTTACTTAAATATATATTCCAGTTGGGTAAGATTCTTTAATATGCAACTTAATTTTATATAAACATTTGGGGGTATAGTTTTCCTTTAAGTGCTTACTGTAACTGCTACCGTATATTACTAAATGCTAATGGGTTTTCTATTTTGCTGGTTGAAGTGAGTCATTTTTGTAATTTTGTGTTTTTTTGGGGAAAAGGCTTAAAATTATTAATTCATTCTCTAGTTTAGTTAGATATAGGAGATAAACCTTGTTTCTCAAATTGATCGACAAATTGCTGAACTGCCTGAAGGAATAAAAAATTTTAGTTAGCCGGATAATTGAGTAAAAATGTTACATTAATACTGAACAAAGATTGCCATATATTGGTTAATTCTTTACTTTTTTTGACAGTAAGATTGAGTAGTTCTTGAATAAAATCACTTTTTCCATCTGTGTTGAAATAATCTGACTTCTTATAGACTTGAAATATTTTTTTTTTTTGAGTGATACAAAAATGTTAATATGACTGCTTTAGGTTTGAATGACATGTTTTTTTCTGGAAAAGACATTTGCCTGTTTCTATTTTAATGTTAGATAACTCTTTTTAAATAATGTATTTAATGCAGCTGTTTTGTAAGTTATTTTCACCTTGACTTATTTTCAAGGTCATCTCCTTTGAATTGTAGCTCTTGTCTTTTCTACATCACAATATTTTCAATTAGAGATTGTATATTGCAGGTCCCACTGTAAGAGTTAAGTAAACTATTTTTATTCTCTTCTAGTTTTCCAATTATTTCATTATATTCTATTGTAGCTGTTGTCTGTGGTGTTTGTGCAAGGCACCTGTAGGTGTCACTGTGCACAAGAGTATACTGTCCATACACTGTACTTTCTATACTGTTTAAAAGGGTTAGAGTTTAAGTTACTGTTAAAGTGTTATGGCTGTATGAACCTGCTAATAAAGCACTGTTATACTCTGCTCATCCTCAACTACTAGGATACTTTCCTGTGCTGCTCTGCACTCTAAGTCATTAACTCATTTATTGCCCTTTTATTACCAGTTCATGCTGTTCTCCAGCCCTCTTGCTAGCACCAAAACTGCACTATGTATACATACTTCAGCTGTCATGGGATACAGTTGGAGTTGTAGATCAATAACACCTGAAGGGCCTTGTGTTGGACATGTCCATTTTGAAAATGAATATAAGCAGTATTCCTATAAAATGAAAGCTTTGCAGAGAAAGAGAAATGAGATCATCAGAGAAATCAATGAACATATCCTTTATTTTCTGTTTATATGGACAGTGAAGAAAGTGATCATAGGGCTAATTTATGGCTACAATTGCAATGTGCAATTTTGGACCATATTCACAATGTATTTTACACATAATTTTTTATTCCCCTCCCACAATTCCGGGTATTTGCATTCAGAGGTGCATTTGTGTCCACTGCATTGAATTTTGATGCAATTGTGATAGTGGGGATTACAGTATTTCCAGTGTTCCAGTCTTTGGAATTATAACGAGAATAATGAGAATTAAAGCCTAAAAATGTATATGGCTCAATATGCCATATTTTATATACTGAACATATTGCATCAGCCTAAAGTTTCAGCTTGTCAATAGTAGCAATGATCCAGGACTTCAAACTTGTCACAGGGGGTCGCCATCAGTGTCTGCAACACTCTGCTCTGAGCAGCTGTTGAGGATCTAAGCTTAGGGGTTGTCACAAATTTACAAGCAGAAAATGTTGGCCTGTAATATAAGCTGATGTTACAGGGCTTATTTTGCACTGGTTTCTGTGGTGGCATGCATTAATTACTAATCAGCCTTCTATTGTGACATTGGTTCTATTAGCTAAGTAAGTTACAGCAGCACAGAGCATGTGCAGTGAATCAGCAGAAAAGAAGATGGGGAGCTACTGGAGAATCTTTGGAGACATACTGTAGATCTTCCCTGTTAAAAGTCTGTGGTTGCCGTGGGTTGGTACAGAAGCCCAAAACATAATGTGCAACATTTCTAGCCTACTTCTTTAGTTAAACTTTAATTATCCTTTAAGTGCAAATCTACTGCACGTAATGACACCATTTTCAAGGTAGTGATAGCTCCAGGGTTCCCTTTGTATCAAGAGTTGCAGTAGAGCGCAATTCCTAAGAACAGACTGGTTTGGCAACTGCAAGGAGCATGTTTAGGAACAAGTACCTTTTAAATTGGTGTCAATATGTGTAACGATTGTGTCTATTTTTATCCAACTTTAATTGTGATGCTATAAAAGTTGCCTTTAGATGTTGCTGTTTTAATTAAGATCACAAATTAATTAGCAACATCTGACATACTTTTACTTTCTACTGTATATTATATAAAAGCAAATAACAAATTCATTTAAAACTGAATTTAAGATGGAGGTCAGTTTAACTGTTTGGGATACTATAATTCTCAGAGGTAAGCTATGGCAGCATTTTCTCTGTTCTGTGCGCTTTCTTTATTACAGTCAATGGGTTTTTTTCATGTCTTATTGACAACGAAAAGGTTATTTGAAATGCATATGGAAATCCTTAAGTTAAAGGAGAACTAATCTTTTAAAATGAGTCTGGCTAGAAATGCTGTATCTTATAAGTTAACTATACTGTACTAACAGCCCTATAACAATAATTTCATGTGAATATTAATTGATTTGTAATCAGTCTCTAATAAGCCCAGGCAGTTGACAGCAGTCCAGAAGATGTTAAAGAAATCAGCAGAAAGAGAAGATGGGAAGTTACTGGAGGTAAAGTATCTGTAATGATAAGGAGTTGTAGTTGTCTTGGGCTGGTACAAAACATTATTGGGTGGTGTAAAAAAATGGTGGAAGAAAATGCAACACATTGCCAGAAATATGTGCAGCCACACATTCGTAAATTCCCCAGTTGTTTGCATCTGGGTCCTATCACATACATTATCTAATATTGTTAATTATTGCACTAGGCTATTATATATTTAACTTAGATTCTATTTTTTGGTTTGTAGAAGCACAGTGTAAACAAATGAGATGTCCACTGAGATACCCTCTGTATAAACAACACCATCCCTATCCCTAAAAACATAGCCCAAAACATAAGGTGTAGAATTTCTTTTAACATTAGTTCTATTTAACTGCAGTGCTATCACTAGCACATCTTGAAATGTTAGACAATAGGAACTGCAGTTTATTGTGTAAAATTGCACAAAGTACTGTTTGCTGTTAAATGAAAGCATGATGCACTCACGTGTATTGCAGTTATATTGTAATTTCTGAATATAACGATTTGCATATAATACATGACAAGAACTGACAGCAGTAACTTTATCTCCCATTGGGATTTGCAAATAGTTTTGTATCTCAGTTGTACTTGTTCAGGCTTTCTTCAGTTATTTACCCAGCACAAAGAATTGAATTCTTGTTAATGACTGCTAAAACTTTTACTTGTGTTAACATCTGAGAGGTTGTGAAGGGCTTTGTTTATCAAAGACTTTTGCAGTCCATCATCGATCAAATGAACAATACTTCTTATTAGAGCTATGACTTATATTAAAAAAAATCTCAAAGAAAGCAACACCTGCTGGGAAATGGAAGTAGCAGAAAAGGGCAGTTCATCTATCACAGATTCAAACCATTAGCACAAACTGTGCAAAATAAATGTTTCATTGAAATTTGCATTGTTAGAGCTTGAGGAAAATAGGAATAATGAGCTCTGTTGATTTTACTTACATTGATTTACAGAGAACTATCTAATTCTCAATGGTTTTTTTTCAATATAGAAAGTAAATTCGTGTTCATAATATTTTAATTTCAATTAGGAACTATTAGCTGTATTATAGTAAGATATATATATATATATATATATATATATATATTTGAGTAATGCATAAAATATAAAATACATAAAATGATGTGCAGTACAATTGGGACAATTAGGAAATAGTTTAGACTGGTCATATTACAATTGCCTTTGTGAATCACATCAGTTTGATAAACCTCACAAAAATGTTGAGCCATTTACATTCGATTAATCTAATTGTATTGAGTTTCATTTCCATGAAATCTCTGTAAAGAATGGTGGTGTGATTGGTACTATAAACTCTGATTGTCTATTAGACTGTACTAATCACTGGATCTCACAGTGTAGGAAAGAGAAAAGTATATCTTTGCTTTTCTCTTTTGTACATGAAGCAGGGGAACATTTTTCACTGCATATTGTCCTTTAAAATAAACACAGTATGTGTGGACCCATTCAAAAGGCTTTCTTTTTGCTGATTACACTAGGTATCAGCTCTAAAATGAACAAAAAAACATTCAGCACATATCCTGTGCATTTAAACTCAACTTGCTCAGAATTCTGTTTTGAAGACATCCACAAGTTCTTAAATTCCCCAGCTGTTTGAAGCTGTGCCCTGTCATCTAATATTGTTAATTCTTGCACTATGCAAGGCAATTTCAAATTTTAAATTACTATTTTTAGTTCTTAGAGGCACAGTGTAAAAAATTAGTGACCCTCTCCCAGAGCTGCTTCAGAAAGACATAAGGATGTGAAGAATGAAAATTTACACTTCAATAATAGAAAAGTGGTCACAAATAGAAAGTAAATGGAAAAAGTATTTATATCTGGTGAACTATATGAAAACAAATTAACTCAAAAAAGTGTTCTAAGGAGAACAATCCATAAAGAATTGTTTGAAAATATAACCTTGCTGCTCTATACAGGTTATGCAGAATGTAAATAATTAATATAGCCTGATGAGTAATTCACTTCAAAACATTTATTAGTGCAAAATCACCACAGCAAGTAATTATGCATTATAACATCTCCCTGAGACTCTATTGTAACAAAATAATTCAAAATTTTAAAAATTATTTCCTTTTTCTCAGTATTAATAAAACACAACCCTGTATTTGATGTAACTAAGCTGCATGCATTCATATTGGTGACCAAACAATCCTATTGGGTTTATTTAATGTTTATTATTTATTTAATGTTTAAATGATTACGGAAGGATCTCTTATACATACAAACCATAGCTCCCAATCATTCTGGATAACAGATCCCCTACTTTCATATTCAAGGGATTTCTAGGCATTTTATAGAGGAACACAGTTATATTTTATTTTATAATATCCATCTCTCTTTTAATAAAGACCACATTTATATTACTTATAACTGGCATTTCTTGTTGAAGTACAGTCTGAAATTTATATGTACATGTATGGGATCTTTTACCTGGAATTCTTGGGACCTGGTGTTATCCAGATAAAGGGTTTTTCTAAAATGTTGATCACCATATTTTATTTCTGCTAAAATGTATTTAAACACTAAATAACCCCAATAGGATTAATTTAGATTTATGCGGCTGAGTAACCCTTGAGTACATAGTGTTGTTTTATTAATTTAAAGGTCCAGTATTTTTTCTATTCAAATTTAATTTTGGCCTATTCTATAGTGGCAGTAACCCAAAATTACTTTGAAATTCAAATTTTTTAAATTACAATTTTATTCGAATATTCACTTCGACCCTTAGTAAATGTGCCCCTAAATATCTTCTACCAATTAGAGTTCCAGATTACACTGAAAATTTTCAAGTTAGCGTTCACCATTTGATAAATTTGCTTTTAAAATCAGAATGAACAGAAACAAAGTGAGTTTTTCTATGGTTATCTCTAATCTCACATTTTGAGAAATCTACTCCTTAAAGAGGAAGTAAAGTATAAAAAAAATAATTCTACAAATGCTGCATATTGTATACTAAATATAAACATGAACTTAATACATGAGAAGCCTAATAAAACAAATGATTTGTGCTTTCAAAGTTGGCCACAGGGGGGGTCATCATCTTGTAACTATGTCAAACCATCTTTGCAAGACCATGCACATGCTCAGTGTGGTCTGGGTTGCTGTTGGGAGCCTAAGTTTAGGGATCATCATAAATTAACAAAACAGCACAAGTTATGAAAATAGATATATTTTTCATTAAGAAAAAAATTATATTTAAAGAAGAAGGTTAGAAATGTTGTACATTATGTTTCGGGCTTCTGTATAAGCCCAAAGCAACCACAGCCCTTTAGCAGGAAAGATCTGTATCTTCAAAGGTGCGCCAGTAGCTCCCCATCTTCTTTTCTGCTCATTCACTTCACATGCTCTGTGCTGCTGTCACTTACTGAGCTTATGGATGCACTCACAATATACAGTACAAATAGAATAGAAATGTCACAAAATAAGGGTGATTAGTAATTAATACAGAGAAACACCAAAGGGCAACACAGAAACCAGTTCAACTAGAATGAGCATTAAATAATCTGCACTGTAGCATCATCTTATATTACAGGCTCACCTCTTTTTCTGCTTGATAATATGCAACAACCCCTAAGCTCAGATTCTCAAAAGCTGCTCAGAGCCCACTGAGCATGTAAGTGTTGCAGATACATACCTCCCAACTGTCCTGTTTTGAGAGGGACAGTCCCACTTTTGACAGCTCAACCCACAGTCCTGCGTTTGTACTGGAAAGTACAGATTTCTCTGCACTGAACAGCCAAAAAAGGATACAAGGTTTCTAACTTAATTGGCTCTTGGCAAAGAGCCCAGAATAGATACTTAAGATACATTTGTAACAGTTTTGTCTCTTGGAAAAAGTTAGACTCCCAGCTTAAAGGGCAATACACCGTCATTAGTAAAATTGTAATAAAACATAAAGACCACAGAAATGTGTTCAAACTTTCATAACCTGGCAAATATTGTAAGATGAGCATGGTTATTAGGGGGTGCTGCTATAAAAAAAGGCGTGGCCAAAAAATTCACAAATTTTTTTGTCCCTCTTTGTGTTAACAGAATGTTGGGTATGTAGGTATGCAGACACTTTCTGAAATGTTGACCCCAGGTGACAAGTTAAGTTTGAAGTCCTGGACCATTGCTGCTATTGAGAAGCTAAAACTTTACACTAGTACAGTATATAAAATATGGCATTTTAGCCACACCCATTTTTAGGATTTTTTTCTCCTTTAATGTGAAAAGGGACTAAAATGGTTATTAAAGGAAGTATTGTTCATTATGACAAGATAAAGGTTTAAGAATGAAATCCCTTTACCCATTGATTGGGTGTTGAAACACAAAATAGATGATAATTTTCTCCTTTTTTAATGGGGCACTACACATCCAAGTTAGCTTTTCAGATCTGGTAATATAATTATCTACCTTGCAAGAATAAAGCCTAGAGTACAGTAGCTTTCTCTGTTTGCCTTGTCTAGCTCAAGACACAACAAAAGCCATAGATTTTTTTAGAATTAAAATGTTAAATAAGCCATATTCATTCATCTTGTGTTAGAAAAGGTGTACAATTCCCCTTTAAATGTTTCTATTTACTAAATTATTAATTTGCAAATAGAGACCGAAAAGGGAAAAGGTTACAAAAGATGAGTTCCTCCTTAAGAAATTTGCTACACTGCTATGATTCATTCAGTAGCAGCATTGTTTGATTTATGCATACAGTGACACCTAAATAAATTAATCAGAGTTTAAATTAAAAATAAATTTAAAGAAAATGCAGCTAAAGCATACATCTCAGTTATTACATGAATAAATGCATAATACTTGGAGAATTTTCTGTTTGCCTTTTTAATATAAAGCATGGGTGTTAGCAATCAATTGCCAGTGAAAAAAAGTCAAATTTGAAACTAATTACTAAAATCTTGGCTATGTTTACACAGCAAGTGAGCAGCTAAGCTCTTAAAGTTCATTCAGAAAATAGTAACGTACAAGTCACACGTAAATGCTATTCTAGAACTTGTTACATAAGGAAAATAAATGTAGAGTTTAAGCATAATTATAATGCTAATAATTTAATCTGAAATAATTCAGTTGGTTCATGCTGAAATGCAAAAATAGAAGCCTAATAGGCCCTGTCTATTTCTCAGTCTATTTAACCCTTTTCTAGCAAACTCTTTTAAAAGGCACTGCTGGCAAAGCTGAGAACTCTCTGGTATTGACAAAAGAAACTGGGAACCCTGATCATTAACTAGGCGGTTCCACAACATAATGGGCGGTAAAGAATATACAGTACCTCAATTTATATAAATAAGAGAGAAATGCAACAGCCATTTAATACAGTAAAACAACACATATGTGAGATTCCAGGTTGGCTAACTACAATGAACATCCTATACAGTATATGAAATCAAATACATGATGTTCTGCATTCAACTGTAGATCCCTAATTAGGTTGTATTGACAGATATATAATTCTATTTTCAAATTGCTTTTCCATGCATGGTATTTTCTTAATTAATTTAATTCATAAAATACTTTCAAACAAGAATTTTAACAAAACTTTTAAATTATATGCTGACCTATCCATTATATCTTAAAAAAAGAGTAAATGAATGCATTGCTGTAGTCTTAAGTAATTAAGATCTTGGGAAATTGAAAGGCTACGGTGAAAATGTCAAAATCTCTATGAAAATGCCTTAAATTTTAATGCCTTTCTCGCATTACTTCCTGAGTATCACATACAGATGAATTTAAAATTAATATAGTCCTTATAACATTTCAAAGCAAATTAATAAAAATCTGCCACCATCAATTAATCATGTATTTTTAGTTAATAAAATGAATTGCAATTATTTCTGTTTTCATTTGCATTTTTGTTCCATATTCATGAAAGTGATAAGGATAATGAACTACATTCAAATATATCCGAGACAATTAACTAGCTCTTAGACTACAACCTTGACATTATGCCCGAAGTGTGTACCTTAGACAAACATACCATAGGCAATGTACTAAATGTAAGTATCAAAATTATTTGAACGGTGCATATGAAAGACTCTACTGTCTTTTAGCCAAACACTTATTTAAAAAGCCCTTCTTTGTAATATTTAGATTATCATATACACAGTATATATACTAACATATATAGATACAGTTATCTAGAAACACTCCAGATTGTCACATAACCACAAAATGGGGATTCCTCCAAAGTAGAAATTGCATAATTCTACGGTGTACTGTAAGACCTATCAAAAACAGATACATAAAATTCCCCTCATATATAATGACCCAGAAAATACAATATAGCGGTATAAATACCTTCAACCCCCATGCCTGAAGGATACTATGGACAAACAAGCACAAACTTTCTGTGGGAAACCAGTGGTGGCTAACTTAGTATACAGGGTTCTAAGAAACTGTAAGACAGAGGCAAGGAACAATGTGAAATTATTTAGTTCCTCATTTTGGCTGTATAGTAGCTATAAATATTTTTTACATTTATATAAAACTCTCCCAGTATAAGTTTTAACGTAACTTAAGACATTAGTTGAATTGTCAATAGCTTTCTAAAAGTTGAGACACATAACAGCAGAGGCTTCATAAGACAATTCTTACAAACAGATAATCAAAAGGTTGGCTTTGGTATTCCTTTTTCAATTGTATGCTACGTTAAACCTCTTCTTTAACATCTGTGTTTATATAGCACAAAATAGGGATGCACTGATATACCCAAACTGACAGGAACATTTACTAAACATTTTGTTCAGATTAGGAAAACAATATACTTTTTATCAACAGTTGGAAGTTAATGGTTTGTCTAGGGCCCATTCTCTATTCGATCTGGTATATAACACCCTCTTCAGAAATACAAAATACAGAATTATTACAATGTCTGAATTCTTACAAGACATTTTCTTCTCCACTACACCATACATTTGGTGTAAAACATAATGCCCCCCAGAATGTGTACTGTCCAAATAATTACTGTAATGAATTCCAGAAGGAATCCACTACATTGAAGAGGATCATATTATCCCATTCTAAATATCATGAAGACACAATTTTGGGTCCCAGCACCGCTTTAGATAATTGAACATTATTGTGTGCGGGAAGTTTAGGCCCTTGCCCTTCTTAGGGGAAATGATCCACAGATAATCTCCCTGCATAGTGGACTTTTGCTTGATGCATTGAATTCATGTTTATCATTGGGGTATACTGTTCCTTTAAACAGGGCTGATTTATCAAAAATCACAGTCAAATGTAACAATGATTACTTTTATACAATTTTAACAAAGATGATTGTGGAAAAAAATCAGCACCTATTGATATGCACGTCTTAATCCAAGTTTAAGGAGATATATTCTCTTTCATTCATAAAGATGAACTGTATACAGTTGTGCTCATAAGTTTACATACCCTGGCAGAATTTATGATTTCTTAACCATTTTTCAGAGAATATGAATGACTACACAAAAACTTTTCTCATAGTTAGCAGTTGGCTGAAGCCATTTATAAACTGTTTACTGACTATGAAGATTTTCATTCATCCAGGACATGGTATATCTGATACTGTAAGTAATTCTAAAACAACTCAGCAAGTCCAGTTGTTTTAGAATTACTTATATCAGATATAACTGTGTTTACTCTTTTTAAATCATAATGACTACACAAACCCGAATGACCCTGATCAAAAGTTTACATACCTTGGTGATTTGGCCTGATAACATGCACACAACTTGACACAAAGGAGGTTAGAATAGTAACCATCTTTCCTCTGATCTGTTTGCTTGTAATTAGTGGGTGTTTATAAAAGGTCAATGACTTTCTGGCCTCCTGACAAACCCTTGCATCAGTACTGCACTGATGTTTTTTGGATTCTAAGTTATGGGGAAAGCAAAAGAATTGGCAAAGGATCTGCGGGAAAGGGTAGTTGAACTCTATAATACAGGAAAGGGATATAAGATGCACAATAAGGAGGCACTTGAAGAAAGAGGTGCTGCATTATTGAGTTGCCAGAAGAAAGCCATTACTACGCAAATGCCACAAAGTATCCTGCTTACAATATGCCAAACAGCAAAGAGACAAGCCTCAATCCTTCTGGCACAAAGTCATTTGGAGTGATGAGACAAAAATTTAACTTTTTGGCCGCAACCATAAATGCTACATTTGAAGAGGCGTCAACAAGGCCTATGATGAAAGATACACCATTCCTACTGTGAAACATGGTGGTGGCTCGCTGATGTTGGGGATGTGTGAGCTACAAAGGCACAGGCAATTCGGCCAGAATTGATAGTAAAATGAATGCAGTAAGTTATCAAAAAATACTGGAGGAAAAGCCCGGATGCTGCGCATGGGGACGTATTGGACATTCCAACATGACAATGATCCAAAACAAAAAACAAACAAAAAAGGCCAAGTCAACCTGTTATTGGCTACAGCAAAATAAAGTGAAGGTTCTGGCCATCTCAGTCTCCTGACCTCAATATCATTGAGCAACTCTGGGGAGACCTCAAACGTGCAGTTCATGCAAGACAGCCTAAGAATTTACAGGAACTGGAGGCTTTTTGCCAGGAAGAACGGGCAGCTTTACTGTCTGAGAAGATAAAGAGCCTCATCCATAACTACCACAAAAAGACTTCAAGCTGTCATTGATGTTAAAGGAAGCAATACATGGTATTAAGAACTGGGGTATGTAAACTTTTGATCAGGGTCATTTGGGTAGTTTATGTAGTGATTATGATTTAAAAAGATTAAACACAGTTGTTTGACAATAAAATCAGCCAACCACTAACCATGAGTGAAAGAAAAGCTTGTTTTAATGTTATCATTCATATTCTCTGAAAAATTGTTAAGAAATCATAAATTCTGCCAGGGTATGTAAACTTATGAGCACAACTTTATATTTAATTGTATATAATTTATAGAAGTTGTACATTTTGCTTTTGCGAGTTGCAAATTATCAACCTGCATAAAAATACACACAAAAATTGAGTTTGTGGTTTTTTCCTGCCATTTTCCCCTCAACAGTTCAACCAGAGAAACACTAGGGTAAAACTTTAATGGGCAATTCACCTATAATGAACGACTCACACTCCAATTATATCATTTGTTAAGTACTAGTTTTGCACTGTTATCGACATTACTATACAGTAGTTAATAGATGTTTCACAACTTGATTTATTAAGTACTTAGTAGGTTTATTATGGTTTATAAGGTGAAGTCCAGGTTAATTGGCTTCTGATAAAAAGTGACCATGGTGAGTGTAAATGTGAAATCAGTACTGAGACAACTCAGTCTCAATGTGCCAATTTTATAAATATGCTCACTTTCAGTCAGGACTGGACTGAGAATTAAAATAGGCCCTGGCATTTCAGGTACACAAGAGGCCCATTAGCCCACATAGAGGCCCAAACAGCCCCCACCAGCCCACTAAATACTGACTTTATATGGGACCTTATAGCAGCCCCTCTGGCATTTGCCCTAACCCACAAATGGCCAGTCCGGGCCTGCTTTCAGTATATAACCCAATATCCATCTCTAATGTTGCATACATTTCCAATGCCTCAATGCTAGAAACTCTTTGTTCACAGACATTAACAGACAGGGGGCCCATTTATTAATCATTGAATTTATCTGGCTGAGTTTTATAAGGGGAAAACTACATTTATTTGTGGAAAAAGAACCTTTAGAGATTTATTATACCCCAAAGCTAGTAAAAAACAGAATCCAAAAATACTCCATCTCAAACCTGTAGAGATCATGTACAAGGCAATGCCAGATGTCCCTGAAGTTGTTTCTTGACATCGTGATCTGCACTGTATAATCCGATAAAGTCAGAATTTTCATCAGATAATTCGAAAAAGTCAAGTTTTCGCAACAATATTTTGATAAAGTGGTACATTACAAACTTACACTTGATTTTGTCTCAATGTTTTGTCACTTCAGTTTTTTCTACAAAAACGATTGATAAATGAGTTCAATTTATGGAAGGCCATTTGGTCTACTTTGTTTTCATAAAAACTGGGATTAATTAAAATTATAATAAATGACCTCCAAAGAGTCTATAAATTTTAGAACCAGAGGTTATTGTTGCTAAAGGGTAAATTATATCTAAGCTGGAGTGCTGTATATTGCTGTAATTAAAAATATGTAATTTTATTTAGCTGCTCTCAATTAAGAAAAGGTGAATATAATCAAATATATTTCAATCAAATCACTGATTTTATCAATATTACAGATTTAATACAGACCTTTCTCTCCTCTCTCAATGATATTTTAACCCAGAGAGAATGGTTTTCTCCAAGTCAACGTGTGATTAAGCTACAGTGTGTCCACAATCTCACATCTTGCCCAACAAATAAGTTGCTGACAAATTTTCCAATAAAAACTAGATGTACTTTTTTTATCTACTCACAATTTTTCTTGGTTGAATTTTATTATTAAAATAACATTATCCCTTAAAAAGATGACATTTAATCCCTCCAAACATTACTATTTTTTATGCAATAAAAAAAGGTAACATGGTGTGTAAATATACAGTATATGTATGCTGCATTTAGCAATCACATTGTAAAAGTGTAACTAAAAGTGACACATATCCCTCACAAAATGGATACCTATTTAAACTTTGGATATAGCTGCACCTGTTCATTATAGACACCCTAGGGTATTTAAACTTGCATTGAAAGAAAATCTTATTTATATTCTGGATACATCACAGACATTACTAATCTTAGGCACTTCACACATAGTACAAATGTATTGTAAATAGGTTGTCAAGTCAAGTTTCATTTTACCAAGCTGCCCTAACTACTATATTATTTTAATCTGAATAAATAATCTGTTGTAACTATTCTCTTGTGGTTTAACATTTTCACTGCATGATTAATCAAATATTCCTTAGGTCCATGTTTTTTTACAGTGTTCCAGTAAAAAATCAGAGTTTTGCAGATTGTTGACAGGGAAATTAGTCATCAGTTATTTAATGGGAAACTATCACAAAAGTCAAATGTTGATGTAGTGTGTGAGTTAACATATTTGTAATTGACTTTAATTAAAATACTTACCCAATAAGAAAATTAAGAAGCAAGGAACGAAGCATTTTCCAGAAGCATAAATAAAGGCTAGTACCAATAGATACAGCTTCAAGCTAAAAAGAGGAAAACTAGGGGTAATACATGAACAGAATAGCTGCTTAGCAGATAGAGTGGGAACTAGTTCATTAAAGTAACTGAATTACCAATGGAATAGACATCAATTTAAAGGGCTTTAAACAAAAACAGTAATATTTAACAGCTAAACTAATGTATTATTATTATTATGATAATTATAATGCAGCCCATAGATAGAGCCCTGTAATTACTGTCAGTTTGATGGTGATTGAAGCTTCAGGGATCCCCTGCATCTTTAGGCACACTTCACTAGTGGAGGTGGGCTGGATGCACTGGTATCAAAGGTAGTTCACAATGACTACATATTGTATACAATTTTGCACTGGTTAATAAAGCTTTTGTAAGAGTAGTGCTGATATACTGTAGGTGAAACCTGGCTGCCACCATCTTCAAGCTGACAGTAATCCTGGATTTCCACTCAGTAGGCACAGCAGATTTGCACCTACAGAATCACTTGCATTTGTCATTTTCACGCAGCTTGCAGGAAATTAAGACCACTATAACAAATTTCAGTGCATTTATCTCTGATCAGCCAAATCTCACGCATCGCAGGCACAACAACCCCACACAGGTGCAATTATGCTTGAATTGTGGGACAAACCCTGGATTTTCAGAACCTAAATTGCACTTTGCGCACCACACTTGCAGTTGTAAATTAGCTCTTTGGAGTGGTAATTGCTAAATAATATTTGTGTTTTTTATTATTTATTATTAAACGGGTTGTTCACCTTTATATGAACGTTTAGTATGACATAGAGAGTGATATTCTGATATTCTGATATAATTTTCAATTGGTTGTCTTTTTTTTATTAGTTGAAATTTTTGAGTCATTTTGCTCTTTTACTCAGCAGGTCTCCAGTTTGCAATTTCACCAATCTGGTTGCTAGGGTCCAAATTACCCTACCAATCATGTATTGATATGAATAAGAGATTGGAATATGAACAGAAGAGGCCTGAATAGAAAGATGAGTAATAAAAAATAGAAATAACAATATATCTGTGGCCTTACACAGCATGGGTTGTAAAATTGGGTCAGTTACCCCCATTAAAAATTAACTTAAAGGTGAACTACCCTTTTAACTTGTATTTTTAGAGCTCCAACATATTGCACAGTGCTTACATACATACATACATAACAACCAGTACTGGAACAAAAGGTAAGAAAGGCCCTGTGCAAAAGAGTTTACAATCTAAATGGGAAGGGAATGAGACACAAGGTGTGGGAGTGGGCAAGGTCAGAAATAAGTAAGGTGAGAGATGTAGCATATAGTATCACTTGTTAGCTAAACAGAGTGAGGGTAGGCTTCTCTAAATAAGTGTGTTTTAAGAGATCTTTTGAAAGCAGAAAGGTTGGGAGAAAGTCGGACAGACCGTGAGAATTCCAGAGGAGGGGGATACAGCCCTTGCAAATTCTTGAATTTGAGCATGTGAGGAGGTAATGAAAGGTAATGAGAGAAGGGCTTAGGAGCAGGTCAGTAGAGGAGCATAGCAAGCAGTTGGTAAGTATCTAGAGATTAATTCAGATCTATAAGAAGGGGCAGAGTTACGAAGTGCTTTGAGTCTGTTTTTTTTTTTAGTTTTTACAGGCAAGGTGTCGGAACTTTATTTAAATGGGACAATGATCTGCTGGGACATACCTTATTTTATATAATTTTTAAAAGTGAAGTCTTAACTCATGAAATAGAGAATGAGGGATAACTTTTGTGGGAATGTGCAATCTTTATAGGTCAATCTTTTTCTTTCACCATTCGACTCACTCATATTACAGATTTTTAAATGAACTTTTATACCTTTAATTACATTATCTGTCTTCACTGTTATTCTTGTCTTCTTTTTAATGGCATTAATCATTTACATTTAAGGTTTTCTTGCTGATATTTATTTGCTGATGTACTCTAAAACACCACTAGATGTCATTGTAGATACACAATACAACAACACAAAGAATATGTTGTATTTTACCGCACAGTTTCATCTGACATTGTGTAACTGAAACATATTGATGGTATGGGCTGTATTATCTAGAATGTTTGGGACCTGGGGTTTTCCAAATAAGATGAGATTGTGATTCTCACAATGTAGCGTAGCTACCATCAAGTACAAGATACCCTTTTATTATTCCAAATCAAATTAAAGCAAATCATTAGAAAACAACATCTTTTGGAGATGGCCTACTGTACAACTTTATTACATTTGTATTTATGTACAGGTATAGGGCCTGTTATCCAGAATGCTTGGGCCCTGGGGTTTTTCAGATAAGGCATTGGTTTTGCAATTTGGATCACATGTCTTATATATACTAATGTTAAGGTGTATCTACTAATTAAAACATGAATTGAGGATTGTTTGCCTGCAATAAGAATTAGTTATATCTTAGTTGGGAATAACAGGGTTTCTGGATAATGGATCCCATACCTGAATATTTTCTGAAGAGAATGAATAATGTAAATCATAAGGATATTATTAGTTACCATGGAGTTTATTGACCATATAAAAACATGAGGGGCCAAGTGTTTAATACAGGTCATGGAACTCAGATGTAACTTCTAATATCCTCATATTTTACAAGGTGTAATTTATTATAATACACAAGTTTTAACGAGTCATGTGAAAAAATGACATCGCTATTTACCGTTTATAAGGATATAATTTAAAAGATATTCATGGCTTTTGTGTTTATACATACATATATATATATTTTTTACATAGCACTGCTTATGTATACAGCACTGTGCAACAGTTCATTAAAAAAATTCCACTGTCAATTAAGTCTGGTCCCAAAACCTATGTGAAAGTCATCCCATATCTGGCCAGTCCTATGCTCAATTTCCCAGCTATAGTCAGGTGATCCCACTGGTCTAATAAAAGGGCAACCAAGATTGGGAGTTTTACTTTAAAAGCAGCAAGTAAGTTGCAGGTAAAACTTAGTCCCTTTGTAAAATGTATAATGAAGCAATAGAATTCTTAATGAATCAGATGAAAATTGAGCGTAGGACTGGCCAGATATGGGATGACTTTGACGTAGTTGGCCATCTTAAATATATTGCAATATATGGACAAACAATCCCTGTTGTTTAAAGGGTAAGGCATTTTTTAGTAGCTGTATGCACAAAATGTCTCAATGTCTTAAATATATTGATAATGGGTTGAGTGCAGAGGACCTCTTGTATTTGTATATATATATGTATATGTATATATATATATATATAATATATATATATATATATATTCTGCATTTCTGCATTGTTTATCTTACTCCTTCTACCCCTTTGCAGTCCTAAACATACTCAGGATTTTATTATACGAATGTTACATGCTCTCAGCAGAATATAGGTTTACCTTGGAGTACTTCAAAGAATATACTTCAAAGAAATGGTGGATTATATCACATATAACTAAATAAATTTGTTGCAATCACTCAGGGTTACAGGGTTACAAATTGCTTTCCTGCTGGTATGGGCCAACTTCTAATTGTGTAATGGTGGCCTGATATATGTGTTGATCCTAAAACAAAATTACAAACAGCATCCTAATAGTGCAGGCAAGCTAACATGAGCACTCATATACAGTACACAGAAACAACAGAAAACAGCTTCACTTAAACAATTTCTAATGTCTAAGTTGTATTAAAAAGTTCCCATTTTCTTTTGGAATTGTTCACACTTTGAAGATTCATGTTTTATTACTATGGGGCTTCACCAAGCTATGAAGTTTTTCCTTAAAGTGATACTGACACACACTGGGGCACCAGACAGGTAATTTAAACGTATTGTGCAAATTCTTTATGGCAAAGTTATAAGTAGCTTTCAAAGGCACTGGTGTAAGTATCTCTTTAAGAAGGGCAGATAGATTCAGTTTGGTTAAAAAAAGGACGATGATTGAGGGCACTGCCTCGTGTAAGCATAAATGGTTAAAATGTAACATGCTGTGCTGGTAAATATGCCCCAGCGTAGTAACAAACTGCATGAGGTATTATTTTTTACTAAAAGAAATATTTCTTGTAAACTTTCCCAGAGTGGTCCTCTGAGCTCTTTTGCAATTTACTTGAATTTTCTATTTTAAAGGTTTCTGAGGTATAAGTAGTTTTATACTACTAATAGCACTTGGCTCAACAGCTCTATTTGAGGGTTAGTGACCTCAACTGTCTATGCACTTTCTATGCCCTTCCTGGATTCAGTTAACTCTTGGATTGCTGACCTTCTATTAAGCCAAAACCATATTATTAGAATTCTTAAAATGTAAATATCTCAAAAACCTCCAAAAATGGAAAATAAAAAAAGAAATGCATGACAAATGTATACGTCATTTTATCCCCTCTCCTTCCACATCAGCCAAAATGATCTGAGCTGTCCCAGTGTCTATATAAGGACATAGACATAAATATGTTTTTTTCATTTTAATGTGAGATACAAATCACACAGATATTATCTGTTAGCTGCTAGATTTATTATTATCTTTGCCTGTTTTTGTAAGCCAGTAGTGATATATAAACTATAGATGGTGCTTTTTCGCTTAAACAGCAACATAGTCTTGTAGTAGTTACCATTACCAGACGACTAGCGGTAATGTCAAAAGTCACAGACATTTTTTTAAGAAATTGGCAATATTGGAGCCTATTTTCCATTGAAAAAGAAGCTGTAACCTAGTGGATAGGAGGTCTTCCAATGTAGGGCATGTGTGTAGCAGCATACTGAGTGAAAAATGCATGTGATGTTGCCTTCCCAAAGCAGAAACATGGTGCCATGAAATAAAAATCCCATAGACTCTCATATAGTTTGCTACAAAAATATCACATTACAAAAAAGTTTCACAAATTGTTTGCCTCTTCTCAAATTTTACAGTGAAACAAAACAGGACAGATTTATTCATCACTAATGAAGGACCAAAATAGTAATCATCTGTAAAACAAAACTTTCTATTTTTATTGTGCTATAAAAACACAGGTGAAGCCATTGAGATTTCATATTTGGTCACAACGTGTCATTTTGTGTAAGTTTTTAGTGATAAATCCTACCTCTAGATGGGTTTTCTGGATAAGGAATCTTTGCATAATTTGGATCTCATACATTAAGTCTCCTGAAAATACATTAAAACATTAATTAACCCTTTAACCGCCAAGCACGTATTCCATACGTATTGGCGGTTAAAGGCTCAGACCGCCAAGCACGTA
>CM044441.1:62210002-62241252 GCA_024363595.1 Xenopus borealis | reverse complement strand
TGTGTTTTTATACACTTAGAAGCCCATATCTTTGTACAGGAGTGGAATTTCCCCAATATTTTGGGCATATTTTGAAAGCTCAGGTTGTCCTGAAAAAAACCATATATGGTTTTCTTGGGTTAACTAAAACACCAACCCAGGAAAGGCCCTTAAAGCAAAAGAGTACAAAATGTCTAAAAACTGCTTGGCAGTAGATGTTCCGTTTTGGACAAAATGGCTGGCAGTGAAAGGGTTAAACCCAATAGGATTGTTTTGCCTCTAATAAGGATTATTAGATAATAATATAATAATAATAATTATATCTTAGTTGAGATCAAGTACAAGGTACTGTTTCATTATTACAGAGAAAAAAGAATGGAGTCTATGGGAGATGAGCTTACCTTAATTTGGGTCTTTCTTGATAATGTGTGTCCAGATAATACTTGTATTTTTATTGCATTTGAGGAACCACACCTACAACAACTTTGCTGTAGTAGTAAAAGGTGTAGTAATTAGTTCATTTTTTAAAAAATGGGAGTGAATGTGTCAGAATAGTGACGCACATAAAAATTGTCGCCAATTTAATGCATTGTCACTGGTGTCAAAATTTATGCATTTTACGTGAAATTCACAAATTTTTCAGCGAAACGGGACAAATTCACTCATCACTAGTAGGAATATTGATCCTGTAGATGTTGCCTTTATTTGGGAAAAGTTTTTAAATGGAGATAATTCTATACATAGTTACATAATTATATAAGGTTGAAAAAAGACAAAGTCCATCAAGATCAACCCCCTCCAAATGAAAACCCAGAATCCATACACACACACCTCTCCATACTTTCTCTTAAATTATATATACCCAAATCTATACTAACTATAGAGTTTAGTAACACAACAGCCTTTTATATTATGTCTGTCCAAGAAATCAGCCATATACAGGCTTCATAAAGATTAGAAACTGTTTTCTTTCACAGCTGTCCCAGCAATCAGACAGCCTAATATTATAGCTATAACTTATCTCACTGGATTCTGCCCAAAGCAGGTTCTACTGCCTGCATTTTAATAATTCCTCATTCATCAAAAGGCCACAATCCCTCAAAAGCAACTGACACAATGGTGCATATCAATCAAAGACTGAAGAAGAGCATGGCACAGATAATGGAAGTGAGAATTTATCCTTTGTTATATACTCCTCACCTCTGATAATCTTATAGAAATAAAATGGCAAGCTCTCCTTTAATTCTTTGAAGTATGCCACACTATGAAGTGTCATAGAAAGAGTACTTTCTGTACAAAAAGATGTATAGGAAATAAAACAATTAACTAATTTAGTTATTCCCTGTTATGATGTATATAAAGTCTAAAGATGCATATTGACCTGTGGCCCTTTTATAAAGCTTGAACATTGGTATCATTGCATCATTATTTGTTCTGATCAAGTCATGAAATTAGCTGCTTCCCTCCAGGTCAATCCAGAATGAAGCACAAAGACCTGCACCTTTTCTATGAAGTGCTTCCTGCATTACACAGTGGTGCATTCATATGTGTCCTAGCACCTGCGTGCGAACCTGTGCATGCATCATAGTACTGTGGAACTCTGCGTAACCAATGTGGCTGGGAGGCATGTCACCCCTAGAATTTTACCGCCCTAGGCCTGGTCTTTTGTGGCCTCTCCACAAATCCAGGCCTGATGCTGAGCTGGGTGCACAGTACATGGGCACCCTGCATACAACCTCTAACTTTCATTCCATCCAGATGTTCTAGCACCAACAGTTTCAGCTCTGCAAAGTACAGTAAATACAGAAAATCTAAGTCCCAATTAATCTATTCTGTTAGAAGGATGTTTGATAAATGAATACAATATTTTATTATAATAATAGATGTGTGACTGGCAGCACTGCACACTGATTAAGTTCCATTCCTGTTTGCAAAAACACAAAACAGTCCCCCAAATTTCTCTTCCCATTTCCTGTTTTAAATACTGTGGCACAAAGCAGTATAGTTCTATGAACTACAATGAATAACTGTAATCCAAAACACAAAAAAGTGTCTTATAGTCTGAAATAAACACTTTGTAGCAGTATATCTGCCTGGATTGCTCTCCTCATTGTCTGGATGAGAATAACTGTAATCTTTGATCCTGCTTCCACCAAGCCAGTAATTAAAAACACATTTCTAAGGTTTGCATGAGATTTAGTCGTTGAATCAGCTGATGCAGAAAGATTTTTCCTGCAGGGAAAGCAAGATCAGCAGGGGTTTCACTTTAGTAATTGCAATTTGTAGAGTTGCTTTGCTTTTCTCAATGCTGGATAGAAGTGGGACATATGTGAGGGGGTTGGAACAGCATTAAATAAAGGTGGGCTAAAAGGGCAAAGGAAAGAGAAGGTTTTGGACAGGAGCATAAGGAAATGGGGCAGCAGAAATGGGGAGATTTGTGTGTGTGCAACCAAATATTGCACTTTGCACAATTCCCTTGCTCTCACAAATACGCCCTTTGATCATAGGTGGAAAGGGAGAGCAGAACAAAAAGAAAAGGCAGTGTGGGCCACTTGGGTACATTCCTCTGTTGCACCTCTATTATTTACTATTTACAGTAGCTATTAAAGGAACAGTTCAGTGTAAAAATAAAAACTGGGTAAATAGATCACTAAAAAAAAATGTTTCTAATACAGTTAGTAAGCCAAAAATGTAATGTATAAAGACTGGAGTGACTGGATGGCTAATATAATAGCCAGAATCCAACTTCCTGCTTTTCAGCTCTTTAACTTTGAGTTAGTCAGCGACTTGGAGGGGGGCCACATGGGACATAACTGTTCAGTGAGTTTGCAATTGATCCTCAGCATTCAGCTCAGATTCAAAAGCAACCGTTATGGTCTGTGTGACCCCCCTCAAGTCACTGATTGGTTACTGCCTGGTCACCAGAGTAACAAGTCAGTGGAAAACAAGAGAGCTGAAAAGTAGGAAGTAGTGTTCTGGCTATTATATTAGACATCCAGTCACTCCAGCCTTTATACATTACATTTTTGGCTAACTATATTAGAAACATTTTTTATTTTGCACATCCTATCTATTTACCAAGTTTTTATTTTTATACTGAACAATTCCTTTAAGACCCAGCTCAGTAATATGGTTATCTGACATGCTGGAGATATGTTCAGAGTCACCCCTCAGGATATACTCTAAAAACAGCAACAAATAGCAGAAGAAAGGGGACATTTGGAAAAAGGAACAATTAAGGATGGGAAAGGAAATAACACTTAGAATGTGAAAAAGTAGGTGGCCAAGAAAAGGTAAAGTCACTGGCTAACTTGCTTGATACCCAGGGTTGCTCATTCTATGATATGGCTTTTGAGAAACTGGTTGGTATTCATGAAATGTATGTTAAGGAGATGATTATTGAAGCTTCTGTATCTTAATGATATGAATAAAAAATTAAAAAGATTGGTTTTATTGGAATAGATCCCATTGGTGCTCCGTGCTTTCCTTATTTCTACAATTTCATAAGGCTTTCTAAGGGGCTGTTTGGTACGTTTTTGCATGGAGTGGAGAGAAGTCCAAAGAGAGTGCTCCTGGTTTAAAAACTTTTGTTGCTCATTCTATCAGGCACAGTGATAACCTTATCTCAGGCAGCAGTGAGCAGACAGTTACCATAGGAAGAAAAAAGGCACCTGTAGTGACTTTTTAAAACAAAAAATCAGCTGTTCTAGTGCAGAGACTGCAATAGTGCTCTCTGCTTTAGCAATGCCCCCGCCCACACCTTGACCTTAAGTGCCAAGCGGGTGAAGGGGGGAAACATCATCAGAATCTAATCATCAGACCATAGTATCATCTTATATGACAGGGAAAATGCAATAATGCTCTCATTGTTTGCTTGACTATTTGCCCAAAGCTTAACAGCTGTTCAGAGCACATAGAGCATGTGAGTGTCGCAGGCACTCCTAACAAAATCAAAGATTATTCCTATAGAGATGCTGAAGCTTTTGGCTGGTTCAATCCGTCCAGTATATAAAATATGGCATTCATTGTCTTTACTTTTCTTTGTCCTAAAGGGAAGAAACAAATAAAGCAGAAAAAAATAAATAACTAAAGAAAAATAGAATGTTGGCACTTCATGTATGCACCCATTTGGGGGAATGTAATATGTTTCGTTATCACAAAAAAAAATTGCAAATGTTAGCGACCATGTTTGCATCCTTTTTGACCAATTAAAGACCTCAATGACTTCCTTGCAAAGTTTGCAACCAAATGGCTTTGGCAAACATTCTCAGTGTATGTAATAAAATGTTGCATCAGCAAATCATATTTTGCAACAAAATATTTATCAAAACTCTTTTGCAAGTGTTAACACTAACCTTTGCTTAGTGATGTAATATGCCCATGAATTATTATACATTGAAAGCAGCACTAAAATTCAATTTTAAACATTGCTTGTGAATTTTAATTACATTCCCCATAGTATGTATTACTGTATAATGTGTTTTGATATCAACATCCTTAGCCTGTCACTATTTCTAATATGGTTGGGGTGTCGATACTCATGAACTCTCACTATTCATAATGTGCTTTGCGCACTTTGCACAGTTCTCTGTGTATCTATTGTACTTCTACTGTGTCTTTTATCGCATAGCACTTAAGCTCTGTGCCGTTATAAGCTCTGTGTTTACTTATTGTATTCATTATGCGACCTGTCCTCCCTGTGTGTACTTTTATGCACTGTACGGTGCTGTGGTTCATTAAAAGCACTATATAAAGTTATAGATAAACACATACTTCGGAAGCAAATTGCCATTGTTTATCAATATATAATTCACATGGGGTGCCAAAACCTTTCTCTGTATAATTTACTTGGCTGTGACTTCTTTGGTATATTGTTCTTGTGGTGCAGGACCTACTGCTTTCATTGTATTACAGTATATGTTGGTGGTGCTATTACTCATCCATCTAAAATGTGCTGGAGATGACACTTACAATGTGCACCAGATGTCTAACTGGCAATGAATTCCTCCATAACATAACCAAACATAAAGAGTGGGTCCCAACACCAACTAATGTGTCATGTCCTTGCTATAAGTGTCCAAATATTTTTAAATGATTTTTGAGAAAAATCTAAAAACAGAAATGTCTTTGCACTCAATGTTGGGGAGATAATAAAGAGCAGAGTTTGACCTGGGTTTAATAACCCATACATAGCATCCAACATATATTGATCTACTACACTTTGACATTTCTTGTTGATGTATATTAGACCTGGAAAAAACATGGCTTCTGTTGCAATATTTTCTCATCAACTTTTCTCTCAAACCTTATAACACATTTTAACGAGAGTGGGTTTTTGAAGGATGTGTACTTAAAAAGTGAGTGTGGCCTTTAAAAGTGGGTATTGTTTTGCCTTACACTCTATAATATGTTCCCATCAGCTCCACAGGCACAAACTGGGCTTTGTCATGAAATTAATTTGCAATTAACCATCTCTCAGACCTTACTATAAAGTTATTATATAAAGGTGTTGTGACAAGAGCTCTGATGCTGGAAGCTGCAGGCTTCAAGGGGTGGGACTGGGAGGTCACATGGGCAGGAAGCTGTTTGCTCTGAGAGGTCAGGAGGAAGGGAGCTAAAAAAGGAGTTTTCAAATAAAACCTGTTGCTGTGTGGGCAGTTGGCTGCACAACAGAGTGAGATAAGCTGCGTCGTCCCCTCCTTTTGGACTGTGATTCCTCAGAGTTGCACCCAATGTTATGTTCCTGGACTGTTCATCTATTATCCTGTTATACACAAGTGCAGCTGGAATATTCACACTACCTTTCCCTCTTGCTGGACTGCCTAAAAGGGACTAGAGGTGAATCTTATATGAGAATCTTATGTGTGACTGTTGCCTTGGGCCAAGTGCTACCTGAAGGGATTAGGCCCCAATTACACACTGACTTGTGCTCCTGTTGAGCAGTTGTTCCCTACCAGATGCATAAAGGAGTTGCTTGTTATTAAAGTTTCCTTGTACTGTTACCTGCCTGCCTGCTTCTTATGTGCCCATAAACCAGTCCCGTGCTCTGGTTGTAGCCTATGAAAATCGTTTTCTAATTGCTGATGTCTCACCATCCTTTAAATTTCCTGCAGAAGCCCATTGATAAATCATAATACATGGTGCCATCTAAATATCATACATATATCTTAGGAATACGTGTGGAGAAATTGTGTTGCTGATGGCCCACAGTACAATAGAACACAAAGTTCTTGTACCATTACAGATCTTTGACAGGAATGGCACAAGAAAATAACTTTTTGTCTGTCACCAATTGCAGTCCACCAACACAGTATCTTTAGTTGTAATAGAGGCTTTCAGACTTGGTTCAAGTCCATATTTGTGGTCCAACATGTGGTCATACTACCTTAGCTCAAAAAAGCTTACACAAAGATTAAGACATGGTACCTGTACCTCAAATCCCGTGAACTTGTCTATAGACAAGGGGTTAGATAACCACAAAAGCAAATTCAAAAGAGAAATTTCACCTTTTTTGCCCACCTTAAATGCATTTACATGGCAGCTAGTATAATGGATACATAAATATCTGTTCTCTTCTACCCATTAGCATTTGAACCCATACTCGTAGATCACTTTAATGTGCTGTTCATGTTTAGTACACGTGTTGCATGAGTGGTTGTTTTCTCAAATTGATAGTTGGAATTTTACATTGCATTAGACTGCATTATTTTACTTTGTAGTTATTTGCCATTGAAGACTTTGCGAAAGCCCTAAAAATACTTTTTTTTCTAAAATGAGAATATCTGTCTGTTTCTAAAGGCTCATGTTCAGTGGTTCATCACTCAAGTTTCAGAAAAGGAATAATTTTCTGTCATATTTCAGAAAATCCTCGATCTCCAGAGATCCCTGGTTTCCCATTGAAATGTCAATTCATGTTTTATGCTTAAAATAATCCAGTCTGGCAACTTTACTAACACAAAAATTCTTCTTTAAAGAAAAAATAGAAAGATAGAGTAGATCATTAGCCATGGCAAAGCCATCCAATATTTTTTTCTCATGCCACTATATTAAATTAAAAACATCTGTTTTATTTTTACAGTTGCTCAAATAGCTTAATGGATAGAATCCTAACAAAAAAATACATAATCCTCATAGCAAAAAATATACATAATTTCCTTCTTTGCTTATATAAAGGCTGTATAATTTGTATTTATATATATATAGATTTATATTAATTGTTTCTGTGTGGCTGTATCAACATGAAATATTTTTACAAGTTTAATCAGTTGAGTCCTTCATTGGGAGAGAGCTTTAAAAATAACTTCAGAAGTCTTTGATGGAGGCTTAATGTCACCGCTGTGGGCAAAAAGCTGGTTTAATACATTTTCCTTTGTGAAGCACCAAGTTGGCAAGGCAGTGACATCCCGCCACACAAGGTCTATTACACGGACCAATCTCATTCCAGTTGTCACATGTCTTGAGGCACCCAGGTCCACAGGTATCATATACGGCTCCATGTTTACACTGGACTGCTGTAAGACAAAAAAAGACAGAATTGTCTAGAAAAATATGTACAGGTATTGTGGCAATATAAGCAACTGGGTTTTCCATATACAGTACTGTGTGCCATACAAAATGGCAGCAGGTGAATGAGTAAGACCAGCCATTATTCAATACCTTGCACTAATGAACTCTTAGAAGATAGAAACAGGTTTTCTGTAAGTTTGTTTATGGCTTTCATGGCTTATTTTATGGCTTATTAGGCCTTATCTGTGGTGAAAAAACCAATGCTTTGTATGTATAATTGGTCACAGGGATATTAAGGAGTAATTTACATACCTCTGCCCACAATGCCCTAAAGAAAAATATACCTCTGAACAATGTAGGTCTCTGTAAAAATATATTGCATAGAAACCCTTCATTTAAACAACCATTTTCTTAATAATATACTTTTAGTAGGATGTGCCATTGGGTAATCCTAAATAGAACATTTTAATTACTAAGGGCTGCACCATAGGATTCTATGATTCACAGTGCACACAAACAATCCATACATGATAGGTCACATGAGCCAGTTAATGGGCAACAGTCTGTCTTTTGCTTCCTGATAAGGTGGCCATAGACGCACAGATAATATCGTACGAAACGAATTTTCGTACGATATTCGGTGCGTGTATGGTGGGAAATGAGCCAACCGATATCATCAGAAGATTAAGATATTGGTCGGCTGGTTGATCGGGCTGGACGGAAAATTTGATCGGATGCCTTTGAAAGCACCCTGAACATCGGCCATTGTTAGTGCTGAATCGTCAGATACAAGTAGAATTCTATTGTTTCTACCTGTATATTTGACGATTCAGCTCTACACGTGTGTGTTGAAACGAACGATCTTTCTTGGAAAGATCTTTTCCGAGAAAGATCGTAATTGGTACGTCTATGGCCAGCTTTACCGTTAGAGCTGCAGTATGTCTGGTCAGGTGATCTCTGAGGCAGCATACAGACATTGTTAAATGGTGGTTCAAGATAAAAGGTGTAAAAGAACAATATGTACTGATATATTTATATTCCAGTTGGGTAAGATTCTTTAATAAGCCACTTAGTATGTTATAAACTATCTGTTGCTGAAGTATTCATTTTGGGGGTAAAGATTTCCTTTTAGAGAAGGTTAAAGCCTTTTTATTTTTGTTAGTAAATCAGCCCTATGTGTGTAGCATGAGGCATGTGAATACTTTCTGTTTAAGAAGGCTTCTTTCTCACAAGATAAAGTAGACAGTTGCTTCTCATTGAAATTATTCACCGTGGATGAAATCAGGAAACCATTTGTTCAGATTACATGAAATTACAGATGCAGTCACTTTGGATTAAAAGTTTAATGCGTCGTGACTTAACTCATCTATCTCATTTATCCCACTTAGCACAAAATATTGTGTCACAGCATCCCATCCAATTAAAGAGTTCATCATTGAAAACAATGGTGCTTTGGTATGCTAATGAAAAAGTTAAATGCATTAAATGAGTTAAGATAACTTTAGATAACACAGTTTCTTCAATTAGAGTCACGACGCATTTAACTTACAAATCCAAGTGACTGTATCTGTACATTACAGCGTGTGTGATTTGATTCTGTAGCATCCTACAAATCTTGTTTTCTGGCATGAAAAGATTATGATTAATAAAATCTCTAATTACTTTTTTAAATGCTATAGATGGGACAGGTTTAGTTCACATGCTTCACATGAAGATATTTGTTTGTGTATTGCCTTTGTTCTGCAGTTGAAATATTATAAACATGATTGGTGAATAATTTTATTCTGGCAAAATCACAATGGTTTTTATTTTTGCCTATGCACAGACCCTAAAAACAAATATCAACTGCTTCTGTGGTTAAATCAGGTTCTTTTTTCCCCTTTAAGACTGTAGGCACATTTGAGTGACACCTTGTAATTAATGGTAATTATCTCATATCTGCATGCAGAAAATAAAACCTGCATTTCATGATGAAATATTACATTATTTGAAACTAAATGTATCTATGTCAACATTTTCTGAACATTTGAGTTTTCCAAATCTCAGACTAAATTTAAGAGTCACTGGAGTATCATAAAGTGTGAATTGTTATTTAGGCGGACAGCCAAAGAGCACAGGAGTTCCAGAGAAAAACACAGAAAGCAGTTAAAAATAGCTGCAAGAGGTTAATATCTAAAAATGCCAGATTAAAAACTCTTCGGCAGAGGTTGTAATGGTTCGGAAATTAATGATGTGGTATGCGTCATTTCCATAGAATGATAGATTTAAAAAAAAAAAAAAAAAAAATATATATATATATATATATACTGTATATAGAGCGAGAGAAAGTCTGAAGGGCAGTGGAAAACTTTAATGTTGACATTTGGGTCCTAGACAGAGGACACCTTTATCAAGACATCACAAACAGTTTCCCAAACCAAACACCAAATATTGGGTTAAACACCCTCAACTGTTTTCATTTATAATAAATGGGATAGATGCTACCTGTGCTACATGTGCCAAAGTGAATTAAGTGCAAAAAATACAAGGTGCACAAGTGATAATAATGAACTCTTATTTATAAGGAATATTTATATAAAGGGAAAAAGAGTTTTCATACTTTTTCTCTACAGCCCTGAACTTGCACTGTTAACTTATCACTTGATATGTAATGTACGGTATATATACAAATGCAAAACCATAAATGCAATTAATCATTGTCAATTTTAATGTTTTCTTGAAATCTAACTGTGAGGTGTATCTTGGCAACGAGGTTATTTGCAAAAGATTTTTCAGTTGTTAATTATAAAAAAATGTAAATGACTGTAATTAACAGGAACAAAATACCAAGTATTAAATATCTGAAAATAGATGAAATATAAAGCGATCCTGTTTCAAAGTCAGTTAAAAGGCAATAATTTATGTGACGATTGCTGGATAACAGTTGTAATATAATCACTGTGGGATGATCTGTCATCCAAATTTGGCAGAAAGAAATTTACAACGTGGGGCTGGTTAAAGTTGGGACAGAAAGTTTAGCATTATAAAGCCCACCTATAAACGGGTTTCTCAAATTTTTTCTTTATTTAGCAATAAATTTAGCTTGTTCTACCTTGAACCAGCAACCCTATTAAATGCAGATATATTCTGTCCTCTGTTTTTGGCAGATAGAAATGTCACATGATGTGTGCAACTTGATCCATAAGTTATTGCAAAACTCTCTATTTTTGTTTTGCGTAGGTTTAGAATCCAAACGACTGATCTGAAAAGAAGTTTGGGCTAAGTATAAATAAATATGATACCTAATGCTTCTGTCACAATAAACTATTTCTTCAATTATGCAAAACTGTGACTTGGTAAAAAAATATAATCTAGAAATAAACTGCCTTTGCATTTTCAGGGAAAATTGGAACCATACTCAGATTTCAACATGCTATACAGGGCACAACCAGCTTCAGCAAAACATGTACCTAATATCACTGGAGGCCCATTTATCAAAGTCCGAATTTATACAATTATTTTCCCCTCATTATATTTTTCTACGTATTTTGTGAAACAACAATTTTCACAAAGAATTTCTGAAAAATCTAGATCGTACATCTTTTTTGGATTTTTGGGCAAAAACCACAAAATCGGATTATTGCATAAAACCCAGTGGAAATCAAGATATCTTTGGGACTTCTGCCACTGACTTATATGCAACCTCAGATCTGAGATTTTGGGTTTCTACCTTTTTCCATCCCCAAAAATTTTAGTTTTCTTCACTATAAAATTCAGATTTTACAGTAAAAAAAAACATAAATTTTTCAGGTTTTTGGCATTTGGACTTAACCTAACCTTTATCTTCCACCTGTTTAGATTTTGCCATTGTTTGTTCAGATTGTGTTATTTCATAGTATTGCCACGCTACTCCACAGGTCAAAACATGTACCTAGGGGTTTTAAGAGGTAATAAGCTTCTATTGGCTTTTACAAAAAAATCAGACTGTGCCACTCCCCAGTATAGTATCAGAAAATGACTCTGTAGTGCATTATTGTAACAAGGGTTTCTAGGTTGTTTTTAGCATGTTGAGCCTAAAGTACCATCAGTTCACTCCTGGAAATCATATGCCTCTCATCTGACCAATAAGATTTTGGAGGGGCAAAACAGAAGAGCACTGTGGCCAAGAACAAAAGCTTCAATGGCTATCCATCTGACTAGTGATTGCACCATTCAATAGCACTGGAGAAGTACTCAGCAGATCATTATAGTGAAGGATATTACGTGCACCAGGGTATTTTAAAGGTTCAAATCACAAGCCTGCCCATCAGACCAATGAGATTGTGCCATTCCACAGTATTTTAAAACATCCTTGATGAATGCAAGAAACCATATAGGTAGAAGTTTTCAAGGGCGCTGTGCTTGGTTATGGTCTATTTGGCTAAAAACCCCTTAGCATCCAAGTTTACCTTAGTCATCATTTGTTGATTGAATCATATATACTGCCCAACATATTATAACAGGTATAGTGCCTAACCCCTGTGACTGGGTCTACTTTTTTTATCTGGCGACCACCTCAAATTTCAAGCTTTATGGTCTAACTATGTTTTTACTAAAATACGTTATGGGTCCTTGTTTTTACAGTATACTTTATGCTAATGGCAACTATAGCCCTTTTCTGCTACTGCATGAGATCTAGCACGCATTTAGTTGTGTGTGGTGCTACATGCTACAGGGGTCCTGTGTCTCCGCTATGGGAGAGCAGGTTCACTTTAATATGGCGTGCCTCCAACCCAAGTCCTGACAAGGACCTCCTTTACTTCCTCACTCTAAAGAAAGTTTTTCTGCCACTGGGGTTCCTTACTAAGTTTCCAAAACACACAAACTCTGGGAGTATGTACACTTTTACTTGTTCTCTCTCCCAGCAGCACTTACTTTCTCCCTCTTCCTTCCTGTCAGCTCACAGATGGTGGGGGGCTCCTCCCCCTCCCTGCACAGAAACAACACAGAGGAAAGACAAGTACAAACAGTTCTCCTACACAACCTTTCCCAGGAAAATGTTACTGAAACAAAATACAACAAACTGGCATTGCAAAAATTCTAGGAAAATTAATATTCTTATGCTCATACAAGAGATAGTTGTCCTAAAATGCTGATTTCTCTTCATGTGGTATAAGGAAGGTAATCCATATTAACTTTTCTCTTTTCATCTCTGAGGTGCTATTAACCTCGCATTCATTAATAACTGCACATCACTATTTTATTGTGTACCAACTTTGGAAAATTAACTTGTACGTCTCTGAAAAGTACCAACATAAAATAAAGATTTTTTTTTAAACTGATTTTTATAAATGTTAAGTAGGGAAATAACAGCTGCATATTTACAAGTAATTTATCCTTCTCTCAATGTCCTGAACTGGGAGTATTATATGTTTTCTTTTCCTGCTGTGTATTTGTCCAAATGGCTTTAATACTAGCATCTAAGACACTTTAATGCCAGAGGTAAATGACTATACACATTATAAAATGATGATGAGGATAAAACCAGCTTCTGGATCCAATGTGTAAGGAACATGAACATGTGTAACTATTTAAATTAGTACCAGAATTTTGCCAGTGACTTGTTGCATGGTGCCAAGAAGAATAATGTGTTGAAAATGTTTGAAAACTAGAATGGGGAAAAATAATGGAAATCTTGAATCCATCATCTATATGCATCACCCAATTGTGGCTCTTTTTCCATAGTAATAGGGATCCTTCAGGCTGCTGTATTTTAGCTGTCAGAATAAAGTCGGATGTGGTTGAAAAAGGAAATAGAGGCTTCAAGAAGACAGATGTTTTTAGCTGTGCATATGCGATCTGACAGATGGGAAAAGAAGCATTTGGTCCCATTAGAAGAGGAGACAAAAAGGACCACTGGCACACTTAAGCATGAGCTGTTATTCAATTCTACTAAAATTAACACCTTCCAGCAATGAAAAATGCCATTACGAAGCCAAGTAAAACAAATCATAAAACTTCTTGAGAAATGTTCATGTAACTCTCAAATGGCCAAGACTATTCCACAACTCCATGGAAGACCCGATCTGCAAATATATTTATTCAACTTCTCCTCAGTCGACCTTGAGATATGTAATAATGACTACCAAACTGTTTCATAAGTCATTTAAATACCTTTTACTTTTATTTATATTATTTACCTGACCTCCAAAATACTCATACTGTTAAATCAAAGTCATAAAACACACTCTCTGTATCTGTTTCAATAACCAGTTCATCAGCATTCTTTAATTTCCAAGGTAAATAAATGTATCTGTCATTAAGCCTGAAGCTGCCTGCTTAGTACATGATGGCTGATGATTTATATATTAATAGAACTTTTTGTTTCCTATGCTAAAGACTTGGGGAAGCTTTATCAATAGTCAAAGTGAAAATTCAAATTTTTTATGGGCAAAACTGTCCAAAACAATGCGACTAAAACGACGCGCGCCGCAAATGACGCGATACGCGTGTTAAAAACGACGCACCGCATCAAAATCGGGCCGCGACTCTTTTCACAAAACTGGGGAGATTCGCCCATCACTAGATTTGAGTATTTTTAAAAATTCCAATTCAACTATTTGCCACTTTAAACCTACCAAATTGTTGTTTTAGCCTACAAAGGAGGTCTTGGGATCAATTTGGAGTTGTTTGAGCCTTCCTGACATTCAAGTTTTTTCGATTCAAGTTTGATCCTATTCAGCCGAGTTGCAAAAATTAGATTTTTTTTTTAATAAATTGCAATTGGTCAAATTTCAAGTTCATGGGAGTTTTAAACAACTCCCATGAACTTGAAATTCGACCCTTGAAAAATCTCTCTTCTGGTGTTCAGAATATTAAAATCAGAATGATCAAAGATTTAAAAGAAACGAATATAATGGCTACTTTACGGAAATATTTTAATTAATGCTCAGATGGATTTTTCCTTTTTCATTTCCTGATTGTTAAATGGAAACAGTTATTTCATACATTTGCCGCTTCCATTTTAATAACATAATTAAGCTGGAGACTGCTATCAATATAAATATTCAGTGCTGTTCAAGAGTGATATCATCCAAATCTGTTCCTAAGCATTTACAGAATGATTTATTACACTGTGACCTGCCTTTAAGATTAAATT
This sequence comes from Xenopus borealis, assembly GCA_024363595.1. NCBI lineage: Eukaryota > Metazoa > Chordata > Amphibia > Anura > Pipidae > Xenopus > Xenopus borealis. The sequence continues at coordinate 62,226,650 of CM044441.1, read as the reverse complement.
AGTGAAATCTTCAAATATTAGTCAGGGCATGGATCCTGCCATAAAAACAGGTGTTGGGTTACCAACATTTCATTAGCAAACATATTTCAACATAGGGCTGTAGTAATTTTGTATAACACAGCTATTCAAAGGCCAATGAGAGAAACTCCAGTGAGGCAAATGATACTCCACAATGACCTCAGTTGCTAACTTTCCAGACTGGTGCCCCTCATCTTTAAAACTTTACTGACCGAGTTTTTACTGAACGAGGTATGGCTCCACTATCTTGCCTACTATTCTGTGTTTGATTTGTCATTGTTGGCTCTCAGCATGATCAGAGACATGGGTACACCAGACCTAAAGTGTTAATGTAATGTGAATGTGTGAGCCAACAGTACTTTGAATACTTGGAAGTGAAGGCAAGATGTCGCCCCCAAAAAAAGGACCAATATCAGCCAGTCTTTTTCTGATATTGGTCCTTTTTTGGGGGTCTTTTACTTGTTTGGCATTCATGGTTAGCAATTTGGGTCTTGGGGTGATTTACATATTGGCAAGTGCTTATTTATGGTATTTGCTTTTCCTTTAAATAAACAATACAAACTTGGTAAACACACTCTGCAAAATAAAAATGTTTCTAATATAGTTAGTTAGGCAAACATGTAATATATAAATGCCGGAGTGAATGTATTTCTAACAGAACAGAACACCACGTCCTGCTTTGCATCTCTCTAACTCTTAGTTACTCAGCAATTTCAAGGGGGCCATATGGGACATAAATGTTCATTTAATTTGCATATGATCCTCAGCATGTAGCTCAGATTCAAACGCAAACAGTTATGACGCATATGCCCCCCCTCAAGTCACTGATTGGTTACTGACTGCTAACCAATTAGAGAGCTGCAGTTGGGAAGTTGGGTTATATCTATTATGTTAGGCATCTGGTCTCTCCAGCTTTTATAGATAGTGATGGGCGAATCTACCCGTTTCGCTTCGCCGAAAAATTCACGAATTTCCAGCAAAATTCACGAATCGGCGAAACAATTTTCGCTGGCGTTTCACGAATTTATTCGCCAGCGGCGAATCGTGGGAATTCGCAGCGAATTCGCCCATCACTATTTATAGATTCCATTTTTAGTTAACTAAGTACACTGAAAACATGTATTATTTTACACAACCTTTCTATTTACCAAGTTTTTATTTTTACAATGAACAATTCCTTTAATAATGTAACTACCACGTTTAAGATGCTAAGTTTAAAAGGCTAACCATTCTACCAGCACTTTATTTCTTATTCCTTTTGAAGTTTAGTCACAAGTTTCACCAAGCAAATACATTTAAATAAAACATTTCTCAAACACGAGTGCCATTTATTTAATCAGATATGAACACCAAAAGCTACTTTTATTGTTAAATCCAGTTAACATAATGCCCCTTGAACTGCCACAACAAAGCAAACATCCACATAACTAGATATAAAAATGCTAATTAATTTTGCTTGTTGATATTCCAATGTCTTTGGTTACTTGTGATGAATTATATTTTGGCACTGGACTGACAACCAGTAAATCACTTTAAAAGTATTTCACAGTGGGTAAATTACATTTGCTTATGTTGCAGCTTTACTTTAGAAAACAAAAGCTTATTTTTATATTGGGGTCTTGGCAAATCAAAGTTTCCATGCGTATTAATCTGCATAATAAAATGCTCTGAAGCAAATATTTCAAATAGTAATTCAGTGCTTTGATGGTGTTTACATAAATAAATGTGATTTGGTGGTTGCTTTTATTTAAGGATGTGCAGTGAAAAAAGGCTATAATCAAAATGCAATTATTTTCAGTTGCTTAAAAATAAAACACAAATGTGTTATATGAATGTTTTTAATTACATATATAAACTGAGTACAGAAATCTTAGTAGGGGTTATTGTAGCCTCTGGCGAGCCATAACTTTTAATATAATATATCGTGTCACCAGATGATGCTTTTTAGTTTGCACTCTGAAACCTAAATTAGTCATTCTGTGATCCACAATTTGGACTATTACTATTAAAAGTTGATACCATGCAAATTGACTTGAATCGACAAATACCACCTTTTCATTCAGTTTATGCCTCCCTGACATTTCTATTTTCTATTTTACTCTGAAGGAAGGATAAATCCCTGGTACTACCAAGTCTGATGTAAGCATAACTTCTCTAGCTAGTTATTTTTGTAATCATTTTTGCTAAGGTGGCACATGCTTGTAATGGTGCTAGATATTTTATATATAAAAATATATATTCAAAATATTTAAAAAAATATGACCTATAAACCCCAACTCACACAGCTTATTATTATTACTTTTATGTAGTGATGGGCGAATAAATTCGCGAATCGCCAGCGAAATTTTGCTTAGCAAAAATTCGCTGGAAAAATGAGTCGCGCGTCGTTTTTGACGCAACGCAACGGAAATGATGCAACACACGCCGAAAACGGCGCGACGCACGCTGAAAACGACGTGACGCGCATCAAAAACGCCCTGCAACTCGTTTCGCTAATTTTTTCGGCGAATCGAATCTCGGGAGATTCACCCATCACTACTTTTATGTATAAAACACCAACATATTCTGCAGCTGTAATATATATATATAGTCATTGCTGAACATAGCCGATACAGAAGTTTTATGCAGTCCTGGACCCTATGCACATGGCTTCGTGAGCAGTGCAAGATGGTCAGGAACTTGCTTGCCATTCAGTTCTTGAACACCTTCATTTTCTTAAAAAAAATATTCAGGCCATTTAAACAAATATTGTTCCCTGTCAGAAAAGTACTGCTTAGAAGACATGTCTAGTGCTTTCAAAGAGAACCGCATTCGATGCATTTCTATTTGGCTGCACATCATGCAGCTGTTTTTGCAAATCTGTGTTGCAGTTAACTGTATTTTCAGTACCCTATGAATCTAAAGAACACTAATTAAATCAGTGAAATCTGACATAAAGCTGAAGAAAATAACAGTTCAGTTTATTTTGGATACAGCTCAAACCCCATTGTCACATCTGTTCAAATGGAAGCTTATTTTAAGAGAGAAAATCAGTAAATCAATAAATAAATAAAACTTAACGCAAACGTTAATGTGCCAGTCAAAGATGTGACTTATTTTTGCTTTAAAAGCTAATATGAGTGTTTCTTATCAGAGCTAAATGAAGTTGGCTACGTAAGGGGCTGCAAATTTCTGATTACTGAGAACAGATTATACAGTGTAATGTAGGGTTTCCATCAGTTCCACCTTTAGGACCTTGTTCTCCGGAAAATGTCCCAATACAGAGTCCGACCTCAATTTAGTGGTTTAAGAATGATCCAATTTTTGTCTCATCCACTCCGTGATTCTGCTGCCGGGAGCTGAAATTGCATTGACATCAGCCACAAAGTAAATATTATAATATAGCTATTTTCTGTTTTTTTATTTAATAAACCTTTCTGTCTTTTAACTTTAATAGGTGTGGTCAAAGGGGAATAGCAAAAAAAGAGACAAGGACATGGTGTGCTTTCTCTGCTAAAGTTTTGTAGGCCAGCCCAGATTTCACTTTTAAAATCAGGCAACCTTAGAGCCATATTATGTTGTCTAAAACTAAATGCACTGTAAAAAGCTGTGTAAAAAAGTGGCAAATTTATCAAGGTTTGTTTTATAGTATTTTATGTCATGTGAAAGCCAGATTTGCTGCCGTTATTTTACATTGCTTTAGAAATAAAAATGAACCCCTTTTTTTTTACACCACATAATAAATATGCCCCTTAATGTAGTGTACACTTGAGTCACTACAGCCACATTAAAAGACTCCACTAGTGTTCTGACGTTATGTCACACAATAGGAGTTTAACACCACTATTGTTCCATTTAAAGTGTCATTAACACCAAATGAGAATTATTTAAATGGTTTATTTGTGTCTGCCCAGTACATATAAAAATCTGAGTGTATCAGTCAATAAAAGCTGTGAATGCAGCAAGCTCCTTCATAACAAGGTTATCCATAAAACACAGAGATGCAAAATTGCAGGAATGGACAACGAGACAGAAACTCCCTTCCACAAATTTAATTCATTTATCAATAATTTTTCTTGAAAAAATCAGAGCAACAAAACATAGCAAACAAAATCTATTTTATAATTGAAGCTCCAAAAACTCAATGTTCTCCGGCGTAGATCATCTGCCATTGACTTCTACGTGACCTTGACAGGTTTGAGATGGAGTATTTTTGAATTCAGATTTTTAGCAGCTTTGGGGTATAATAAATCTCTAAATATTGAATAATTTTTTTTCCACAAAAAAATGAGTTTCCCCTTAAAAACCTCGACCAGATAAATTCAAGGTTTAATAAATGGGCCCATAGATCTTAGAAACGCAGTATGGAAAAAAGCCTGCAGCTACTCTGAGGGGGCATACAGTATTTATTAAGGGTTGATTTTAAAATTCAAAGTAAACAAATTCAAATTTCAAGCTATTTTTGTGTGCTTTGACTAGGGAATAGTCCAAATTTGATTAGAATAAATAGTTTTTTTAAAAAAAAAAAACTTTGAATCAAATTCAATCAAATGCACTATTACTTTGATTCGTACAAATCAAATTCAATCTAAAATGGACCTATTCAGCCAAAAAAATTTCAATTTAATTTCAGGTCTTTTTGAATTCGAATTTCAAAGATTTTCAGATTCTGGCCCTGAAGGTTACTAGTGTTCTAGATAAAGACAAAATAAAGTAAATACAAGTATACAGATTTTACAGAACTGGTGAGACGTAATTATCCCTAAAACTAAAAGCAATATTTTCTGACTGTACAAGTTTCTGCTGCAAGCAGAAGTAAATTGGGTCAGTTGTACCTACAGAATATTTAGATGGTTAAATTTTCACTACTTTGCTCATTTATTTTGGGTGTGCATTCAAGTAAAATTTTGATAAATGGTTATACATAATAGCACTGTTCTTCATAACTGTTTTGACATGGTGGCATGGATGCTATGACATATCATGTCAAGTGAAATTTGATATACATGTAGGTCAATTGAACAATTTCACCAAACTCCTTTGATTTCTCTGAACTTAGAAAAAAATTTCAGGAGAAGTTCTGTGAGGTCCCCCATATACTAAAATGGCAATTCGGCAGCTTTAAGCTGTCAAAGGATTTTTACAGGGCCAATACTTCGAAATTGGAATACTCAAATTTTTTCAATTCAAATCGAATTTTGGGCTATTCGAAATTCAAATTAAAATTGTTTTAAATAATCGGAACTTAGTCTATCTCTCCTTTCTATTGCTGGCAGCTGGGGATATTCCCCCAAACCCTGGCCCTTACCCCACTCCTTCTCTTAGGTGCAATTTACAAAACTCTATATACCCAAAAACTCTGTGCTCTCTAGAATGCCAGATTTGTTTCCAACAAACTCATTGCTATACATGACCATTTCATTGTCAATTCCTTTAACCTACTCGCACTTGCTGAAACCTGGCTTTCTCCTACTGATACTGCTTCACCTGCTGCCCTGTTTTATGGGGCCTACACCTTACTCATACTCCCAAGCCTGGAAATAGACCTGGGGGTGGGGTAAGTTTGCTTCTCTCTCTCTCTCTCTCTCTCTCCCACTGTACTTTTAAAGTTCTTCCAACTGTTCCTTCCCTATCATTCTCCTCATTTGAGGCTCACTGTATTAGGCACTTCTCTCCTGTTTCACTTCGCATTGCTTTCATATATCGACCACCTGGACCAACCACACCATTTTTGCACAACTTTGCTGCCTGGCTTCCTTACTTTCTTTCATCTAACACCCCATCCATCATATTAGGCAACTTTACCCAGTTACAATACTAACAAACCTTCTGTCTCTAAACTTCTCTCACTAACATCCTCCCTATGCTTATCCTTGTGGTCAGATCCCCCTTCTCACTCCTATGGTAATGCTCTGGATCTCATACTTACCAGACTCTATTCAACCACCAATTTTACTAACTTTTCATTTCCCCTCTCTGATCACAATATGCTCACATTTCAACTATCACTAACTCCTTCCTCACCCCCTGCTATTCCCCAAACACATACATAACGTGACTTGCAAGCTTTGGATGTGTCACACATCTCTTCTTCCTTTGACTCTCTTCATGATAACATCTCAGCCATCTTTTGTCCTAATTTTGCTACCTCTGTCTACTACAGCACTCTCACAGCTGCCCTCAGCTTTCTCCTGAAAAAACTAAATGTGCTAAACCCAAACCCCTTCAACCTTGGCATACTGCTCATACAAAAGCTCTCCAAAGACATGGACATGCACTTAAGTGTCGCTGGTGCAAAACCCACACATTATTAGACTTTTGGAGCTATAAATCTACCCTGTGCTCCTATAACACCAGCCTTTCCCAAGCCAAACAAACAATTAACTTTGCTCATTAACTCCCTCTCTAAAAAACCAGCACATCTTTTCTCCACCTTTAACATTATCCTTCCCCTTCTCCATTCCCTCTGTCCATATCTGCCTCTGCTCAAGATATTGCTGAGCACTTTAAAAACCAAATTTACACTATAAGGGCTCATCCAGTCTCGCCAGGCAATTTTCACAGACTTTGAAAATCGCGTTGCCGCGTGTGAATAGGCGCAGGTGACTTTACTTCTAGCGGGTGCGCGCTATGAGCAAGCCATTCGTGGAGATTAGTTGCCTCAAAGACATGGTGTTTTGTCGCTAGGCGACTAATCTCCATGAATCTGCTAGTCTGGATGAGCCCTAAGAAGGGACATTGCACTACTCAACCCCCCCATTCTAAAAAACCCTCACTTGATCCCTCCAATCTTGACAACCTCTGACATTTCTCTCTGCAACCTTTCATCTCTACACTACATGAGCAACTAGTCTGCAACCAATTAACCTCATTCCTCTCTGACAATAACCTGCTGGACCCCCTACAATCTGACCCAAGTAACTAATGACCTTTTTATAGCTAAAGCCAACAATCAAATCTCACTACTAATACTGCTTGATCTCTCAACTGCATTTGACACTGTAGAACACCCTCTCCTCCTCCAGTCCCTCCATTCACTTGGCCTTCATGACACAGCCCTGTCCTGGTTCTCTTCTTACTTCACCAATTGTTCCTTCAGTGTCTCCTACAATGGAGTAGCATGTTCTCACCTACCTCTTTTTGTTGGGGTTCCTCAAAGCTCTGCTTTGGGACCATTATAATTCTCCCTCTATACTACATCCCTCGGCAATTTAATCAACTCATATGGATTCCACTACCACCACTATACTGACTATACTCAAATCTATCTCTCCTCTACTGATCTCAACCCAGAATGCCTAATTCGGGTCTCTTCCTGCCTGTCCGCTATCTATACTTGTATGCTGCAACACTACCTTAAATTAAAACTCTCTAAAACATAAATGATTCTCTTTCCTCCAACTAACACCAGTAACATTCTGGAAGTATCCATCATCGCTAATAATTCCACTATCACCCTGTCTACCCAGGCCCGGTGCCTTGGGGTTATCCTAGATCCTATCATTCACTACACATATCCAGTCACTTATTAAATCATGTCACTTCCACTAAAGGAACATATCCAAAATACGATCACAAAATTCTTATTCATTCTCTCATTGCATCACGTCTAGACTACCGTAACTCTCTTTTAACTGGCCTTCCCCTCCAGAGACTGTCACCTCTCCAGTCCATAATGAACACTGCTGTGAGGCTTATACACCTCAGTAACTGCTCCTCCTCTGCCATGCCAATCCCTGCTCTGGCTTCCACTACCTTTCAGAATTAAATTCAACTTAATGACCCTGACATTCAAAGCACCCCATAACTACATCTGAACTCACCTCTATATATTCACCCAACAGCTTACTATGGTCTTCTACTGAGCTGCTACTCAACTCTTCTCTCATTACCTCCTCACATGCTTGCATTCAAGACTTTGCAAGGGCTGCACCCCTCCTTAGGAATTCTCGCCCACAGTCTGTCTGACTTAAAAAAATCTCTTAAAACGCACTTATTTAGAGAAGCCTACCCTCACTCTACATAACTACCAAATGCAATACCACATATAGTACCACATCTCTCACCCACTTCATTCTGATCTTGCCCACTCCCACACCTTGTGTATTATTCCTTTCTGCTTATATTTTAAGCTCTTTCTGCATAGGGCCTTCCTTACCTTTTGTACCAGTATTGATTGTGGTGTATGTAACTCCATATGTTTTATGTATATATTTCATGTGATTTTGTTGTATAAACACATTTACAGTGACATGGAATATGTTGGCACTAAATAAATTCATATTAATAATAATAATATCCAAGTTAAATCTGCCATTCATATCCAGAGATACAAATATTTTGCTATAGTGGTTTCAGAGGTCCAGACTATGGCTCTGGGACCTCACAAACACCAATAATCAAAACTTTCACTACAAAATAATGGGCAATCCCACAAGTAGGGGGTAATAAATGTGGTGGACAATAAGAAAATGGTGGTGACTGGAGCACAAACTGTATGTGCAGGGGGAACAAGTTAGGGTACCCAGCTAAAATGTTGTTATACCCTAAAGAATAAAACATCAGTACTGTTATTTATAAAGGTATGATTACTTACAAAATTAGAAAGCATTCAACAGTCAAAAATTCCATAATGTAAGCATATAAAATGGTTCAGCACTATTTACGTCTTTATTTTGTTGCTTCTGTGCAGTAACAGATTATGTTGGCAATATTTAAGAAAATATTTGATTTTAGAATAAAAATCTTAAAGCTGTTGTTAAAGGTGACATATACATACCTGCGCAACTGTGTTCAGGCTTCCAGTGTACTTTCACCCCTTCCCGTAAACAAGCTCTGGCATAGGCGATTAGGGATTCACAGTAACAGTTTTTATGCACTGGGCATTCACACATATCTGTCACGCATGATCTGTTGGAAAAATAATCAAATATAGGTGAATGATTTCTCAAAGTAGGGTGTAATTATAGCACTCATCGATATAGAATGTTTATAGTAATAATCATGTAATAAAATCCTTAGATATAGCACTGAACATTTTATTTACAGCACCTTTGTTAATTTTCAACAACAGCACTTGTGGCCTGCTTCAATGCAGGTGATAACAACAGACAAGTACTAAAACATAGGGATCCGAGTAGTTTGCTTGTCGTTGTTGATGTTTCCCCCTAGGTATTCTATAGGCTCTCATCCAAGCAACAGAGACATATGACATAATTAAAAGGGTGAAAAACACCTCCACTAAAGGGCAAAGTGGCTAACGCTAGTGACTTTTCGTCAGAAATCCCATCTGCAGGGACATTGCCAATTCACTAACAGGCACTGGCGACAATTTGCTAGTGAAAGAGACTGTCACTAGCGTTTGTTCATACTCCATCGCCAGACGACTTTTCGGTCTGGCGAAAAGCCGTCACTACGCAAATTCAATAAAGTGCGTATTTTACTGAGCATTACCTCTTTCACTAGAGTTTACCACCTCAGACCCGGTGAACTGCTAAAATTAAGGTAGATCTTCCTCAATCCTATGTCACTTACATCATATCCTGTCTGCCGGAAATGCATTAAAGTTGTAGAAAGACTTGTCCCGATTTGTCCCTTTTTTAATCAGGATAGCCTGCAAAGATCCTAACAAACTTTTATGAGTTAAAATTTCCCCAGACATTTGAGGGCCATGGAATATTCATTTTACAGTGGGCTCATGTGTAGGGCATTAGAGTATCTCTTTTGTTGTTATTAAGGTTCATGTACATTTGTGATAAAAAGTTGCCACTTCAAGCATTTGCACCAACATCGCTAATAAAGATGTCTATACAACTATATTTAAATAGTTCATAGTATTAGAGGTTGTCAATAAGTGACCAATCACTGTCACAATATAACTGTTGATGTTTTGTTGCTCCTTCTGCCAGATTTAACCAATTCAATGAACCCACTTTCTGTCAGAATTGAGGTCCCATTTGGAAAACTTCCTTTTCATCAGTGTGTGTTTTTTTTTCTAACGTTGTCTAGCAAAACAAGTCTGCTTCTTGAACCTAGGCACTATAAATTACAGTTTGCATTTAATACACGGAAAACAGTTTGCATATATATTCTTTGCAATTTGTACTTGTGTAATATTGAGTTTCACCAATATAAATAATGAGCTGTGGTATGTTTGTGGTTTATTGTAAAGTTACAAGATATCACTGTACTAAGAAAGGTGAACAGACTTTATTAGTACAGTACATTTTTGCACATGGCTAGAACTAGGTACAAGCAGCAGACTTTTTGGCAATTGCAAAAAATGCTTATTATGATTTTATTGTCTGAATCCAATGTAACTATCAATGACAGCATTGTCTTTTTCCTCTCCCTTCCTGTGTAAGTTGGTAAGTACTGTATCTTGCCTCTGTTAGTGCAATTAGGATGGGCTGTTTCACTGTAGAGTGCATGCAAGTGTACAATCTTCACTGGATTTGGCTGCACTTCAGGGATGCTAATTTACAAGTACCATTTATGTAAAACATAACATTATGAAACAAAATATATTTTTCCCAAACATGAAAAGCCAAATTGGATGGATAAATATGTTAACTAACAATGGAATAGGCAATCAGTGATTGTGGTAGTGAGAGGCATTTATACCAAGATTTTTATTTCCCTAACACAATATTAGGATGAAAAATTAATTGCTGCATTGTAATGATTAAAATAACAACTATAACATATGCATATTTTGTTGAGTGCATTAAAATAGAATGAGCTATGGACATTACATGCCCATATGTAAAGCTGGAGCAGCAAAAGACCATTTAAAATGTTTGTGAGGCCACCCACATAGCCCTTAGTCTCATTTTTGCCTACATAACTGCCAACATTTCCCAACTCCACACTCCCTTTGGGATATGAAATTCTTACATTTCATCATACAGGCCCTTAAGTGCCTATATAGTTAATGAGGGATTGTTCCTCTCTCTGTAGGTCTCTTCGCTAGTGACACAGATATGTTAGGAGAAACAGTAAGGATGAAATTCCAACAAGATGTTTTGCTATTATCTAAGATTATGACTTAGAATTTAGTGTAAGCTATATTACTAATATTTTCAAATATATTTCTAGACTTTACTGAATGAAATTAAACATTTGAGGGTGTCTTTAGTAGCTGTTTCCAAGACCAAAATTAACAAATGGCAGGGCAGCCTATTTTCATGAATGTAAGTTTATAGAGAGGAACAGATTCATCAATTAGCTGTTCCCAAGAATTTACAGCAGACCCATCCCTGGATGTTCAGTGTGTTGCAATCCCTTTCTTAGTGAACATATAAGTATGGAGTACGCTGGGTCTTTGTGAGGGATAGTTCCTTCACCTAACTGAGCAATAACCCCCTAAAGTCATCGGGAATGGGCTGTCTGTTTTTACCAAGACCATCTGCATTACCTCTCCCAGAATGACTAGACTAAGGAGTCCACACCATGTGTAGGAAGTCGGCTGGAGTGTTGCCACCTGGGACACTCCTATATTGGTGTTCATTTTATGTAATATTTGGAAGGTATGATATACCCTATACAAGTAGTTTAGTTGCATTATTTTATCTTCACTGCTGATAACCCTTTCTGAAGTCCAGAATGTCCACCCAGTGCTCTGCTGCAATCTAGGGGATAGCCTGTTGCCATTTTGTGTACTATTTGCTTATTGTGATAGATATCTCCAGCCCTTTTGGTTTTGTGTCTGTTAGAAAATAAAAGTACAGCTGTGGTCTACGGTAGTTAATAATAAACCTAGCTCTGGCATGTAATGACAGTCAACATTAGGATGGGTCATCCATTCAGATATGAAGAAAGGAGATTCCAATTTAAAATGTAAAAATATTTTATACACTGAGAGATCACTGGAATAATGTTTCATTTTGAACAGCTGTTGAATGATCTCGTATTGATTCCCCACACAGAATCAGAAAGGTTTCATGGTTTTTGCCTTCCTCTAAAACTGAGGAAGCCATCATGCAATTTGATGAGAAACATAGAATTCAAAGGAGAGACGTGTAATCCCTTCCAGCTTCCAGTTGCGCCATTACCAAGCCAAGGCAATGAGATTAATCACACCAAATCCAATGCGGTTTTGGTTATTAGAAAGATTATTTAAGGCAGTGCTGTCCAACTTCTGTGGTACCGATGGCTGGAATTTTTCTATCCTATGTGGTGGAGGGCTGATAATGGAAGCTAGTGTAGACCACTCCCTGTTTTTAAATCACACCCATTTTAAACCACACCCATGTTGCTATAAGAATGTTTAAGACCATGTTCACATTAATGGTGGTAGCACCCCAAAAAACAACTGGTGCTCACTACAGGGATATCACTCATCACCCATATGCAAAGCAAGATTGTCATATACAGGTATATATAATTTAATATATACCCTTAAATCCATATAACTCCTCCTCCCTTGTGGATAGCACAATAACATCCAGCACATGATTAAAACCATTAGGTACCCCCTAACAAGTATTTCCAAATGATAACTTACCCCAACCAGGTTCAACTTCCACAAGCAGATTATGGCACACACATGGAGCATAGGGCAGGCAGACTATGGCACACACAGGGAGCATAGGGCAGGCAGAGTATGGCACACACCGGGAGCATAGGGCAGACAGAGTTCCATGCAGGATGCTGCCACTTTGCAGAGTGATTTGTCTAAGTTGTGAAACTGGGCAGCAAACTGGAAAATGAGGTTCAATGTTGATAAATGTAAGCTTATGCACTTTGGAAAAAATAATATAAATGCAAGTTATACATTGAATGGCAGTGTGTTGGGAGTTTCCTTAAGTGAGAAGGATCTTGGGGTTTTTATAGATAACAAGTTGTCTAATTCTGGGCAGTGTCATTCTGTAGCTACTAAAGCAAATAGGGGTCTGTCCTGCATAAAAAAGTCCATAAACTCAAGGGATGAAAACATAATTATACCTCTTTATAGATCCCTAATAAGACTTCATCTGGAATATGCAGTGCAGTTTTGGACTCCATCTTTAGGATGTAAATGAGCTGGAGAGAGAGTGCAGAGATGTGCAACTAAACTGGTTAGAGGGATGGAAGACTTAAATTATGAGTGTAGACTGTCCAGTCTTTGGTTGTTTTCTCTGGAAAAATTACACTTGCGAGGGGACATGATTACACTTTACAAATACATTAGAGGACATTATAGACAAATATCAGGGGACCTTTTTACCCATAAAGAGGCTCACCGCACCAGAGGCCACCCCTTCATACTAGAAGAAAAGGAGTTTCAATTGAAGCAGTGTAGGTGGTTCTTCACAGTGAGGACAGTGAGGTTGTGGAATGCACTGCCGGGTGATGTTGTGATGGCTGATTCTGTTGATGCTTTCAAAAGAGGCTTGGATGATTTTTTGGAGAGACATAATATCAAAGGCTATTTTGATACTAAACTCTACTGTTAGTATAACTATGGGCATATATGGTTTGTGTGAAAGAGTGGAGGGGTGTGTGTGTATGGATTCTGGGTTTTCATTTGGAGGGGTTGAATTTGATGGACTTTGTCTTTTTTCAACCCAATTTAACTATGTAACTATGTAGAGTATGGCACACAAGGAGCAAAGGGCAGGCATAGTATGGCACAGACAGGGGGCACAGGTAAGGCAGAATACAGCAGGAGAAGGGAAGCCTATCTAGAACACTCTAAGATGAACACTACATACTGTGCTTCATATAGTTGCAAAATGCTGGTGCCCCTCCAGCAGTTTATATGAGAAATGAACAGGTGAACAATTTGGGCAGTTTCAGTCTATGTGTCAGGTGTGACTAGTGCAGAGCTTTAGAGGTGTGAACAGGTTTTACAGGTGTGAATAATCCAGGGTGGGATAAAGGTGTCACCAGTGCAGGAGCTTATTGTTTGAAGATGAGGTTTAACAATGCAAGTGGCATTTAATCTCAGTACTGAACAATTTAGAGTTTACGCAAGTTAAGAAACCACAGCAGGTAGACTTTCATGTGTGGGGCCACACAAGGAGAGGGTCGCAGGCCACCAGTTGGACAGCATTGATTTAAGGGGTTCATACAAAAAACAGCAATTGACCTGTGTGAGCCATCTTTAGTTATGAAACTTTGCAGTCTTAAAAACTCCATGGAACATTACCAAGAAATATGCATGGATGGACATTTATTTGAATTTAGACCACATTCAATTTCATATTGGTTTGTATACCCCAAGAGATATATATATTACGTTTAACATGTCAGACCTGAGAATGACTTTTCAAGCATCTGGAAGGTGCTCTGCAGGAAATGTAATGCCTGAGATATTCTCTTACTCATTGCCGGTTATCAAAGGATCGGAACTTGGAATAACCTAACAAGGATATTGTACATCCACACATGAAAAGAAAAGAATGAATGCTCTTTAACTCTAACAGTTGTGATGATATTTCATTGTGTGCATCTACTTGGGAGTCTTGCAGTATAATAATAAACTAAGTGATATAAGGTCAATGAAACGTAGGAGACAGCAGTACTCACTCATACTTGGATGATCACAGTGGGTCTCTATTATTATATGTCATTCCTTTTAAAGAGCATTAATCTTTTTTTCTGCATAATGTATATATATTGTATTGGCATATTCACACTCACACTTTCTATATAGTGTATACAAAAATGTGAAAAAGTATTTGCCCCTTCCTGATTTCCCATATTTTTTTATACTAAATGGAATCTTCTCTTTAAGCAAAATGTAGCATTAGACATAGAGAACCTGAGTAAACACATATAATAGTATTATAATTATTAGTACATCACCCATATAACCCATTTGAAAAATTAACCAATTGACCACATTTTAATTGATAATTTTATTCAGTTGGTTGAACACAACTGGGCTTAACCTCAGTCAGCTATGTTAATCTATTCCTTACTACATATTTAATCTTACCTGTACTTACAACAGTGTATCTACTGTACAAGAAAGGTATTCCTATTACAAGCGTAATGCAGCTGTGTTGTTTTTTTTTCTTAAATATGGTATAGGTATGGGACCTGTTGTCCAGAATGTTCAGGACCTTAGGTTTCCAGATAATTAATCTTTTACGTAATTTGGATCTTCATACTTTAAGTCTACTAGAAAATCCCGTAAGCATTAAATAAAACAAATGGGCTGTTTTCCTTCCAATAAGGATGAATTATATATTAGTTTGGATTAAGTACAAGGTACTGTTTTATTATTACAGAGAAAATAATCATTTTTAAAAATGTGGATTATTTGGATAAAACTGAGTCTATGGGAGACAGCATTTCTGTAATTCTGAGCTTTCTGGAAAATGGGTTTCCAGATAGCGGATTACATACCTGTACTACATTTTACTTATTATATATTTAGTATATATTGAATTGCACTGCCATCTTTTGTTGCACTGCCATCTTTTGTTGTATTTAAGCACTATTGCACTTTTTATGCATGATTATACTATTATTTAAAAATGTTTTTTAAAAGAAGCAGTTTTGAAATAATCAGGATGCATTTCATTACAGGTTGTACAAGTATAACTTTGTATGTGACAAATAAAGGAATCTATTTATCTATCTATTTACAGTCATATGAAAAAGTTTGGGAACCCCTCTCAGCCTGCATAACAATTTACTCCACTTTCAACAAAAAAAGATAACCATTGAAATTAAATCAAATGTGAAAAACTGGATGTGCAAAAATGTGTGGGTACCCTTGTAATTTTGCTAATTTGAATGCATGTAACTTCATAAGCAGGTGTGTCCAACCATGAGAAAATGTAATTAAAGTGATTCTGACACTAAACAATTAATTTTAACATATGAATGTACATTACATGTTACCTATAGGTCATGGTGATAATTTTTTGCTGAGAGCTTTGTTTTTGTATATAATTGTTAATTGAATTTCCTAAGCCTGACTCTCTGACACTCTGACTTTGCCAACCTAACTGTCCCATCTCAGCCTGTTAGTTACAGTTTCTAATGCTAATGGTCTCCTCCTGCACAAATATGGCAGCCCCCTCATGCAGGAACATGGGGCAACAGACAGGTAATGTAAAAGCATCATGCAAATACTTTATGGCAAAGTTAGAAGTGGCTTTCAAAGCCGGTTATTGTAATAGATGTAAAAAAAAGTTTAATTTCAGGTGTCAGTATCTCTTTAAGGTGGCCAATTGCAAGTTGTGCTTCTATTTGACGCTCCTCTGAATAGTCACTTATAATGGAGTGCTCACCTCACAAAAAATCCACCGTTGTAGTGTCAGGTGCTGTACTGAAGGACCCGTGCCTGCCACCGGGCCATAAGGATACATGCAAAAAAATTCAGCAGCACACTGTTGCAATTTGCCAAAGTGCAGAAAAGTGATTTATTCAGCCCATAAACATACAAAGCGGCAACGTTTCGGGCCTACCAAGCCCTTTATCAAGCCATGTGTTACCCCTACTAGCACCAGGGTGTGGTGACCCTACAAGCTCCACCCCTTCCCTCTTAGCAGGTGTTATAATCAATACTAGTGATCACAAATAACATTGTATAAAATTACAACAAAATTATAACTAAAACAATTTTTGTAACAAAAAGCATTTTTTGTGTAGTAAAACAACTGATAAAAATAGTCTATTACATTATACCAGTTTTCATCCAAAACCCCTGAGA
>CM044441.1:62063788-62207177 GCA_024363595.1 Xenopus borealis | reverse complement strand
GTAGGCCCGAAACGTTGCCGCTTTGTATGTTTATGGGCTGAATAAATCACTTTTCTGCTCCTCTGAATAGTGACAGCACTGGATCCTCAAAGCAAAACAAAGATTGTTCAGTATCATGGTTTAGGGGGAGGCTACAAAAAGCTATCTCAGAGGTTTTAACTGTCAGTTTGAACTGTAAAGAATGTAATCAGGAAATGAAAGGGCACAGGCACAGTTGCTGTAAAACCCAGGTCCGCAGGCCAAGAAAAATACAGGAGTAGCATATGTGGAGGATTGTGAGAATGGTTACAGACAACCCAAAGATCACCTCCAAAGACCTTCAAGAACATCTTGCTTCCGATGGTGTATCTGTACATCATTCTATAATTCAGAGCAATTTGCACAAAGAACAGCTGTGTGGCAGGGTGATGAGAAGGAAGCCCTTTCTGCAATCATGCCACAAACATGTTTGATGTATGCAAACACACATGTAGACAAGCCACATTAATTTTTGAACAAAGTGCTTAGGACCGATGAGACAAAAAATTAGTTATTTGGTTATAACAAAAAGTGCCTTGCATGGTGGAAGAAGAACACTGTATTCAAAAAAAAAAAAAAACCTGATACCTACTGTCAAATTTGGTGGAGGTTCCATCATGCTGTGGGGCTGTGTGGCTAGTTCAGGGACTGGGACCCTTGTTAAAGTCAAGGGTCGGATGAATTTAACCTAATATCAACAAATTCTTTAGGATAATGTTCAAGCATCAGTCACAAAGTTGAAGTTACGCAAGGGTTGGAAATTCCAACAACACAATGACCCTAAACACACTTCGAAATCTACAAAAGCATATATGCAGAGGGAGAAGTACAATATTCTGGAATGGCTATCACAGTCCCCTGACTATGGGATGATTTGAAGCAGGATTTGGTTTATATATCAGAAGTCATTTAGTTTGACAAATTTGCAATAATAGGTGAAATCTAGGGATGGGACACACATTATTCTATATAGATATTCATAATATCAAACAGGAAAACAGGAACATGCACATGTTTATCAATCCATACATAGAGCTTTTTGGACACAATCCATTTGCACACCCGTATGTTTGTTTG
This sequence comes from Xenopus borealis, assembly GCA_024363595.1. Taxonomy (NCBI): domain Eukaryota; kingdom Metazoa; phylum Chordata; class Amphibia; order Anura; family Pipidae; genus Xenopus; species Xenopus borealis. The sequence goes on along the minus strand of CM044441.1, from coordinate 62,206,082 downwards.
TTCATTCATTTTAGTGAGCTTGCAGTTGTGCTTGTGGCCAGAAATTAGCCTTCAAAAGTGATTACTTAAACACTGTTGCTGTAGGGGACCTATACTAAAGTAGCAGTTTAACACAGTTTCAACATAAGTTTAATGAATAGGATTTATTCAGCCCATACTTTTTGTCTATTGTTTTAATCACAAAAACATGGAGTAGCTTTAGTTTCCTGTTTAAATCAAGAAATAGCAAAAATCATAGATTTCATTATTAAAACAATAGACAAAGAATATACTATATATTCAACCCAATCTTTGCATGCCCTCCCCATCCCCCAGACATGTAAAAGCCACAATGTAGCCTAAATAAGTTATATCATAACAAGAAACTGTTGAAGTAAAAATATAAATAAAACACTGTTACAGAACCACAAATGAGGCCCAATAGTAGTTGATTATAGATTTCCAAAGTATAATGCCTTTTATGCAAAGCTCAGGGAGCTTGGTATGTGCATAAAACAAGTTTTTTCAAGACCCACTCAACCAAATAAACTCAGCTGAGATATAGCAAACTTCAGTTAGTACTGTTTTAAATAGTAAGTTCAATTATAGAAACAAGTTATCATCAGATCTCAGGCATAAAAATCTACCCTTCCATTAAAAAAAACTCCATGTGCACTATGTGAATATACTGTACATATAATGGCATATCTGTCAAGAGTTGAAGTAAAAATTTGAATTTTGGACTTAGAATTTTTTAGTTTTTTAGTGAAATTCGAATAGGAAATTGTTAAAATAATATAGACCATATATATAATCATATTAAGCATTTACTTTTGACGTAATATTTTGGAATGAAATAAAGTTAAATATTTTCCACCCCATCATATTTTATATATGTAATCTATAACTGAATTAAAGTATGATTGCAGTTGACTGCATCATTATCATTGAAGTCAGTAGAATGGTTGCTTTCTGACACTGAGTAATTGGGAAAGAGGATCCAGATGTGTCTATGAATGGCAGAAAACAGCAAGTGTTTCTTCTCAAGTAGTAAGAAGAGGCAATCATTATTTAAATGAACATATTGCAGATCTGTCAGGAACATAGAATCTTAGATGTATATTGTTCTAACAATGATGTACTGCCACTACCAAAACAATTTTATTTAACAAGAGGAAAGAAAACACCTGGAATAGTATCATGTTTCCACTTAACTTCCTTAAGACCTAAATCCATATCCAAATTACATAACACATGAATTTCTTGAGGTCTGTTGTCTGTGCTTAGGGGCAGCTCCTGAAGGACCTATGTCTACATAGCACACAAGTAATTTGGCAGGAATTCTAGTTAAAACACTGGGGATATTCAGAATTACAGTCTAAAAATTAATGTACCTAAATTATGTAATATCTGTAAAAAGAACATGCAACGTTCAAACAGGCAATAATACATAATAGAGCATTTGTTTGTTGTTCATAGGCGAGTTAAGAAAACAACACCTATAACTTAGTATTGCTCTTTATTTGTTAAATTAATCTGGCCATACACGAGCAGATAAAGCTGCCGATATCGGTTGTTTAGACCGATTTGACAGGGGCTTCCGACACATATTCCCGACCGATATCTGGACATAATATCGATTGGGAAGGGTGGATTTTCTTCCGACCGACCCATCGGAAGTCCATTGCGCTAGTCGTAATCCGATCGTTCAGCCATAGGGCCGAACGTTCGGATTACCCCAATATTATCCGGCCAATTAGTGGCATATCGGGGAAAGATCTGCTCATTTGGCAATGTCACCAAATGACCGGATCTTTTCATCTATGGCCAGCTTTAATCAAGACAGTTTGCATTTGGTAGACCTTACAATCTACAATTCTGTCATGTGACGTAAAACAGAACTTCATTTACCACAAAAGCCACACTAAAATAGCCAAATTTCAAAACATGTGTGGAAACATCATCATCGTGTTGCTAAATGAGTCAGAGAGAGCCAAGCACTGAAAAACATCATGCTAGCTATTTTAATACAGTTATTTTAGAAGAAACAGAAAAGGTTTTTTTTTTACTTTTCTGGCAAGGATATTCGTAAAAAAAAAAGTGGACGCAAAGAATTTTAAAACAAACATTTCCATAAAGTAGTGGGTTGTTAGTCAAAATTCTTATGTTCATGTATAAAAACATATGGTATGCTGACCTGAGAAATATTTTGGTACCATAAGGGGAATGACACAGAGAGCTACTAGTACTGGCTACTTGTTATGTTAAAGTGCCAAAAAAAATGCACTGCCATAGACAATACTGAGAATTGCCTAAGCTTAAACACACCTAGGGACTGATTTATCAAAATTTAAATTTTTCTGAGTGTTTTAATAAAGAAAATCCAACCAAACTAGAATCCATGACTGGACTATATTTATCATTAAAAGCATGGGGAAAAACTTTAAAAAATTAAAATCTGAGGTTTTTCACAAATCACTTTTTTTCAATTTTGCATATTTTTGCCTGAAAAGTAGGAAATGGTTGGATTTTTGGGCTAATTCCAGCACAGACCACAGCAACTTCCAAATAGGATATGGTTCTCTCTAGCGATGGGCGAATCTCCCGAGTTTCGCTTCGCCAAAAAATTTGCGAATTTCACAAGAAAATTTGCGTTGATCAGCAAACTAAGCATTAAAGGGGGTGACTGGATGTCTAACAAAATAGCCAGAACACTACTTCCTGCTTTGCAGCTCTCTTGCTTTACACTAATTGGTTACCAGTCAGTAACCAATCAGTGACTTGAGGGAGGCAACATGGGACATACCTTTTGCTTTTGTATCTGAGCTGAATGCTAAGGATCAGTTGTAAACTTACTGAACAGTTATGTCTCATGTGACACTGACTAACTCAAGGAGTTAGAGAGCTGCAAAGCATGAAGTTGTGTTCTGTAAGACATCCAGTCACTCCAGCCTATTTACCCAGTTTTTATTTTACACTGAACTGTTCACTTAAGTCTACTAGAAAATCATTAAAACATTTAAAAAACCAATAGGCTGACTTTGCTTCCAATAAGGATTAATTATATATTAGGTTGGATCAAGTATAAGGCACTATTATTATAGAAAAAGGATATCATTTTTAAAAAATTTCATTATAAGGATAAAACGGAGCCTTTCCATAATTCATACCTTTCTGGATAACGGTTCTCCAAATAACGGATCCCATATCTATACTTACTTTCTGCTTGGCACAAATTATTTAATTACAAAATGGTGTTGGACTGAAACTACCAGCATGGAAAACAATTTGCATTGTTTCACTGTGTCATAGGCAATAACAATAAAACGTGTAGTTTTTGCAAATGCAGGGAACCTATACATCACTTGTACCTAAATGTTACATTGAGCCACAGAACTGTCAAGATAAGTCTCTCATTATTTATCGTAGGAGGGTCCCTTTATAATTTTATTATAAATCAATATAAATAATTTTTTGAGAAGCAATGAATGCTCACCTCACATAGTTCATATTTTGTACACAACAACTAAATCCCTCATGGAACACTTGAATGTCAACACAGCTGCACACCACTAACAAGTATAAACCCTTGGGACACCAGTGACCTTTGGATGGATCCCTGTGCATTTTGCATAACATTATGCATTTCTGCAGATATTTGGTTTTCAAGTTCTTTAAGGTGGGAAATCACTTTGGTTCATCCTTGATTCTGTACATATGGTAATACACCTGTCGTTACTACTCAGTATGCTTCATTGGATATATATTTGCTTGGTGAAAGGTTACAGAATGTTGTCCATGTTTCCTGTGCATTAATACATATATGTACATGTATATTTAGAAAAAATCATGCAACAAAAATTCCAACTAATCGTGACTGAGATTTTTGTCATGATTCAATTACATCATGATTAATCTTGATTGTGGATAGTCGCAAAAAAATATTCTATTATGGTAAAAGTTGTCAGGACTTTAGTACCATAATTTACTGCTGTTATTGTTTTTTTGCTTTTTTTTTTTTGGTAAGTCATACAATTTCAGGACCACAGATTTGTACAATTTTGCGTAAAATTACAATGGTTGTTCACCATGGGGCAAATTTACTAAAGAGTGCAATTTCAGCAGCAATAGCTTTGCAGCCATCGCCAGGAAGAAATTCGCTCAGACAACGCTAGGTTACTAAGTTGTGACAAACGCGGGCAGATTTTCGTTCGGCAGAGCGAGCAAATTAAAGTGAAGATGCGCTTGCGTGCAATTCTGGCTAGCGCAACTTTGCTAGAGTTCTTGCGCTCTAGCTAATTTGCATACACCAGGAAATTGAAAGAGGAATGGAGCTATTTATGTTGCATGGTGCATCTAATATATTACATTTACACTAATAAGTAGACATGCCAAGGGAACCTTAATAAAATCAATACCTACACATAAGCCCTACACATAAGTCCACTGTTAAATAATGTGCTATAAAATAGAAAATGGAAATAGGAACTGGATACCCGAAAAAAATTTTTATGCCTTCGCAGCAAGACAACCTGAAAAAAATTAAAAGATGCCAGCATTTTTTGGACTTACAACATATTCCACTCAAAAATTATGATGGAAGTAACTGATGTTCTATGTAGTGATGGCCGAATTTATTCGCCAGGTGCGAATCCCCGCGATTCGCCGTAGGCGAATACTAGGGATGCACCGAATCCAAGATTCGGTTCGGGATTCGGCCTTTATTAGCAGGATTCAGATTCGTCCGAATCCTTCTGCCTGGCCGAACCGAATCCTAATTTGCATATGCAAATTAGGGCCAGGGAGCTAAATCACATGACTTTTTGGCACAAAACAAGGAAGTAAAAAATGTTTTCCCCTTCCCACCCATAATTTGCATATGCAAATTAGGGTTCGGATTCGGTTCGGTATTCGGCCAAGTCTTTCGGGAAGGATTCGGGGGTTCGGCCGAATCCAAAATAGTGGATTCGGTGCATCCCTAGCTAATACATTCACGAAATGCCAGCGAAAATTCGCTGGCGTGAAAAAAAAACGAGACGCACGTCAAAGAACACAATTTTTCAGAAATTTTCGAATTTCGCTGAGAATTAGAGAATTTTTCTGCGAAGCGAAACGAGATAGATTCGCCCATCACTAGTTCTATGCACTCCAATGCACTTTGCCAGGTCAGAGCTGGCAAAGGCAAGTCTGGCAATAGAGGTAACATTCAGAAATATCCGTATCTTACTGATTTTGCAGAGTTATGTCCATTCGCCAGAGCAAAAATTCACCTGGCGTTAGAGTGCGAAGCAACACTAGCATAGATCTCCTTCGCTAGCAAAGTGGCAACCGTTAGTAAAGCTGCAAAGTCAATGCAGACGGTAATGCAATCTGCCCCTATGATTTTAGATAAATCCAAGGCATTTAGAAAGTACAGTATAATACTAGTGTTTTCTTTATATCCTATTGTTACTGCATAACCAAAGGCAAAAATGGCTTTTATTCTTTTAAAAAAGAAATAATTCTTCATTCCTACAGAAATTTAAAAATGGTGCAGTTTGGGGCAGATTTACTAAATTCACATGAAGGATTCGAAGTTCGATCTAATTTTCAAAAAGATTTGAATTCGAATGTTTTTGAAGACCACTTCGACAAGTGAATTTTGAAAATTCAATGGAATTGAATGATTCGAATAAAATTTCATTTGAATATTCGACTATTCGACTGTAAAAGTACTTCCTCTTTAAATTTTTATTCGACTGCCTACTTCGCCAGATCAAAGCTACCAAATTGGGTTTAATTATTTTTGATCGAATAGGAAATATTCGATCGATCGATAAAATCGTTTGAATCGATCGATTCGAACGATTTATCGATCGATAGAATATTTCCTATTCCATCGTTCGACCAATTGAATTGTGGGGAAATATCGAATTCGCTATTCGAATTTGAAGCATTTTACTTCCCTGCCTATTCACATCGTCAAATTCGAGGGTTTTTTAACCCTCAAATTCGACCCTTAGTAAATTTGCCCCTATGTGTTTTTCCATTCTGTAATTTTCAAAATACAGCATGAGCTGTACAGTAAAAGAAAAAACACAAAATGTATTGCATGTAAAAATATGCCTCTTTAGATGTAAGTGTACAAAATGGATTAAGCTTGCAAATTAAAGATGGAAAGATTTCTTGTAAAATATAAGAACAGCAGGAGATTGTTAAAGAAATGTATAATAAGCATGCAGATGATTCAGTCCAATGCATTTTATTTATGGAAACCATAATATTTGAATCACCGTATGGTCAATTATGCATGATTCTTTTTATTCTTGGCAGGATTTATTTTCAAGTACAACTATATTAATGTAAAAGAAAATACTACATTTCTAATAATGATTCTTGGGGGTAGATTTATCAAGTTTCTAGTGGTAAAACCTCTGAATTTTAATTTTAATTTCCAAAACTCAAACTTCTGAGATTTATTAAAGGGAATCATTTTTCAACACTTTCAGTTCAGTTGTTTTAAGATAGTTCACCAGAAAAACTACTTATTTCAATAAAGAAATAATAAAAAAAGAAAATAACAAATGAAATGAAGGAAATACATGGAGGAAGCATTAATTACATTTTCCCTAATGCCCTTTTATAAATAAAGTATGGAATAACACTTTAATGGACAACTTTTAAAGATGTCATTGTTTCAGTGTTATCTTGTATTGATTACAACAAATAAGGACAAAGGTACACACAGTGGATCCTCTACTTTGCTCTGTCTGCTATTTGTACGCAGGCAGAGGGAAGTGGATTTGCTGTAAAGCACTCCTTCCTATAGCTTCAATGACAGGCACAAGTGGATATTGCGAAAGCATGCATTTTCTCACTAACGTATATCCTACATCAAGGAATATACTACAGAGGATTCGCTTTGTGTGCCCTTGCCCTAAGAAATATAAAAAAAATTATATAAATATATATATTGGTCAATTTCCACTAAATTCACTTTTAGTCAATATATTGATAAAATTAATTGTCCGTATTATTACATTTTTTAAATAACATAAAAATCATTATATTTTGCAATGCCCTCTCAGCCATGGATAAACACCAAGATGTGTGTCAGAACACTTTTAAGTGCAGCAGTTCTGCACTGATATCATGGCTAAGGCTGAACATTATTGTCACCCATTTTTTTACTACAGCCCCTACCAAACAGCAGAAATCTACATTTCTACTTATGATTTAAGGTTGCAAAATGCTTAAATATGGACCACTAGGTAGTTTGTTAAGTCATTCATAATCCACAAATTACCACTGTCAATAATATAATATTAATAGTCTATAACATAAACAGGACATCTAAGGCTCCTGCCACATCCAGATGTATTCTCAGCCTGTGGATAAATGCAGGACAAACACACGGAGCAAATTTCATTGTTAAAATGCAGAAGAACATATTGGCACCAAAATTCACTTTGGGTGCCTGGCCACAAGCCAGTACTGTGGCTCTGGGTGGGTGTGGCTCTTAAAAAGCTGATAGGAGCATTGGGGCTGGACTACATTTACCCACAAGCTGAGAATGTGCCTGTTGTGCAGTAGACTAAAAAAATATAAAATTAAAAGAATCAATATAAATTCACTGCAGGAAAAATATATCATTTACATTTGACCAAAACACATTTTCTTTCAACCTAGGAAATCTAGCTATATATATATATAATATTATTATTATTTTTTCTTTAAGACAAAACATGGCTCATTTAACCAGACATCATTGTATGCCTTCTGACAAATGTAGTTTTAGATCAGTCTAAATTTCAATATTTTGGTGCAGGTGTAGTTTTTTTAAAGTAGCCAAAAAATTTTGAATGCACAATGCAGCCCAATTTCTTTTTGGCAAAAAACTCTGGATCACTCACATTCAAACATTTATAAATGCAACTGAATTTAAAATATTCTGAAAAACTAACAAAGAAACATTTTAATAGCATTCCATGGATGCTACTGAAAATTTAATTGTTTGACCATAACTAAATGTCTCTTTGCCAACTCATGTGGTTTTCCTATTAACATTATAAAAGTAATATCATTAACATATTATCAGGAAAGTGAAAAAAATGGTCTGAATATAAAAATACTCAAAATATACACTTTGAATTTGGAAATAAGCCAATTGCTTTCCCAGGTGAATACTTATTCATCAAAGACAACAGTATGGTCAAATTCTTGTTAAATTGTACCTCTAACCTTATTTTTTTTTCCTTCTTATCCCCAATCCAAAGGGGAGAAGACACATCTGTGATTCCTTTGGCAATGCATCAGTTTGTTACAGCTGTGATAACTCTTGATACAAAAAGAATTATGTGTATTTAATTCAGTCCCAAGCTGCTAGAGGAAATGTTCTTAACTCACACAAATGTATGGAGTTCTGGGGTAAAGATTTGCTTAGGTCAAGGGGCCCTACACAGAACCAGGTTTAGATTTAGAATGAGGTCCTAACACTTTGATTTTCAGTCCAATGCTTCTCATGTTATAACTAAGAATATTTTTCTGGCAGTTGTCGATACCTAATGGAATGAATCTCCAGTAAACGCATTAACAATATCAGAAATAGGGCTTATTCACCATGGAGATGCACATGAGGTGCCCTTCGTCCATCAGTGTACAAATAGATGCTAGTCTTTGTTTATTTGTGAATGAGTTGCATTTTGCCCCTTCTGTTGAAGAAGTCTTTTGTGAAAGCATGAGGGACATTCCTGATCAAGAAGAGGATTCATTTTTTTATCTTTGTTGCTGCAAACATGTGACTCATTCAGATTTCTACATAAGATATAGGTATGTATTCATTTATATATTCTTTTGTAAGCCTAAGGTGGCCATACACTGTGAAATCCGCTCATTTGGCTATGTCACCAAACAACCACCCCGAAATGCGCATCTTGAGGTGGCCGATATTGGATCACAACTGAGGTGGTATGGGTGGTCGGATTGCAGGACTGCATCAACAAACAGATGCGGATGTGATCTGATGGGCTTTTTAGTCCCGTCCGATCGACATCTGCCCGACTTTCGACCAGATATCGATTGGGTAAGCCCGTTGTAAGGCCCCACGCATGGGCCGATAAGCTGCTGACTCAGTGTATGGCCACCTTTATATCTGGAGCAGAACTTTTTTACTTATTCTCCACAAAAAATCAAACTGGATTTATCTATAAATATATAGAGTGCATTTTCCATGAGAACAGGAACGATCATCCATTATGGGATGCACAAGGGGCACAAGTGAATATTCAAATAAAATTTGAATTTAAAAAATGTTAATTTTGAAGTAATTTTGGGCTACTTCGACTATCGAATAGCCCAAAATTCGATTCAAATTGAAAAAAAATTCTCCAATTTTCCAATTTCAAAGTTTTGTCCCTTTAAAAATCCTTTGAATTAGACAACTCACCACCTTAAAGGAATTGTTCAGTATAAAAGTAAAAACTGGGTAAATAGATAGGCTGTGCAAAATAAAACATGTTTTCAATATAGTTAGTTAGGCAAAAATGTAATGTATAACGGCTGGAGTAACTGTAAGTCTGACATAGAGCAGAACACTACTTCTTGCTTTTCAGCTCTCTTTTGTTTACACTGACTGGTTACCCTGGTTACCAGGCAGTAACCAATCAGTGACTTGAGGGAGGGCCACATTGGTCATAACTGTTGCTTTTGAATCTGAGCTGAATGCTGAGGATCAATTGTAGATTCACTGAACAGTCATGTCATATGTGGCCCCCCTTCAAGTCGCTGACTAACTCAGATTTAGAGAGCTGAAAAGCAGGAAGCTGGATTCTGGCTATTATATTAGGCATCCAGTCACTCCCTTTATACATTAAATTACATATACATTACATTTATTGGCTAACTAACTATATTAGAATTTTTTTTATTTTGCACAGCCTATTTATTTACCCAGTTTTAATTTTTACCCTGAACTGTTCCTTTAAAGCTGCCAACTTGTCATTTCAGCCTATGGGGGACCTCCTAGAACCTGTCCTGAAAATGTTTCTAAGTTCTAGGAATTCAAAGGATTTTGCCACTACTGGTACGTTTTCCTAATGCTCTGGACTTTCAATATATATGATTTGAATGCTCAATAGGTATTCCATAGGACCATATTTCTGTATGTTTATCCATCTAGTCAGTTAATAAAGCTGTTAAATGCAATAGGTTCTGCACTGTGTTTATTCTCTCTACTATCCCATAGATTTTTATAACCATTGTTTTGCCAAATTAATCTTGGCCACTGCTAATATTTGGGACAACAGCTTGTTTTGTGGCTTGTTAAAATCTTTAGTGGTAACAGATAATAAGGCTAGACAGATGGGTCTGTTGAATATATCATGTATACGTCTAAAAATATATTAATATTAAGCAGCTGCAACTAGGCATGTCCATCAAGTATGTAAAAAAATCTTCTCTGAGTCTATGCTTCCTTTCAGGAGTGATATACTATTTCATCATTACTTTATTAGATGATTCTTTAATAGCTGTGCTAAGGGAAATCCTAGATATAGTATCCCATATTTGATTCTACTCAGTTTGTGGAATCATCGTTCCACATCTATTGCCCAGTCCATCATATATTTTAGTTGGGTGTCTTAGTTTGGGAGTTTTTGAATAGTATTAATTTATACAAAAGTGAGATTGTCCCCTTCAGTTTGCCCACTTGCCAGCAGCAAGTTTCCATTAATGAGGGTGGACAGTTCTTAAAGGAGGGGTGTATCTATAAATATTTTTTTAAGAAGAAAGTAGAGGTTCTTTCTTCATAAACTTTTAATAGAAATTAAGGCAAAATGAGATGGTGTCACTGACAAGGCCCTACAAATTTTTAGACACAAAAGATTAATCTTTGGCAAAATAAGAAAATATTCATATGGAAACTGATGCAATATTGTAGACATAGAAGGAATATGATACTCAGCAAAACAAACTGCTACTGAGAGCAAGTATTGTAACTTTTAATATGGTTTCATTTGCAAAGGTAAATGTTGAACAAGAATGTATTATAAGCTGACAGAATTATACCAGCACCAAATGAAATGCAGAACTCTTTTTATCTGCATTAATATTTGTGGCACAGTTAAACGTTACTTTAAGAACATGGCCTTAAGATTTTGAACTGTATCAAAAGGGGCTTAGAAATGCAGTATATGCAGTTTTATCTCCAGATCCACAACCCAAGTTAAGTTATTTAAGCAGGAGAAAAGTACTTAAGGTGTGTGTGTGTGTGTGTGGGGGGTGATATTATAACTATGTATAAATATATGAGGATCATATAATTATCTCTGTAATGCTTTATTTACCAGTAGATCCTTCCAGTTGACAAAAAAAACACCCAGTCTGATTAGCAGAAGGGAGATTTCTATCTTAGGGGCAGATTTACTAATGGTCGAATTTCGAAGTGAAAAAAAAACTTTGAATTTGACCATTTAATTTTTTTGGGGGCAATTTTCGATCGAACTGAAATCGTTCAAATGCATCATTCGATTTGAGCGACTTCAACCAAAATCCTTCGAATACTCAGGCTAGTGCAGGCTCTAGGAGTTCCCCCATAGGCTAAAATGGCAATTCGGCTGCTTTAAAGGAAAAGTAAATGTTTTTCTTTTTCTTTCTGTAAATTTGCTCTAAACAGCCCCCCAGATTAATGTACCTTAGTCCCTGCTGCAAGTCTGCTCTGGTTTCTGTGTTATCAGCAGCTTCTTTCCCTTCTTCCTGGTGCAGAGTGAAGCCCAGCCCCTTAGTTTACTGAGCAGTCCATTTGCTGCTGTTCCACAATAGAGAGGAAGAGGGAGCCAGTGTTTCATTAGTAAGCTAGTTTCCCCAAGCAAAAGCTGCTACACACACTGCTCTCTGCTATGTCATAGTATGCAAATGATCTCCTGGACTAGTCCATGATATAAGGTCAGCTCAGTAAGCTATGGGGCTGGGCTTCACTCTGCACCAGGAAGAAGGTGAAACAAGCTGCTGATAACACAGAAACCAGAGCAGACTTGCAGCAGGGACTAAGGTACATTAATTTGAGGGGCTGTTTAGAGCAAATTTAGAGATAGAAAAAAAAAACGTTTACTTGTTCTTTAAGATGGCGAAGTGGCAAATTCAAATGATTTTAAAGAGACAGTACTTCGAAATTTGAATTTTCAAATCTTTTTAGTTCAAATCGGATTTTGGGCTATTTGATTTACTTCGAAATAAAATTAAAAATTTGAATTTTATTTGAAAATTCACTTCAACCCATTGTTTGTAAATTTGCCCCTAAATATTTGGATAGGGTTGTTCTGTTTTTTTTACAGTGACAGTTGTGTAATTGTGTAATTATCTCCCTAAATCAGTGAGAGATGATTCAAGAAGGGGTTGGGTGGCTTTTTAAAAAGTGACAACATGCTGAGTTATTGAAAATAGCTCTTAGTACCAAGTTGTTCCAGGAACTGAACCCTATTGCCACCTTGGAGTCAGGAAGGATTTTTCCCCCTCTGAGACAAATTGGAGATGTAGAAAGGCAACTAGCAGTTAGGCAGGTTTTAGACATAAAGGGGCAGATTTACTAAAGGGTGAAGTGGTTGTCGCCAGTGAAAATTCACCAGAAATCGCATTCGCCAATTTACTAACAGATTTAGAGGACAATTAACTAGCAAAAGAGATTTTCGCTAGCACATTTTTGCGACCAATCACCAGGTGCATTTTCGCTCATGTGGACGATTGTGAACTAAAGTGCGAATTTTACAGTGCTGCCAGAGTTTCCTTGGCCAGCTTAGACTTGGTGAACTGATGAAGCTACATCCTCCTCAATCTTATGTCAGTGTGCCAAAAAGTCATAAGAATGTTGAAAAAAAGGCTGGCGTTTTTTCATATTTTAAACCTGGATTGTCTTTAAACGTTGTAACAATTAAAACATTTTATTTTAAAAAATTTTTACCATTTGAGGGCGTCAAATTAGTTTTAAGGTGGGCTCAAGTCTAGTGCATTAGAGATCTCTTTTGCCTTCACTATGCTTCTTTGAACATTTTTAATAATACTGTAAGTGGCCATTTCAAGCATTTGCAACAACATCTCTAATAAAGACATATTTATATATGACATATATGAACCCGTCCTATTCAAACTGAAATAGTGAAATTTTGCCAGTGTTCTGCTGCAGAGAGGCAACATTCAGTGAATTTACGTAACAGTAGCGAATTTGCATCTGACAATGTGGCATGGAGTGTGGTCTAAGCCTTCGCAAGTGAAAATTCGTCCTTAAAGTGGACCTGTCACCCCAAAAAAAATATTCAAAACCTATTTTATCACATTAGTCAAGCAAAATGAACATTATAGCAAGCAGGCAGGAGCCGTTTTGTGGACACTGTTATTAAGGCAAGCCTTGTATCATCTCAGAATCTTGTTTGTGCACCAGAATGGGGGCCCCGATGTCTATCCCCATGTCCTGGCTACACAATTAAATGGTTAAGAGAACTGGGGGAATGTGTGGGGAGCAGTGACATCTAGGAAGTGCTGAATGGAAAGTGAAAGTAATGATCTGCCCGCCTCTATGCCTAAGGCATAGAGGAGTGGCAGACAATATTTGATTGACAGCTGAGATTTTTAAATGAACTTAAAACAGCTATGAATGCTTTAATAAAAATTTGAAATTGGATTTCATGTTTAATTTGAAAAGGACTTTTATTATACATATTTTTGTGTCTGGGTGACAGGTCCACTTTAAGTGAATTTGCCCCAAAGATATTGTTGCGTGACTATGTTATATTTCTGTCAATGTCATTTGCATTCCTTTGTGAACAATATGTACAGTATGCTTCTATTGCACAAGATATATAGAATAACATGCTGATGTATTATCTTTTGCGGTATTTGTCACTTTTTTATATGCAAAGTATTATACTGATCACTGTAATTTATATTGCTGCACAGTCTGTTTTGTACACTGTGCCTAAATGGGTCTGGTTTTTTTGTATATAACATTGAAAAATGTGCTATATACTGTCCTGAAAAAAATATCGGTCCTGAAATTTTAATTTGTGTGCTTGCTTATAGTTGACATGACAATAAACATGCCTTGACTTTAAAAGTAAACCGTAGGACTTTAATTATACTTACACAAAATCCTACATGAAAATCATTATTACATCAGTATTGTATATCAGTCTGACACTTACCTGTAGAACAATGCATAATCCACTGTAGAATGACAGTTCTGAAAGTCCCAAGATTTCAGTTTTTGGCATTCTCGGTGAGCTCTGAGTTTCACTTTCACAGTTCCTTGGCAAAGTTCAGGTATGGTTTTCCTTTGTGGGCGACTGCAGAATTCATTGGACTCTACTCTCCAGGAGTCTCCAAAGTCATCAACATCAAACTTAAAATTCCCATCACTTCCTATCAAATCATCACGTTTATGCCCATTGTAGTTACCACACAAGCCGCAGAGCTTTCCCTTTAGATGTGGAGCAGCCATAACTTCAACAAAACTATCTCCATCCCATGAAATTTCTAGACCTGAATTGAGAAAAAAAAATAAGTATGAGTTTTTTTTTAGAAGAATTTATACATACATGTCTGGCTACACTGATATAAATTTGCTATCAGCCCCTAAAATTCCATTAGTTTTGCTATTTGCTTGGTAAGAAGCCAGCAGGATGTGTGGCTTAGGGAACAATAGGAGGCAGCAGAGACAGTGTTTGTCCACTGACTGATATATGTTGTGGAGTGTAAATACATTACACAACATTGTATTAACCTAGACATTGCTATGTAAATGCCACCGCAGTGTATTTTTTTTATTTTTGCAGACTATATATCTCTTTAGTTAAAGAATCCTTATAACCAAGAATACTAATGTACACGTGTATATGAGCATAAATCTATATACAAAATAAATATAAATATATTCCTGCTCAACACATAACTCTATGTATAATTCTGGTAAAAAATGTATCATTTATGCCTCTTTTATAATTCTATATAAAAAACCCATTGTTCAGCACAGTTGAGTTTTACAATATTTTTGGAATAGCAACCTTCTGAATATGTTCTTTTTTTCCTGTTGTAAAAGGGTAGTAATTTAAATGGTTGATTGAAAAAAAATTGAATCATAGGAAGTTGTCTCCTGTAGGCTTCATTTTAATGAAGTAATTAAAAATGTTAAAACCTATATCTGTTTTCTCTGTAATAATAAAACAGTACTTTGTATGTCATCCCTAATTAATCCTTATTGGGGAGAATACTATTCTATTTGTTTCATTTAATGCTTAAATCATTTTTAGCAGATTTAAGGTATGAAGTTCTAAATTACATAAAGGTCCCTTATCTGGAAAACTCCAGGGGGCAAATTTACTAAAGGGTGAAGTGACTAAAGCTGGCGAAGATTTGCCAGCATTACCCCATTCAGGGACTTCACCAATAACAGGCGCAGGCCTCACTTCGCTAGCGAAGGAGATAGATGCTAGCGGTGATTCACATTCTAACACCAGGTGAATTTTTACTCTGGTGAATGGACGTTACTCTGCAAATTCACCAAGATGCAGATTTTACTGAACGTTACCTCTTTCGCCAGCTTAGACCAAGTGAAGTGCAATGGAGTGCATAGGTCTTCCTCAATCTTCAGTTACTTACATCTTATTTTTTGTGGAAAAACTAAGTTAAAAAAAAGCTGGCATCTTTTCCTTTTTTCAGGGTGATAGGCTGCAAAAGTCTTTAAAAATTTTTTTGTGTAACTGGTTGCCCTCATACATTTTTATACATATTTTACAGTGGGCTTATGTGTAGGGAATTAAAACAACTCTATTGACTTTATTAAGGTTCCCTTGGCATGTCTAGTTATCAGTGTAAATGTAATGTATCAGATGCACCATGTAACATAAAGAGGTGTATTCAAGTTTTAATTTCCCACTGTATGCAAATTAGCCTTAGCGCAAGACCTCTAACGAAGTTGCACTAGACAGAATTGAATGCTAACGCATCTTCACTCTGATTTGCTCGCACTGCCAAAGTAACGCTAGTGAAAATTCACCAGCGTTCATTGGCGGGATGAAACTTTGCATCTTAGTAAATTAGTGGCGAATTGAAGAGATGGGTTAGAAACTGTCACTGGCGAATTTTCGCCCGTTAGTAAATTTACCCCAGGTTCCAGACACTCTGGATAACAGGTCCTACAACTGTACTATAGTTTTCCCACATCTAGTAACTCAAAACAACCAGATGTTTGTTTTCAAATGGGAGATGGCCAAGGATCAATTTGGAGTTGTTTGCAGCCTTCCTGATATTCAAGTTTATTTCACTGAATATTGTGTTTTTAAAATTCAAATTAAATTTGATTCAAATTCAATTCAAGTTTATGTGTCGATCCGAGTTTAAAACTTTTAATTTTGACAGATTTCGATTGGCCAAATTTCAAGTTCATGGGAGTTTATGAGAGTTTAAAAAAAAACTCACATGAATTCGAAATTCAACCCTTGATAACTATGCTTTTAAATGTTCTACAGCCAGTACTCTTTCCATATCCGAAGTTTTTCTAAATAGTAAAGGGTGGTGGAAAGCAATTAATAATTTTGTTAAACTCAACTCATCAATAATAAATGGATACATATTAACTCCCCCCAGGTGAAATATACTGTAAGGTTTATATTTATCACTATAATATGGCAATGTGTATTACTCTCTAACTATACATGTGAGAGCATACCTGGGCTCATTAATAAAAGTGCATAATGTAGTACAGGTATGAGACATGTTATCCAGAAGACTCAAGACCTGGGGTATTCCAGTAAGGGATATTTCTGTAATTTCCCATGCTTTAAATTGACTAGAAAATAATTTTAATATTAAATAAGTCCAACAAGAAAGTTTTATCTCTGCCACCCTAGGCCCGGGCCTAGGGCGGCAGGATTTTAGGGGTCAGCATGCTATCCAGCCACACCCACATTGGTTCAGAAATTTAAATTTTCTGTGTGCGAATTCCCATTGCTCTGTCCCAATGATGAAAATTTAAACAATTAAAAGGGAGTGGACAGGGGTGACAAATGACAGCAGGCCTAGGGGCCCCACTATGTAAATGCAGTCCTGATTACTTATATCAGTTGGGGTCAAGTACAATGTATTGTTTCACTATTATTATTATATATTATATATATAACTTGACCATCTTACTAAAATGATTGACTTCTACTGCAGTAGAAGCCTACATTAAGGGGGTTATTTATCAAAGGGTGGTTTTTTGAGATTTAGTATGCACTGAAGCTGCTTAAAGCCTGAATCTGAGAATACTTAAGCTAAAACCTATTGAGGGCATGTAGAAGTCAATGGCAGAGGTCTTTAACCATTTAAAGATGTTTTTGACTTGTTTTTTGTTTGTTTTTTACAGTGGGTTGCCTCGAGGTATTCAAGTTCTTCCCGCAATTGCATTCAATCAAGTTTTTTTACATTTGTGTTTTTTCATAAATAAGCAAACCTTCGAGCTGTGAGTTTATTTGAGGTAGAAAAAAACTCACAAACTCGACAGTTGGGGGCACATTTACTAAGGGTCGAAGTGAAAATTCAAAGTAATATTTGGCTACTTTGACTATAAAAAAGCCCAAAATTCAAATTGAATTGAAAAGATTCGAAAATACGAATTTTCTGATTTCAAAGTACTCTCTTTAAAAAAAAAAAATCAAATTCGACACTTCACCACCTTTAAGCTGCCGAATTGCTATTTTAGCCTATGGGACACCTCCTAGAACCTTTACAGAGATTTTCTCTAAGTTCTGGAAATTCTAAAGATTTTTGCCAAAATCGTTCAAATCAAACGATGCATGCAAACAATTTTACTTTGATCGAAAACTGACCTATTCGATCCATTTTCAATCGAAAATAGCCTTTAAAAAATTTGGTGGTTGAATTTCGAATTTTTTTTAAATTCGACCCTTAGTAAATCTGCCCCTTGATGAATAACCCGCTAAAACTCAGGCAGGGGTCACAGTGGTTTGACACAGGCATAATTGTCAGCATATTTCATTTTGTATTTTGTTTGTACCTAATGTAAATATTAAATCTTAAATATATACAATAGTTATTCTATTACTTTATGCATGTTATTAAAAAAGGCATTGTTGAAAAATGCCTTATACCTCATAGTTTCACTATTTTTATTACAATAGACAGGAGCATGGCTAAGAAGTATATCAAGCACAACTGACTAAGATTTCTATTAACCTATACTGGATACAATAAAACATAGGGGCTCATTTATCATGAACAAACTATTGCAGAAGAGGCAAGATACTTCCTGAATGAATGAATGAATCTGTCCCATTTCACTTTGTTGAAAAATTTGCAAATCTGTGAAAAAATTATTGAAACACTGAAAAATTAGCTAAATGAAGTGAATAGGTGGTAATTTTTATGTGCAACAATTGTTTTTCACTCCAAATGCAAGTCAATTGGCTTTTTTTCTTGTGGCAACTTTTTAGTCTCGCCAACTTTTTTGTTTTGCAGACTTTTTTGTCTCAGAGACTGTTTTGTCCAAATGCATTAAAGTTAAAGGCCAGGTGGTGAAGTGCATAATTTTGCAGCAAATCCATGCCTGGCAAAAAAATTGCTCATCACCATTCCTGAATCTACTCATGTTTTTACAATCAAAAAAATAAATCCTAAAAATAGGAAGCTCCCCATCTAAAAACTAGTGAGCTTTTAATTTTTTTAAACAGTTTGTGGGGAAGAATACACTTCTTCACCAATTCAACAATTGTTTGGCTAACAATGATCCTCGAAGTGTTCTACAAAGAATTAACCAAGATACTTTTATGGTGAAATGGTCCTTTAAAAATGCAAAAACAACCACTGTAATGCATCATTCAAAAGTATCAGAGAAAATAGCCTCAAAATATACCAATGTGGTACTTACAACCTGTAATTGTAGTTGTAGTTCCCTATTTCCATAGAAAATCATATACAATATGTAGTCTCTGATCATACCTACCAATTTCTTATATCTTGCCTTGTGTGTTGTGATAATAGAGATCACTTATTTATCAAGAAACAATTATTTTTTTAATATTTAGATTTTACGCATTCAGGGAATTTTTCTGATGTTTAAATAAAAAAAAAAAAGTCTGACCAAACTAGAATCTTCAATTTGCCCTTATTTATCAACAAAAAACTTAAATAAAACCCTGGAAATTAGGAAAACTGCATATTTATTTATTTTATTGTACGAAACCCTTCATAGACAATAATATCTTCAAACTGCAATATGATATCTTCCATTGACTTCCACAGCACATCAACAGGTTGAAGATGGAGTATTTTCTGATTCTGACTTTGTGCAGCCTCAGCGTATAATAAATCTCAAAAATTTTTAGTTTTTTTCCCACTAAAAATTTATAATAAACAAAACTTGATTTTTTTTTTAGTTTTTAGCCCCCTCTATCCTTTTATGATTTCACTGAAATAAAACCTGGAAATTAAAAACAAATAACAAAGGAGCAAATAAGCAGTTCTCCAGTAGCTGCCAAACCTCATTTTGACCTTTCAATTTGGATAGCACTTTACTTCTGTATTATTTTTAAATGAAATCCATATTTTTTTTTTAATAATTACACATTATAAGTAAGGAATGTTTGCAAATACATCACTAATTGGAATGAAAATGTAATTCAATAAAAATAAAGCCCAGTTTGGCATGGTTCTTTATTAGTAACAGTTTTCACAACTTCTGTTGAATTAATTTCATTATGAAATAAATATGGCTTAACTTATCTGGCAAAGCCACTATAAAAAGCCATAATAATCAATTACAGATGACTAGTGTGTTTAATAATTATAAAGAAAACATATAGTTTGAAAATGTGTTTTAAAGTGGGAATCTTAGCATTTGTGTAGTTCTTCTTCTTCTTGTGAGGGGCCTATTTACTAACATTTGCGTTTCTATTTTTTTACAAATAAAATTTTTCTCAATTTTTTATATTTCTCAAAAACTCCTTAATACAAACCTCAAGAGTAAAAGTAGTTGAGGTCCTATAGAAGTCAGTAGGAGCTGTGATGATCCAATTGGACATTTTGTCTTAGCTAATTAGTCTTTTGGAGGATATGGGGTGGGGGGTGCTAGTAATTGTCTGTGTATGAACAACTAAAATTTTTTGAGGTTTTTCTATTTTTTAGCACATTGTTAAGCCTTTTTATATTTGTTTCGTTTAATAACTTTCATGGCATTTGTGGTTTTAAAGGAAATTAGTTTGTTGTTTCAACTACCTGTAAAACCACTAAAATGAGAATGTTGATAAATGAGCTTCTACATGAACTTCCACCCATGAACTTCATCATAATTTCATAAATTATATTTTCCTTTTAGAATGTTGTTGCACTTTAAGCATATAATTATGTATTTCAATAGTGCAAAGTCTAAGACTCTACAAGCCAACAAAGGAGGAGGAAATAACAGGCAATTCAAATCTCAAAAAATCCATATTTCCATTTTCACAAAGAAATTGTAGACATCATATTGTAAGGTCTTGGCTGAATCTAGTTATCCCTTAAAACTGATGCTGCTGACTTGTAACTTAAAGGGGAACTAACGCAAAAAATTCAATATACAAAACATCATACTGAATCTTTACTGAAACATACTGAACTTTCTATTCTGAAATAATAGTCTATCTTCACTATCCCCCCTCTCAACACCTCCCTCTCTGTTTATCTTCCTTCTGTCTTTATGCAGGAGTTGGGAGTCAGAGATTCATTGACAGTTAGATTCAATATATCTTATAGGGGAAGCTTCCTTTCCTAGCACATGTATTAGAGCTCACTCAAATAACTGATTCAAGTACAAACAAAATAACTTACTTTGGCACAAATTATGCATGTAGAGAGTCTGATTTCAAATGACAGTTAAATTCAATATATCTTTTAAGGGAGCTCCTTTTACCTAGAAATTGTATTAGAGCTCACTCTTTTAAAATAACCAAAAATCCTGTCATTTGAAATCAGACTCCCAACTCCTGCATGAAGAGAGAATGCATAAGGAAGATGCTGAGAGGTGGATAGTGGACCCTAACTTGATTTTTTCAGAAATGATTTAGAAGTTTTAATTGATAATATTTAGAAAATTTCAGTATGATAACTCATATTAAATTTTGCATTAGTTCCCCTTTAAATATCCAAGAAAACTAGAAAACCTATTTTTCTTCTTTTCTATCTTAGTGGGCATTTTAAACATTATGGGGCAGATTTACTAAGGGTCGAATTCGAGGGTAAAAATATATTTATAATGGGTTAAGCAATTGCAATATATGGACAAACAATCCCTGTTTTGTTTAAAGGGTAAGGCATTTTTTATTAACTGTATGCACAAAGTGTCTCAATGTCTTAAATATATTGATAATGGGTTGAATGCAGAGGACCTCTTGTATTTGTCTATATGTATTTTGTGGTCACAGCCTCATTGCACCCCCACCTAATGGTTTTAAAAATTAGTGGTGAGCACAACTTTTCCTTGTTTGTTATAGATATACAGAAGCAGTGACCAGCTCCAAGTTGTAGCCCCCTACCCTTCCCAGCTATAGCCAGGTGATCCCACTGGTATCTAATAAAAGGGCAACCAAGATTGGGAGTTTTACTTTGAAAGCAGCTAGTTGTAGGTAAAACTTAGTCCTTTTGTAAAATGTATAATGAAGCAATAGAATTCTTAATGAATCAGATGAAAATTGAACGTAGGACTGGCCAGATATGGAATGACTTTGACGTAGTTGGCCAGCTTATATATTGCAATATATAGACAAACAATCCCTGTTTTGTTTAAAGGGTAAGGCATTTTTTAGTAGCTGTATGCACAATGTGTCTCAATGTCTTAAATATATTGATAATGGGTTGATTGCAGAGGACCTCTTGTATTTGTCTATATGTATTTTGTGTTCACAGCCTCATTGCACCTCCGCCTAATGGTTTTAAAAATTAGTGGTGAGCACAACTTTTCCTTGTTTGTTAAAGAAAAATTTTCATAACAGTCAGGAAAGAATTTTAACAGACACATGTATCTATAGAGATCAATGAGTACGTTTTTCAGCTTTGATGAGTCACATTTATTAAAATATTTTAAAACTCACCTGAAGAGTATCTATACTAATCACAAATGAGGCCAGTGATGAGCAAATTTTTTTGGCAGCCATAGATTCATGGCAAAATTCCGCATTTTTTCACAAAAATTTTGCAACAAAAAAGTCGCTATAAGAAAAAACGCCCAATGACTTGAATGCATTTGGACAAAAAAGTTGCCATAAGAAAAATGACCATTGACTTTAATACACTTGAACAAAAATTCTCAGAGACAAAAAAAATTGCCACAAGAAAAAACATCCATTGACTTTAATGGAAACGTTTTGTCAATTTTTTCACAAGTTTGCAATTTTTTTGGCGAAGTGAAATGGGGCAGATTTGCTCATCATGGAATGTGCTTCTTTAGTTAGTAATCAGCTGGGAATATTCTAAAATTCCAGACAGTTCCAGAGCCTTCACTAAAAGATGCTTGTTGCCTACAAGTCTTTCTTTGCAGAGCTACAGTTTATTTTATATTTAAACTGCTAGAATCTGCTTTCAGAACAGCAAATGTTTTAACAAATGCACCCCCCCCCCCTTTTTTTTTGGACAAATACCCAAATTTACATGAACGATAACTTTCACTCTGTCCTATACTTGGAATGAAGATCTAGCACAAAGTGCTTGGGAAATGAAAGGATTTTATTGCGACGGCTTAAAAGGTTTCTTTGTATTCATTATAGGCCCTGCTTTCTCTGACATCTGCTATATCAATTTAACACTGTAGTTTGTATCCACAGTATAGGTCAAAAGATTAAAAAATAAAGCATCGGGAACCAGCCCTCACTGTGTATTAGTAGAAAACATAAAGAAAATTATCTCTTCAAAGTGCAGGCACATGTCTGGCAAAATACCTTTATTTATTTATTTATTTATTTATTTAGAGTTACCTATTTATCTGTAAATACAGTACAGTCAAGGCATGTTAAACTACTTGTGTGTAGAAAATGAAAATGAATATATTTATTTATATTCAAAGATACATTTATGGGCATATTTTGTGCTCCCCACAGACACACACACACACACCAGCTGTTGCTGAATTTAGCTTCTTCCTTAATCCTAAAACAGATGCAAACTGTCTAAAATTGATGGAGATGTCATTTCCATGTGGCCCATAAATCTTGTGGTTTAACTAAGTCTATTTTTTTCTATTTCTGGTCTAATTCAAGGCAATAAAAGTTTTAAAGAAAGCTTCTAGCTGAGATGCAACCATTTCCTGTATACAATCACATCAACACATCTACTGGAAACACAACAGTACCTCTATCTATGTTTAATACTTTCAGTTCTGCCATGTGGAACCTTTTATTCATGTACAACTAAAAAGTACAAGCAGCTATGCTATATCATGCCAACTGCTTTTTACAAAAAAAATTGATGTTAAAGTCATCACAATTGTAGAATCTTGTTTAAAATGTTATTTTTCTTTCTATACAAATGTAATTTGTCCCATGGTCCTTCTGTCAGATGTTCATCGCTTTAGGAATGTCCAGGCAATAAGGAACCGCTATATTTTGTTATGGCACAAAATGTCATATAAGTGTTCCTTGTGACTTGAAAATGATCACATTACATTTGCCTCATTAATTTTACATGTGGTTTAATTCATTTAACAGTAAATAATGTTTTCACTGGAACAGTGCTGCATGTCCAGACCAAATTTCGCTGGAGTCCTCACTATGAATTTGACACATGTTAATAAGATATCTCAGCGTTCACCCGGTGTTTATCTACAACCAGGATATAACAGTCCCAAATCAGTTTGTCAAAACAAATTCAAGCCCTTTAACACATCTTTTAGGATTTTGTGGACCTACTTGCATTTTCAGTCATGGGTTGATCCAGGAAATATACCAGATGTTCTTAATGTTACTCTAACTGCTTTGTCCAATGAACTCTCCAACAAAAACTAGCTAGCTCCAGCCATTCACAGTTGTTTCTCCATTAGCTTCATCAAAATGCCAATTTCTAACATCACAAGACTCTTTAATGCGAAAATGAGATTATTTGTATTTATTTTTGCCCAATAGAGAATTGAATATGTTACATATTATTTCTAATAAATTACAATATTTTATAAGCATATGTTTAACACATTTAATCATACCAGTGCATGAATGTATTGGCATATGTCTGGGCCACTTCAAGCCCGTGGTAGTCCCCGCTAGTTATAGGAAGAAAGTATTCTCGAAATTTGAAATAGTTCTTATACAGTATGAACTCCAATAGTGAGAGCACAAACTGGGCCTTTATATCCAGCAGATCCCTTACCTAATTGGTGCCTGCCTTGTGTGGGGTGCAAGTACAAACTTTGGACATCAATGGTAACAAAATAGAGCTCCATGTTCATTAAATCTAAGCTTTGAATCATTTTTAAGAAATCTGTAGTGTCCTGGTGATAAGAATTAAATTCCTAAAGGTTGCAGGCAGTGAATAAATAGCCCTGTTTGATGGACTCTATGTGGAACATCCAGGTAAGACCGGTTATTTATTCATTGCCTGCAGTCTTTAGTAAAGGAATTGAGTTCTTATCGCCAGGACACCATAGATTTCTTAAAAAATTAGTCACAATCCATTCTGGCATAACCAAATATATCTCCCTGAATTTGACCCAAATGTTCCCTAATACATACCTTAACCCACTGGACCAAACTCCTGCTATTCCGAGTCAGCATGACTAAAATGATAATGAATGAATTAAAATGAATTAAAATGACCTTTGGAAGTTTATGTATTTCCTTCATAATGTTCCTATGGAACAACTACAACCATGTTACCACTGTAAGGCCTTGTCCACATTAATGGTGTAGCAGACAAAAAACCAAATGGTTGGAGTTCGTTGCAGGGATATTACATATCATATATGAAAAATGTAAGTCATATTAAAACATTCAACCCACATGCCTCCTCCTCCCCTCTGGATAGCACAGCCCCACCTCAACAAATGATTATACACTTTAGGATCCCCATCATATGATTATACGCCTTAGGAGCCTCTAACAACAATTTCCAAATTCTCACATCCCACAGGTTGCATAGGGCAGGCAAAGTATGGCACACAGGGAGTATAGGGCATGCAAAGTATGGCACACACAGGGAGCAAAGGGCAAGCAAAGTATGAGACACACTGGGAGCATAGGGCAGGCAGAGTATGGCACACACAGGGAGCATAATGAGGGTGGAATACAGCAGGAGACATGGAAACCACTGTCAGGACCACTCTGACAAACAGTTCATACTGTGCTAGATATAGTCACACAGTGCTGGTGCCCCTCCAGCAGTTTGTATGAGCCGTGAACAGGTGAGATGGGTGGGTACTTTCAGTCTGGGTCTGAGGTGTGAACAGTACAGGTCCTTATGGATGTGAACAATGTGTCACAGATGTAAGAATTGCAAGGGCGATTACAGTTGTGAAGTTTACTGTCTGCAGATGCAGGGGCCAGTTAATCTGGGTAGTGATACATTTTAAAGCAGTCACAGCAGGCAGACTTTTATGTGGGGGGGCTACACAAGGGGGATTTGAAAATTGGATAGCACTGGCTTAAAGGAACAGTAAAAAATTTAAGTATTAGAGTAATTAGAAAATAATATGCTGTTGCCCTGCACTGGTAAAACGGCTGTGTTTGCTTCACAAACACTAATATAGATATAAATAAGCTGTCGTGTAGCCATCATGGAAACCATTCAATGTAAAAAATGAGAAAAGTCACAGCTTACAAAGCAGATAACAGATAGATTCTATAAAATACAACCAGTATAGTCATTACACAGGAAACTAAACCTATTATATGCTACAGAGCTTATTTAGCATATCTGTAGCAATTGTTTTGTTATGTTGACACTAATGCCGTGTCATGACTATGCATCCCATAAAGCTTTATGTTTGGTGCTGACCTGTATCAAGCATTTAACTGTGCCTGTATTTTAAAGCATTCAGTTCTTTGATTATGTCATATTGTTCATGTCATACAAATTCCTTTTTCATGGTGTACATATAAGCAAGGTAACAGGAGAGCTTTTTCAGAAGCAGGCTAATATAATCTTGATAGGAAAGAAAAAATAATAATTACAGTGTCTGTCAGTGTATAGTGCATGCAGTCTAGAAAGAGTAGGAGGAGGCCCTGTAATTGTGGCAGCAACTCTTCAAGCTTGGACTTGTCTTAATCCATTTTACATTAGTTCTCTTATTAAGGGGTATTATTATAATGTCTTATACAGTTATACACTGTAATTACCTTGTTTTTATCCCATTACATATATTAGATTAAGAATTAGGGGCATTTTTATACAGGGGCATATTTATCTATTACTCATTTCTATCTCTATCTATCTAGCTATACTGGTGTAGTATATATATATATATATATATATATATATATATATATATATACACATACAACAAACAAGAAAAAGTTGTGCTCACCACTAATTTTTAAAACCATTAGGCGGGGGTGTAAAACTTAGTCCCTTTGTAAAATGTATAATAAAGCAATATAATTCTTAATGAATCAGATGAAAATTGAGCGTAGGACTGGCCAGATATGGGATGACTTTGACGTAGTTGGCCAGCTTAAATATATTGCAATATATGGACAAACAATCCCTGTTGTTTAAAGGGTAAGGCATTTTTTAGTAGCTGTATGCACAGAATGTCTTAAATATATTGATAATGGGTTGAGTGCAGAGGACCTCTTGTCTTTGTCTATACAGTATATATATATATATCTATATATATATATATATATATATATATATATATATATATATATATATATATATATATATATCTATATATATATAATACATCAGTTACTCACCCAACATTTATAAACATGCACTATGCGGTTGGTCATTTGCCATGTTAATAAACATGAATGTAAAAACAGCTTTTTTTTCTTATCATTTTACAAAATGCACTCACCTGCTTTTGTTGTAACCTTCAGAAGATAGCCATCAAGGTCAATATGAAACTGTGGTGTTTCATAAGGCAATGATATCCGAGTTCCATTCCATTTAACTGTAAGATGTTGCTGGAGGCTAATACTGCTCTCTCCCATAATTAGGTCCACTGATTTTGTCCATGAAAAAGAATGGGTCCGTCGTGCATCATTTTTTACCAGCACTTGAAAGGATGAGGTAGAAGAGGAGCAGTCTTTTGTTAAAACATACTGGCAGGTTCCTTGAAAATTGAAGGTTCTCCCATCAAAAGTATTGTAGTGGGGGTCTCCAAATACAGTACATACTCCAGGTTCTGTTGAATGCAAAATTCATTTAGTCACAATTAGTCGATTGGTTCACAATTTGCACACACCTCCCACTGACACCAACAAAACAACTTACTTGTGATTTACCATCACAGACACAGTTTTTTGAGCTAAAGCTCACAAATTGGAATTAGAGTTTCAGAAACTCAAATTTTAGAGATTTATCAAGTGCAAAAAATAATAACTTAAATGTGAAAATGTGGTATCTAATAGCTCATGAGTTCATGTAGAAGTCAGTGGAAGTTGTCCTAGGCAAAATGTAAGCAATGGAGGTGAGAGTTGGCAGACCCATTGAAAGACCGATGAGTAGAATACAAATTAACTGCATTCAGGATTTTTTTCACTTTTTTATTCTATTCGGTTTTTTATATTAAAGTTTTTTTTATTAATAAACAAAATTCTGATTTTGATAAACACATTAGGCCTCCAGTATTTGCTTTCATCAATAAATCATATCTGTACGTATTATTTGGCTGGTTTCCATTTAAACATCTCTTCCCAATTTATATGAGTATGAGGAAATATCGATTGTAACAGCCACTAGTGATGGGCAAATAAATTCGCCCTAGACGAATTTGCGGCGAATTTCTGACAAAAATTTGCAGCGTGTTTCGTTTTGCCGCGCGTCTCGTTTCATCGTGCGTCGAATTCGCTGCATGTCAAGTTCGCTGCGCGGCAAACTCGGCGCGCGACGAAACGAGATGCGTGGCAAAACGAAACACGCGGCAAATTTTTGTGAGCATTTCGCCGAAACTTTCGCCATCGGCGAATGTCAGAAGTTCACTGCAAATTCGCCTAGGGCGAATTTATTCGTCCATCACTAGTGGCTGTTACAATCAATATTTCCTCATACTAATATAAATTGGGAAGAGATGTTTAAATGGAAACCAGCCAAATAATATGTACAGATATGATTTATTGATGAAAGCAAATACTGGAGGCCTACTGTGTTTATCAAAATCAGAATTTTGTTTATTAATAATCAAAATTGTTAAAAAGCATATTTTTTGCACCTGTTAGCTGTTCTTCTAGGCTCTCTGCCAAAAGCCAATTAAGTTAGAAACTTTGTTTCTTTTTCTGGCTATTCTGTGCAGAGAAAAGAGGGACTTTCCAATACAAATGAAATGAGGGACTGCAGGTTACGCTGTCAAAAGAGGGAATGTCCCTCCAAAAAAAAGGACCGTTGGTGGTATGCATTTCACATGGCAGTTTTATCACATTGCACTGTGCGTCAAAACTATTCTGACGTGCGACAAAACATCAGTGGGACTCGTTTCGTGAATTTTTCGCCGTTTCGCTAATTTTTCGGCAAAGCGAAATGCCACAGATTCACCCATCACTAACTGCCACCTGTTTCTCCAATTGCATATTGAATAGTTTAATTCTGAAACTACATTTCCTACAAACATATCAGGTATTGGAATTTATTGACTTGCTTGAAGGTAGTATATTGAGGTGTGTTAATTACTTATCTTTTTATTGACTGTAAAAATGATCAATACATATTATTTATCAGGTAGAGATCATGATGCATGTATCTATACCAAGTGAGGAAAAGCAGCATATAATTTGCCACATCAGCAACCAATTTACATATATTTTACTTATAATTAGAATGAGTACAAATAAAAAAACAAGACTTACTCACTTTCAGTGCAAATAGGACAGCATCCTTTTCTATTTAGTATTTTGCCCTATAAAGAATAAAGGAAAAGTGATTTAGTCACTTGATGTCACTATACTTCTAATGCTTTTAAGCATTCCCCAATAGGTCATGTCAGAAGTCACTGTATCCGAAAACACATTAAAGTAAATAAAGCTATTTAAAACCAGCAATGACAATAAATTGCAACAGTGGTCTACAAAAGAAATAGATTTTCTGACCTGGTCTTTCTGAGATTTAACTACTAATCAAAATTAAGTGCAGATTTATTATCCTTTGGTATTTTGTTTTCCATTCAGTAATGCTGTTAACTGCTTGGAAAAAGTACACACGACTTAAGAGTTACAAGGTTCTTTTCCACGCTGTAATAAATCGTTAAGCCTCTTAGTGAATCTGCCCTGAATTTTTCATTTTCCAATACAAACACCAAATTAAGGTACTTTGCTGGGTTCAGAAAATGTGTTGTTGATTTTTCAACCAACTTACTGTAAATGATTTATCAGTATAAAAACGTTGAACATATCATATAATAAAAGTAGATAAACAATATTAAAGCATAGCATATTCCATTATTGTTAGTGTTCTCATCAGTTCATTGTTCTGTATTAAAATCATTTACGTATATTTATTTGTTTTATTCTTTCTAGCAGCTCTATAATAATAGTTGCCCAGAAACTAAAGAAAGGCTAATGCTTGGTTTTTTATATGCATATTTTCATTATGATTTTTTTTTACCAAGCCTACAACTTGCCCTTCCAGGGCCAAAACATGGTACAGAAAACATCACTGAAAATGTGTGGCATATCCTACATTGTGTACACTTTGGTACATTATTCCCCTACATACACTACATATTTTGTACCGGTACATACTGTATCTTCCAGCTGCTTTTATTGATAATGAAAGACATTTATTACCCTTCTCCCCTTTCCCTGCTCCATCCTCATGTTTTCAGGCTATACAAAATGTATTACCCTGTTCTTTCTTTCTATTCACTATATGCTTCCTGCCCCCTTGTGCCCCCTTGATTCGAATGGGTCTCTAGTTATAGGTCAAGTAGGTCCTAATTATACTATATTAAATCAAATTGATCCACTGTATCAAGCTTCAGTGCTGTCAAATAATCCATCCTCCATACAAATCTTATTCTATCTAGAAATTCCTCTTCTGTGGGGGGACTAGGGGCTTTCCAGTGTTTTGCAATCAGGCCCCATGCCGCCGTCAAGATATGGTTAGCCACGCTAAGGGACG
The DNA here is from genome assembly GCA_024363595.1 of Xenopus borealis. Taxonomy (NCBI): domain Eukaryota; kingdom Metazoa; phylum Chordata; class Amphibia; order Anura; family Pipidae; genus Xenopus; species Xenopus borealis. Next base: position 62,175,848 of record CM044441.1, on the reverse strand, counting down.
GTTTCCTCAGTTTAGGGATTCTATCACCTAAAATGAATACCAGTGTGTCTGATTCTACTGTTACCATAATCACTCTCTCTAGATACCCCTTGATCATCTCCCAGTATCTATTCAATTTGTGACACCCCCAAAACAATTGTAGTAATGAACTCTCCTGTTCCTTGCATATCCAACAAGTTGGAGTAGTGGTATCCGGAAACAGTTTATGCATTAGCAGTGGAGTGTGATACCAACCCATTATCACTTTATATATGTTTTCCCTGATAGAGGCCCAAAATGATGATATTCTCCCATATTCTCTCCCATATGGGGAGTGGGATCTCTATGCCTAAGTCCTCATTCTATCAGGTAAGGCTAATGCTGGCTACTATTGCAGTTGGCATAAACTACCTGTGTGGACCTACTTGCAAAATAGTAGTTAGTGTCACACTCAACTAAAGAGGTGTAATTTAATGTAATATTAGTGCCCCATTTGCACCAAGTCTAGCAACTCACTGTGAAGATCACCGCAGTCCTCTATAGTGCAATTCCTCCACTCTTCATTAATTTCTAAGGGATCTTGAGAGGCATATTTATCAAAGGGTGAACTGTCATTTTCAGCCATTGATCAATACTCTTTTAAAATTCCCATATAAATGAATGGAGAGTGGCAGAATTGCACTCTAGAGGAAGGTGGAGATCTTTAACATCACTATTTGATAAATATAACCCTATAGTATATACAGTAATTAGAAGGTATAAATTAAAGGCCACCTGAATGGTTGTTTTGACCTAGTTCAAACTTGATTTTCCATACATTACCCATTGCTCACTCTTTTAAACATTAATGTAATTTAAAAAAAAATATGTATGGCAGCAGTAGAACATCAGTAATGTATGGATTCTGTGGAAATCTCAGTGGTCAAAAGCAACCTTTTTTTTAACGCAACATAGTCCCGTTCATTTGAATAGGGATAATGCTCTGTGTTGTGGAAAATAGTGATAAGCAAATCTGTCTGAAAAGTTCGCAAAGTGCACGAGGAGGCTTTTTTGTTTCAACAACATTATTATCTAAGCTACTTCTTTGTTGAAATGCATTAAAGTCAATGGTCAATTTTTCTTCTGACAACTTTTTTGTTGTGGCAAAAATGTTTACGGTGGATTTGTGAAGCAGGTTCACGAAAAAATTTGCAGATGGAGAAGTCCTTAATTTCATGTCGAACTTATGTCACCACTAGTGGAAAATTTTGTTCATCAGAAGTCAATTAACTTTCAGTATTAGCACTGGCTATAGATCCTTATTATAAACCAAGCTTGACATCAGACTCCTATATTTATTTAGGTGTAATAAGAAAATAATTGTACTGAAATCAGTTTAAATATTTCATTACATTCATTAGGTTGTGTAATATCACATTGCATTTATGTCCTTGTTCACTTCTATCTATGTTCTTTTGCCCCACCTTATCATGTACAATTAAAAAAGTTGTAATGAAAACCTATGATTATTTTTTCTTTGAGATGTTTATAAAAGCAGTTTACAGAACAATGAGAGCAGGTTATTAGGATTTATCTCTAAATTATTTGGTACAGTACACCCAAATCCCATCATTTACATGACAGCAGTTTCCCTTAATGATAGGTACATCACTTGATTATAGCTATTAAGGGATTTTAGAGTAGTTTTGAAAGGTTGTGGCCTGATGTAATAAATTACAGTTCAGATAAACCACAGGCATAGGTCAAGAAGGGCTGGAAATGAAGTGCAATTTTCCTTAATGATGTTTTTGTATACAGGAAGCAACAAGTTCTGATTTAAAAAACAACAATGGGCAGATTTACTATTGGTCAAATTCGAGGGTTAATTAACCCTCAAATTCAAGAAATCGAATTTGGTCAAATTTTAACCCTTCAAATTCGAATATCGAATATGAAGAGTTTTAGCAAAATTCGATTGATCGAGCGATCGAATAAAAAATTTGATTGAACGATTCGAAAGATTTTAACCATTCGATCAAATTTTTTTATTCAATCTAAAAATGCTGAAATAACCCTATGGGAGCCTCCTATAGGGTTATACAGCAATTTGATCAATTTAATCTGGCGAACTAGGGAGTCAAATTAAAATTTAAAGGGCTAGTAATTCAACCATCGAATGGTCAATCAAACTGATCAAATTTTTTAAATTCGATGGTCGAAGTGCCCAAAAAAGTTATTCGAAAATTTGAATCTTTTTGAAAATTCGATTGAATTTCGAATCATTCACGCGAATTTAGCAAATCTGCCCCTAGGTGTCTCATTATAATACATAAATGGTGCAAATTGGTACGTTTGAGCTTGATAAAGATTTAATCCATTTTTCCCAAAGACTCTTCCTAGTTTTATTAGGCTGTAGGTTGAAAATATTTCAGGCGAGACTAATTGAGCTTTTGTTTAGTTGTGCAACAGAAACAGCTGTTGTTTTTGTGCCTCATTTGGCACCAAACGAAAAAAGGCAACTTTTGATTTGTAACAAAATACAGATGTGTATGAAATTAAATCCTTTCTACACAATGACTTGAGAAAACCTTACAGAAATTTATAACCAACTTGTGCATTGCAGATCTGTACAGTGACATAAATGTTTTTTCTATCTAAAGCTAGAAAGAGTTACCTCTTTTGTTGTAAAATATATTTAGGGTCAAACCCTAAATAATAAGTGATAGTGTCCATTTTCATTCTAAATGGTTTCAATCAGTCTGCTCCTTTTTATGAGGTTTCCATTTCTGAAGTTGGTAAATAAGTATAGTACAGTACTATGGAAATTTAGTATTTAGGGGCCAAAAAATGTCTCTAAAAGTTCAAATGTTTCACTCACTGGAATCACTTTACCTAGTTTACTTTTGCTACATTATTTAGACACTGTGTATTAAAATGGAATGTTTAGCAGGCTTCGTCTTATCTGATGAGTGCAACCAGATAGACTAGATTTTATAGACGCAGAGGAATGCATTTTTAACTGCAGCATGTGTCATTGCTGATTTTCCAGCTACTCACTCAGTCATTTACATTACATTGCACATAACACTTATGGCTGCTAAAAAACACTGAAACTTGGATTCAGGTTAGTTTAGATGATGCTGTCATATTATGACATGATATTAGTTAAAAGTGAAGACATAAGAAGAGAGATGTACCCCGGTCTTGAACAATTAAATACAAAATTTGTTATTCGACCATTTATTAATGTTTAAATAGGGTTATGGGACCTAAAGAAAACGATTAAGCCAAAAACAAAGTCCAACTACATGCAAGAACCAAAGTGCATTTTGCTTTCCTTTTTGTACAGTTTTGTAAATTGTTGGAGCAACACCTGGGCATTTACTTCAAGAGAGCAAAACACTGCATCCTCAGGACTTGAAAAAGTGACCTTTTTATCACACAGCTCACCAATGCCCCACTTCCCATTCTCAGTGTCATTTCAGTATCATTCTATGGCTTATCAAAGAGCTTATCAGAGAAAATTTCAAGCACTTTCTGTTCTATTCTTTTCTATTGTATTTTTAGAAGTAAGTTTATCAATGGGTAAATGGTTCATCATTTGATAAATACACTTCTAAATCTTCCATGGGAATGAATAGAAAGTGGATGAGTTTTTCTGTGGTGAGCCCCTATACTGAAAGTCCTGGTATTAATAAGTTATTTGCCTTTCTTCAGAGATGTTTGTTCTTGACACCAAATCATGACAATGTTTTTAAGTGAGTGCTCTTCCATGAAAGAGGAAGAAAATAACCAAAATAAGGTAAATAGTCTCCAATGTTGCAAGTCACATAAATTAGTGTAATCTCAGACTTACTGACGAACCTAGCTGAGCTAGCATCTTAAAATAAACATCATGAATAATGCATAAAATGGCATTTTTTTTATGTTGATTTACAGAGCTTATACATCCTTTACATCAGTCCCTGCCCAATGGAGTTAACAGTCTATGGCCTATCAAATTCACACACTGTAGGGACACTTTATCAGGTGCCAAATAACTTTCCTGTATGTTTTTGGAGTGTGGGAGGAAACCAGAGTACCTAGAGGAAACCCACATATACACAATGTGGACATACAAGTGGATGTAAAAGATTACATACAGCAGCTTGACTATGAAACATTGTTAGCTATACTAAACAAACACTTTAGAATGTGCAAAGCTCTCTGTAGGTTATGGCATAATGGAAAAGAGAAATATACTCACTTGTGGACAGCTGTTGACTGGAATGCATTGTTTTTTGTGACACTCAGTCTTGCCTTTCACACAAGAACAGATAGTGCAGTTTACAGAAGACCACATCTCTCCATCCTGAAAAACCCAGAAGATACAGTTATTACTGTACTTGGTTCTCCAAGTCTTGAAATCATGTTTCACTATACATGCTATATATTGAGTTCCAATCTTTAAAAAGATATCAAACAAATGTTTGTTTAGATGTCTAACAGACGGATGCTGTCATATCTACTGTGCCTTTTTTTTTTTTTTTTTTTTATAAATTAATGTTTGTTTGCTAGGCAGAAGAAAAATAACTTTTGAATTTACTTATAGCTCTCAAGCCATGCATCAGGAAACACAGTTCAAAATATATTGCCTAGTTAATAGTTAAATCAAAGTGGAGGAAGATGAAGGAATAAAGCAGCTTGCATTACAAGTAAAATATTGTATGTCTGTATCATGGAGTCCACTAAAAAATAAACTGGAGAGGGGTAACGGTGGAAGCCAGCACAAGGTACTATCTGTTGTTTGATGACTTGCAGGAAGGCTCACATGGGGACATCATCTCTTACACAGAAATAAATAGCAGGTCCTAACATAAAACAATGTTCAACATGCCCACTATGTAGCTCTGGAATAAAAGGACAATAGAAGTGACTCTATTAATTTTGATTATACCCTAAATATTTTGCTCCCAGACTTGCATATTTTAACTTCTTCGGCAGTTACATAGGAGACACAATCTTCACAGCATTGTTCCTTATCTCTGTTACATGTACCAACGGGAGAGCATTTCTTCTTGCACACAACAGTTGAGTCCTGGATAAAAAGAAGATTGTAGCATAGCATTCCAGGGCACTTATATATATTTATTTATATATATTTAATTACCTGTCTAAATCCCTTATTACATGTTTCAAACCTAGCAGCATCAATATACTTATTATAACAAAGAAAATATAAATAATTTACATTTTGTAGGGTATACTAATATTCTCCCATGATTTTGAGTTAGTTACATTAGTGACATAGCCTATAAAAGTACAAAAATATAAATAAAAATAGGCCTTGAACTTGCAAACATTAAACATAGACATAAAATTCTCTTAAGAAGTCAATTTGAATAAAAAAGATGAATATTTCTCTCCCCCAGGTTTAAAAATAGGAACAGTTACCTTGCAGGTACATGTAGTGCAGCGATCATACATAAAAGTGGAATGATTGTCATAGACATCACTTCGGAAAAGGCAACTGCCTGATGGTAGGTCAAAAACCTTTCTTTGGCCTACAACAAGACAATAAAAATATGTCTGATTTTCAAATATATATATATATATATATATATATATATATATATTTGACATTTTAAAAATGATTTAATTTTTCTCACTAATAATAAAACAGTACCTTATACTTAATCCCAACTAAGATATAATTAATCTTTATTGGAGACAAAACCTTCCTATTAGGTTTATTAAAAGGGCTTTTTGGGGCAAAAACTAAAAAATGTTTGTGGAAAAACCCCTCAAATTTCTAGAGATTTATTATACCCCAATGCTGCAAAAAGTCAGACCTGTTGAGGTCCTGTATAAGTCAGTGGGAGTGGCACCTATCCCAATTTGAAGTTATTGGCGTCCATGCTGGGTTTAGCCAGAATTACTGATTTTTCAGGATTTTCAGACAAAAACTCAAAAAACTGAGAAATTCAGGAAAACAGCCCCAAAAAATGTAGCCATTCAAGGTTTTCGATAGAGATTATTACGCTTTCTCAGAATCCGATTAAATCAAGTGTTTCAATGAATTAATAAATACATAAAACTGTGAGTTTGGTCAAGTTTTTTTATTTAAATTTTTAGATAAATTTGGATTTTAGTAAATAACCCACTAAATGATTTAAATTTTTGTTTTAGTACATAGTTACATGATTAAATTGGGTTGAAAAAATACAAAAGCCCATCAAGTTCAACCTCTCCAAATTAAAACCCAGCACACACACACACACACACACACACCTCCACTCTTTCAGCATCCTGCATGGAACCTATAGTTCTGCACAATTTAGTATCATCTGCAAAAATAGAAACCATACTTTCAATGCCCTCATCCAGGTCATTATTAAACAAGTTGAAAAGCAAGGGACCCAGTACAGAGCCCTGCAGTACCCCACTAACAACACTGGCCCAATTAGAAAATGTTCCATTTACCACCACTCTTTGTAGTCTATCATTTAGACAGTTCTTTATCCAGTTACAAATACTATGTTCCAGGCCAACATTCCTTAATTTAACCAGTGACTTTCTTTGTGGCACTGTATCAAATGCTTTAGCGAAGTCTAAATAAATCACATCCACAGCCATCCCAGAATCCAGGTCCCTGCTTATCTTCTCATAAAAAAAAATTTAATTAGTCTGGCAAGATCTATTATGCATAAAACCATGCTGGCACAAACTCATAGTATTGTTATTTGCTATGAAGTCCAGTATCCTATCCTTAATTAATCCTTCAACTAGACTTAAGGGATGGAGATTCAATTACGGAACAAGACCAGGTCCTGAGCATTCTGGATAAAAGGTCCCATATCTGTCTCTATTTAAATTATATAAGGCATAATAGTGATCCATTTATAGGTGTTAGCTTGACTTTGTTTAAGGTTATTACAACTCTAGGTTCCTCTGCTTCAGTGTGCCAAGGACTAGGATAAACCTTCTGCCCATGTCAGTGTAAGTGTCCTTTAGACAAAAACACACTGATTTACCATTCTGTTTCTCATAACTTCTAGTAAGTACCACATATTGTCACAGTAAGTCTTTACATTTAACAAGAAAAGAATTCAAAATATGTGTCAGTACTACAATGTATATTTTATTTGTATTTCTTAGCATGCTGTAAATGACAAAAAGCAAACAGAAAGAAAGGGCAGTATATTTCCCAGTGTTTACAAGAAGCATATGACCAGGATTGTTTATGCCATACAGATTGTGTATTCTCTTTGGAAAAAAAATGAACTTCAGTAATCTGGACCTTAAAAAAAATGGACAATCGTACAGTATTTCCAAATGGACAAACCTGTAATTAACAGTTTTACCCTTTCCTTTTACTTAATTTTCCTTCTTCTCTTTTATTTTTCTAATTATATACAAATGGCAGTAAACTAATAAAATACAATTTCAGCAAACATTTCTTAAGGTTTGCACTCTTTTACTGAGTAGATAAGTCCACAAATCTTAAACATTTTCCAGTACTGGATGAACAGCAATTTACTGACCATGGGTCAATAAGAAGTAACTTTAAACAATAAGAAATTCTATAAATGTCAAGTGGATATATGGATGTCAGATATTTAATAATGTTAATTGGTGACTGCTGCTAAACAGAATCAGACACTGAAGGGTGGGGGAGAGAAAAAGGTTGATAAAGGCTTGTGGGCTACATTTGCAATTCATGCACTTTGCTGTGCACCCAATCAGAAACTCATTTATAATTAGGCAGTTTATTAAAATGATTGGCCATCCTCACTGAACCTATGAAAAAAAAGCCTTTGTTGTATGCAGTATGTTTCCACAGATGTTTGGGGGAGTTTTAAGAATAAAGCCTAATGCCATAATAGTTTGAGTAATTAATGTCTGCCTAAATGGTTGTGCTGGACCCCCCATATCTGTGATATATACTGAGCAAGGGATTACTGCTGATTTAAATAGAGTCGGACCAGGGAATAAATCAATGAATTATATCAATTGATTTACAAAGTCAGTGCTACCTCATCATCATCACTTATACAGTACAAGCAAGTCACACAACTCGTAAATTTATGGAAAAACTGGGGTCAGACAATAGGATTAGAGCTCAGCATGATATACTTACTCCAGTTGGCTAAAATGCAGCAATCACAGAAAATCAATAACTGTTATTAGTTAAATATCAGGGGCCTTTTTACCACAGATTGGAGTGCTGACCAAGGAAAAAGGAGAAACTGGAGCACAGGCAGGAACATGGTAAACAGGATAAAATTTATTGAGCACAGGCAAGTTAGACAAAGTAGGTACAGTACAAACAGGCACCAGAACAGATACGAGTGCAAGGCAGGTATCTTGGAAGAAGGCTTGGAAGAGGGGGTCCTGAGGCTTTTACAGTTTTTGCCAGTTATTATAAACATACATGTATACCAAGCACACGATAGAAATAAAAACAAAGGGTTAATATCATTATGATTCTGAAATTAAATTGAATTAGAAAAAAAGTGTATTTTTCCAATTACATCTGGCCCCTTGTGCTTTCTACTTGCTGCAGCAGTCAAATTTTCTACCTCTGCTGTACCTGATGCAACCCCAGATAGCTGGGTGTCCTCCACAAACATTGACAAACCTATTGGTTACAACATTGGTTATATGCAACCTCAGCAAATTCCACTCAATTTTGTAAATGGGGGTAGAGGGGAGGGTGGACACTGAGACAGTTGTGCATAAATCATGTTTTTTGTTATTGCTGAATCTGGTTCAAATTGACATATCAATAATTTTTTCATGCATAATATAAATCCAAGTAAAAGGTGGGAATGAAAGTGAATCATGGTACTAAAATACTGAAGTACTAAAATATGCTTATCTTTCACTTCCATTACTTTCACAGTACCATAAATACATTTTAGATAAACATCAATGGCAACATTGTGAATAAAGTTTACTCACCTATACATTTAGGGCAGCACTGCCCTGTTGGGATGTGACTAAGATGCTGGGGACATGACAGAATTGGACATACTTCCTTTATGCACTGCGTCCTGCCTCCCTAGGGAAAAATAAGTGGAATAATATTATTATCACAATATTTTATTTGAATGTTTTTTTTTACTAGCAAAAGTATATTTCCTATAGATTTTTCAAATCAAATTTGACCATCTTGTTATACATTTTTAGTTATTACTGACCACTCCCTCAACTCAAACTTCACCCACTGTCATATACGCACTGCTCTTTTTGGTTCCCCAAAAATGTAACCTGCCCTTCTACACTTTGATTATACTTTATTGAGTCCTTTTATATTAAACAATGTAATTGTATTTTATGTTTGTTCATTAAACTTTGGTAAATCCAGGACTCTTGACATCATATCAGTCAGCCTTAGGCTAATGTCCCACTAGGCTGAAACTCGATCTGCTGAGAAACACAGGCGGAGAATCAGACCCTACACTAGGACATCATCTTACCTTGGCTGCACCCAGAAATACTGCATTGGTGGCTTTCTGCCAGAACACAAGAGTTTGTATTTGTGCCTATACATAGGTCGATGCAATGAATACAGCCACTGGCAAGGTAAAAGGCTGATTCCAGTGTAGGGGTTGATTCTTGGCCTTCACTTTTCAGCAGCCAATGTAACATTAGCCTTAAGCAGAAAAACTGACTTGACCATGCAACACTAACAAAACCAACAGAGGAGATAGATAAGCTGATAACTGCTGGCATTCAGCATAATAATAATAATATTAGTAGGCGTTGACTCATACAGCTGCCTAGCCTTGGAAATTCTTAGGTACGATAAACATGCTTGGAACATATACAAAGGCTATAGGAACATCAACAATAAAGAATGTAAGTGATTTTAGGTAACTAGATTCATATTTGTGTATTAAAGATGGTGGAACATTGCAAGTTATCATTATATAAATTTGTGAAACACCTTGAAAATTTTGCCTGGTGAAAAATCACCTGCGTCCATTTTTTTGATGCCAGCGAATGTGCGCCAGTGTCCAAAAATGGACACCCACATCCAAAACGAGATGCTGGCGACGTTTTGCAAATTTTTCACCGTTTCACGAATTTCTCATGGAATTAGTGAAAAATTCAGTGAAGGGCTTCAGTGTTAATGGCTTTGAATGTAAGTGTGAGCAGTTTGAAATTGATTCTTGAGAAGATTGGGAGCAAGTGAAGGGATATGCTTATTGAATATGATAGATGTTTTGCTTAAATTTGCCCTTACATTCTTTGAACCCTTCAGCTTTGTAATTTTCTACTATAGTTATATAAACTATTATATAGTTTTACAGCATCTGCGTTTTATGTTGCAGTGTGTGGCATTACATCATATAGTACTCAACACTGACTTATATGTTAGCAAAAAGTCAAGTAACAAACCTAGAATGGATAATGAGAAACATACCAAAAGTTTCTAATGTCAATAATTTTGAAGAGTTGGAACCTCAACCAAAGCTAGCGGTATTTCCACAACTACCTAAATGTAATACACGGAGTCCCTGCAAAGCACTCATAAAGCTGTCATGAATCAACATTGAACTTTCATTGAATTGATGAAAAATGAGGTGAGATTTAGAAGGAATAGCTGAAAAATACCAGATGCTGATGAAATCAAGAGTTAATAATCTGAACATTCCTGTCATTAGAACTTCACTTTGAAATGCAACAAACACTTATTGAAATTAATACAGCAGCTGCTTCATGCAATCTGCCCATGACTTTTTGTCTTCATTATTTTTTTCTTTCAAAGCCCAATCATTTTACTGGGATGAAATAGTTATCTCCACAATATGGTTTACATCTGAGTGAACTAACCAAGAGTTGACCTAAAATAAATTAGGATGACACCTACAAACTTTTTCACAATAAACATTAGTGATGTTGGGACAAACTTAGTCTAAATAAGGTTGACTGCTGTTTATGCCTCTCAGAAAGATATTTCCTCTATAAACATGGTAGGTTTAAGTGAAACTGAAGAGCCAAGGAATCTCTACTTATTTTGTGAACAGACTCAAAGACATGAGAAAGAGCATATGTCATTTATATTTCCATATGTATTATGGATAGCTGGAATCTATTAAAACGGTGAAGTCATAAAGACCTCTATTGACTGCATATTGCATTTGGACTACTTGTAGTTTTCTAAATGCTTGTTGGAAAAGAGTTACAATGATGGAATCATATAAATGTAATATCTAAATCCCCATCTGCTATTATGTTTAGTGTGTTATCTATATTATCTGTGCAGAAGTAACCCTAAGCCTCGGGGCCAAATTCAGGCACTGGCATTGGATGACAGTACTATGAATCTAGAGGTTATCCTGGGAAAAGCTCAGTTGGGACATAACCTCAATTCCGACTGAGATTAATTTAAGCCATGGAAAGTCTCTGTAAACCACTGAAACATGACCTTATAGAGAAAAGCCAAGGGGAAAATAGGCCTGGAATTTCACAAATGTTCACAGTATGTGGCAATGAACAAAAAACTAGTATTGCCTGTTGAAATAAGCAGGTAATTTTTATGGAAAACATCTAATTTCTAGATACTGTTGGCTCTCTTCTAATCTCATTCCCTCCAATTCTTAATTCTTAAGTTTCAGAATTTTACCTTCCCCATATTAAGCTCCTCATGGATCTATTCTAACCTCCCCTATATGTTATATTTAAACAGTCCTAGATATAAAACTCATCCATCACCATTTGTCTTTTGAGTTTGACTTATCAAATGGATTATTAGTGTTCCATCTCAACCTAATATTTCCACACCTGCAAACAAATAATATATGTTTTTGGTAGCTGGGCATTCAAAAGAAGAAATTATATGTACCAGTTTTACTCTGGAACAATTAATTGCCCTAGCAGGATGTATGAACACCTTGCAGCATTAACATGTGGGAACAGACCAATAACAAAATTTAGGAAACAAAAAAGGTTTAGGCATCACAAAGCATAATCCCTTAAATGAGCAACGGATATTGCCTTTGGCCAAATATTCTTCCATAATCATGCCTCCTCTAATTCAGTGCTATTTCTGTTGGCTATATACAGCCTAAAACAATAAAACTGAATAAAATGTAGACTCTTTGTGCTGGGAAACTCCTTTTGTTCATTAAATTATTTAGCAAAATTACACATTTTTTAAATAACAATCTGAAACCTAATTTGCATATAATTTTTAAGAAAAACATAATAATCTGTGAAATCTTTCAAATAGTGCTAAGATTACACCAGATCCAGAACCAAATCCTGGAATCCATGCATCTCCGAAATTGTATCTGCAACTTCCCACAAGAAATGGTATGCTAGTTTTACAAAAGGGCTTGTTTATGGAGCCAAGCACAACTGCAAAGGTTTTAAATTCAGAAATCTATTTGCTTGGATGCATGCTCCTTTGCAACATCAGAGAGTGTCAAGCTACACCTTCAGTCTGCTCTGATGAATTATCCATTGACACAAGGGAGCCCTAGAATTGTTGTGAGAATATATCTTGTATTAAACCCAGCGTTGCCTTGGTGGGTCACATCAAAACTGACTTGTGCTAAGTATTAAACACTAATTCCATTAATGATGTTTAGCCTTGAAAATTACACCATTTTGATGCTAATGCAGGAGGAAAAACATGCCACAACTTGTGCAAGATGTATCAAGCATTCAATCGACTGTGTGCAGGTTGTGGTTGATTCAACTTATTTGGTGCCCACTGTTATGCTGGAATTCTGGGGGGGGGACATTGCAGGTAACAGTCATTGTGATATTAACACTTTGCACTTTGTCATAAATGAGCCCTACCGTGTAAGGTCAAAAGCCACACAGCTAAATAGTCTCATTTAACTATTTTTTAACTAAAAAAATTGGATGTTTCAAATTCAGGAAAATTACATGTATAGGCTACAGTAGCAAGTCTGTATAGGCTACAGTAGCAAGGTGTGTTTGCACATTCAGGCATCCTTAGTCATGCATTCACCCACATATGCAACAGTGTAAAAGCAGAAAACATTACTCTATTACACATGCTCAAGCTTAAGTCAGAAGCAGAACACCAGGGAAATGTAAGATGGCATTAATGGCAACCTTACAGTTGGGAGCTGTAATACAGAAACTTTAGAGCAGCAGGTTGATGACAATTTTAGGCCTCTCACACCATGAAAGATGGATCAGTACTTACAGTTCTAGACTATAAATAGTTCAAGATATAATTTTATAAAAATGATCTTGTTCCCCCACTTACTTTATATCTTACAGATGCTTCCTGTGTTCCTCTCCCACGAAGACCTGGCAATATTAAATCGGGCTCTTGGCCATTTTATTTAGGAGAATAAACAATCTCCATATGAGCAGAAATAAACTGGAACAGTCAAGATTTCATGGGGGGTAAATATCACTAATGTTTTGAGATATAACTTTGCCTACAATGTACCATATGCTGCTGGCTAGATTAATTAGATAGAACAAAACATATTAACCTCTCTGCAACAAGCTCTCTCATCCACACTCTTTAATCTTTCTTTTGCATCTAACTAACAGGCAGCTCCATCCAAAGGAAAATCCTCTATTACACTCTACAATATGAGTTTTGCAAGTGTCTACCGTTTCCTACCCTCCCTGAGTAACCCGTAATGCTTAACAACTATAATGGTACCCCATTTCTTAACTGAGCATAACACCATTAGTAAACACAGGAAATCATTAATCAACATAAAGGAAGGCTGCAAAGTTGTTGCATGTTCTACCCTGGTCTGCCATTAGCACCCATATGTACAGATCCTTTTGCTCTAGAATACAATGCGTGGACCTGCAGTTACATCAGGAATACAGTGCTGCTCGTGTTTGCCAATGAAGGCTGAATATCTATTTATTTTACTGTCACCACTTTGTTAATGTCTGAGAAACTGTCAGTTAGGAACACAGTCATTAGCATTATAGCCTAGGCCTAACACAAATATAGGGTGTATTGTAATGGAAGGGTGACCTGTGTGCTATTACAGGGTGGATGAGGATGAAAAATATGTGTTTGGAAAACATTTCTATTTATTTAATAGAGCATCCTGTTCAAAGGCCATTTTTGGAGAGAGAGGACCAAACAAAGTGTATAAGCCAGGCCAAAAGTGTTATGGTGCAAAAAAACTAAATAAAACATTGTTGTAAAATAAATCTATTTTTAAGAGATGTACTCAAAACAGGGATACTGTACATAATAAGAAATGGCACATCTTCAACAGATAAAACCATTTTTAATTCAGAGAGAACACCCAATGTGTTTCCTACAATTAGCATTGAAGACTTATTCTCAGCTAAAATTCCACAGGTGCTCTTAGCCAAAATACAACAGGCCACCAGATATTTCCTTTACCAGTTTGTTTTACTGGAGCATATCTTGGCAGCAGCATTTTGTTCAATTCTTCATACAACACAGCAAATATTTTAAATAGGATGACCTGAAACACTATCCTTATTTCGTATATACCACATGGCATCAACTTCCAGTAGCCTGCATTATGATGAGGAAGAATTTGAGCTCTCTCCTGAGCTTACTGCTCATTAAAGTCTCTAGCATTCTCACTGAGTGGAACAGCAGGTGGTAGCAAGCCTATAAAATATCCAAATCCTGTGGTAAACAAGCTCCATCATACAATGAGAATTTAGCTTTCTGACATTTCAGCAAAGTTTTGACAGCTTTATGTACTTTAGTACATAGCTAACATAACTTTGGTTTTCTGGAAAGCGTTGGATTTTATCCATGTTAAATAGTAATCCTAAAAGACATGAGCAGTGGCTGACATATTAAAAAGTAAATAGTTTACTGTAACGTATACTGTTTTATTGCCAACATGAGCATGTAACATAATGGACAATTTAGAATTTTCTTAGATTAAAATGAAGTAACCCAAGAAGTGAATCTGAAACGAGTTAAATGTAATAAAGCAATGGTATTTAAATCCTTCCCTAAATCTTGTTGTGCTGCCTGTGCTTTCCTGCATAAAATAAAAGATGACTATGTGTGCAATGCCATTTGCAATTATTCTACTACTTTCAGCTAGTGCCTCCCACACATAGTAAATGGTGACAACAGGGAGTCCCTAACGACTGCAGCACAAACAGTACACTTAATTACTCCCCACTTCACTGCATTTGGGTTTGGAGAAGTGGGGGGCAAAGACATGATACCACTAGTTATAAGGTGTAGCAGAGGCCCCTACCGTGCTAGGAATTGAGTAGCATTCCTAGTCAAATGTTTATGAGAGTGGTATAATAACTTTTCACTTACAGCCATTGCCTCCCAAACAAACTTTCAGTAGATGGAGGATTAATTGGAGGTCTACATAAGATCACACCAGTGTAATGACTCCTGTGCCATTTAGCTACGGTCAGTGTATGCATTTAGGCTTTCCCTTTGGACACATTTTTCAGTATTCCATAGGAAAGTTGGGTTTGATAAACCTCTGGTGAAAAGAGTAGGCTGAAACCCTCTTTGGCTTGTGTCAACGTAAACCATAGCTACAGGGCAGGATGGTGAACCACTTCTACTTCTCAATTAATGCTCAATTGAAGGTAAAACATAGCATCTTGCTTCAGAAGTTTGTTCTACAACATAGTGCTGCTTTTGTAAATAAGCCCTATTAACATGAAATGAAGATTCATTCCACTCTCTTCTTAAACCATCACAGAACTGTATGTTTATATCTTGTATAAATAGTAGCACTTCACGAGAACAGCTAAATTAATAAAACATACAAAGTTGAGATGTTGTCACCAGATTTTTCTCTAACAAGTCAGCATAATCTATGGGAAAGTCAAGACTTAAAACATAAATAATATTTATTAATGACTACATCCTCTAGAAGCCGACAGATTATTCTTGGGAACTAATGTAAGTGTTGGTGGCTTATTTTTGGAGTGTGAGCTTCAGCATGGATGCACAACATGTTGGATATAGTTTCCCTTTAAGTTTCTTTTGTGTTGTCCATTCTTTTACACACACACAGATGCTAGTCTGAAAAACTGGCCAAGTTATCTATCTCCTTCTTTAGAAAACGTACAGTTACACACGCAGACAAAGTTATTTTAAAATTTCAGTTTTTAGGTCTCTCAGCGTTCTGTTTATACAGCAGTGCTTAGACACACATCATCATCTGGTGAGAATTATAAAGAATTTACAGTATGTGTTTCAAATTAACAAGAAAGATAAATGTGCTTAGTTTATGGCATCCCAGCTGAACTGTAAGAGGCAGACCTAATTCACTGGGCTTCTAATATATTCAGCAACTATAACTGATCTTCATATGTCCAGGACCAACACACACTAGTATTAAAGAAAAAAATGAATCAGTTTCATGGAGATTTCAGCTCAAAATGTGCCCTTAATTTCTATGAACGGCTAGTTGTAAGTATAGGAAGTCTCCTGGATTAATGGGCTCTCATCTGCAACTCAAAGTGGGGGAAATGCTTCATTGGAGAATGTGAGGAGATTAAGTGTTCTAGCTGAAGATTTATTTTTCTGTCCTCTAGTTGGATCTATGCCTGTATTTCTTTTGACTGTGGGTAGGAAAAGACCTGCACAGCCTTATGATAGGTGTGAAGCAGGGGTCACGTTTTTCTCCCCCTAAACAGCTGCACAATGTTGCACATCTTTAGTAACTGAGTACATCCTAGTTGCAGATACTATTCAGCCCCTGTCAAGAGTTACAAATATATAATTCAAAATTCGAAATTGACAGCTGTAATTTTACCAGAGTGCTTTTTTGGCTTGAAAAAGTTACTGACATCAGAAAATAGCCTTTTTTTTATATCTATCATAACATATATCATAACAGCATTATCTTTGAATGCTATTTATAATGTTGCCATAAAAGTATTTGCCTGATTATTTTACATTACCTTTCTTACCCTCTTGTTCCTCTATAAGGTGGCTGCCATATTTATGCAGCAGCAGTCCGTTAGCATTAGAAACTCTAACTGACAGGTTGAGAAGAGATAGTCAGGTTGGCAAAACAGTCAGGTTTAGGAACTTCAAGTAACAATTACTTACAAATGCAGAACTATCAGCAAAAACAGCCAACATGACCTATAGGTAACTATTAGTGTAGATTAATATTATGAAAAGAAAATTTTTAGTGTCAGTATAACTTTTATTTAATTAACTTTTGTAATGGTATATATAAAGAAAGTTGAATATTGATAAGTAATAACTACTTTAATATTTTATGCTAATAGTGACTCTGGGGAGAAGTGCAGCGTAGGGGGAGGAAGACAGTGACGGGACATGGGTCATGTGAAGGGACACAGAAAGTGTGGCAGATGCTAGGTGTGGGTGGAAGGTGCTTGTGGAATCAAAAAAGTTGATCCCTGCCATACTGATCAAGCCTGAGCAGTGTCCCACTGATTCAAGGATTGGGTTTGGATGACCACACATGATGTCATATATAGGTGCCTTGTGACTTCAGTGTGTCACAGTAGGAGATGGAATGCTTGTGTTGGGGCCTATGGCCAGGCTTATAACAAGTAGCTGGCTGGTAGTGATGCAGGCTCTTAAAGTGATACTGACACTAAAAAAATTCTTTACAAAATATTAATCTACATTAAAAGTTTCCTATAGGTCATGTTGATCATTTTTTTCACTGATAGTTCTGTTTTTGTTAGTAATTGTCACTGGAAGTTCCTAAACCTGACTGTTTTGCCAACCTGAATGTCCCTTCTTAAAGGGATACTGTCATAGAAAAACATGTTTTTTTTTTAATGCATCAGTAAATAGTGCTGCTCCAGTAGACTCCATTTCTCAAAAGAGCAAACAGATTTTTTTTATATTCAGTTTTGAAATCTGACATGGGGGTAGATATTTTGTCAATTGTGCCAGTACTTTAGTGGGGGAACTGCTTTCTGGCAGGCTGTTGTTTTTCCTTCTCAATGTAACTGAATGGGACATGGGTTTTTACTATTGAGTGCTGTTCTTAGATCTACCAGGCAGCTGTTATATTGTGTTAGGTAGGGAGCTGTTATCTGGTTACCTTCCCATTGTTTTGTTGTTAGGCTGCTGGGGGGGGTGGAAAGGGAGGGGTGATATCACTCCAACTTGCAGTACAGCAGTAATGTGTGATTGAAGTTTATCAGAGCACAAGTCACATGACTTGGGGCAGCTGGGAAATTGACAATATGTCTAGCCCCGTGTCAGATTTCAAAATGAAATATTAAAAAATCTGTTTGCTCTTTTGAGAAATGGATTTCAATGCAGAATTCTGCTGGAGCAGAACTATTACATTTTTTCCCATGACAGTATCCCTTTAACCTTTTAGTTAGAGTTTCTAATGCTAACAGACTCCTGCTGCACAAATATGGTAGCCTCCTCATAGAGGAACATAGGGCTAAGAAAGGTAATGTAAAAGCAACAGGCAAATACTTTTATGGCAAAATTATAAATAGCATTCAAAGACAATGTTATGATAGATAATAAAAAAGGTTATTTTTGGATGTCAGTATCTCCTTAATGGGCTCATGAACTCACTACTACAAATGTTACAGTATTAAGTGTGGATAAAGCTGGTACATTTCTTCCAGACAAGTTTACATATGCACTGTCAATGTCAATACTGCTTTTGCTGACAAGGGACACTCCATTAACCTGATGCTTGATACAGGTTCAGCTGTTTCTATACTCCCAAAGGATATTTTCTTGAAATACTTTGCAAAAGATACGCTTGTTGCACCTGCCCTGATACTGGTCAGTTACTTAAAGGATCCAATCCCTGTGCTTGGTTGCTTGCCCTTGACTGTACAATTTAAATCAAATACTGCAAAATGTGACTTTTACATTGTGAATAAAGGTACTGCTATACTTGGAAGGAATCTCTTTGCTGCATTAAACCTACAATTAGTGGATTGTCTCATTACTACAGCACCAGTGCCTGCCACACACCCAGTGTCTACAATTTCACCACAAAGCAACACATCACTTGGCTGTGCAAAGAACTTTGTACACAAGTTAAATTGAGATCAGATGTAAAACCAGTATGCCAGAAATTGAGGCGATTGCCTTATTCTATAAGGGAGGAAAATCAGAATCCTCTGAATGGGTATCACCAATTGTTGTAACAAAGAAGAAAACTGGAGGTATTCGATTGTGTGTTGATCTCCGTGAACCTAATAAAGCAGTTGTTATGGACAATCATCCCTTGCCACACATAGAGGAAATATTTTCTGAACTTAGAGGAGCAAAATTCTTTTCTACTCTGGATCTTCAGAGTGCTTATCATCAAGTATTACTGCATGAGGAAAGAAGAGACCTCACTGCATTTATCACCCATGATGGTTTGTTCCGGTTCAAGCGTGTACCTTATGGACTGGCTTCAGCACCGAGTTGTTTTCAAAGACTGATGTCTTCTATACTCCATGGCATACCCGGTGTGCAATGCTACTTGGATGATATAATTGTCTATGCTCCAACTATGGATCTTCATGAAAAGTACCTGGAAAAGGTTCTGAAATGCATTGATTCTGCAGGACTCAAACTGAACCTTTCCAAATGTCACTTCAGACAAACTCAGCTGTCATTTCTGGGTCATATAATTTCACAAGATGGATTACGGCCTGACCGTGACCATGTCAACGCAGTTAAGCAAGCACCTACTCCATCTGATTTCCAGACCTTACAAGCTTTCTTAGGTCTTACTTCCTGGTATTCTAAGTTTATTCCCAACTATGCTTCAGTTGTGGAGCCACTCAGAGCACTACTACATGGAACTTTAAGTCTGGTGTGGTCAGAATCTGCTCAACATAGCTTTGTTACAGAGCATTTCCATGTTTACGATCTACCGAATAGAACTGTATATGGGGACAATAGACTACTACCCAGCTTGAGGGAGGGACCCCAATGGGCAGATTAATCAAAGGGGGTGACAGTTGGTTGCCTGGTTTCACATGCACACCCAACCTTATGTCAGGTACCCAGGAAAGTGGATAGTGGTTGATACTTGATGTTTTAAGTTTAAGCTTAGCAAGCTTAGTACATTCCAGGGTACCCCTACTGCCATAATTTAAAAGAGAAGGGTTATGTGTGCACTCCAAGTAAAAATGTGTTTAAATACAATGGAAGTGCTACTGATTTGGCCAATGAATCAATGCGCATTCCCTGGTCCCCTGTCTCATAAGTAATTCAGTACATATGCAAGTGCATGTATTTACAAAAACAGGGGTTTTAAGTTACTGCCCCTAATGCCTTCTCAGGATGCTTACATGTATCAGCATGCTCACAGGTATAAGGGAACATTGTCATAAATATGCAGTAAGATCAGGCTCCCTAGAGCCTTACATCCCCTGGTTCTCCGGCATTGTACATTATGAATGATGTAAAACCCAGGGGGGGCAAAATACCTCCATGGTGAATGCATTGCACATACAGAGAGTGACACAAGTTACAGTGCTTTATTCTGTGTCTAAAGAGGTTTGCCTGTAGGACATGGTAAAAATGGGTTGCTTTGCATTGATCCTTTGTCTTTGCACTACGTTCTTACTTTAATAAACTAGCCATTAAGTCTTCTCGCATTCACCCTCTCATTTTAAAAGCTTAAAGGGAAATATAATAAAAGTCATAAGGCTGGAAAACATTATAACCCATAGTAACTAATTCCGGTAGCATGTGTTGGTCACCTATTTGAAACCAAGCATCTAAGGGCAGAGACACACAGGAGACAAATCTCCTCTTCTCCGGGGTGACTAATCTCCCCAAACTGCCTTCCCACCGACTAGAATGTAAATCGCCAGCGGGATAGCACTTGGATCGCTTCATTTTCTGTAGTTGCCCAAAGTTTCCTCATGATCAGGCGGCTAATCTCCCCAAATACGACCATGTGTCTCTGCCCTAACTGGTTGGTAACCCATCAGTGGTCGCTAAAAGTTTTTAGACCTATTGCAAGGTTTGCGACATTTACTGTGTAAACAGTTCCAATCAAACCACACTTTCAGCTCACTTTTCTATACAGATGAATGTCATCAAGCCTCTTCACAAAGGCATAACATACATGTGTTTTCCCAGTGACACTACAGATTGTTTAAATTAAAATTGCCTTTAATTGTCACATTTCTGGGCAGCAAATGTTATGCAATGTTTCAAATGGCACTCAAATCTTTATCAAGCATTCTTTATAAGCATGTTTGATAAAAAAGTGGCATACGAAACATTGCATATCTTTAGCATCCCAGAAATGTTATAATTAGAGTAAATTTTTATGAAAACGACCTGGAGTGCTGTCACTGTCATTCTTTGTGGGTTGCTTCAAATCCGCACTTCAGTATAGTAACTGTAAATCTCTTATTATAAGCTCTATATTTAATTCTGCAGAATGAAAACATCTGCTTTGCTGATTATTATGCAGTACTGCCAATGTGTACATGCATTTATATGTTAGTAATAGTGCTAAGATTCTGCAACATAAACAATATCTTCTGATGAAATGCTGAAAGCTGTCTGCCGTGTTCTATGTAACTTGGCAACAGTAAACACGGTCTTACTTTCCCATAACAAAAGGAAGAGACTAAAGGTGTGTCCAAGAGTTTCTCTTGAAATAAACAAAACAAATTCCCAGGATTTTTAAAAGTTTTCAAATGCATAAATTAAGAAGTGTTTATCATAGAGACGCGATGTGCAGTGATTTATTGGATATACATGTAATAAAAACTAAAAGCTTGCATCTAAGTAGTGTCTACAACCCACAGGACAACTGAAGATGTTTTCTGTAGGGACCAGAACATTTCTGCTTATAAAGAAGAAAGTCTTGCAAGGCTGACATCATAAAAGAATAATCAAGAACAGCTGTTCTGCTTTAAATAATGGGATTTCTACAATGTAATACAAGAAACTGTAAGATTTGATTGTTCATTTAGAAAGCATTGTGAAAGCTGTGAAAATTATTGAGGTTCAGACTATAGTTGCTGAACTACACAGCAACTTGGTGTATAAATACTTTTAAAAGGCAGGCCAAAATCATGTCTTGAAATACCTAGGAACACTTCACATAACAACCATACATAACTAGCATATTTAAAATCTGAACAGGATAGCCAACCTTTGGGTAAGATTCAGTTCAGTGAGAAATGGGGAATACTGGCTCTTTAAGTTCCCTATTGTACTGCACAATGTAATTGGGGGTTGTTTTAAAACTGTAATTTTTACTGAGTGGCAGCTGTAAGAAAGTAGAGTAATAAAAAAGAGTACAGGCTCCATCAGTCATAGTGGCTTCAGAGTTCAACTGGCAGCTTCAGTGGGAAGGAGAGACTGAAAGCTTTGGGCAAGATTCAGTTCAGTGAGAAAAAGTTATCTCCTGGTTTATCAAGTGAAAAGTCATGGATATGATTCAATTCAAGAAGAAACAACTTTTCTCCAAATTCAGTTCCATTTTTTCCCATAGAGTTTTCACATGATAAACTAAGAGAAGTAATGGGCGAATAAATTTGGCAGGCATGGATTTATGGCGAGTTTCCATGTTTCGCTGCCTGCGAATGGTGAAAATTCACCAGTAAAAAAATCGCCGCCACAAAAAAAAATTTTGCACGTCAAAAAATGGTCACGCGTCAAAATTATTCGGATGCCGATTGAATTTAATACCTTATGACAAAATAGTTGTGCATATATTTAATTATTTTGACACCCATTGACTGCAATGCATTTTTTTCATTGTTTCGCATTGATTCGTCACTGAACGTGCATTTGATACTTGAACCATATCTCTAAATAGGGATTTCAAAAACATTCTGTGGTCTACAGGTCTACAGCTCAACTGGTTCCAATCTAGCTGGAATACAGTCATCATTTTCATTTCATTACCATAAGGGGCTCCACAGAACTCTTGTCACCAATGTTTGAGCTAAATTGCTGCGCGTCAAAAACATTTTGTTGCCTGTACACCTCAATGCGTTTCATTTGTCCATCACTAAGGGGCAGATTTATCAAATTCACATGAATGATCGAATTTTCAAAAAGATTTGAATTCTCAAATACTTTTGAAGGTCACTTAGACCATCGAATTTTTAAAATTCGAACAAAAAGAATGATTACAATAATTTGAATAAAATTCTATTTGAATATTCAAATATTCATCAGTCGAATTCGAATATTCGTCCTGTTTAGTACAGGAAATTCTAAAGTAAAAAAAACACAAAATGGGTAAAAAGCATGTTCAGCACAAGTTGTATTCATTATTAAACTGAAGTTGAAAATGGGGAATACTAGCTCTTTGAAGGGATACTGTCGTGGGAAAACATGTTTTTTACAAAATGCATCAGTTAATAGTGCTACTCCAGTAGAATCCCTAGTGTACTGCACAATGTAATTGGGGGTTGTTTTAAAACTGTAATTTTTACTGAGTGGCAGCTGTAAGAAAGAAGTAGTGTAATAAAAAAAAGAGTACAGGCTCCATCAGTCATAGCGGCTTCAGATTCAGTGGGAAGGAGAGACTGAAAGCTTCACTGGTTAGTTGTGGGAACCAATCCAGTGAGAAACTGGGAGAAGAGAGGAAGTAATGGGTGAGAAAGCCTATCTCCTACTTGTCCTTGCCTAGTGGAAACCTCTATAGCCCCTTGTTCTGCAAAAGAAGTATTAACACTCTGACTTTTAATCTGACAATCTTGCAGTTTATATATGCCTAAACACTAAAGGGAATTCATTCTTAAAAACATATAGTATATGATCCAAATCTGATCTTTTCCAGTTGCAATTTACATACAACAAACTTTCAAACTTTTAGGGACTGTTTATTATCTCATGTGTGCATTTTTAAAGCATTTTCTTAAGAATTTGTAATTTCCACAATTAAGGCAAGTTAAGTCAATCATATTCCAAGATAATGTTCATGGTTTACAGGAATATGTTTGATTCTTAGTTTTGGTTATAACAACTCTATTTGCTTGACTCTTAGCAGGATTAGGCCAGCTGCCAAATTATTTCCCATAGGATGAAGACAACAATGCCTTCTGGACACTAGATGGCGATAGCGACTAACAACAACTTGCAACATATATTCCATTCTCTATAAATTCAATACAGATATTTGTGTAAGGAAACACATTTACAACATTAACAGACTGCTGTAACATTTAAGCATACTCACACATACAATAAAACAAAGAATTAGTTCCCAGAATGTTATTGTTCCATATTGTAACCTTTTTTGAGAAAGGCCCTCTACCTCTTCCTCTGCCATGTCTCTCCCATGTCTCTCCACTGAGCAGCATGGAGTTGACCTGTGTGCAGATGCATGGAGCAGATATCGGTGGAAAATATGCATTTTCTTGGCTATATCTGCTGTGAGTGTCTGCACACAGTCTGACTCCATCAGAGAAATTTGAGAAAAATTCCAGCTACAGGGAATAAAAAAATCAGTTACAGATAGGGTTGCCACCATTTCCTATATATTTATTTAGTTGCCCTATTAATAACAGTTTATATCAATAAACTTTCTCTCTCTCTCTCTCTCTCTCTCTCTCTCTCTCTCTCTATATATATATATATATATATTTATAATATATATATCAGGTGCACACAGAAAAACCAGCTTGGGTGCTTAGAATATTATCCATATCAAAAAGGACTTTTGTGAAAAATAAAAATGAAATCTTTTATCCAACATTTTGGCTCAAGTTCGAGCCTTCATCAGGAACAATACAAATAAATATGTCTTGAAGTCTATTTAAAACACATTTTTTCCAGTTCTTATCTAGTATTAAAGTATCATTCAAGAATGCTTATAATTATCACAGTAAGACCTTTTCTGAATTCTCTCAAAAAATGTATAGGATTGCCAACGCTCAGTATATTTTTCCAAAGAAATTTGTTTTAACTTTTTAACAAAGCTTCCTGTATAAATGTGTCCCTTCAAAGCACAATCATATAATGCAAAAAGAAAAGAAAACTTTAAATGAGTGGCAAATAATGAATGATCCCTTATTAATTGCAATGTTTGGAGAAGTGCACTGAACAAACCAAAGATCCCTTTTTCTACTTAGTTGGTATGTTTTCCTTTCCCAGTTGGTAATACATTAAGAGGCAGTTTGGTTAGAGACAGACGGGAAGCAGACATAGAAGGATAAAGAAAGGAAAAAAAATGAAAAGGAAGGAAATAAATAGGTCAGTTAATTCATTTCTAGGGTCCTTGTAAAGTGAATTTCAAACTGTAAATACCATCCCTCCCTCTTGCTAACCATAAGTAAACAGTGTTCTTCTACATCGTTTACAAAAACATTTAAGCAATTTTAATATTTATTTATTTAAAAAGTAAACTAACCATTATAAATATCTTTTTACTCTTGAGGAAAAATTTTAGTATGTGCAAGTAAGCAGGTCCCCTCTGATGTATTGAAGTCATTTACAGATAGAAAAGGAGGTTTGATAAATTCAGTCTACCAACATATGGTTGAAATAAATTTCTGTCGACCATTAAGAGCAAATTTTGCATATTTGCCTAGAGAAAAGCTTTGCAATTTCAACCATATGTTGATCACTGCATATTTCTAGTTATTTACTGAATAATATCATATTGGGTTATTTCTGAAAAAGCATTTCATTTGCAAAACATAACTGGCACAGTATCCCTTAGATATGTTATTAAAATGCAGACACAGGAGAGCTATGAAAGCTTTTTTTCTTTGAAAACTATATATACAAGTCCATTTATATTTTGATTTTCTTTTTTTTTTATTATTTTGCAGTTTGTGATACATTTCAAAATAGTTATTAATCCAGGCGATCATTCTGTTCGTGTTTATTCCTTAGAGACTACAAGTATTATGTGAATTTGACTGTTTCTGAAAGGTAATTCCTACTGATTTAAAACAGATTTTCACATTAACTAATGAGCTATTTAACACAATTTTCAAATGTTTTCTGCTTGGTCATTGTAAAGAAACATTAGTAAAAAAACTTGTTCATAGACATGTTTCTAAGACAGTTGGAAGTTCTATGCCTTGTAAATGTATTCAGATCATAGGCAAATGCTCTCATTTTACCAAATAGCAAAGCCTACACTAAACTGCTGTTCTTTGTGGTATTTATTTTTCAAAGCAAAAATACTCAAGATACAGATACAGTCACTTGGATTTGTAAGTTAAATGCATCGTAACTCAGGGCTAATTGAAGAAACTGTGTTATCTAAAGTTATCTTAACTCATTTAATGCATTTAACCTTTTCATTAGCATACCAAAGCACCATTGTTTTCAATGGTGAACTCTTTAATTGGATGGGATGCTGTGACACAATATTCTGTGCTAAGTGGGATAAATGGGATAGATGAGTTAAGTCACGACGCATTTAACTCACCATCCAAAGTGACTGCATCTGTAATCTTGTAATGAGTTATTGTTTTAGGTCAATTAAAATCTTAAACATGCTGGTTTGTTTAACGTTTTAATTTCCACAAGATAAAAGTGCTAGAATACAGTACAAATAGCTGCTGAACGCTAAGGAAGCTTATTATACTTGGAGAATAGCTGCCCTGCCATAGAAATTTTTTTTAAGTAAGCAGCCCATCCTTCTCTGATATATTAAACAGGTCCATTAAGTTATATTTAAGGAAAGATGCAACAATAATGATGCTGCATTTTCCACACAGTTGCTCTAACCTATTTTTTTCCTACCGGAAAATTGAAGACCCGCTGAGGTTGCATGTCAGTGGGACAAGTAACAAAGAATTCTTGATCTGAGCTGGGTTTCAATATTCCGAAGATTTTGTGGTTTTCAGGTAGAAAATCCAAAAAATTCATTTTTTCGTGTTTTTTTCCCGAAAAAAAAAAATTTAAATGGGAGAAGTCTCAAATATTTCTTGGTTTGTGCTGGGTTTCCTGCATTAATGCGAGGATTTTGTGGTTTTCGGGTGGAAAATCCGAAAAATTCATACAATTCGTTGTTTTCACCTTTTTTCAGGTTTTTCCTGCAAAACTTTTTTCAGGAAAGTGTATTGATAAATAAGGAGAAAAAACACGTGTGGATTTCATCAGAGTAGTTTTCAGAAAATTCAGGATTGAGATAAATTTGTACTTTGATATATGGGCCTCCTAAGGTCTGCTGAAAATTCTTCAGACATTTAGGGGCAGATTTACTATTGGTCAAATCCGAGGGTGAATTTACTCTTGAATTCGACCAATCGAATTGTGGTCGAATTGTAATCATTCGAATATCGAATTCAAAGGATTTTACCGCATTCGATCGAACAATCAAATAGAAATAATTTGAACGATTTTAACCATTCAATCAAATTTTTTTATTCGATCAAAAACAGTTAAGTCCAATTCGGTAGGTTGAATCTGGCGAACTAGGCAATCGAGTAAAAATTTAAAGGGCAAGTTATTCGACTGTCGAATATTCAAATAGAATTTTATTACAATTATTTTAATCATTTGAATCAATCGAATTTTCAAAATTCGATGGTCGAAGTGGTCTTCAAAAACATTTGAAAATTCAAATTTGAATCTTTTTGAAATTTTGATCGAATTTCGAATCCTTCATGTGAATTTGATAAATCTGCCCCTTAATAAACCCAATAGGATTGTTTTAGCAAAAATATGGATTTATGTAGCTTAGTTAACATCAAGTCCAAATACTGGTATTATTACAGACAAAAGTGAAATATATAGTAAAAAGTTGAATTGTTTTTTTATATATATATATATATATATATAGATAGATAGATAGATAGATAGATAGATAATTGCTGTATACATATGTATAATTGCTGCTGACATTTCCTCGCCATTAGACTTCAGTTTGAATACAATAATGTATCTTTTATTTTATAATTTATACAAAATTCCTTTTGATGGTTTAGTCACAAAATAATCCAAACAATGAATCTGTCCCTATTGTGATTGCGCTCCCACTGGGGAAGTTTCATGTAAGGTCAATAAACATGAGGGGGGAGTTTTGGTGAGCATTGTCTGCAAACGTTGAATAGACCTAAGTATTCACTCTGCATGATGCCATGTAACTCTGCAAATGCTTTGAATGCCAGACTTCCCAAGGCCTATGGTCCATGAAACAATGAAGCACAAAATCTGTTTTGTAATTCAAGGAGCTTAGTTATGAGTTTAAATGCTGCCTTTTAGTGTGTTCTTTTCCATGGTTACGGCTATCAATACGTCATTTTCTTGTCAGGATTTTCTTTGGTTTAGGAAACTTCAAAAGAGAATATTTATGGTTATTACAATTTAAATCTTTTATAATGATATATTGAGTGCGAAAGAACTTTTATGACTTACTCTATAGGATGCCAGCCTGTGGTTTGCCCTTGGGGCTAGTTAAACATGGGAAAGCAGATCAAGATTTGTGTTACAAATTTAGGTGTCTGAGAATCCTTTATTACAGGCTCCAATATGCAAAGTGAAAAACCATATAGGTGTATCTACAAAACAAATAATGTATGTTACACAATGCAGTTTCCAGCTAGGGAGCTTCAGACTGATCATACCTAGGCCAGAGCATGTGCTTTTATTCCTGGCCATGAATAATTACTGGAGTGTATGAAATGTGCAAGGTGGAATAGCATGGCTCTGTATGTAATTTTTTTTTTTATAATGCTTTCAATAAACTTTTTCTGACTTTATGAATAAGTTTTGAATTGCAGGATATTTGTTTTATTATTTTTGCAGACCAAGCAAACCAAGACCAGAGAATATGTGTTTCACTAGTGAAAGGCACATTATTTTGTATTATATATTTGAACATTAGTTTGAAGCAATGATTGACATATGGAGCAAGTCTTTATGTGTCCTTTGTAAGTCTTTTGCTGGATCTGCCTTGTATTGTTGAGAGTTTACTCCCTTAAGCTCAAGGTGGAACTTAAAGGATGAGGATCTAAGATAAGCTAACCTAAATTACTTCCTGGGCGTAATGATACCATAATAACTGTCCTAAAAGCAATTTACATATACATGTAGGTGTAGTTATATTTTGTACAGTAAAGAAATAAAGCATAGAACTAAACATGTCCAATTGATAAATATCTAAAGGCGGACATACATAGTGATGGCTGACTTTATTCACCAGCTGCAAATAATAAATTTGCAGGTGGGAATTCGGTGACGTCAAGAAAAGTTTGACCATTCTGACAACGACGCCCATTTTGACACTGGCGACAATTTACAGTGCGCCAATTGACTAAAGTGCGGTAAATTGTCGCCAGCATCAAAGTGGAAGTCAGCATCAAATGTCCCGTTTCGCATATTTGTTGCCATTTCACACATTTTTCACCGTTTCACAAATTTCTCAGGAAATTCACTAACTGGGACAAAATCATCCCCAACTGGTCATACACATAATAATTAGAATTTTTCCTGAGACAATTTCTTGTTTTCATTACAAACGTAATGACGTGCATTGTCAGCTAAACAGGTACAAACAACTGAATTCTACCTCTAATCACTAATAGAAAAATGACCATCTCCAAAGCCAACCCTCTAGAAGGAAACAGACAATCGATACATATATGGTATAGTGTTTTCCTTAAAGGGATACTGTCATGGGAAAAAGGTTTTTTTGTCAAAACACATCAGGTTATAGTGCTACTCCAGCAGAAATCCAATTCTCAAAAGTGCAGATTTTTTTTTTATTCAATTTTGAATTCTGACATGGGGCTAGACATATTGTCAGTTTCCCAGCTGCCCCCAGTGATGTGACTTGTGCCTGCACTGTTATCGTGTGTTAGGGAGCTGCTATCTTATTACCTTCCCATTGTGCTTTTGTTAGGCTGCTGGGGGGAAGGGGAGGGGTTAATATCATTCCAACTAGCAGTACAGCAGTAAAGAGTGACTGAAGTTTGTCAGAGCACAAGTAACATGACAAGGGACAGCTGGGAAATTGACATGTCTAGCCCCATGTCAGAAAACTGAATATAAAAATATATTTTTGCTCTTTTGAAAAATGGGTCTCAGTGCAGAATTCTGCTGGAGCAGTACTATAAACTGATGCATTTTGAAAAAAAAAGTATCCCTTTAATTTTCAGGACATACAGAAGGTTTACTGTTTGATCATGGTCATTGGAGGTACTTTTACAGACGGTCACACTTTGATCACTTAAATCTGTATATATCCCCCGTAGCAAAACCCATTTTCGTATGCATAGCAGCTATAGGACATATAAAATGCTTATAGTGTAAAGTTGTAATTATTTATAAAATGTTTGTCCAGTTATCTGTCCCCTCCACATTCTGTGGGTGTAGATTGCTGGTGTTTTCATTCTGCAACTAGTCCTCCACCAGGGGCCCACCGGATGATGCATCAGGATGTGACATCATCCAGGTGTGCCCCTGATGGAGAATATGCTGCAGAGTGGAAGATGAGGCAATATAGCAGCCTACATACCTTGAGTTTGAAAAAGAATCAGAATCATAGAAACTAAACCAATGCCAGAAAGGTCATATGGACAAACACTGTGGGAAAAAAACTGTGGGAAGTGCTTTAAAATTCCCTGGTTTGTAAGAATTTGTAAATCTGCCCTAAATGGAAAGTAAACCTTTTTTGCTACAAACAGAAATGTAAACCTGACTTATAACCTGTGAATCCCTTTGAAGCCTGGAATTGGAGACCAGAAACTATTAAATCACATAAAAAGAGAATCAGTAATCTAATTTCCAGGAAAACTTCCCAAAATCTGCAGGATTCCAGTACAGAACTGCACATGATTTTTCATGCATAGAAAAGTGCCCCAAATGTTCAAGAGATGCCTGGCATATTTCATGTATAATTCAGTTAAGATACACCTAAAACAACCTGTAAAGGTAACAGGGTTACTGTGAAGTAATGGAAAAACATGAAACTGCAAATAAAGTAATAACATCCTTTCATAGATGTCTCAGTTCATTGTTGCTTTAAGTTTGTTATTCTTTTCACTTTAGCAAAAAAGAAATATTCTGACAGATTGGAAGACTGGAATCACACTTTAGTATTATGCATTGTACTTGCAGAGAAGTAAAGCCTGTGTGGTCCATAAGTAACTGAGTCTGCTGATAGCCTATTGACACTGAAACAACAGAAATGTGAACAGGGAATGCTGTAAAAAAAGAGTTGGCTAAAAATATATAAGCTACAAAATTAAAAGGAATAAAGAAAGTGTCAAAAAATATCATAGTAAAAAATAGCTGGCAGCTACAAAGCTATTTGCCATGTGTCATTCTGTCTTGTAAAGTATTTCTGTTTTCAGCACCACTTGAATCAGTAATAATTTCAGTGTTCCCCTTTATCACCATCTGCAGGGTTTATTTGCATTTGTACAAAATTTTATTTTCTGTATTACAGCAGTATAATAATGCTTTTGTCAGTTCTGTCAAGCTGAAAGGTTAGCTGAAGTGCTCATTACAGAGAAAAATATACATTTCATCCATATATAGAAGGTATTTACAGTACAGGCAACATGATGTAAACGGCTCTTCGAGTATGAAGCCTTCATGTCTTTTATTAAAAAAAACAAGGCAGTTTAGAAGATTTTACTACAAATGCAGGCTTAATTTTAATGGGAAAGCAACAAAATGCTTTGAAGTGTCTCTCCTTTCGTTCAATGAAAATTATCTATGTACTAGTGCCCAAAAAGTTCAACAATCACATTTGGCTTAGGGGTCGCTTGACTGGTTGATATCAACAGGTACCATTATATTAGGTGCCTTTGTTTAAACAGAAGACTAGTGAGAATACTTTCTTGTAAACCACTCTTATCAGAAGCCTGCACTTGACTGTCTATAAAAAAACAACTAAAGCTGTAATATTTAGTGGACTAAGATGAACATTAAGTTAATAACTGTGTCATGTTTAAGAGGGTGTTAGGAAAGGTCAGTCAAAGGCCTTGCATTCTGGAGAACTAGTAAGAATTCTCTCTGTAAAACCAGCACCAACAGATAAGAGCAATGACAGAACCCAGGCAAATGGAAAAATGTGTAATGTTTCCTATCTACGCTTTTTATGACTGGACCAATATCTAAGGAAAACATAAGACATACAATATTTACTTGGCTTGTCTTATTAAAAAAAACATAAATTTATTACAGGCAACATGGAGTTGAAATAAACATCTAAAGAGATGTGTGGTAAACTCCTGTTATCAGCCCAAGAATGTTATGATCCCATACAAATAGAAAACCAACAATTTTATTGTTTAAGTATAAAGCACTAAATAAAATTCAACCAGTGTTCAAAGACTACAGAACAAGAACTTTAATCCAGGTGCCAATTCTCGAAACAAAAACCTTAGAATAAATATGGTGATCATAGTTAAATCTGGTTGACAAAGTCCATCACGTTCAACCCCTCCATCATCTATACACACACCACTCCATACCTTCACATAAATGATATTTACCCATATTTACCCATTATATATACCCATATCTATACTATTTATAGAGTTTAGTATTACAATAGCCTTTGATGTTATGTCCAAGAAATCATCCAAGCATCCAAGCCCCTCTTAAAAAGGCATTAGCAGAATCAGCCATCACAACTTCACCCGGCAGTGCATTCCACAACCTCACTGTCAAGAACCACCTACGTTGCTTCAAATAGAAGTTCTTTTCTTCTAGTCTTAAGGGTGGCCTTTGGTGCGGTGATCCTCTTTATTAGTAAAAAGGTACCCTGCTACTTCCTCTAATGTACTTTTAAAGTGTAATCAGGGCTGGAACTAGGGGTAGGCAGAGTAGGCACCCACCTAGGCTGCAATCATGGAGGAGGGTGCACTTTTAAGGGGATATTTTTCTTTTTTTAAAACCCTGGTTTGCTTGGCCTTTAATAGTTTTAAAATTTTTATAAACAGGTACAAATGGGGGGCAATATGATAGGTTACCTTCCCATTGTTCGGTTGTTAGGCTGCTGGGTGGGGGAAAGGGAGGGGGTGATCTCACTCCAACTTGCAGTACAGCAGTAAAGAGTGATTGAAGTTTATCAGAGCACAAGTCACATGACTTGGGCAGCTAGGAATTTGACAATATGTCTAGCCCCATGTCAGATTTCAAAATGAAATATAAAAAAATAACCTGTTTGCTCTTTTGAGAAATGGATTTCAGTGCAGAATTCTTCTGGAACAGCATTATTAACTGATGTGTTTTGAAAAAAATGTTTTTTCCCATGACAGGATCCCTTCAAATCTTTCATCCCTGCACTCTCTCGAACTCATCTATATCCCTCTTAAGGACTGAGGTCCAAAACTACACTGCATACTCCAGGTGAAGCTTTAACAGGCATAATTATGTTTTCATCCCTTGAGTTAATGCCCTTTTTTATGCAAGACAGAATCATAACAAAGGTTCCAGTGTTCCACAATTGCCAAAAGGTGAAAATAATTCCTTTTTACGTGCTCTCTAAATAAACATAATTTCTGTTAATATGCTCATATCTGTACAAGAATTATAAGTATCTATAATAAAAAAGCTGCCAAGGTAAAGGATTCTTCTTTTTTGGTATGCAATTTAGGCAATGTCTAACCCCAGCCTAAATACTGTACTACACACTACACAGGGGTTATTACAGTATTTAGATGTATTTGTCAAAGGTTGAAAAGCCTGTTTACCAAATTTGTATGTTTATCCTACATTCATTTAGAAAAAAATATGCAAAAAATGTTATGCTATGTCATGCGGGTCCCTTTAGCGCATAACTATCTATGCTTAAGAAAAAATAAAAATAAGCACCCCTACAGCATTTGTGGTTGACCCCCCCCAAAAGTGAAAATTAAATTTTAAAAAGTAAAATTAAATTAAAAAAGTGTTTTAAAACATAAACCAGAAACGTAATACCTATGAAAAAACTAAAGTAACATGATGAACCAGTATAAATGCTTGCCTAAACATATAATTAATGTCTAAAGTATTTCCATTTTCCATATTATACCTTTAACCACAAACTCACTATTCTCAGACGCATTTGGATTATACCTATCCAAGTTAGAAGTGCCATGCTGCCTTGTATACTATTGCATATGCATAGTTATCTTTTTTTATTATAAAAAAATGAGGCAACACTATTTTATTTTACCCTTCTTGTAATCATTTTTAATAGGGATTGTATATAAAAGGCCATCCCTTCCTCCTGAACAAGTATACATTTAAAATATAACAATAAATCCATTACACATAGGCTTTATTTATGCATTACTAATCTCTTAGAAAAGTGCAGACATTTTTTCAGTAAAAACCAGTATTAACTGCTAGAAAATACCTTTTTTTAAGCCTAAAGCAATTACACTAATGTCACACCAGACATTTTCTCTGCTGGTAGGAAAATTTTGGGGGGAGACGCCAATCCACATATACCAACCCAACCCTGCTCAAGCATGCATATTCATGGCAAAATCTGCCCAATGTGTACACTGACATGCATTCAGATGCCTTTCCTGAGTACAGAAATGAATTGGTGCAAAATGCCTCATGATATTTACACTTAGGCAATTGGAGAAAAAAAAGCGGTATCAGTAGCGCAACGCATGGGACATCATTGGTGCAATCTGGAAACACACCATCACATATTATTCTAGCTAGCTTTTAGCATTCTAGCATTCATCTCCTTGTATGACAAAGCCCACACTTACTGGTGTTGGACGTAAGAACCACAACTTGGAGAGTATCAGTATGCAAATTGTAATCCTTTTTGCTGGAATTACAATCTAGGTCCTAATTAACTGGATATAAATGACATTTTTCACTATCCAAGCACATATCCAATTAGGACACAATTGCATTGCATTGTTGCATGTAACCACTTACGATGCAAGAACATTTGAGGCATTTATTCCCTTCTGGCTGAAATTCGTCCCCTTCTTTATGCTGTCGGCCCTCATATATGCAACCTGAAAGAGACGGAGGAGGTGGTTTGAGAGAGAATCATTCGAGTTTTTTCAACACAAAAGCCATAAACAGAATCTTTGATCTTTGTTACATTTAGGGGGTTATTTACCAAAATTTTTATTTATCTCATATTTTTATTAAACCAAGCTCAACCAAACTCCCATCCATGATTTTATCTTATTTATCAATAAAATAGCTTGAAAAAGTAGGGTTGGGAAAAAACCCAATTAAATCGAGTGAAAACCCGAATCATACCAATTTTTTGGATTTCATACCCGAAGCGCACAATTTTTTCGGTAGATCTCCCAAAAACCCTGAATTTTTCAGATTATCAAATGAAACCCAATGCAGATCATGATATCTTTGTGAGGTTATTTGTTAAAACCCATTAAATCTCTATTTTTTTTATTAAACAAAGCTTGACCAAGCTCCTGTTGTTATCATTAAAATAGCTTGCATAAATTGGATGGACCAAAACAAGAATCCAAAAGTGGATGTTACCCTGCTCTTGACCATATTATGGAGTACCATTTATGGCCATGGTTAGGTTTAATTTTAAGCTAATATTTTATTTATTTCCTGAAATATATATAGTACTGACACATTTGTGCAGTTGCTTTTACAAAGATTATATCTCATTCACTTAAATCCCAGCCCCAGTGGAGCTTACAGACTTAGATCCTTTCACATTACACACACACACCAACACACTACAATTTTACTCAGGAGCCAAATAATCTGCCTTTCTGTTTTTGAAGTCTGGGAGGAAATTAAAGTGCACAGAGAAAGCATATACTACTGTATTACATGTAATTAGGGTTGCCACCTGGCCGGTATTTTACCGGCCTGGCCGGTATTTTTGATGGCTGATCCCAATGTTATTAATAGGAAAAAAAGGTAAATATATAGGAAGGCCAGTATTTTTTTCAAGAAAAGGTGACAACCCTACATGTAATAGGTGACCCACTGCAGGTTATTCTCAAAATAATAATAGAAACATGTAAAATAACAACAGTGAGAGCTGAGATACCACAGAGATGCATCACCTGGACATGTTGGGCAACACAATCCTGACTGTGTAAGTGGATTTTTACAGTGGACTAGGCACTGAATCTCAGATTCCGTAATAACACCCTCCTGTCAAGAAAAATAAATATGGTTTAGTTAAATGTTTAATCTTGGTGGTTACTCAAGAATCACACATCAAAGATTTATATTTGTTTGGGTTCAAGACCAAAATCCATTTTTGCAGGGCCCCATCCCTTGTCTTGGATTAGCTATACACAAAATATTATAAGAGACCCTGGCTGTAATATTACAAAAGCATATAACAGAAGAAATTGTCATTTAGACCTCTCATCATGACTGCCTTTTGGACTGGCAACCTTCCCATTGCTTCAGGACAGCCCCCACCCACCCAGAGAGGCCTGTCTCTTAGTCTGAAAAACGTTATTGGTTTCCCTTTTTCCATCAAAACACAACATTCTACTTTTAATATGAACAGACTCAGACAATGTGTCAAACAAAAGCTTATATAAAGTTTTATATGCTTGCATTTTTACCGAAATGGTGCCAGCCAGTCACTTCAGAAAATAAAGGCCTGTGGCATGGAATTCCCTGAATTGGAACCATTGTTTATTGTTTATTTGTATGCAGACGTGTGTCTTTACAAATGGAGATTTAAATGGGAGTGAAGTTTGTGTTTTGACTTACAGAGATTACGGTTTATCAGCATATGGTCTGATTGCTTTAACAGATTGCCTTTCACACACCTTACATTCTGAAGTAAAATGAGCAGACGCAAACATACTCCCTCCTCACTCCACTGGCAGGAGACAAAATGAGACCTGATAATACAGTGTTATTTCTCAGAGTGGAGTCTTTTATCTGTGATTCCAATCTTGATAGTCCTGCAAATGATTAGTTCCTCAGCTACTAGTTGTATGTTTGCAGGAGCCCTCAGCTTGTATTACCATAACAAGTATACACCATAAGGAAAAGTGAATTTTCTGCTTGGGCCTGTCCTGAATGGAAGCGCTGCTTCACTGAAGAAAGTTTTTATGTCTGATTTGATTATTGTTGGTATTGTTTGAGCTGTAAATTTGGACATTTTTCCGTTTGTCAGTCAAGAACAGGGATCCCCAAACTTTTGAACCTGTGAGCAACATTCTGAAGAAAAAGGAGTTGGGGAGCAACACAAGCATGAAAAAAGCATTTGTGTTGCCAAATAAGTGCTGTGATTGGCCATTTGGTAGCCCCTATGTATATTGTCAACCTACTTGGAGACTCTGTTTGGCAGTGCACCTGGTTTTTTTTACAACCAAAACGTGCCTCCAAGCCTGGAATTTAAAAATAAACATCTGCTTTGAGGCCACTGGGAGCACCATCCAAGGGGTTGGAGAGCAACATGTTGCTCATGAGCTACTCGTTGGGGATCACTGGTCAAGAACATTAAACTGCTGTTAGAAAACTGTGTGGCCCTATACCAGATTCATTGTGCTGGTATGTTTATAGTTAATGATTCTTTTAAGCTCTATGACATACATTCATTAACAGGTATGGGATCTGTTATCCAGAAATCCAATATCCAGAAAGTTCCAAATTACAGAAAGTTTGTCTCTGGTAAACTCAATTTTATCCAAATAATACACATTTCCTTTGTCTCTGTATAATAAAACAGTACCTTGTACTTGATCCCAACTAAGTTCAAATTTGATAGATAATGGGCCTATTTGATAGAAAACTGACGTATTCGATCAAAACATTTTTTTTATTTTATTTCAGTTGGTCTTTTTGAATTAGAATTTCAAAGTTTTTCAAATTTGAAATTTGACCCGATAAATCTGCCCTTTAAAGTATAAAGATCCAAATTAAGGAAAGATCTGTTATCTGGGAAATCCAGGTCCTGAGCATTCTGTATAACAGGTCCCATACCTGTAGCTGATTTTTTGCAATTGAATCAGAATCTTCTGTACTCTTCTGTTGTGGTCAAAATCCTATTTCTTATCAATTTTAAACTATATTAAAAGCATGCTGTGAAAAATAAGAATAAGAAAACTCCCCATTGAAAGGAGATTTCCTCAGAGGCTCCAGGCATCACTGAAAGCAGCACACTCAGCATACAGAAAGTTTGTCTCCGGTAAACTCAATTTTATCCAAATAATACACATTTCCTTTGTCTCTGTATAATAAAACAGTACCTTGTACTTGATCCCAACTAAGTTATAATTAATCCTTATTGGAAGCAAAACCAGCCAACTGGGTTTATTTACACATGATTTTCTAGTAGACTTTGGGGTCGAATTGAAAATTTTAATTAAAAATATTCGAATTTGAGTTATTTTTGTGTACTTTGACTAGGGAATAGCCAAAATTCTAAAATGGGAATTTCAAAATGTATCATGTATCATCAAATTCGACCATTCACCATCTAAAACCTGCTGAATTGCTGTTTTAGCCTATGGGGGACCTCCTAGAACCTAAATGGGGAAAAACATTGAATTTAATTCGATCGAATGCGCAATTACTTCGATTCATACAATTCAAATTTGATAGATAATGGGCCTATTTGATAGAAAACTGACGTATTCGATCAAAACATTTTTTTTATTTTATTTCAGTTGGTCTTTTTGAATTAGAATTTCAAAGTTTTTCAAATTTGAAATTTGACCCGATAAATCTGCCCTTTAAAGTATAAAGATCCAAATTAAGGAAAGATCTGTTATCTGGGAAATCCAGGTCCTGAGCATTCTGTATAACAGGTCCCATACCTGTAGCTGATTTTTTGCAATTGAATCAGAATCTTCTGTACTCTTCTGTTGTGGTCAAAATCCTATTTCTTATCAATTTTAAACTATATTAAAAGCATGCTGTGAAAAATAAGAATAAGAAAACTCCCCATTGAAAGGAGATTTCCTCAGAGGCTCCAGGCATCACTGAAAGCAGCACACTCAGCATTCTTGTGACCTCGTCCTAAACAACATCATGTAGCAGTTTGCCTCAATAAGACTTCATAATCTGATATGAATTCATATATGGCAGCAGAATGTATACAAGTGAGATCTAGACGCTTTGTTTAAATGGATCCTGTCATGGGAAAAAAAAATTCAAAATGCATCAGTTAATAGTGCTGTTCCAGAAGAATTCTGCACTGAAATCCATTTCTCAAAAGAGCAAACACATTTTTTTATATTTCATTTTGAAATCTGACATGGGGCTAGACATATTGTCAATTTCCTAGCTGCCCCAAGTCATGTGATTTGTGCTCTGATAAACTTCAATCACTCTTTACTGCTGTACTGCAAGTTGGAGTGATATCACACCCTCCCTTTCCCCCAACCAGCAGCCTAACAAAAAAAAATGAGAAAAACCACAGCCTACAAGAAAGCAGTTCCCTCCTAAAGTGCTGGCACAAGTCACATGACCCGGGGAAGCTGGGAAATTGACAAAATAGCTAGCCCCATGTCTGATGTCAAAACTGAATATAAAAAAAAAAATCTGTTTGCTCTTTTGAGAAAAGGATTTCAGTGCAGAAGACTACCGGAGCAGCACTATTAACTGATGCAATTTAAAAAAAAAAATGAGTTTCCCTTTAAAGAAAGCAAGGCAATCCCATCCAAGCCTTAAAAAACATACAAGTATAAAATATATTATCCAGAATGCTCTGGACCTGGGGCTTTCCGGTTAATGGGTCTTTCTGTAGTTTGGATCTTCACATCTTAAGACTACAAGAAAATCATATAAACATTAAATAAGCCCAATACGCTGGTTGTTTACAATAAGGATTAATTATATTTTAGTATGGATCAAGTACAAGGTAGTGTTGTATTATTATAGAGAAAAAGGAAATAATTTAAAAAAATTTGGATTATTTGATTATAATGGAGTCTTTCTGAGGCAGCCTTTATTTAATTCTGGAACTTTCTGGATAGTGGGCTTCCAGATAATGGTTCCCATACCTGTATAGGTTTTTACATGTTTTTATCTGTTGTAAAGGATGGATATATACAAGTGCCATTTTCTGATATATATTTTGGTAGAAAACTATAAATTTGACCTCCCATTGCTTTAAGGATGTAAAGAAGATGTGATAGCTTAGCATGGGTTGCTTGATTCACATTGGATGTTTGTTGTATGGCAAGTATGGTATGGTACAACTTACTAACCTAGACCCTAAAGGTGGCCATAGATGCACAGATTTTATGATACAAAACAAATTTTCCTACGATATTCAGTGCGTGTATGGTGCGAAACGAGATGACCGCTATCACCAGAAGACTTGGTAATTGGTCGGCTGGTCGATCCGGCTGGACAGAAAATTTTGATTGGGTGCCTTTGAAGACACATCGCCCACTGTTTAGTGCTGAATTGCTTCTACCTGTTTATCTGAAGATTCTGCTCTACACGTGTGTATTGAAACAAATGATCTTTCTTGGAAAAATCTTTTGCAAGGAAGATCGTAATTGTAACGTCTATGATCGCCTTTAGGCCAAAGGCAGATGGATTGTTTTCTCCGCTGTTCTTAAGGTGGCCATTCACGGGCAGATAAAGCTGCCAATATCGGTCGTTTAGACCAATTTGACAGCTTATCTGCCCGTTTATGGGGGCTTCCGACAGGTCTTCATGACTGATATCTGTCCAACATATCGATTGGGAAGGTTTGATTTTTCCCCCAACCAACCTGTCGGAGCCCATTGCCCTTGTCATAATCTGATTCTTCATTCATAGAGCTGAACATTCGGATAACCCTCAATATAGCCTGTCGTTAATGGCATATCGGGGGAAAGATCCGCTCATTTGGCAATGTCGCCAAATGAGCGGATCTTATAGCCTATTGCCATCTTTAGCCTGAGAGAAGCTGAGAGAAGCAGATCATCTATGTGCCCCAGCTCCATATAAATGAATCAGTGTGTGAGTGAAGCAGAGGTCAGCTGAAATATGTGAAAGCAGGCTGTGACCAGGGCCGCCATTAGAAATCACGGGGCCCCGCACAACAAAATTGTCGGGGCCCCCTAGGCTCCGCCCACCGAGGCACCCAAGCCCCTTCCCAATCCTCGCCGAATCCACATCAAAGTTAAAAAGACCACACAGACATCAGCACTAAAAAAGTAACCCCCCAAGGCTCCCTTATAAGTTAAAAAGAATGTGGTGCCAGGGCCCCCCCCCCCATAAAATTTTGGTGTCAGTAGAATTGAACTCGTGGCTTCAGGACTTCAGCATCAGCTCCTTTCGTGATATTGGGTATTTTCGCCGCTTCAGGACTTCAGTGTCGGCTCCTTCGCGACTTCGTGTCTTTTCGCCGCTTCAGGACATTGCGTCTGTTTGGCACTTCCGCATCAGAAGAAGCCGCACAAACTCGCGCTGGTAAGGGGGGCCCGGCTCTTTGAAAAAATGAAGCACTGCCGGGCCCCCCTTCAGCCCCGGGACACTTGTCCCCCACTGATGGTGGCCCTGCCTGTGACTGCACGCAAGAGGATCTTATCCATATCAATGGAGATGGGGCATAAAGCAGATCAGCTTCTCTAAGTCTGAAATAAATACGCAGGCTGAGAGCTGCAGAAACAGAACTCTGGAACTATGTATGCCCTTATCCTTAGACCCCAGTATCACTTTATGTTGAATCAAACTATTCAAACATGTTTGTAATCACAGCAGCAATAGATGCTTGTTGTTTTAGGGCTAGTCCACACTGGAAGATTCGAGGACATTTGTCGACTGGCGACTAAT
Organism: Xenopus borealis; assembly: GCA_024363595.1. Taxonomy (NCBI): domain Eukaryota; kingdom Metazoa; phylum Chordata; class Amphibia; order Anura; family Pipidae; genus Xenopus; species Xenopus borealis. The sequence goes on along the minus strand of CM044441.1, from coordinate 62,134,363 downwards.
CGACTCTTCTTTGGGGTGATTAATCTCCTGAACTGCTCCCCCCTGAAATCGCTCGAAATTGCCAATGAGGCAACTTCGAGGGATTTCGAAAAACGCAGTGCAGCGTGTGAATTGGCACGGCTGATTCTTCATTAAAGTAGCTAGCAGCAGTTCGGGGAGATTAGTCACCCCAAAGAAGAGGCGATTAGTTGCCAGGCGACAAATCTCCCCAAATCTTCCCATGTGGACTAACCCTTAAGCATTTCAATATAAATAATCTCACCCCCTTCTTATTACCTGACACTGATGAGTAATGCAAGGCTGGGTGGAGTCTCTCCATTTCATTGAACTGTTGTAGTGTGTGCCTTGGTAGTTGCAACCTATAAAAAATAAATCAGATGTTTGTAAGCATGCCCGATCTTCATATTGAAGAGATTAATCACAGGTCAAAAAATGTACTGCATCCCTGGTGCAAACAGTGTACTGCAAAATCATTCTTTGTCTTCTTCGGTATTTACTTGAGAGAAGAGTATGCCATCGGTTTTGAAAGCAGAATCTTTATTTCAGTATAATATATATATATTTAATATACATTTAAGCAAACCATCACACAGCATTTCTGAATTCCTCACAAGAATACTCCCCAGCCCTATTCACTTGTAAAGAATGTCTAAAGTACATTGTGGGGATTCCTGTGTATATTTTTCTTTTAAAGGGGTAGTTCAATTTGTAAAATGATGTAGACATTGCTATCCTGAGCTGGTGTGCAATTGGTCTTCATTTTTTTATTTCTCGTGGTTATGTAGCTATTTAGCTTTTGGTCAGCAGCTCTCCCGTATTTCAGCGGTTATCTGGTTGCTACATTCTTATTCACCCCCAGCAGCTATGTAGTGGGTTGATTAAGAGACTGAAATGTGAAAATGAGAGGCATTAAATGAGAAGATAAGTAACAATACAATAATTGCAGCCTCACAGAGCAATAGTTATATGGCTACAGATGTCAGCGACCCCCACTTGAAAGAAGGAAAGAGTCAAAAGAGGAAGGCTAATAATTCAAAAACTATAAAAAAATGAAGACCAATTGCAAAATTACTAGGGAAATGACATTCTATAATATAATAAAATGTAAATCTTTATCTTTCCAGTATATCAGATGGATTTTGATTCTTGATCAAACAAAACAACAAAGATTTTTTTTTATTTACACACTTTTCGTGACATAGAACAATGTAACCAGTCAATGTTTCCTTCGGAACTAAAAGTGGTCAGGCAACAGCTTGGTTTAAATCCAGAAGCCTGCAATCCGTACTGCAATGTATAATTCATGGGCTGATTTTCGCAGTACTCAACATGTTGATAGATGGGTTCATTAGACAAGCACTGAGCAATTTGCAGACTAATGCTGTGGAAAATGTCTACTGATCAGAGTGATCAGCCTCAGGGATGACTGAGCGAGGGGGAATATTTTTCAGATCAGCTGATAACTCCATACATGCACAAAACACCAACTTTTCTACCAAAACTAAACTATACATGTGATCAGTTTACGCCTTGAATATTTAGCTCAGAGAATGCTAATTTGAAACACAATCAAAAAGTAGTGATGGGGGGATCTACCCAGTTTCGATTCGCCGAAAAATTAGCTAATTTCGACGTGTTGCATTGAAAAACGATGCGCGGCTCATTTTTTGGCGAATTTTCGCTGGCGTTTCGCGAATCACGGGAATTCGCTGCGAATTCGCCCCTGGCGAATAAATTCACCCATCACTAACCAAAAAGGTTACATTGTGACTTTAGCAGTCATATGCAAATAGCTGTTTAACCTCATCCTATTGAAATAACTAATAGCATGTACCTTTTAAAATTGGTACTGGGTAGGGATGCACCGAATTCACTATTTTGGATTCGGCCGAATCCCCGAATCCTTTACAAAAGATTTGTCCGAATACCGAACCGAATCCTAATTTGCATATTCAAATTAGGCTTGGGAAGGGTAAAACATTTTTTTACTTTCTTGTTTTGTAACAAAAAGTCACGTGATTTCCCTCCCCACCCCTAATTTGCATATTTAAATTAGGATTCGGATTCAGTTTGACCGGGAAGAAGGATTCGTCCGAATCAGAATCCTGCTGAAAAAGGCTGAATCCTGGCCGAATTATGAACCGAATCCTGGATTTGGTTCATCCCTAGTACTGGGAGATACTAATACTTCCATAGTTTTATGATAAATATCTATACAGGCAAGGAACTGAGCCTTCTATAGAGAAGTCCCAAAGAAACTACAAAACAATAGAAATTCAATGGGAAGTGAAAAGTCACATGACCAGGGGCAGCTGGGAAATTGACAAAATGACTAGCCCCATGTAAGATTTCAAAATTGAATATAAAAAAATCTGTTTGCTCTTTTGAGAATTTGATTTTAGTGCATACGTAGCACTATTAATTGATGCATTTTGAAAAAAAACATGTTATCCCATGACAGTAACCCTTTAAGTCAGTCTAAGATAATTTAAAGTGATACTGACACAAACAAACTACTAATCAACATTTCAGTGTACATTAAAGGGGTTAATTATTGAAAGCCGATTTGTTTTTACCCAAAAAATCTGAGTTTTCAAAACTAGAATTTTTGGGTTTAAAAAAAAAAAAACTTAAATTTTTTTGAGATTTATTATACCCCAAAGCTGAAAGTAGCTCAAAGCTGAAAATACTCCAGCTAAAATCTGTAGAGGTCATGTAGAAGTCAATGGCAGAGGTCCCTTGAACCATGTTTGTAGCCTTTATGGTATTCAGGGTTTTTTTCAGTGGGTTTCTCTCAAAAACTTGATTAATTTGAATAATTCTAGTTATTTTTTGCCAAAAACTTGATCAATTTGAGTATTCAAGTTTTTCACCCTGAAATCACTGATTTCAGTTTTTTAATTCGTTTTTTAAAAAAAATCAGAAAACATTTCAGTTGTGAGTTTATCCTAGGCATAAAACAAACTTCAGAAACCTCACAACACAACCTTTGATAAATAACCCCCCTGCCCGAAAAGTTACCTATTAGTCATGTTGATAATTTTTTGCTGACAGGGCTGCTTGTATTTGTTACTTGAAATTCCTAAACCTGACTATTTTGCCAACCTGACTGTCCCTTCTCAACCTGAATGTTATAGTATCTAATGTAATAAAAAGTGTTAAGTTTGCCCACATGGTAACCAATAGCAACTAATAAGATATTTGTTTTCAAACTGCTGGCCAGTAATTGCTCCCAACTGGTTGGTATGGGTTACTATCAGACAAGCAGAAACTCAAGACCACTTATTTTCATTATCCTTTAAACCTTTACAGAAATACAGTCACACATCATTGATGCTTGGGAGATCTCAATATATCTATTAGACTAAAACAATTTGAAATCTAATGTGTGCAGATTTGCTTTTATATTCTTGATTCTTGTCTATTACAGTGTGTAACATACTCCCTTCTAGCTCCCATATATTTATTTAAAAAATCATTCATATAGAATAGTCCTCAAATGTTAAAAATAGCACTTTAGGAACTATTATAACTGTAAAGGTGGCCATACACGGGCAGATAAAAGCTGCCGACAGACTGTGTTGGCAGCTTATCGGCCCGTGTGGGGGGCCCTCCGACGGGATTTCCCAATCGATATCTGGCCTAAAGTCGGCCAGATGTCGATCAGGCAGGATTAAAAATCCCGTCGGATCACGGCCGCATCTGTTCGTTGATGCGGTCCCGAGATCCGATCGCCCGTATCTGTGCCATTCTGATCCGATCGTTGGGCCCTAGGGCCCACGATCGGATCAGCCCGATATCGCCCACCTCAAGGTGTATGGCCACCTTAAGGATTGCAACAGTCAGACCTTATTTATAACTTCTGCCTCTAGATTGTAAACTTGACTGGCAAGGCCCTCTAGCTACAATTCTTATTTGCATATTCTTGTTCCATTGTTTAAGCCTCTGTTTATGTATGATACTGAAGTCCGATGTGCATAAATGTGTAAATAAATAACCTAATGCAACTCTGTATTTGGACTCCAGAGCTTAATTTCTCCTGCATTCTATCACAAAACTAACATAATTGCAGTATAAATGCATATTTATTGACAGTTTACTCAGCTCAGCTCACTGAATAAGCAGCACATGTTTTGTGGGTTAATTATGGGACCAGTCATGGTCCAAGACTGACTTCAGTCAACCATATTTTAGTTGATGACATCACTGTACCTGGACTTCACTTTGGAGATTACTGAGATTGCATATGCCAAGATTAACATATGTTTATGAGTCTGACTCACTGTTTGTACATCATACAGATAAAATCTACTCATAAATTCCCTTAATTTGATTAGATTGATTTGTAACCAGGGTCTACTGTACATCACTTTACTAATGAGAGGTCTACTTTAAGCGATGTTGTCCCATTATGATCTATATCTATTAAAGTACTGCTAGCATTCTGTTGCATGGAAAATATTATTTAAATATTGAGAAAATCTATATTGCTATATTTAACAAACAAAATTTCTTAAGTAACCTTAATATAATAAATATCTGCATGAAACATGAGGGTGATTTAGACAAGCAGTTTATTGACAGTACCTTGATATCTACTGATCACCAGCTAAAGGTCTACTGGTAGAGCCCGATCTACCTTTTGGATACCCCTGGTCTACATAACTTTTATTTTCTATTTTTAGTGTACCAAGCGGTAATTACAACATCAGTTATAAAGCCATTTGATGGATACTGCAGATATATATGCTTTGATGTAGTAACTTGATCTAAGTCTATATTAGTATTTAGTTACTTAATAAGGTCACAACAATACAGGAAATTAATGGAAAAAAGGACACCATTACAGAATGCAAATCAATTAAACCATTATGTTTATTTAGAACACACTCAGTTTCAAATTTCTTCTCCTCATATTACGAGCCACATGCTATATATAGAAATATATTTCAATGTTCTTTTGTATTGGGAAAGTAAGTAATTGTTGCAGTTAAACAATTTACTTCATCTATAGTGTACATATACTACATATATCAGTAGGAATAAATTCATTTATATATGTCAAATTTAATTAATTACTTTACATAACTTTATTATGTAAAGGTGGTTATTTATGTTTCCTTAGTGGTTTGCAAATATCAATAAGGCCAAATACCAATACAGGTGTGTCTATAACCTACAGGTATAGGATCCATTATCTGTAAACCTGTTATCCAGAAAGCTCATAGACTCCTTTTTAACTAAATAATCCAAATTTTTAAAAAGGAACTCCACAAAAACATAGTTTAAGCTTTTTGAAAAGTAAACATAATTTCAAGCAACTTTGTAATATACATCAATTTAAAAAATATGCAGACTTTTCAAGGTTTTTAATGGTTTCTAGCTCCCTGCTCTCCTGCTGATCTTTCCGACTTTTGCTGAGCTGGCTGACCACTGTTACTTTGTATCAGCAGCCAACTGTCCTCAGCTTGCATTCTCCAAACCCCATAATTCGCTGCACATGTGATTTCAATAAGGAATGGAACATCACAGTGCAATGCATTGTGTGTTATGTAGTTCCTACAGAAGTTGTTACAATTTGTAATATCAGTGTTTTAGTCCTTCCTTCCCTGCCAGGATTTCAAATGATGCTGAAAAAACCCAAAGTCAGATATAAGTAATCCTTATTGGAAGCAGAGCTAGTCTTTTGGGTTGATTTAATGTTTACATGATTTTCTATCTGACTTAAGTATGGAGATCCAAATTACAGAAAGATCTGTTAAACAGAAAGCCCCAGGTCCCAAGGATGTCTCTGTACAATTCTCTTTTAAATATATGTAGCATATGTAACACTCCAAACCCACCTTGAGGTGGGCAATATCGGGCTGAACCGATTGTGGGCCCTAGGGCCCAATGATCGAATCAGAACAGAGGAGATATGGGCGATTGGATCAGGGGACTGCATCAGCGAAACAGATGTGGCCACGATCTGATGGGATTTTTAGTCCCATCTGATTGAAAGCTGGACAACTTTCAGCAAGATATCGATCGGGAAGCCCATTGGAGGGCCCCATACATGCGCCAGTAAGCTGTCGACTCGGTCTGGCCCGTGTATGGCCACCTTAACTCACTTTTGCAAAACTCTGCAGATAAAATTTTACCTTTACAGCGTTCACAGCAAGCTCCTCTCTGCTTTATAACCAAAGCACAATCCTTGGACAGTATAGGGCACTTCTCTCGTTTGCAGGTGACTTCTTTGTTCTAGGAGGACATAGAAAAATTAAATGTTTGTTACTACAGCGTTCAGACTACCAATATCTTTGCATGTAAAGACAATGACATACAGCTCCCTAAGCTGCCCCATCAACTTTCATGTGTATCACCTGAATAATCTTGAGCAATATCTGTCTGGAAACATAGCTATTACTGACCAGCACCTGCAGACAAATCACATGTAAGGTAACAGTTTAGGTCCATTTTCTGTCACATTTTGGGCTACTTTAAAATGCAGTAGACAGAAACAGGTGCTAGAGATACAGATAGATGTACATGTACATAGTTAAATTATTGGATGTAAGAATTAGAGACTCTGTAGTTTTGATTAATACAATGATGTTGAACTGAAGTCTCCACAGCTGTTGTGAATTACAGTGGTATTTATTTATCAAAAGTCTTTGAGCCCCTCCATACTGGAGGGAAGTTCTTATGGGGAATGTTGGAGCTACAGTTCTCAAGAGCTGAAGGCAGGACCAGACTAACAATCTGAAGGTTCAATCAGAGGGGCTGCTGTATGTTGCTCCCTCAGTCTATCCAACTTTCTCCCAACCTTTCTGCTTTCAAAACACACTTATCTAGAGCATCCTCATTCTGCTTAGCTACCAAATGCAATACCATATGCTAAATATCTCACCTTGAGTATTTCTGATCTTGTTCACTCCCATACCTTGTGCCTCAATCCCTTCCCATTTTAGATTGTAAGCTGTTTTGCACAGGGCAGAGCCTTCCTCAGCTTTGTATTGGTTAGTGGTCGCTATGTATGTAATTCTATGTTCTCTGTGAGTAATCCTGTATGCTCTTTGTATAAACACATTTATTTTACAGTGCTGTGAAATTTGCTGGTGCTCTAAAAATACATTTTAATAATAAAAATACATGTTAATAAAAGGGGCTTTGGGTCAATAACTGTGTTCAATATATCCCTTTCTGCCTGTGATTGTTTCTCATTGGAATATTTTTAAACATAGCATACTGGCAAACACCATAGTAGTAACTTTTAATCAGTGTTCTGCTAACTAATGCCGACTTCAAAGCAATAATATTTTCTTCTCTCTTATATTTCAGTTTTTACTAGCCTTAAAGGTAAACTTTATCACTCATTTTGCAGGCCTCTATAAGCGATTTTCATGCAACATCAGCCACTGTTTAAAAAACTGCTTCATCAGGGTTAAAAATCCAATTGGCTCACAGGCGCATCTGTTCGTTGATGCGGTCCAGCAAACCGACCACCTGCATTGGCTGCATTATGATCCAATCGTTGGGCCTCAGGGACTACGATCGGATCAGCTCAATATTGCCCACCTCAATGTGGACACATCAGGGAGAGATCCGCTTGTTTGGCGAAATTGCCACCTTTAGAGAGCATTTGTTTTCAGATGGGGTCAGTGACCCCATTTGAAAACTGGAAAAAGTCAGAAGAAGGCAAATACGTCTAAAACTATAAATAATGAAGACCAGTTGAAAAATTTATTAGAATTAGCCATTTTATAACATAGTAAAAGTTAACTTCAAGGTGAACCCCCTTTTAAGAGGCAGCAGGAAGGAGGTCTGTATGTATGTGAATAAATGTTTTAAAAATTTAATTTTGTCCTGACACCTGTTCAGTTGACTACAAATATGTGCTCTCATATGTTTGTTACAGTACCTAGCAAGTATCATATATTTTATGTATATGGCTGTACTGTCTTCCTTTTGCTTCATTCATACATCTGTAATTACTTTTAACAAATCATATAGAACTAGCTGTGGGGTTTAGCAGAATGTTACAGCATAGGGAAATATTGTGTGGGGAGTTTAGGAGTTTATTATTTTAGCCTCCTATGATGTAGCATCATTAACACTCAGAAGACACTTGTCTGAAAGCTGCAATGATTTGCAACATGGGACACTGCCGTCAGTAAATATTTGTAAAAAAAAACACACTTTTATTTCTTATTCATTTTAATTTCAAATACATTTTAAAAACAAAATGTCACATTTTTTTAATCAACTCAGCCACCGTTTTGAGACCAGCAGTCTTCTGGCTTGTATGAGGCAAGTAGAGCAGATGTGTGCATTTTTTTTTTCAATTCAAATTCTTACTATGGACAGATTAGTGCTTTGACACATCTGTATTTTTCATGAAATCATCTTAACTTCCTGTTGCCACCTCAGGGAGAACTAAACATGGGGTGCAGATTTCCTGGAACAGAAATCTGCTGTGTGGTAGCTGATACATTCAATAGGAAATAATGTTCCACGGGATGAACTTTTGTCATAGCATTATGAAACATGTTAGCAGCTTTCCAACACAACATAGACAGCAGAGTCCAATGCCCAAATCTGCCAAATGTATATTTCCCAGATATAATGGAGGTTATATACTTTAGGTAGATGTTTAATTTACTGTACAGGTTTGGAATTTATAGTCCAGATATCTACTGCCCAGAAATACAGAAATGCCATTTAGCATTTCAACCAAAATATTGGAACTTGTAAGTGCTGCATAGGCTAACTACTCCTATACTAAAATACAATTTTTTTTTAAGTGTTAAATATTGTAGTAGACTTAAGGCACAGTATATCAATGACATGTGTAAATGTAAGTATCGGCCTATCAAATATTTATCTTTAAAGCTTTAATGTACCATTATGAAAAGAACTGGAAAGTCGTAATTTTCTCTTCGCTGAACTGCCAGAAGAAGATACAATGTTTCTAACTTAATTGGCTTTTGGCAGAGAGCCTAGTTAAGATACTTTTGTAACAATTTTGAGATAAGTAATTGTAAAAATTTAGATAAGGAGGTCCCTTGGGAAACTTTCATAACCTGACAAATTTTGTAAAATGAACATGGTAATTAGGGGATGTGAATAATGTAGACACGAGGAATAAGAAGGCCAATTCAAGCAGGGTGAACCCCTGCAATTTTATTCGTCAGATGTAACGTTTTGGGGGCAACCCCCTTCATCGGGTGCTTAATAGGATGGCTAAAAGTTTGTCGTTTTACCATTATTTTTTTTTTTTTTTTAAAAAGCTCTAAAAATTTGGGATTTATTGAGTGTAAAAACCACAAAACCTCTAATAGAATTTTTTTGCCAGGAAAAAGTTGTTGAGGTCCTATAGAAGTCAAAGGGAGCTGTGCTGATATTATTGGAGTCCAATTAGGACTTTTAGAAGTTGTTATATTTTTGTTAATTTCTCAGCATTATCTTCCTTTCGTACTTTCTTATCCGAAAGTAAAACACAAATAAAAAGTTTTTCGGTGGGCATTTTTATCAAACTGTACTTCACTTTCCCATAACTTTAATGCAATAGCATGTGAGTTATAGATGCATCACCTTCCTCATTTCAGTTTTAGTGGCCACCACAGGAAGACTGACAGTTAATAGCACCAGCTTTAGAGATTTTTAATGCAGCTCTACACACACAGTAAATGCAAATATTTTTCATGTACACATTTTGCACCAACTTAAATTTCATTACATATCCTCGCTCTTATTTGTGTTTCTGTTTTTCTTCCTTATATAAAAAAAGGAAATATTTGGAGCATTGGTCACCTGGGGAAATTAAAACGAACAGAATAGTTTAAGCTGTAACCCTCTGAAAAATTGCTTTAATGAGCTTTGTTTAGTTGCACCCCTGGCACTCATTCACTAACTGAAGCATGCACTGAATGGAGCTGTGTTTTACATGTATGTGGGCAAATAACCCCTGGCCCTGTCCAGACTGCAAGTCATAAACTCTAATCTACTAAAAAAGATTTTTTTTTTTTACATTAGCAAAGCACAGACTACAATGCTTGTATTTATGGTTTAACTAAAAAAACAAACTGGTTTGTAACATTCACGTGTGATATATTTGTGTAACACAGCTGAAACAGAGAAAATGTAGCTGCCAATGGACAACATAACTTAACATAATGGCTAATGGCTTGGAAGCTGGTAAGAACTCATCCATCATCACTAACGTAACTATTAAAATGGAATCTAGCTTTAAACAAAATATTTGCTTCAGTATGTTTGTGAGCTGATTTCTACCACAACTATCACAATTAAAACAGGTTGTTTGTGCAGCAGAAAAGGACTGCAGGTTGCACTCAGTTTTCTATACTTTTGATCAATCAATGCCCCCTTCTGATGTGGCATGGCTAAGTCTGGAATAAAAGGTCAACCAAAATGTCTTTAAAAAATAAGCTTCAACTAAATGCATCTTAGTCACAGGTCCATTAGCTTTGTAGTGTGGTTTGCAAGTGCAGTGCTGTATTTTAGTCCCATATTCTCAATACTATGTTCATACTAGTTCTCCTACTGGCACCTTAACATTCAGGAGGACCTTTAATAACAGGAAGAGACATTTGCTTCATTCAGACACATTTTATTTTATTGGGCTTTGTGGTTTTTATAACTATACATTTTTATATTTGTATAGTTAAATGGCAAACACAGTGCAACATTGGATGACTAACAAAACTTTTAACTTCTTCCTTGCTATTCTTAACAAAAAAAAATTATTTGATGGTGGGAAGTGCTCTATGTAGGCCCTACTACAAACAAAAGCCTTCTTTGGATGACTTAAAGAACAAGTAAACGTTTTTTTTTTCTATCTCTAAATTTGCTCTAAACAGCCCCTCAAATTAATGTACCTTAGTCCCTGCTGCAAGTCTGCTCTGGTTTCTGTGTTATCAGCAGCTTCTTTCACCTTCTTCCTGGTGCAGAGTGAAGCCCCGCCCCTTAGCTTTCTGAGCTGACCTTATCTCTCAGACTAGTCTTGGAGATCATTTGCATACTATGACATAGCAGAGAGCAGTGTGTGTAGCAGCTTTTGCTTGGGGAAACTAGCTTACTAATGAAACACTGGCTCCCTCTTCCTCTCTATTGTGGAACAGCAGCAAATGGACTGCTCAGTAAGCTAAGGGGCTGGGCTTCACTCTGCACCAGGAAGAAGGGAAAGAAGCTGCTGATAACACAGAAACCAGAGCAGACTTGCAGCAGGGACTAAGGTACATTAATCTGGGGGGCTGTTTAGAGCAAATTTACAGAAAGAAAAACATTTACTTTTCCTTTAAGGTCCCATTTGCGTTAGGCCTCCATTAATAAGAGAACCTCAGGGAAGGGAGTCTAAGCAAGCTTGCCAGTTCCTACCCATAGATAGTTAAATCTTACTAGGGATCTATAAAGAGGCATAATTATGTTTTCATCCCTTGAGTTTATGCCCTTTTTTATGCAGGACAGTACCCTATTTGCTTTAGTAGCTACAGAATGACACTGCCCATTAGACAACTTATCTATAAAAACACCAAGATCCTTCTCACTTAAGGAAACTCCCAACACACGCCATTTAGTGTATAACTTTGTTGTATAGCATTTATATTATTTTTGCCAAAGTGCATAACCTTGCATTTATCAACATTGAACCTCATTTTCCAGTTTGCTGCCCAGTTTCCCAACTTAGACAAATCACTCTGCAAAGTGGCAGCATCCTGCATAGAACCTATAGTTCTGCATAATTTAGTACCATCTGCAAAAATAGAAACCATACTTTCAATGCCCACATCCAGGTCATTAATAAACAAGTTGAAAAGCAAGGGACCCAGTACAGAGCCCTGCAGTACACCACTAAAAACACTGGTCCAATTAGAAAATGTTTCATTTACCACCACACTTTGTAGACTATCTTTTAGCCAGTTCTCTATCCAGTTATCCAATTTAACCAGTAACCTTCTTTGTGACACTGTATCAAATGCTTTAGCGAAGTCTAAGTAAATCTCATCCACAGCCATCCCAGAATTGAGGTCCCTGCTTACCTTCTCATAAAATGAAATTAAGTTAGTCTGGCAAGCTCTATTACACATAAAACCATGCTGGCACAGACTCATAGTATTGTTATCCAGTATCCTATCCTTTATTAATCCTTCGAAAAGCTTTCCTACCACAGACGTCAGACTGACTGGCCTATAGTTTTGATGTAGAGAATGGGATCCCTTTTTGAATAGCCGCACCACATTAGCAATTCGCCAGTCTCTCGGCACCATGCCAGACCTCAATGAATCCTGAAAAATTAAGTAGAGAGGTTTGGCAATAACAGAGCTAAGCTTGTTAATTACCCTGGGATGAATCCCTAGTCTCTTTGGAATTTCAGCATGTGTGAACCATGCATCATTAGATGTATTATTAGAATTGGGACTATTAATAAGGAAACCTTCATTAGCTGGTTGCTCATTTGTGTAGACAGACGAAAAGCAGAATCTGAGCTTTTTGCTTGTTCACATCAACCAGCTGACTCCCCTCTGATAATAAAGGTCCTACCCCTTCCTGTTTCAATTTTTTACTTTTAATATATTTATAAAATAATTTTGGATTCTTTTTACTGCTTACTGCTATATCCTTTTCCTTATCGAATTTAGCTTGCCTGCATGATTTATTGGCCTCCTTGTACCTTATAAATGATTCGGCTGTCCCAGCTAACTTGAAAGCCTTAAAAGTACATATTTTCTTACACACCTCAACATCAACACTTCTATTGAACCAAAAAGGTTTTGCTTTGCAACAAGGTTCCTTGCTTACAAGCGGAATATACTGACATGTATATTTATTAAGCAGCATTTTAAAGACTTACCATTTTTGTTCAGTGTTTAACCCAATGAAAAGCATTTCCCACTTAATATGTTGCTGAGATGATCTAATACTGTCAAAGTTTGCACGCCTCAAATTCAATGTTTTAGTTACTCCCGTATAGAGTTGCCTCTGCAACAGAATCTCAAGCCCAGGTAGCAGGCTTTGACTGTTTTATGCTTCTGGGCTGTTTTCCTTTACATTGTATGGTAGTGGGTTGGCATTAGATGAGACAGCTTTTCCAATGTTTAAAACAGACCTCTAGGATGACTTATGCTTCCCATAGAAGTCAATGTAGTAAAGGACCTTGCATTCGCTCTCTTGGGGTCACCTTTAAGTTAGCTTGATCTTCCTTTTTCTTATTTTATAGTTTTGCCTTCTTCTTCTTCTGACTCTTTCCAGGTTTCAAATGGGCATTAACTGACCCAATCTAAAAACAAATGGTTTTTTAGGGCCTCTCATAGCAATGCATGATTGCTAGGATTGTTTGGACCCTTGCAACCTGATTGCTGAAATTGCAAACTGGAGAGCTGCTGAAAAAAGCTGAATAACTCAAAAACCACAAATAAAAAAAAAAATTAAATCGAATTGCAAATAGTCTCAGAATATCTCTCCATGTTATACTGAAAGTTAATTTAACGGTTAACAACTCCTTTAATAGGGTCCAAGCCCAACCTCTCACCTGGTAATGTGAAAGAAAGTCAGCTTTAAAATCAAAAGCTCTGTGCCTTGAGTACTTGGAACAGACTATCCATTTCAAAGAGGGGAGATTATTAGGGGTACATAGAGCTATGGTTTGTCCGAAATCGACTTACCCTAACTACAGAATATGATATTGATATTTTAAATATAATGGGAGCATTGCATTCAGGACACGGTATTTCATTTGATAAATGAATTTAAACTATTTTATTTTTAAAGCTCACCAGGAAAGGATAAACATTTACTTTCTACAAGGCATATTCCTTGATTAAATTCTAAATATAGAGACATAAATAATGGTACACAGTTCTTCTTTAACCAGCAGTATCTAAGCTGCAATACTTCTCACTGTATATGTGCTTATTATCATTGGCACCCTTGGTTAGTAACATAAAATCTGTGAGGTCTTTTTTATTATATGAATCAAACAACTAACCTATTGTTTTATATGTGCATTTCTAAATCCGAAAAAAACCCAAAAAAATGTAGGGAAAATTTAAAAATTTTAATTTGTTTATTTTCATCATTTTCAATACGATCAAGAGTCCCAAGGAAAAAAGCTAAATTTGTATGTTGCAAGTTGTTTGCAACCAGGTGGACAGTGTTTTTGTACATGTAATATATTTACTTGGAAATCATCCTAGAGAATACAAGCAAAGTAGTGTAGGGTTTTAGCAGCTGCATGTTTCCAAAAAGTACGGGATTATCTTATTGTGTGATACCAGCTGTGCAGCTGGACTTCACTTTCTTTTCAGCACAATCATCCTTAGTGTATTGAAGTAGATGTCACCATTATTATTATTATAATTAATGAAAATTTATAAAGCAGCAATACATCTCAGCACTGAAACAGAGAAGGGTGTATACATAAAAGATGGATATTCATTTCAAATACAGACATGGTCATTAGAGCTTACAGTCTACACAAAGAATTTAGTCCAGACTATTCTTCTAAAAGCTTGGTGAAAGTTACACACCTCAGTGTAAATACTAATTTTCATTACGCTAGTATGGTACAATTATTATATTATTAACTATAAAAATACAAGCTATCTTTTGGTTCATATGGCATGAATCATCTTCCCTAATTTTTCACCACTAACATTGTAGTCCTGTTTATGTCTTACAGAATTGGCCCATGTGCAATTTCCATTCTGATGTTAACATCCTAGCAAGGTTTTGGCAAGTAAGTAGTTACTGTATATCACACAAGAGGGCCAAGTGTTTTTGGTGTCAAAATCCACCATCTAAATCCCAGATTGCTCCATTTGCTGCTTTTGCTTGACTTTGAAGCAGTTTGAAGATAGGTGCTTCCCTGCTTCACCAGGTGTAGATGAGAAGAGATAGCGCTGAAATATATATACATATATATCTTTATTTTATTAAATCATGCCCGACCAAACTCCCATGCACAATTTTACAATTTATTAATAACATAAATAAGAAAGGGAAAAAAACTCAAAATTAAGGGAAACCTCAAATCATACAAATTTTTTGGACTTTACTCCTGAATAATTTTTTTCAGGTTATTGCCTGAAAAACACACATTTTTCGGTTTATCAGGCTAAACCCAGTGCAGACCATGATATCTTGAAATTCGGATAGGGACATCTGCCATTGACTTATACACAACCTTGACAGATTTGAGATGCCGGGTTTTTGGATTTAGGCTTTTTGCAGCATCAGAGTATATTAACCCCCTTAGAGTTAATTTAGCCAGCATTTGCATCTAGGACATTGCTGTGCAGGCAGGCCCGGACTGGCCATTTGTGGGTTAGGGCAAATGCCAGATGGGCTGCTATAAGGTGCCATAGAAAGTCAGTATTTAGTGGGCTGGTGGGGGCTGTTTGGGCCTCTATGTGGGCTAATTGGGCCTCTGTGTACCTGAAATGCCAGGGCCTATTTTGATTCTCAGTCCAGTCCTGTGTGCAGGGCACAGAGTATAGCACAGTTGGGGAAAGGCAGTCCTCCTGAATTGGAACTATGTTCCTCCCCCAGTCTGCCACTTATGAATCCAAGTCTACTGTACATAGGCAGTGATTTATTTAAGTGGAAAGAATAGGTCCTTGTGCTATAGAATGCAGTGCCAAGATTACCCCTCCTTACATCTTTTCAAGCTCTCAGTGGAATACTTTTATAGGGGTTGTAATATTACACCTGTACATCAACACAATTAATATTAAGATCTAGATGGTCTAGTTAAGCTAAAATAATGAAATTAGGGAATAATAGTAAATCTGCCCCTAACACTCAGAATGTTAGTGGAAAGTGGCAATTGGCAAGTCAGACTGAACGACTGAATCAGCAGTAACCTGCCTTACAAAATAAGTTAAAGGGATCCTGTCATGGGAAAAAATTTTTTTTTTCAAAATGCATCAGTTAATAGTGCTGTTCCCGGAGAATTCTGCATCGAAATCCATTTCTCAAAAGAGCAAACAGATTTTTTTATATTTCATTTTGAAATCTGACATGGGGCTAGACATTTTGTTAATTTCCCAGCTGCCCCAAGTCATGTGACTTGTGCTCTGATAAACTGCAATCACTCTTTACTGCTGTACTGCAAGCTGGAGTGATATCACCCCCTCCCTTTCCCCCACCCAGCAACCTAACAAAAGAACAATGAGAAGGTAACCAGATAACAGCTCCCTAACACAAGATAACAGCTGACTGGTAGATCTAAGAACAGCACTCAATAGTAAAACTCATGTCCCACTGCGTACTATTCAGTTACATTGAGAAGGGAAAACAACAGCCTGCCAGAAAGCAGTTCCCTCCTAAAGTGCTGGCACAAGTCACATGACCAGGGGCAGCTGGGAAATTGACAAAATGGCTAGCCCCATGTCAGATTTCAAAACTGAATATAAAAAAAATCTGTTTGCTCTTTTGAGAAATGGATTTCAGTGCAGAAGTCTACTGGAGCAGCACTGTTAACTGATGCGTTTTAAAAAAAATATGTTTTCCCATGACAGTTTCCCTTTAATTTATTTCCAAAGAACACATAAACAATACTGCATTTTTTTCCAAGTGCTGCATGGAAAAAGGGTGTTGATACAGCTTAACGTTTACATACCATTTTTATTGTCACAGTGTAAAAGTACATAATGCATATAAAGTACCTAATTAGTCAGGCAAAGCAATAGTTCAGCAATATTCAAGGGCTTAGTTCTCAAAAGTCAAGTTGATTTACTCAAAAATCATTTTTGAGGGTATGTTTCAGTCAAAACTCACATTTAAAAAAAATAAATTTTTCAAGATTTAATAGCTTGAAACCAAAAATACTCCAGCTAAAACCTATATAGGTCATGTAGAAGTCAATGGCAGAGGTCCCTTGAACCATCTGAGGATGTTTGTATGAGTGAAATCACTTTTTGGCACAAAACAAGGAAGTAAAAAATGTTTTTCCCTTCCCACCTATAATTTGCATATGCAAATTAGGGTTTGGATTCAGTTCGGTATTCGGCCGAATCTTTTGGGAAAGATTTGGGGGTTAGGCCGAATCCAAAATAGTGGATTCCGTGCACCCCTACTTGAAAACTCAATTCAAAGTCAAGCTATTTGACTAATTTAAGTTTTTTTACATTCAAGTTTTTTCATCAATCAGAAACCATTTGGTTTAAAAAGCCTCAAAAACCTCTAAAACTTGACCTTTGATAAATAACCACTTCAGTGTTATTGAAGTGGTAATCAAAACTTGATTCTCCAGGAACATCCTGAAACACTAGGAACACACAAGCTATGTGTGTGTGTTTTACTAGTTCCTTCTTTATATAAAAGTTAATTTGGGATAGTCTTCTTTTTTCAAATTTCTCTTGTCTCAGTATGTATTTTTCTCAAATCTGTCAACAATTTCCACAATGATTTCAAGTCTGAAGTAAAATGAAAAACAGACTGACAATCATTTGAAAGACAATTCAAATAGTGATAAAAACGTTCATTAACAAGATTGAAATAGATCTGTCAAGATCTAGAACAGGGGTCCCCAACGTTTTTTGCTTGTGAGCCACATTTAAATTTAAAAAAGAGGTGGAGAGCAACACAGGCATGAAAAAGTCCATGGGGGTTTCAAATAAGAGCTCTGATTGGCTTTTTGGTAACCCTTATATGGACTGGCAGCCTACAGGAGAGAATGTTTGGCAGGACATCTGTTTTTTATGCAACCAAAACTTGCCTCTAAGTCATTAATTAAAAAATAAGCACCTTCTTTGATGCCACTGGGAGCAACATCCAAGGGATTGGAGAGCAACATGTTGCTCGTGAACTACTGGTTGGGGATCACTGATCTAGAAGATCTACAAGATATAGAAACTCTATATAGAAAGTCTGCCTGGTAGAGTTTCTGGTGTTCACTGTTGTTTGATGTGCAAGTGAAATCTGCAAAGGGAATCATGGAGCGTCCACCTGGTAAGAATGTGAAGGTAGTTCCAGGATTCACCAATCAATCAGCGCCTGATTCAGAACATTAGTCTGAGTGGTGTCACACAATATATGGAAATGCAAGGGGCACATTTTTAAGAACAAGCAGATTTAAAGGAGCCTTACTATTTTGTTCCCAATAATCTAATGCATGTATGGACTCCCATTAAATATATTTTTTGTAGCTTTGCAACAGCTGGTGTGCAGAACGTTGCCTGCCCTATTGCATACTGATGTGCCACAAACTAGAAGTTGCACATATTTTTTATGGAATTAACAGGATTGTTCAGTCTGTTATAAATGTCTTTTGTTAAAAAAATGTTGTGAATGATTAAATCTGTTGGGTTTATATTATACACAGCCATATGGTAGCTGTATTCTAATCACGTACATTTTGACAGCACAAGTAAAGAGCAATTAGAAAGACTCTGTAATGAGGAATCGTATGGCAAAACTTAGAAGCAATGAAAAGTAATAAAACTCTTTTGTTTGCAAACTGCAGTTTACTATACTCACATTTCCCTTCTGGGAATAATAGGCATTTGTATAGTGTGAGAATGAGAAACTCAAACACATTCATACAGAAAATTCCAAAATCATCATTACTGTCAATCTGATATACATGATGTTAAAGCACTATACTGGCCACAATTCATACATTTGGTATCCATATGAGTGCTTATGTTTTAAAAATATACAAATAGCATTGGCAGAAGCCAGTAGTTTTGCAGTAGGTCAGTAGCTCATTAAAAGGTCTTTGATCCCAGAACCAAATTCCTATTTATTATGTTGAGATCTAAAACATTTTTCCTGACAAAATCTATTTTTCAATCTATCTTTGCTAAAACATTTTCCAAACAGCAAGAGTATTACAATATTATTTGCTGGGTATAATAATTTCTGCAAATTACTTCTGTTACTGTGCCAGCAAATTGACATATTATGTCCTGAATAATTATTATAATTTCGAGGCTGGGCTTTTTAGTTACTAGTTAGTACAGAACAAGAGGATACAATTGTGCTTAGTGGTTAAGACATCACTAAGTCACAGCAACTCTAATCATTAACAGACTTAACTGTTCTAATGATGTCTGCAGAGAACTATACAGAGTGTAGTTATGTTGCTACCTCAGTAAAATTAACTACTTGTTTTACATGTATTTAACAATGTTTCCCTTTAACTTCAACATGTACTGATATTGGAGGGCAAATTCTGACTTCACATGATAAACTATGAGATATGTTTTTCTTAATTAAATTGCATCTCAAATTGAAACTCAAGTTTAATAAAATCACCCTCACACCCTCTACCTTGCAAATGTATTGCTTAGAAACTCAATAAAAGTGAGGTAGCTCTAGGCCACTAGAAGACTGTATGATGGCACTAACAATTACCGGTTTGTTAAAGGACCAGTAACATCAAAAAATGAAATTGTTTTAAAATAATAAAAATATAATACAGTGTTGTCCTGCACTAATAAAACTGTAGTGCTTGCTTTAGAAGCACGACTATTGTTTATATAAATAAGCTGTTGTATAGCCATGGGGGCAGCTATTCAACAGAGAAAAGACTCAGTTACACAGCAGATAGCATATAAGCTTTGTAGAACATAATGTTATCTTTTATCCATTACTTATCCTGTGCCATATAGCCATTTTTCATTTTCAGCCATTGCTACTTAGCAGCTTGTTTATATGAACTATAGTAGTGTTTCTGAAGCAAACAGATCAGTTTTAACAGCGCAGGGTAACACTACATGATATTTTCTTTACTTTAAAAAACTTTACATTTTTGGTGTTCCTGTTCCTTTAAGAGTGGTTGTAGGTGCCCATAAATACCGTGGTACTCCAAAAAAAAAAAAAAATAGAGTGATACAGTTGACATATTGGTAGCTGTACACCTAGGGTTTCCACTTTTCCGGCTTTGACCCAGACACCTTGGTAAATTGAAGGGCTGCCAAATTAGGAAAACCGGTATGATTGACATGCTGACAACCCCACTCCCTGTTGCACTCCCTGGTGGCAACCCTATTTACATATTAACTTCCATTCCACTGCAGCAGCATTCACAATCACAGCAAGTGAACATAATAAAAGCAGTGAGGAGGAAGGGGAGGAGTGCATTGACATCTAGGAAATGCAGAATAGAAAGTGAAAATAATGCCTGCCCTGTGCATATGCCTGAGACATAGAGATGGGCAGGCAATATATTATTGACAGCTGAGATTTTTAAAAACATTTATAACAGGTAGGGTTATTTTATGTTTAATTTGAAAAGGACTTTTAATATACAGCTTTATACTGTATGTCTGGGCGACAGGTCCCCTTTAAGAATAATAAAGAGAGAGTTTAAAAAAAAGAAAGTAGCATATAGGGAGAGAACAATTTTTCCAGAATGACTGGTCGAGTTTATAAAGAGGAAAACTCACATTTTTAGAGGAAAAAAGAAACTCAAATTTTTAGATATTCATTATACCCCAAAGCTGCTAAAAATCTGAATCTGATAATACTTCAGCTAAAACCTCTCAAGGTCATGTAGAAATCAAGGGCAGAGGTCCCTTTTACAATTTGAAGAGGTCATGATATGCATGATATCACACATGGTTTTGTGTGATAATCCGAAATAATTCAGAGTTTTTGGGCGAAAACTTGAATGATTTGGGCATCTAACTTGAAAAAGTTGTTAGATTTTAATTTCCATTCAATTATGTTGAGACTTTTCCAGTACCAACTTTTTCAAGCTGATTATCTGATAAATGAGTTACATTTGTGGATGGGAGTTTGGTTGAGTTTGTTTTAATAAAAAAATGGGAAACATTTGAGAGTTTGGAAAGATGGGAAAACACCTAAATAATTCACCACCCCAGTTTTCATGTGCAATGAAACAGCTGTTGTAGTGCAAACATTCAGAAAAATTAAGAAAAGTTTAGGCTTATCTGTGACATGACACAATCTGGGCTTGGATCTGGAAGGTTAACTGAGGCAGGAAACTAAGCTAGTTCTACTTAACCACACAATTCCACTTAATCATGTTGATTATATGAAAACTCAGTCTGTCCCTGTTGTATTTGGTAAGTTAGACTTGGACATGGTAATTGCTATAACTTTTTTCCTTTAAATCATATATTCACTTGAGGCCACCTGTTGCTTATTACATTGCACTTTTTTTCAAGACATAACAGAGTGTATAAAATGTAAAGCTATCATAATCTCACTTTTCGATCACCCTATTATTTAGTTTATACAGTATTACATATTCAGTTACGGTGTTGAAACTGCAGTCAATGCCATGGAAACATATATACAAATACACCTACAAAATCAACAGTTCTAAACACGACACAGCTGTACAACTTTACACAGAATTTTAGTTTTTTGTCAAAACTTCTTGAAATGTAGTTTATCTCATTCTGGTGTGTGGGTCCACCCATACACCTGCACACTATCAAATGTGTCAAAAACTAATGTTTAATATCTTTTCTGTGACATCCTTATACTCTCAGTATCTCTAGCAATGATGGACTCTGCATCTAACATCTTTCTGCTATGGGTGCTAAACTCTACTCCAAACATACCTATTTATTATTCTCTACATCAGGGATCCCCAACCTTTTGAACCCGGGAGCAACATTTAGAAGTAGAAGGAGTTGGGGAGCAACACAAGCATGAATAACGTTCTTGGGTTGCCAAATAAGTACTGTGATTGGCCATTTGGTAGCCCCTATGTGGATTGTCAACCTACATTGAGACTCTGTTTGGCAGTACACCTGGTTTTTATGCAACTTGAACTTGCTTTCAAGCCTGGAATTCAAAGCTAAGCACTTGCTTTGAGGCCACTGGGAGCAACATCCAAGGGGTTGGTGAGCAACATATTGCTCACAAGCTACTGGTTGGGGACCACTGCTCTACATGAACATTTATGAGGTTATGCCTCATTTTTCTTACACCACATTCATAGTATTTACTTCATTTGTACATATAAATGAGAGCTGTACAATTGATTCCTTGCCATACGTTAAAGGATAGCACCCATACGTCCATTTAATAAAAGTACTTTTTGCCTGGGATCTATGATGGTCACCTACAGGCAAGATAAGAAATATAGGGCCAGAATCAATTCAGTGATGAAAATTTATCTCATGGTTTATCACATGAAACGACATTTAATTCAAGGAGAAAAAACTTTTCTTCTAATTCAGTTCCAGTTTTTTACATAGGATTCAATAAAGTTTTTCACATGTTAAACTTTGAGATAAGTTTGTCTGAATTAAATTGCATCTCAAATTGAATTTCATCCATGATTTTTCACGTGATAAACTCAAGGGCTCAACTACAGAGGATGCAGACCCTGCAGGGGGGCAAGGAGTGTAGAAGGTCCAGTGAGGATTTTAATAAAGAGCAATTATAATATATCTTAGTAAAATAAGCCAATCTATCAATATGTTGTGGAGCTAAAATGAATTTGCTCTAGGGTCCTGAAAAATGTAAATAACACCACTGGATAAACTTTTTTTCACTAAATTGAATCTGTCCCATAGTATGGCAGATTCCACTATTAAATATGTGCCAATTGTTGCCAATCCATAATCTAGAAATAAATAACTATTTGGAATCTTGCTTGAATAGTCTAATGCTGTTGTTGTACTATTCATTCTTGATGGTATCTGAGTACTGTGAAAGTAATGAACTTGCAGGAATACATAGTATATATTTATGTCACGGTAGGCCTTAGGGAAGTAGTGGACCAAGGAGGAAGCTTAGGGGTTAAAGGGTCCAATAGCGTTGCACCGGCAAGGATCAGGCAGAAACAGGTCAATGTCCAGGCAAAAGGTTGTATTGGCAGGCAAAATAAATACAAAGTCCAGGCAAGGTCAAGAATTACAGCAAACAGGATCAAAGAATAACACCCAGGAACAAAGCTATGGAGTCCTATAATTGGGCGCCTTAATGGTGTCCAATGCGCCTTTAAATATTCAAATTTCGCGCCAAAACCGCAGGCGCATGACATCACCGCGCCACAGCGTGGCGGCCATGGGCGCCACCATTGTGGGAGAGACGCCGGGGAAGGAAGACGCGCCGCCAGGAGCTAAGGTAAGGCTCCGGGCGGCGCGATCCTGACAATTTATAGGCTTTGCACAAGACAGATTGGGTCACACAGTTAATATATTTGCCCTGCGCATGGTTACATTTAAAAAGATGAATAAGAGTGTGCAAACAGAATTGCTATTTTTTTTCCACAATGCGAATGTCTACAAGAGCTTTTTAAATACGTTAAGAATCACAAATTGTGATTATTTATGTGAATTTAAGTTACTGTCAACACTATTTTTGCGCAACAGTGGGCGCACTCATGCAATCACCGGTCTCATTTTAGAGCCATTTATTCACAATGCCAGTTCACAAAAAACGGAAAGGCGGCAGAGCAGTGCAATATATTAGCATTCAAGAAAAAGCATGGGCAATACAACCATTTGGGAATAAATATGCACTGCGCAAACTTTATAAATGACCCCCATTGTTCTTTGGAGTTAAATGCGGACTAATAAACGTTTGATCAATGTAAACATTATACCATAGAATTTAAGGTAAGTTAACTGTGTAAGGACTAAATTGCCCAAGGGTCAAAAAAAAGTTGCATGGGTCAAAAATAATGGGACTGATGTGTAAATTACAGGGAATATTAGCCATTAAACACCACACATTTATCAAAAGGGAATGATGCATACAGTATTTGCATCTGATAAGTTAAAATTTGATGGAGTCTGAAATGGAAATACATTGTCAGATACATGAAAAACAACTCATACAGCTTTATCTGATCCATCCTACATTACAGCATGGGTCATCAGCTTTTTGGGATCCCACAAAATCTTTCATGACAGGATTTTGTGAATCAAATAAAGTCTGACCCACAAAATCTGATTAAAATCTCCTATGTAGTTTAGCCCTAAATGTGTTTTTGGTGCAGTAAGGTCAGAATGATGATTACATCATTTACTTCAGCCCATGAAATTGACGTCTTGAGAAAATGATACACAAAGGCCCAAGTATTATTTTGGCATTGACTGGTTCCCACACATTGAACGCAATGGATAAATAGTGCTGCAGATGTCCCTGGCGGTTATCAAGTCAGTATGAAAGTGAAAGGAGCGGTATACTGTACATGTCAACGTTTGTACGGATGCTGTTTCTCTCTCTATGGCATCTATTTTATTTTTTCATTTTCAATACACAATAGATAGCACAAAGTGGCATTTAACCATTGTCAGTAGGTTGCTTTATACATTTTTTTTGCTATAAATAATTGGCAATATTGAGAGCTGATATAAATATAGGAATTTCTGATTTCTATTTGATTGCTATTTTAAACAACTCCATGTTAGGGATGAAATGGGGAAAAACTGTTTTTCTTTCACAGTTCAACATTCCTATTTTAGAACCACCCCATGCCCCCAGCAATCTTTGCTGCAATCTTTTTCTGGCAGAAAAATACCAGTCGTTTGAAAAAGTAATTTACAAAATTGCTATTTCTCTGCAGGGTTTAAACCACTCCCTAAAGACTATGTCACACATTGAGATTTTTAAGCTACATTGTTAATTTATTTTAATGTATATAATGATGCCTGTGGAAAATATAAAAGTATATCATTCAGGCATATTTTGTTATACTCTCCCACAAACCACTACACTAACCTAAGTCAAGCTTCCCTACAAACAGCATTCTGTCAATCTGAGCTTTGTCATGTGCATTGCTGCTGATAATAACGTAATGTGCAATATCAACAAACCATTTGTTGCAATGTATACTTGAGCACTCCATGTTCATATTAGTAATGTCTCACAGTAAAATGCCTGAAAATAATACAGGGACCTGAAGCGTTAAATAGTGTTATTTCAGCAATTTCGTAAAAAAAAAAAAAAACAACATAACATTACATAATAACACTACATAATGATGCAGAACAATATTATTAACTCATTTTAGAAACATCTTCAAAAACGCTGTTTATATTCCCCATGTACCAGCAATCGTGACATATTCATTTGCTGTAATAGATATTGATTTGATTTTTTTTGGCAGATATCAGGAAGCATTATAGCGTTTTCTATAATAATGCTTGTTTGGCGTTTTAACGCTATGTTGAAATTTCCTAAGAATACAGTGTGTGACATAGCACTACTCCAGTACCGTTAGTAAGCCATTTCACTGGAAACATGCTTCTCAGTTCAGAACAGTCTTTTTTTTTTAATCCATTGTTTTAATAGGGTGCCCATTGCCAGTGTAGTAAACATATTGTAAAATGAAGCACATATTAAGAGTGCAGTGTAGTAAACATATTGTAAAATGAAGCACATATTAAGAGTGCAGTAGAAAGTAAATTATAAGTAAAGAAAGGCACCAAGTATCCACACAGGAATGCAAATTTTATTCAAGAACTCAAGGGAAGTAAACCTACAGCTGTTCTGCGCTTCCTCCGCCAGCATTCAACAATAGCTGGAGAGCTGAGGGCTGCCTAACCCTAGGTTAAATGGGATTATACAGAAAAGTTGAAAGTGTGACAACATAGATTTCGAACACAAAAACACAAGGTGAATAGACAGATGGTCTTAATTATAAACATTTTCAATGTTACAAGATCTTTTACTCAATAAAGTGGATAACTTTACATATTATTGACTAGGGATAATGACATGGAAAACCTGGCAAGATTAAAATGATAAAGAATCAAGTATTAGCTTTTGACCTTGTGAATTGACACTGTAATATTATCTTAACTATGTTCTTTGTAATGGATATGAATATGTTGTCCCAAGGCAAGCAGGCCATTTATTGTTAAATGTAAACTGGGACTTTTGTTTCTTGCAGAGAATGACTGCAGGGTACAGAGAACTTTTTCCAAAGAAACCAAATATGGAATATACATTCCAAAACCTACCAAAAGTGTTTTATTTCCATTTGGTATGGGCAGCTTCAGTTTCTGTGAATAGGTTTAATGAGGCAGTATGCAAAGCATACCCAATATACAGTGTTTATGTAATGGTCATCAAAACATATGTACATGTGTTATTCTGTTTCTCGGACCGTTTTACTTAGCAATAAAATACAATAGCTGTATAACTGATGGCAATATGGTACCTATAGTAACATATCCACTTTATTTTTTCCTATAAAGAACATTTGTTTCATATAACTGTAGATGTTATATATAATAATTACAGTGTCATTATTGTATATTTTACTATTCCTTTAATGTAAGGTTTCAGCCTTAGCTATAGTATGCATTTTGTTTATGCATTCTATTATGCTTCTTGCTTTCATTAGTTTATTCAGTAAGATGCAAAACGAAGCCCATAATAAATATGACCGCATTTGTGATTTTTATGTGCTTTGAAATTAAGTAATCAGTACATAAAAAAACACAAAAAAGAAAAATAACAGTTATCCATGCATGATAACAGAAGAGGTTCCCTTTCTGGCTGCTGGTCGACTAAGTGAAAAATAATCTTTTACACAACACTGTCATTACTCGTCTACTTGCAGTGGTTTTGCTTACACTCTGCATTGTAATTACAGACAAAAGAGTTACTCCACGCCTATTCCTTTGAACTGAAGGCTGCCATGCTTATATTTCTCCCCACAGTGCCCTCATTTTATAAATAGATCCATCACTACAGAACAGTTTTCTTTGAATTCTTTGCAGCTGTTAACAGTACAACTAGATAAAAAGCAAAAATATGAACTTTCCTGCTTAAAGGTGGCCATAGACGCACAGATAATATCATACGAAACTAATTTTTGTACGATATTCGGTGCGTGTATGATGGGAAATGAGCCGACCGATATCGTCAGAAGATTAAGATATCGATTGGCTGGTTGATCGGGCTGGACGGAAAATTTTGATCGGATGCCTTTAAATGCACCCTGAACATCGACCATTGTTAGTGCTGAATCGTCAGATACAAGTAGAATTCTATTATTTCTACCTGTATATTTGACGATTCAGCTCTACACGTGTGTGTTGAAACGAACGATCTTTCTTGGAAAGATCTTTTCCGAGAAAGATCGTAATTGTTACGTCTATGGCCAGCTTAACTCAAATTAAAATCTTGGTACAGATGTATAAAAAGGTCAAAAATGAAAAGTAAAAAAGTTGTTAGTGATAGTGATAACAACTGATTTTCTGGACATGTAGGGGTTGTTTTCTTATGGTTCGGCTTTAATTCAGGAAAGTGATCTCCCATAAAGTCAATTTCAAGCAGATAATTCTACTATTTACAATATAAGGCTGTAGACCAGGTAATTCATGTGATTTTGACTGTAAATACATATTTTTCAGTAAAAATAAAACAGTACCTTGTACCTGATCATCGATAAGTTCTATACTAAATTGTACTGTATTTGGATATTTTTGTGGATAAAAACAGTGTAACTCTAGGTAGTGTCATTCTGTGGCTATTAAAGCAACTAAAGTACTGTCTTGCATTAAAAAGGTCATACTGTAGAATGAAAATGTAATTTTGCCTTTTTATAGGTCCCTGGTAAGTTCTCACCTGGAGTTTGCAGTGCAGTTTTGGGCATCAGTCCTTAATAATGATATGAATCAGTTGGAAATGTGGAATGCAGAAATGTGGAACTAAACTGGTACAGGAGACCCTGGCTCATATGCCTTAAAGTGGCCATATACAGGGAGATCTCGCCAAACGAGCAGATCTTTCCCCGATATGCCCACATTGAGGTGGGCGATATCGGGCTGATCCGATTGTGGGCCCTAGGGCCCAATGATCGGATCATAAGCATGAGGGACTGCATACACGCACAGATGCGCCCATGATCCAACAGGATTTTTTAAGCTGCCCGAACGAGATATCGATCAGGGAAGCTGTCGGATGACCCCACACACAAGCCAATAAGCTGCCTTAACTGTGCTCTCACACAAACCAAGAGCAAATATACATGCTAAGTTACATCGGTCAATGAATGGACAGAGCTGCACTATTACTCCCTAACTTCTTCCTGTTACTGTTAGAGCTGCATTATTTCCCATCAGGTGGGAGCACACAGACATCCTGGTAAACAATGTTAAAGGACATTTATAAACCAATTTAATAGGTTACTCTAATCTATCTTTAATAGGTCACTTGTACCTTTTGGTTGAATATTCATTCTGAATTTATAGTTTTCTTTTTAATACTTTATGAATTTAAGCTGGTACAGGATGTACAGATGGGGAGTGTTTGTATATATATCTAGCATTTATATACTGGATACTCTTTCATCTGTGCTCTAAACCCACAGTCATCTTGTTGCGACTACTAAAAATAAAACAGGGAAGGTGAAATCTTGATGTATGTCATATGGCTTTTGGATTGTTAATGCATAAAATATGTGTTTCTCTTTAGACTTATTATGAATGGAATTAGGCTTTATTTGTAAGTGACTGAGCTTTCCATGGTGGTATTTGGCTGAACTGAACATGCCATGCATTAATAATGCCCATAGAGTGTTTTTACTGCACAGTCTTCAAAATAAGCTGACAGCAAATTTTCTCAAGTAACAGAATAAAGTGTGTCTAAAAAATAAAACATGCAGATATAAAATGTAGCCAACTTGTTTATCTTAGCGACATAATATATATCAAGCTGCACAAAGGCAAGTCATTGTACACAAGTTTTTATTCAGATGATCTGAGGCACTACCAGCTCTTCATGTAATTCCTGACCCATGGATAACCATAAAGCACTAGATTACAGTTAATGATACCACTGGCACAGCAGGTCCACAAAAGCCCAGTAACTTATAGAAATATATTCCCTGCATTTGCTGTAATTTAGGAAATGCTAAAAATATTTTAGGGCTCACAATTCTTTTCTAAAGCTACTACACTAGATTTTAATGTATGCTCTGGCACAGCTGAATTCACTGTAGCATACCGTAAATATGTTATGGAAATTTTAAAACTATTCTGTATAATCTATGGCCTATGTTGGTCTGGCTGTACTATTCCCTTACTATACAAAATAAGCTATACCATTTTATAAGGTGCAGTTTATAACCCTAAAGAAAGAGATTTCTTTTAGTGAAAAACTGTGATTGGGATCTATGAGTGTACGGGAAATATACGTACCTCGAGGAGGAACAGAGGTGACATGTGAATGTGCACCAATGGTTATTTATTTTAATTTTCTTGGCATCTTTGTTATTTGAAAGGTAGACAGCTAAAAAGGGAGTTTATTTAGTTTATTAAGGAATATAAAGCAGAAGGCTTAAGCCCTTGTGTCATTTTACAATTTTATAGCAGGGCAAAATGATTTCCTATCATCCACAAGTTTGAATTATTTCTCAAAGAGCCGCGTGACATTACTAACATCACTAAGCATTGAATATAGACAATGCCACCACAACAGCTTGTACGAATGAATTTTACAGTTTCATTTTTACAATCAAAAGGTTATTTCCATCAAATGATGTAATTACTTGGTGTTGTCTAATAAAATTTAATTTAACAGTCGGCTCTTCCACAAAAGATACATTTTAATAAGTAGTTGTCTTAACCTTAAGGATATTGTTTGACATCACTTGCATTGCTTTTCTCACTGATGTAGAATAGGCTGTGCACTTTTTATAATAAACATAAGGCAAACAGAAATCAGCATCAGGCTGCCAAGTATTGTTATGTCATCTTTTGCATGAAACCTAATCTGAGCTGAAGTAAATGGCATGCAGTGCTAATATAAGACACAGATTAAGAAGACAATAAAATAAAAGTGGACCAATAAGTTCTGTTTTCTCTACTTTAAGAACAGTTTTTAACCTAAACATTTAAATGCTACACTTGGACAGCAAAAAAAGCTGAACTTAGTTTAGCCAAAGACAAATATATAGTAGCAGCACAAAGTGCATCTATGCCTCCAGATGATTATGTAATCACCTCTGGCACATTTCTAAGAGATTCTCAAGCAAATGTATTTTTAAACGTTCAGTAATGCATTTGAAACTAAAAGGAAAATTGTAATAAACGACCTCATCGTGCAGAAGAAGTGAGCAATGCAAGCAAAATTAAAAAAAGTTAACATTTGTGAATGTTTTGGCCCTTTTTTTTACCCTTTTTTAACCTTGTTTGCTAAACAAAGAGGCAAAGTTCACTCCAATTTTGAGATACTGTAGTTCATTACAATTTCATTCAACAAGAATATATGCTCTGTAAGTTAAAGTTTAACAATGTCTGGGTCAGACATTGTGGATCAGCCTACATGCTCACTGGATGGTACAGAAAACATTTAGAAGTTGCAAAGTGCTCAGATTATGATTTTCTATTGATATAGCACCAACACACAGTGCATTGTTGAGAATATGCATCATTGATATCAGCCTCTAGTTGAGCTTACTATCTAAGGTCCCTATCACATTCTCACATAGGGCCAAATTCAATTCAGTGAGAAAAAGGTCACGAGAAAAAACTCACGTGTGAT
Organism: Xenopus borealis; assembly: GCA_024363595.1. Lineage (NCBI taxonomy): Eukaryota > Metazoa > Chordata > Amphibia > Anura > Pipidae > Xenopus > Xenopus borealis. The sequence continues at coordinate 62,103,931 of CM044441.1, read as the reverse complement.
ATAATTTGAAATGCCGTTCAATTCTAAAAAACTTCTCACATTTTATCATGTGAAAACTCTTTTGAAATCAATGGAAACCAGAAAACCTGGAGAGAATATATAAACTTCTTGCATTTGAAGCAGCTGTAAGGAACCAGGTTGCACATAGAGACATATTTTGGATCTTGTAATTTTTTGCCTTTGAAAAGCAATTATATGGTACTGTTCAATAAGCTGGTTATAGGATGACCAGGGCCAGAACTAGGGGTAGGCAGAAGAGGCACCTGCCTAGGGCGCAACGAAAAAGGGGCCATGGGCAGGTACTTGTCTTCTTCCTACCCCTAATACATGTTCGCTGATTTCCCCACCATCTCCATTCCCTTCTGCTTTTTCCCATCCCTCTCGCTTCTATTTTTCCCCTCCCCTCTGGCAATCTCCCCAGCCCTCCCCTTCTTGTGTGCACACGCTGCATGGGGGAAGTGCTCGCACACGGAGGGGAGCTTGCACACGCACAGGAGCATGGAGGGGGCATCCAGTCAGCATGGCCCGGCACTGAGGATGACAACGCTCAGAAATTAAACTTTTTTACATCTATCAGAATATTGCCTTTGAAAGCTACTTTTAACTTTGCCATAAAGTATTTGCACAATGCTTTGACATTATCTGTCTGATCCCCCATGTTCCTGTATGAGGGGGCTGCCATATTTGTGCAGCAGGAGTCTGTTAGCATTGGAAACTTTAACTGATAGACTGAGATGAGACAAAAAAAGTCAGGTTTAGGAACTTCAACTAACAATTACTTACAAAAACAAACCTCTCAGCAAAAAAAACAACATGAGCTATAGGTAACTTTCAATATACTTTTATATTTAAAAAGTAGGTATTTAATGTCAGTATAACTTTAATACATAGTCATCAAGAATATTCAACCTGCCGTATGTCCAACTCTGAATGGATACTCAACAGAAAAATCTCAAATTGCTTTGGTCCCATACATTGAACATTGGTAGGCCAGTTTGGAATGATGAATGATGTTACAAGAATTCTCCCATCTTTTCATGATAATTACAATCTGTGGAAGATATATTTTATTTTAAATCATAGTAAGCAGTATACCATCTTCCACTCATAAATGTATATAGATAATTAAAATAATATCTGTTTTACTAAAAAGCTAATTTAGGTATAGTTCCCTTATGACAAATATGGCCTTTGGACTTTACAAACAGCATGATTAATTTTAAAAAGGAATAAAAACAAATCCTTTTTGTGCTGGGGAACTGGAACCCCACATTTAGTGAATGAGTCTGATCTCCCTTTCAGACTGTCAGGTAAGAAGTTAGTGGTTTTGCATTACCCAACTCTCAGTGAAATAAATGAGAGCTGAAGGGTACTGTTTAGTGAATCTGTGCATAGTTATCTGGGAACTGTAACAGACCTTTTTAACTGTGCTGTAAAACAGACAACTGGAAATAGGATCTTGGAATAACAGTGTGGCATACAGAATCTTCAGGGCAAAACCAGCAATATGTTTTCAATTAAACTTGGGTTTATAATGAAGGGCGATGTTTAAATAATTGCAACAATTATGTCTTGTCTGGAAAAAGGTACTAAGAGTTCCAAACAATCGGAGGCCTACACTGTTTTCAAAAACAATTCGTTCATTTTATAGTAGTTTGCTCTGCTGTTTTGCAGACTTATGCACATAGAGTTCAGAGTCAAAGTAAAAGCAATTTCCTGCATTTATTGTGAACAGTAACTTTTGTCTTAAAGAAAACAAAGCAGTCTACCAATTATATATTACAAAAGCTCATATATCAACCCATATATCACAATTTTGTTAATCTTCCCGGTAATGTGAATGACTGTAGATGTGCATTGTTGCTATTTAATCCAATAATTATTTCATTGTAACTGCAAATTTTCGGATAACCAGACCAAAGCTGGGAACAACAGATCTGAGCTATAATTTATGATCATATTGCATAAATAATCAGACATAGGACAGTCAAAGAAGGACATAGTACAACAAAATATTAGTCTCTATGTCTAAACATGGCAACTGGCAAACAGTATTGTGCTACTATATTGCTTGCAAGTATCTGGTATTCTTAGATAGAATTTATGCCCAGTAAATGATGAGGTTCTGTAGTCAGGGTTGGACTGGGGGTTCGGGGCCCACGAGGGCTGATGTCCAGGGCCCCCCTCCAGACCCCCTGGCCCCACTACTGCAACGTGTGTGGTGCGCATGCATGAATGCAGCCACGTGGAGCACATGCGCTGCAAATTGGGGTTTCTTTGTAGGACCAGGAGATCGAGAGAGGGGGTCTGGCCCCATGGGGCCCACCGGGTTTTTTTCCTGGTATCCTGCTGGGCCAGTCTGACCCTGTCTGTATTTCAGTGAATGTCAAAGCAGAGGCAAACTAAACACATACATAGCTTATTAAAGGTTGATTATGAAGATTCTCATAGTTATTAAAGGTTATGTGCACACAATAAGCTGTACTCTTGTACTTATGTATATAGTAATGCATATATATATATATATATATTAAAATTTTATATATATTTTTTTTTTTCAACCCTGACAAAAAAACTAAATGCTAAATGCACAATGCCTCCTCATGTGCTGCTAAATACACTTCAATATGCTCTCAATTAAAACTCTTTTACCCCTCAGCTACTCTTTTATATTATTACAATGTAGCACAAGATGATTTATGCTTTAATCTACAATGAATATAATTGTCTGGTTGTGACCAATTATTGCCAGTCACGTCTACAGATGCTGTCATGCTCATTGGTTAATATAATTCCTAAGATTAGCCAGTGATAAAATACTGTATTAAATTGTAATTCACCAATACTTTATAATCACTGAAACTCCTTGCATGACTCAGGTAGCGTTTCAACCAACATTTTGGACAAAAAAAGATTTTTAATATATGAAAACAAAACTGAACAAAAAGTAAACTTTCTAGTCAGATTTTGAGATGTAGTAATATTTTAAGAATGTCCCTTTGTGCAATAGAAAATAGGCACCACGTTTCATACATCAACCCATTAATTCTTACGAAATACACTTTTACATTGTAAAAGTTTTTCTCAATTTGTAGCTGTTCCCAAGAATTTTCCACTTTGAGGTACTTGCTTTATACAAAACACTCCATTCACGTGGTCTACTGTCAGAACTCTGAAAGACTGTGGTTTACTGTGACATATATATTCACTCAAGCAGAAGTTTTAACTTATTTTTGTTTATTTACCCCCTCCCCTCTCCAGTGCTGGGTACTCTAACTAAATATATAAATATATATATATATATTATATATATATATATATATTCATAAAAAATTATAGGTGTTCAAGTTCCGAAGAACAGATCATATGGGACCTGTAACGTGATGACCACATGGGGAGCCAGCAAATTACATCACTCTTTGGCAGAATGTGGATAAATAAAATTGTAAGATAAAAGGTATTTGGATATTTTAGCTAAGCTAGCATATACAAGTGAAATAAAAGTAAAATGAAAACATAATTTATGTTAGACGTTATTAGAGATTCAGAATGGTTCATTTATATTCTGAAAGAGATTAAACATAGCAGAAACCAACATATTAAAATCAAATGCAGCCTGAGTCTCATTGTTTAAGTTTCTGTCTGCACTGGAAAGAGATACTCACACTATGTGCAAAGGGCTTGAATATAGCACAGCAGGTCCGCCATCAAGGGGGGGAGAAAGGTAAGGGGGGCCAAGCTGTGCTGCACTTACTTGATAAGCTGAACCCCCCTGCATTCTAAGAGCTCTCAACTTGGGAACGGAGGGTGGGAGCACAGGGGGAGGCACCTTCTGTCTATTCCCTTCCCTTATCGGTCAAAAAAGTCCCGGTTCAGCTGCTCAGGGATTGGATTGCTGTTCATCCAATCGTCGCGCATCTTTACCGCAACTTAAATTTTGACAAATAAGGGAAGAAAAGGCTGTCATTAGAAGAAGATACAGCCACCTATGCTCCCCCCCCCCCTTCTGAAGTTGGCAGCTCCCTGACAGCAGGTGGGCCCTGCAAAGCAACTAAGTGCAACATGGCAGGTCCCCCCTAAAGTTAACTCATTGTGGTACCTAGAATATCATGGACGTTTAAGAGGGGCTCTGGCCACCAATGTTTTTATAACATTGGGGAGGGGGGCCTGGCCTCCAATTTTTTTATAACATGTGGGCGGGGGGTCTGGCCACCAATTTATTTTTTACCATGTTGGGTCCTAGACACCAATATTTTTTGATGGGGCCCATGACCACAAGTGTTTTTTAATGGGGGGCCCTGATCACCAATATTACTTTTATGGGGGACCCACCAATGTTTTCTTTTTACTGTAGAGTGGAGGGCACATTGTGAGCACACCTTTGCTGAATACATGCAATCAATTTATACAGAAACAAAGAGAAGAGCTTTTTCAGAAAAAATGTTCATATATGTTATACATTTTGAATTAATTGTTTTTTGAAGGTGCAGTTTTGTGCCACCAAGTCTATGGCTTTCCAACAAGAAGTTAAGAGGATTAATGTAGCCAACCAAGAATATTATATGGTTTAGAATATTGAGTAACTTCTCTATTTTTCATACAAGACTTCATAAAATGATGTAGCTTGTTAGCATGTCCGTATATGCTGTCTATATACCATGCAGTAATTGAACTGGGTTTGCCTCCACTACAGTGCAGGAACCTTCCTGCAAAATAAAAGTCTTATCCACTGGCAGAGATTAATTAAAAACCTATCATATAGTATGTGCTTGCTGCTTTCAGCTTGCAGAGGACAAGATATATCACTATACACCAAATTTCCAGCTGCTTTTTTCTTCCAGATTAGTATATTAATTCCAAAGAACACAACTTCTGCCAATGAGATGGCACATAACTGTTGCATCACACTGTAATTCATATATATGTGTATGGTTCCTTTATTATGGTATTTTAGCATTGGTGTGCCTTTAGATTGGATGTCTACTGTTATTTCTATGCAATCCTCTTATGCTTTAAAACATGAAAATTTAGCTACATAACAGAGATTTCACCAATAAGCTTTCACAGCTCTTATGTGAACATATGATTCATAATATTGCAGCCTTTAGAACCTCGGCCATTGAACAGGTTGCTCCCCACATAATATGGGGGTCATTTTTGTACAGTTATGGGAAGCTGTGATCATGTTGCTTCCCACTGCAGTCAAAACAAAAAGCATGTGGATAATCTCAGCAACTGACATTTGCAATACAAATGTCCATAGCACTAATTGTTTAGATAAGAAATGTAACAAACTGAAAGTGAACCCAAACCACAGCAATTTTGAAACAATATTTTAAGAAAACTCAATATTTTAAATAACTGAAAACTGCAAAAAAAAAAAGTAAAATGGAATCTGAAAAAAGCACAGCTCCTCCTTAAAGTACAAAATGCTAATTTTTAATCTAGTATAAAACAGAGATGCCATGTAGAACCTTAGACCTAGACAGTAGGAAGTAATTATACATTTTAATATGTTATATTATTTCGTAGGTCCAATGTTTTCCCTTCAGGCTTCTACTTTAGTTTTAAAAGGAATAATTGATTCATTTCCAAAAGATGAATACAGTAAAATGAAAAAAATTGTGGATTGTGTTTTAATGAGGCCCTGACCACTTTGCCAGGGGATATGCAATTTAAACAACAGAGCAGCTCTTCTCTACATCTGTGTGTTGTAATAATGCAGTTGCTTCAGGCGGGGGCAGCAACACCTTCAAGATATGAATCAATTTAGAAATGTCATTCCCTGCTTAACTCATTCAAGGCAGCCCAGGATATTGTGGGGTGACTGTAACTTAAAAAAAGAAGCTACTGTAAAGTAGCAGATCGGCTCACACCTTTGGAAGTGACTATATGATAAAAATATTTTTTACACCAGTAGACTAATGTTTTTATGGATTTTTTTTATAGGTTAAAACAAAGGTTTTATAAACCACAAAGATTCTGATAAATGATTTACAATCAAGGACTGCTAACCTGTGGCACTGTAACTACTATAAAGCTATGACTGAGTTTGTTTGCTTTTAGAGGATACAGGGAGATATACTCCTGTTCTGTTCATGCTTGATAAATGGGGTTACCCTACAATGTTGCATGCTGCAATAAAGAAGTAAGCAAGGTTTATCCTGCTAGCTACTCCTGTGTACAAGAAAAAAGGCCAATACCTTGTTCAAAAGTGGGGTGTTCCCAGATTTATTGTAGTGCTTGCATTAATTTTGGAGCTTGCATTAATTTTGGAGCTACTCCTGTGTGCCAGGCTGCCAGCGATTTGTTTGGATCCTTTGGAAAAGAGGTGGTGGCCGATTCCCCCCTTTCTGTGCACCAGGGAATCTCTACTGGTGAAGGCCAGGGTGTGCGAGTGCATTAGGACTATATACTCCTGTTCTGTCATAGCCTAGACACACATTGGCTGATTGCCTATGGATATGCTTGCTAAGCTCATCAGCAAAATGAACAGTAGCGTGTGATGAGATCTCTGATGCAGTAGTTAACTGACTCTAATGCGTTTATCAGTTCTGAATCATTAATTCAGTTCATTGGCTGAAAAGAGAGGTTTTCAATTAAAATGGACTGCAAGGATAGTGGGACAAAGCTGCAGCACCTTTCACATGTAGGTTGGTTTCCCCAGGTACTAAGGGGAGGCAGAAAAGAACCTATGTGATCTTCTATGAAGCCCCCACACAGAACTATGGTCAGGAAAAAGCACCCAATTTGGTAACCAAATCACCACAGTATCACCATAAACCATATTAAATTGCATAAATCTGAACAGAAATTACAAGCATCTGTTCCCTTTGCTGGCCAGTGTAAAATGTGAATATGGGTAGAGTTCCACTACACTGAAGAGATTGCTTTTCCTTTTACGAGTATAAGTTGCATGCCAGCAACATGTCTTACCATAATTCTACTTTTCATTCTTTGCAGTCTATTTTTTAGCTGTTAAACCAAAAAAACAAGCTTATCTAAACTATCAATATTTTGGCTTTAGTGTTCCCTACCTAACAAGTATTTCTAAGTAGTGTCTTGAAAAGAATTAAAAAAAAAGATTTTTACGACTTGTAAAAATTAGACTCTTACTCATTAACACATGTTAATAAACCAATAAACTTGACTGCACAGTGAATAACTAGCATAGTTCACTTTTATCTTCCATTGGGTGTTTGTATAAAATGGTGTGGAAAAATAAGAAATGAGCCATACTCTGAGTATTAGGGATAATTAATACAGTGTTTGCTTTTAGTGCGCTTAAAGTTATACACACAAGAAAGCACATATGGAAACATCCGTTAAAACTTCTGTAAACATTTCTTTTAAGTACAGTTTGATTCAAATTTGTTCTGCAGTTAGAGAAGGAAAAGTGAATGGGAGTGTCACTGGCAATATAAAGGGTAGTCAATAAAATGTTTGATTTAGTGAGTATATGGATGAAATTAGAAGTTAATTATCAAGCAAGGCCTACAAAGGCATTCTCTTTGTAAACTATTCTAATAGTCTCCAATAACTAACAGAGCAAAGGCCCTCATCTTATGTCACACATTATGGGGCAAATTTACTAAAGATTAAATTGTGTTTTTCTGACGAATTCTCACAAAAAAAATGATTTGCTAAAAGATGAGCAACACACTTTGCTAACAAATTACCCTGTTGCTGTAAAAATGTTGCTGCATTTCACCAGGCAAAATTTCACTCAGGCAAACAAATCATAAATCTGCTAATTTATTGGCAGGTTCTGACTGGCTAATTAATACAATGAAGCTGCATAATCAACATTATAATGTCAGTGACATCATATCTTGTATTCCAAAAAAGGCATAAGTAAAATTCAAAAATCTGGTGTTTTTCCATATTTAAAGTAGGATTATGTTTACAAGTTGTAACTGTTAAAAATATCTTCTTTTTAACATTCAAAACTCATGTCACATTTGTTTTAGGGTGGGCTCATGGCCTAGGACAATACAGGATCTCTGTCTTCATTTTGCTTCTTTGGACATTTTTAATAAAAAGTGTCCACTTCTAGCAATTTCACCATCACTAATAAATACATACATGACCTTTATATACCCACTGAATTTAAATTGACATAAGCGTAAGTAAGTTAACAAAGTTTCAAAAGGAGGAGAATGACACTAGAGAAACTTTGTTATGAAATTTTCAAGCCAAAGAATCGTCGATGACCAATGTATGCCAATGTTCTCTTGCCAAGATGTAATTGCGCATTTTGATTATTATTATTAACATGTATTTCTATAGCGCCAACTTGTTGCGTAGCGCTGATCACAAATAACTTCTGACATATCTATGTGAAGTCTGGGGGAGACTTCCAAAGTGAAAATTCCCATATAAGTAAATGTGCCCCTATGACTTAGTCCATACTTTAAAAACTAATTTTATCTTTGGGTTTTCTAGATAAGGGATCTTTCAATAATTTTGATCACCACACCTTAAAGAAAAACTATAGCCCCCAACAATGTAGGTCTCTATAAAAAGATACTGCATAAAGCAACTCATATGTTAAACCCTGCTTCATGTAAATTAACAATTTTCATAATAATATACTTTTTTAGTAGCATGTGCCATTGGGTAATCCTAAATAGAAAATTGCCATTTTAAAAGATCCTGGGATTGTATGATTCAACGTTGCACACAAACATACCAAACATGGTCATGGTCCCATGAGCCAATTTACAGACAGAATTTTGTTTTTTGCTTCCACACTTCTTCCTATTACAGTTAGAGTTCAAATATTTCTGGTCAGGTGATCTCTGAGGCAGCACACAGACCATCATGAAATGGTGGTTCAAGGCAAGAGATATAAAAGGTCAATATTTACTTAAATATATATTCCAGGTTGGTAAGATTCTTTAATATGCCACTTAATTTGATATAAACTTTCTGTTGCTCAAGTATTCATTTTGGGGGTATAGTTTTCCTTTAAGGCTACTTAAAACATTTACATAGAAAAAGAAATCACATTAGGATTATGTTCCACCAGCTTAAGACAGTTTAGTCCACATGAAGTAATGAGTACTGTATTATTAAAGAGGAAAAAGGAAATCAGTCCAAAAATTTTAATTATTTGCTTAAATAGGTCTTCACTGCTACTAGCATTACTGTATTTCAGAACTATCTGTATACCAGGTTACTGGATAAAGGAGCCCACATCTATATAAGCCTACAGTGACTGCTGCAGATTTGAGAGCTAAGGATTAAACATCAACTGAAAGAATATTATTGTCTAAATCTACAGATTAAATAACACTAATATAAAAAATGTAGCATGCTAAGTTAAAAAATAACTCAGTGAAACATGATTGCAATAAAACAGCTATGAATGTACAGCAATACAAACAGGCAGAATATAATGGAATCAATTAGCTAATGCTTTTATGTGTACTCTAACCAACATGTCAAACACACAAAACACCCTTAAAATAGAATCATATGTTTAGGTGTGCTCAAACTTGCCTCTAAAACTTTCATCAAACACACACACAAACAAAACACCTGTGTGTAATATAGGGTTGCCACCTCACCCCTTTAAAACCAAACACATATGGAATCCACAGTGTGCATGGCTGCAGACTGAACTGATCTATGTGCAGCCATGCATCATGCATCTAAATTATTTGCTAATTAGCCATGCAGGTTGTGGATTCCATATCTGTTCAGTTTTAAAGGGATGAGGTGGCAACCCTAGGGTTAAGACCAAGTTACATTGCATCCTCTGCAAAGAATGCATTTACATACACAGCATATAAAAGGTGTATGCCACAAAATCAGTATGAAAACAATGTAAGGCTAAAGGTACACATAAACTAAAAAGCAGAGGCATATAAAACAGTAAAACAAAAAGACAGCCTTGGATACAAAGGTCAAGGTAGAAATCAATGCAGTAATTTATTTATGTTTCCATTTCCTTTATTTGCTATTTTGCAGATGAAGAGTAACAGAGCAGGAGAGAAAAAGTCATATTAATTTGCAAAAGCAATTTATATAAATATTTTAAAAAAAGTAAAAAAAAGTAGTGAAAATGATGAATGCATACTTTATAGCATATTCTTCCTAAAGCGTTATCTTTCTTTAGACAAAGCTTACATGGCTTCACTATTGCTTTCCTGTTCCAAGGTTGTAAGTAGGAGACTTTATGGCATATCTTCCCATGGATCGGATATCTGCTGCAGTGCAAACAACTTAAGCTAACTCCATTCTGCCTTGAATGGAAGGGCTTTTGTAAGGCATGCATTAACTCTTTCAAATGAAAAGGCTGAGTTCATAGCATAAATATAGTACATCAAAGAATAAATCAGCTAGAATTTTGTACAGTAGCCCTTAAACGTTATGGCTTCAGCTGTGAATTCCAATAATATAATATGTCCAAACTTACCAGGCACACACAAGAGATACAAGGGTTATCAGTGATAAATGGAATTTGTAGGGCTTCTCCCTCATTTTCGCATTTGGCGATCGATCCTTGGAGGATAACAGAAAGACAACATATTACACAAAGACCAGTAAAGCATTCAAGCTGAGAAAGTAACCATGGTGGATACAATTCTCAGCAGATAGCAATAGGCAGGATATCAATAGTTGAAATACATTCATAAGCCCACTTGCAATGCAGAGGTTAAAAGTAATTCTTCTTTATCCCACAGACCTATGCAGGTTGGAGAGAACCTATTGGTATATAGCTCAATTTTTACAATATCAGTGAAGAATGTGTATGGGGATATATTAGGCATCTCCTAGTCAGTCAGCAAGAAAGAGTTTTATTATCACTTTTGTAGTTACCTATTTGTATTTGCCTGAAATGAACTGAGACAGTGTAGCATAAGTTAGTAATTGAGCTGTAAAACTACTGTACCAAAATATTTGAATCTACTATTACATGCCCCAAACATATCTATTTTAGCAGGATGTCTACACGGCATCTGGTGCTCAGAGACACATCTTTAATAACTGTGCCAAGCTGACTGATCTATGGGAGCTTTCAATTAGTTAACAAAACACATCCTGTCTAGAAAAAAAGTGTGTGTAGTTATGACATGCTTCTTTTTGTTGTGTTTCTTTTCTAGGCACAGTGAAGTTTTTAGAAGAAGACAGGGCTCTCAGGACACTGAGGCTCTGAACCTGAAACGTTTCATGATCAATGACCAGTTTGCACTCCATCAAGAGCTCTTTAGCTCTCCTGACCTTGCCTATGATCAGCTTTGTGTTATCTCACTTTGCAATCGCATTTTGAAACTCAACACTGCTTACTTAGCTTAAACTTGGGTTCTTCTTTTTTTTCTTTTGCACCAGGTCCCCCAGGAATAATGTCCTTCAAAAATAACTTATTTCTGCAACTGCCTGATACACAGACCCATTGTGTGTGAATATACATAAATGCGAAAAACATGATAAGAGCATTAGTGCAAAGCTATCCAATTCTCCAAGCATGTGGTATGGCAATATTCAGGGTTATGATCAAAACAAGGACCAGTCACTTGTTATAGAAGCCCTGCCTTATATTGGTGTATAAACACAATGCCATAAAGGTAAATTCAGTACATTATTCTACATGCATATAATACATAAATATACCCCTAAAGCAAAGTCTTTACCTGTCAAGAATGAGGATGCCAAAGACATCTGAGCAAGAGTAGAAAGCACAAGAATCCAGCCAGTAAATGTGATGATAATGTCAGGAGAGGTGAGTCTCATTGGCAAAAGGCACTTGCCACTGAAGGGGCAGCTGTACATGGTCCTATAGCATCCAGTCTGTCACAGGTTTAGAGTGAGGAGTCAAAAACAGAGAGCAGGCGGCAAGTCACCTAATGCTGACTAGAATGATTACTTCTGGGGCTGAAGACGGAGGGGGTGGGTTTTGATAAGAGTAGAGGACTGTCTCTGTACTGGTGTTGCTGTTGGACAGACTGCTGCTACTATTACACTTTGGGTTGGCTTCCGTGTCCTATTTTTTCTTCCCCTGTACACCTCCTCCAGTTATTTAACCCAACACACAAATGTGCCTTAATCATCCCGATTCTGATTGCAGTGAGCCTGCTGCTGGTGTCTGTGTGCAGGCAGCCAGTGATGATTTGCCCTGATCCTATCATGGGAGGGGAGGTCACTGATCCTAGATAAAAGACAGAGAGTGGCACCTCCACTGATCTCACACTTGCACTATAGCCCTAGGTGCCTGCATGGGCGTCCGCAGGAAATTTTCCAGGGGAAGGGGTGGGTGGGGGGGGGGGGGGGGGGGGGGGGAATCATTAACCAAAGGCAAACTGTTTTCCCAGACAAAGTCTGTATACAATAGTTAACTGTTATGGTAATGCCATATTTGAGAGATGATTTGTAAGAAATCAATTTCTTGTTAAAACCCAGCAAGCAGTACACAGTTTCAATAATTATCTAACGGGGGTGCTGTTTGGGTAGAGTAGTTAAATTAAAACAACATGTTGCCGTATACATAACACAGTAAGTGATAAAATTTGGGAAGAAAGGCTCTATCCATATGCTACAGTTCTGTTATTTGTAGGTGCCCAGCTTCAAGACCTATATAACACCCTTATGGATGCTGAGCCAGCATCTTAAAAATCAGCAGAACTAAATGCAAATAACTGATGAGAGAACAGCCTTTATAAATCTCCCTCATTGTTTTTAGGCAGCAGGGAAAAACGTTCTACAAATTTAAATTCTTCAGATGCAGGAAAAAATTAAATAGTGGCATTTCAAAAGCAAGTATGGTCCCCTATACTACTGCTGCATACACAAATATATCTCAGTAAGTATCTGCTAGAATACCAATATCTCATATCTGTGGCCACAACAAACTTTCGGTAGTCACATTAACTATTAAGGGAATGCAAATGCAGTCACAACAAAGTTCAGGCTTCTGCATGATCAATTTAAATATACCCTACATCATTTTAAGCATTTAATTTGAAATTGCACCTACAGAAAGCAAAATAATCCCATTACATTCCCTGTATTTTAGAATACTTGACAAGGTATACAGCATAATTACAGCGCCCAAGAATTAGCATGAATTCATAGATACAGTACCCCCCTCCGGGTCTTGCTAAGCTACAGCTTCCAGAAGGGAAGGACTTCCAGTGGAAGCAGGTAATGATAGTAAACAATGGTAATGGTAAATTAGGTAATGGTAAATGAGATTATTTTGCACACAGCCCAACTGTACCACCGTACATATTGCAGCCAGAGGGTTCCTGAATCAATATAAATACATTATGCCACTTAAAAAATAAAAACTTCTGAACTGAAAGGCCCACCTGCATCCCTTAGGCTACAGCTGAACTACAACAATCAACAACTCTCTTGCAAGAAAGAGGGCTTTTTAAAATAACACATAAAAGTCCTTCTTTCATCACCTGATATTAATCTCTTTTAAAAGCATTTAACCAGAAGCAAACAGTCACTTATGTTGCTATCCCAGCTGTAACTTTAATAAAGACTCCACTACATGTGTAATATGAAAACGTGCATGTAGAAGACTGTCCAGTCACTATTTTATATACACAGTCTTATTGGGATACTTTAGAACAGGACTTAGGACTTCATGGGAAATTATATATAAATAATAGAGCCTACATCTAAGAATAAAGAGCATGCCAGACTGGGAATTGGTAGGTTTGCTTGACGCTGCAACCACCAATTCCCCTCTTACCGCACAACACTTCACACTAAAAAAGTCATGCAAACAGTACAGCAATTCACACAATCACACACATAGAAACAAAAAGATTTAGCACAAACACTCTCTCTTGCACCCAGCATCCTTTGATCAGTCTGTGGATGAAAAGAAACAATGTAACAAGTATGGGAACATGGGACCCTTGCTTTTGCCCTACTTGAAACCAGAAACAAGAGGGTAAGTGACCCCCACCTTGCTCTCTGTCCCTCTGGATGACTATACTGTCACAAGGACATTTGCTTTATATTTATATATGTTTAACATATTTATTTGTTAAACTGCCAGAAAGTATCATTGTACACAAACCTATTTCTGCATCCCTGTATAATGATATACAGGGACATGCAAAACCCCATAAGAGAAGAACATTAGCAGAGTTGTCTATTTCCGCATGGCCAAATAGAGCATGATCATCAACACAAGGACCAGTCAGAATAAAAATGTTTTTTTAAGTGAGCTAAATGGGCTTTATAAGCATTAAAAAGGTGTATTCAGTATATTACATAGATATATAACACATCTGCCACTCTTAATACCCCCCCCTAAAACAAATCCTTTACCTGTCAAGAATGAGGATGCCAGAGACATTCGAACCAGAGAAGAGAGAACAAGAATCCAGCCAGTAAATGTGATGGAAATTCCAGGAAAGGTGAGGCACATTGGCAGCAGGCACTTGCCAGTGGAGAAGCAGCTGTGCATGGTCCTTTAGCATCCAGTCTGTTGCAGGTTTAGAGTGAGGAGTCAAAAACAGAGAGCAGGCTGCGAGTCACCTAGTGTTAACTAGTATGATTACTGCTGGGGCTGAGGACAAGTAGGGGGGGGGCTGATCAGAGGAGGGTCTCTGTGCTGGTGCTGCTGTTGGACAGACTGCTGCTACTATTACACTTTTGGTTGGCTTCCGTTTCCTATATTTTCTTCCTCTGTACCCCTCCTCCAGTGTTTTAACTCAATACACAAGCGTGCCTTAATCATCCCGATTCTGATTCCAGTGAGCCTGCTGCTGCTTCTGCTTCTTGTGTCGGGGGTGTGTGCAGACAGCCTGCCTTGATTTTCACTGATCCTATCATGGGAGGGGAGGTCACTGATCTTAGATAAAAGACAGAGAGTGGCACCTCCACTGATCTCACACTAGCACTGTAGCTTTAGGTGCCTGCATAGGAATCCACAGGACATTTTCCATTGTGTAGCAGAGTTATTAACTAAAAGCAAAGTGTTTTCCTAAGCTATAACTACATATTAAGTGCTGCTCATGTAAAGTGTACAAATAAAAAAAAAAAGAATGTTTGCCTTTACATAACACAATAATAGGTGATATAATTTTTGGAAGAAATGGTTCATCCTTATGCCTCAGTCCTGTTATTCCTGACTACACAAATTCAAAACCTGTACCAGTGTTAGTGATATGTGGACCCAGTGACATAATTACTATACAACAGAACCTGTGACCATGTGTGTGTGGAGGGGGAGGCTATAGTATATTATGGTATAGTATGGACCCACCCCCTACTTTGAAACAGAAGGTAACTGTAACTTATGCGGTTATCATCGCCATTATTGAAATGTACTTTCAGGTACTTTGCCTGCGGGATGTGAAATTTCCCCACTATGTTAATAAACGGTTAAAATTGCGATTTGGGGATATTCCTTGGTGCAGCAACCACAGGTAGCTGTGCTCCCCATAATGCACAAACACGGAGAGAGAAAAAGGCAAATGTAACACACTGAAGCAGATTGTATATATTTATTTGTATTGTACTGTATAGTGTGCTTATTTGCATTTATTATTGAAATGGTCCCGATTGTTCTATTAATGTAATTTTCTGCTGTACAGTGCTTTGCTTTCAAGTAGCACTATACAAAAATAGATATACATACATATAAATACAACCAATTTCCAACAAATACTCTTTCGCATTGCATCTTATGACCAGACAGCAGCTCTAGAAACATTAATAGAATCAGCAGTTGCTAAGATCTCAAACAACAACCATCCTGGGGATGTGGGGCCCTTGCTATTTCCCAGAGGAAAACGGGGACAAGTTGCTCCACCCCCATCTCCAGATGCCTATGCTAGGGTTTGGCTGTAATTCCCACTCATGGGTGACCGACAGTCATTGACTCAGCACTGTGAAACCCAGGTCCATTTGCCAGTTTATGAAAACTATTATCTGTTGCAGCTGGGAATGCTCTCTGCCCTGCATGTTGCCATTGGAGTAATGGACTCTGCTATCCTTGCGTCACACTGTACTCTGTTTTTAAATGTTTCTGTTTCTTCAACTGCCCCTGGTCTACTTTCCTTTTGCTCACTACAACATTTTCCTTTATTTTATTCATCCAAAATGTATTTTGTGTAGTACACTAACCCCTTCTCCTTTTGTAGTATCTGCCCCAAATCTGCCCCCACCTCACTATTCTAAGAATTAGTGCTTTAAGTGTTTTTGGCTTTTTTTTTTCTCTCTCTACCAATATCCTATAACAAACTTTCTGTACTACTTGTGCTTCACGCTCTTAGCTTGCCCCATGATTCCTATCCATCTCTCCAACTGACCGGTGTCTGGATCTGATTAGCATCTCCCATGCTGGGATTTCTTGTAACCTTATGTGCCCTTGTGTGTTTCTCACTTGTAGCAATTCTGTTGTAATCACATTCATTTCTCATTGGACTTCTTACCTGCTCGAGTCCTACAGAAACCTACTGTCACTTTGGGTTGCCAACTGGCCGGTATTTTGGCTGCCTGGGCGGATAAACCGATGGTTGAGCCCAATGTTATTAATAGGGAAAAAAGATAAATATATAGGAAGGCTGGTATTTTTTTCCAGAAAAGGTTGCAACCCTACTCTCACTCCACTCAATTCTCTCTGCCTCCTACTCCCATGAATCTCTCACAGAATCCCTTTAACTTAGGGTTGCCACCTGGCCGGTATTTTACCAGGCTGGCCAGTAAAATGATGGTTGATCCCAATGTTATTAATATGGGGATAATATAAATATATAGGAAGGCCAGTACTTTATCTCCATGTCAGCTCTGGTTAATGTGCCGAAACAGCCTGAGTGAATTCCCATTGCTCAGTCATTCCCTGGCAATTCCCTGCCAGACTCCCAGCAGGCTCGTACAACCAGTACTCTGAGGCCACTCATTTACACTTTATTCTCATACCTGCCTTCCTAAATAAAGCACAATAAAGACTCAGAAACGTGTCATTACTAATGAGCAAATGATGCATTAAAACAGCACGAGAGCAAAACTCCAATATCACCAGGACTGATGGGGTTAATTTGACTTCAGCGCCATACTTCTTGTGTACTTACCATCGCCTATATGCTATATCTGTGTGTGTGTGCCATGTAATATCACTACAGGCATCAGCATCAAGGTGAAGGGGGCTGTAAAATCTATGAGGGGCCAGAGAGCAGGGGAGACGCTGGGGACTGAGTAACACGGTCATCTAAAACCCACACAACACCGTGACAGGCGAGTAACCAAGCGATCAGCAGGCAGCGGCGACAGGCTGCTCCTTTTTGTGCTGTGACCTGATCAGGGTCAGATAAAGACAGTGATGAGAGACTAATGCAGACGAGACAGTCTGCTAGGCTGACCCTTTCTCTAGACCTGCCTTGATGTGCTGTGATCCGCCCCCTCCCTTAGGCTGGATCAAGTAAGTGAAATGAACTCATTAGTCCCACGGTTACGGCGAGGAGGTTTAGTGAGGACTTCCCACTCATTCATTGACTGGTCTTTCCGCCCTCTGCTTGTCGGCGAGACACCAGCATCCCTCGGAACAATGGGGGAGGAGAGAAATCTATGTTGCCCGCCTCCCACGTCAAAAGCTTCTGTTCTTCCTTATGTAAAGCGAAATAAATCACCAGCAACAGGGGGTGCGTGTAATGGTAAGCGTAACGTGATCCCAGAAGTAGCTGTACGATAAATGCATAACAGCAGTGTATGTATAATGACAATCCGACCCCCCCCCCCTTGCACAATAGTGGTCTTGTCCAAGCGCCGGGATTGTTAATAGGGCTGCTACACTGGCCGGCCAAATGAATAAATATGGTTATATTCTGTCGCGACGTTTACAGCTCTCAGCTTCCTCTATTACTCTCTCCTCACTCGCCCTATCTAGCTATTCTATCTGAGTTTTATGTCAAAATACAGAGACTCTGAATACATGTTTGAAATTCCAAGACAATGTCGCCATTACTGCATGTTATTCTTTTATTTATCAGTTTATTTGACACAGGACCACTTTTGTCACCTTTTGTGGTAAAATTATCAGCCATTCTACCTTGTAAGACCTTCCAATACATACTGGCCAGATACCAATCCTATTGTAATGCTATTATTTTCAAAGTGAAGCCTTATGCATTCAGAAGGTATTTACTTGTCTCATGCTATCCACATAGCGTTGCGTAGATACCAAAAATGAGAGTTACAACTCTCCCATAAGGCATCATGGGCGGAGACGTAAATCACTCCTTTATGTCCCTTTGGCCAACTATGCATCCAGAATGATCGGAACTATGATATTATTGTAATGAAGCCCCCATCTGTATTTCTTTCAGTCAGCGATTTAAACCATTGACTTGTTACTAAGCTGTGTAGGACCCTAGCAACCAGATATTTTGAATTCCAGACAGGAGCGCTGCAGACCAAAACAGAAAATAATTCAGAAACCGTCAAAGAACAACAATAAATGTTTGTTGCAAATTTTGCAATGCAACTGTCTTGAAAATAAATAACAGACCCGCTTCCCACAGCTGCTTGAGACTGTGCGCCCCCCTAAGAAGGAATGCAGCAGTTCAATGCTGTATGCAGTGGGGTCTTTTTGAACTTGATATACATTTGTCTTTTTCAACCCAAATTAACTATGTAGCTTTATAGAAGTTGCCATTAACTTTTTTTCTGGTAACTTTTTTTTTGGTCTTTGAGAGTGGTGGCCCAGTACAGATTAGTGTATTAATATAGATTTGATATATTTTACAAGGCTTAGAGCTTTTTCTGTGGGTAATTTAACACATTGACTTTAATTATACACCATTTTCACTACCAACACAGCAGAAGTCTATTCCTATCCGAAGGGTGATGTTGCATGATTGGCCAGACCTGGGATGACTTTGATTTAGATGGCCAGTTTAAATATATTGCATTATATGGACAAACATACCTGCTCTGTTTAAAGAGGAGGACATTTTTAGTGGCTTAAGGCACAAAATATCCTTAATATATTGATAATGGATTTGTATTTTTGTGGTCACAGCCTCATTGCCCTTGCTTAATGGTTTAAAAATAGGGGGAAGCAGAATTTTCCTTTTTTTATTTTACAGGATGAGATTTGTCGGCCATGGTAATCTTCTTTACCAAGGGAAACTGATCTCCTGAAAATGCTTTTGCACCAACATTAATGTAAATCACTGGTGGGGAAGTCCAATCATTCAAGGATTCATAAGATCAGATCTTTACATAGTTACCTTGTTTCCATTGTTAGTGACACCTATACAATGTATGACACACTTACATATAAATAAGTAAAAGAAATGCATTTGTCCATCAGACTAAATCCTTTAACATTAGAACTGATATAAACCTTGAACGTTTTCATCAAACCACTGTGTGTACATATTAGGGTTTTATATCTTTCCTGATATTGTTTGCTATTTGAACAAGAATCATTTTATTTGTCCTCTGCAAGACAGTTACTATTTTAGCATATATTCTTCTGTAGAATGGCTAGTTAAATATTAGATGATTGCGTCTAGTCTAAACCATGCTTTTTGAGCAATAATTGCCTGACCCATGCACGCACCTGCGTGTGCAGGAAATTCTCATCCCAATGAATGAAGGACAATTCAAATAATTTTGTCACCACCCCAAAAGCTAAAAAAAGATCAGTTGACAAAACTCTTGGAAATTCCCCATGTGTCATTGTCTTAAAGGGGTGGTTCACCTTCAAATTAACTTTTTTAGTACATGTTTCTTTGCAGCTTTCAAATGGGGGTCACTGACACCATCTAAAAACAAATGCTCTGTAAGGCTGGGGACAGACAGGGAGAAGGGCGTTCGGGGAGATTGTCGCCTGCTATTAAACGCCAGGCGACAGAATCTCCCCGAATCTCCCTGTCTGTCCCCAGCCTAAGGCTACAAATGTATTGTTATTGCCACTTTTTATTACTTATCATTCTATTCAGTCCCTCTCCTATTGATATTCCAGGGTCTTATTCAAATCAATGCAGGGTTGCTAGGGTAATTTGTACCCTAAGTTGCTGAATAATAAGCTAAATAACTCAAAAACCACAAACAATAAAAAATGAAAATCAATTGCAAATTGTCTCAGAATATCACTCTCTACATCATACTAAAAGTTATCTCAAAGGTGAACAACCCCTTTAATGTCAGAAACTCTGCCCTAGACCACACATTACAAATAAAATCACAAACAATAAAAAATGAAAACCAATTGCAAATTGTCTCAGAATGTCACTCTCTACATTATGCTAAAAGGTGAACAACCCCATTAATGATATAGTAAAGTATTTGTCCCTATTGTAAAATATAAGGATATTATAAGCCACAAGGACTTCCATGATCATATAAAAAGCATGAGGCCAAAGGGCAAGTGTTTATATACAGGTCATGGAATTCTGAGGTGACTTCTAATATGTAACAGTGAGTTAAATATGTCCATAAATGTAAATAAATACAAGGATTGATACAAACTTCATTGATTTCTACACAACATTGACAGGTTTTAACTGGACTATTTTTGGATTCAAGATATTCCCCAAAACAATTTTTTTTTTTATAACCCGAAAATTAGATTTTTGACTTGAAAATACCCTTGAAATTTTTTTTTTCTAAAAAAACAACTTAATCTTTAATAAATAACTAGTGATGGGCGAATTTATTCGCCAGGGGCGAATTCGCGGCGAATTCCCGCGATTCGCCGCTGGCGAATAAATTCGCGAAACCAGCAGAAAAATTCGCCGCTAAAATTTCGCCGCGCAAAAACGAGTCGCGCGTCGTTTTTGACGCGACGCGCCGAAAACGACGCGACGCGCGTCGGAAACGACGCGACGCGTCGGAATTGACGCGACGCGTCGGAATTGACGCGACGCGCGTCAAAAACGACGCGACGCGCGTCAAAAACGACGCGCGTCAAAAACGACGCGCGACTCGTTTCGCCAAATGGCGAAAAATTCGCGAATTTCTCTGGAAATTCGCGAATTTTTCGGCGAAGCGAAACGCGGCCGTTTCGCCCATCACTATAAATAACCCCAAAGTGTTAAATTTCTTCAAGATACAAACATCTGCTCTTTGGGGTGTATTTGGATTGGATTCTTCCTGATTCTTTCTCCTGTCCAACTTTTTGTCTAACCTCTCCAGTATGCTCTTATTCACACAGAGTAGGGCCATTGGGATTCAAATGACATGAAACGTAATGTAAACATGCCATTGCAGACAAAACAAATGAAACAGCTGGATTCTGTTTGTAAGCCAATTTTTTTTTCTACTTTGGCAAAGTCTTTTGACCTGTAAAGGTCATATAAAATGTTTGGTCCTTTTGTGAGCATAAGTGGATTTAGGGTAGTTTTGTCTCACTTTGGTGGAGCTGACAGGTTTGGATAAAGGACCCCATGCATAGAATGATAAAACGTCCACAAAAGCAGCAGATGAAACCTGCCCTTATGGCTTTTGGCAAATCTGCAAAACACTTACAGGCCCATTTATTAAACCTCAATTTTTTATGGTCAAGGTTTTAGGAGGAAAAATTAGATTTTTGGTGGGAAAACAAAAACTTCATTTCTCAGATTTATCATACCCCAAAACTGCTAAACATCTGAATCGGAAAATACACCATCTCAAACCTGTTGAAGTCAATGACATTGTGATCTGTGCTGGATAATCCAAAAAATTTTGGGTTTTCATCCAACAATCTGAAAAAGCCGTTTGTCATTACATTTTGTCTCTCCGATCTTTTTAGGAAAAATTATTGATGAATGTGTTAAAATCGCAGAAGGGAGTTTGGTCGGATATATTTATTTAATTTATTAATCCTCATTGGAAGCAGGACCAGCCTATTATGTTTATTTAATGTTTGCATGATTTTTTAGTAGACTTAAGGTATGAAGATCCAAATTATGGAATGACCCGTAATCCGGAAAACCCCAGGTCCCAAGCATTCTGGATAACAGGTCCCATACCTGTATTCATTTTGGCATGTGAGCAGTAAACACAGTTGGGGCCACCGCAGACTTCTTTGGTGGAGATTAAGTTTCTTGCAATTTGATAGTGTGCAAAATTATAATGATGGCTCTCATGTATCTTTTTTTGGAGATAAAATGTGTTAGCACCAACATTATCGAAACCCAAGTGCACGTGCAATTGTGTAAATAAGCAGCCGGCCATCGTTAGTATACATGGCCAAAAGAGGGGAGGATATCCCATACCAGGCAGCACTGCTGTGAACTCGCTGCCCTGGTATGCGATATCCTCCCCTCTTTTGGCCATGTATACTAACGATGGCCGGCTGCTTATTTACACAATTCCCTCACTATGCACGTGCACTTGGTTTTCGATAATGTTGGTGCTAACACGGGCACTATTTCAGTGCATTGGTAAACAATAGTTTGCAACCTTGTACACAGTATATTGTCATGCATTGTTTACATCTATGTAATTGGTTACCACATATGTCAATCATGACATCACATGATGGGTTCGGGGTTAAAGGGATGGTCTGGGTGTAAGGGTTTCACTTCCTGATGACGGCTCGAGTTTGAAAGCCGAAACGTTGCAATAAACCAGCAATTTTTTTCCACTGAAGAAGACCTGTGAGTGCGTTTTTTTGTTATCACTATATATATATATATATATATATATATATATATTTTTTTTTTTTTTTTTTTTTAAAGATGAACTGAACATAGTAGACTGGGTGGGGCTTTGTTTAAGAAACAGATGACAAATGTATTATAATAAGTAATAGAATTTCTGCTGCAAAGAACTGGCGTCTAATAAATACATTGCATTTTTGAGGACACTTGTTCTTTTAAAGGGAATATCAACCCAAAAAAATTAAATGTTCCCTTTTAAAAGAAAACTATGTAGAAAACTACAATTTGTCTGTGGTTTTTAATGTATTATTTATTAAATGATGCTATTGTTTGTCTGTGTCTTTCTATTCTCTGCCCTGATGGCTCAGACTCTTACAATGTAAGACAAGGCAGCTGATTAACAGACCTGGGGAATTAAGACTTTTGCAACATGGTTTAAAAAGCAGGAGTAAAGAAAATGCTGCTTACATTCACTTTAACAAATGCATATTGGAAAGTTGCATCAAATTATGTTTTCTTTTATTAGACATTTTTTATTGTTTGACATGCCCTTTAAAGAACATTTATCTATTCTAATTTTGTGCAGTTGAAAATGTGTACTTTTATGCACTAGACCTTGTATAGAAATTGATATGTAATCCATTTACAAAAAATATATTCCTAATAATAAAAAAAAAAGCATTGTCCTTAAATACTGTATATGAAGTGTAGTGAACAGAAATATCTGAAAAGTTGAAAAGAATGGAAGATGTCAAAAAGTGACTTCAAAGACAATCAATCCTTCACATACAGCCTGACCTTTCTCACTTGCACAGAAAGCCCTTTGTCAATGTAGGTTCTGAATTCGTTCTGGAATTACAATAATTATGGTGATTACACCATACCTATCATTATCTACCTTGTAAAGAAATTAGAACAGGCTATGCCGTAAACTATTTCCATGTTCTTAAAAAAAGATATTGACACCAGAGCTATACTTCTTATGCCTGCAATGTCCTTGCTTTGAAACTTTTTTAAGTAAAACGATTCCTTCAAAAGGATGGAATTACAAGGAATTACAACTGATAAAGATAACCTGCAGAATGGGAATCCATGCAGTGACCACATACTGTCAGCAGGTGGCATCAGGATTTGTCTGGTATCTGATTATACATTCTGAACTCAAAACTAAATTTATCATTAAAATATTAATATGCAGAATTCATTTTTATTTAAGATTTATACTGTTTGGAACATTTTACCGAATCAATAAAAACTGTTATATAAAGCAAAACAATTAAAAGAAAAAAAAAAATCTGGGGGAATTATATTCTTGTGGCCCGTTGGGATGCAGAGTCTGCCTTGGTACCATCACATTGAATTATGTCCTCTTCTCTGTCCAATATAAATATATATATGTATATATATATATATATATATATTTATATATTTATATATATAAATGTCCAAATGGTATCTGCACTGTTCCTCAATCACGTTCGTGGGTGCTGTCAATATAATATGTAGCCTTCAAGATGGACCAGCACACCAAGTTTCTCATGTGATCAAAAAGTGTCTTTATTTAAAGCATCACTTGTGTATCCAATGTTGCGGCCTAATTTGGGGCCTTTTATCAAGGATAAAATATAAATGAAAGGGTGCCCATATAAATACAAAAAAGCTTTCAAAAAGGCGCCAAGATGACGTCATTAAAGGCATAATCGCTGCGATTGGTGCATTTTCTGTTTAAACTGTGTTCAAATGCATGCCATATTGTAAAACAACCACTAGAAACATGTATGCCAACTTGGCACCTTTTTTTGAAAGTTTTTTTGTATTTATGTGGTCACCCATTCACTTATATTTTATACCTGATAACGGCCCCAATGCGGGACGAAACGTTGGATACACAAGTGATGTGTTAAATAAAGTTTTTGATCACATGAGAAGCTTGGTGTGCTGGTCCAATTGTATATATATATATATATATATATATATATATATATATACAATTATTTCACCAGCAGCATGGGAGAGCAGGTGATGTGAATACATCAGAGCCCTCAGTGAAGACCTGTGGAGTTATTGGTACAAAAAAATTGGACACACAAAAACAAACTCTAAAGTGAATAACAATGCAAAATCCAGTATGTAGGGCTTTATGATTATGGATTCATAAAAGTGGAGTGGATTACATATTGTGGGTATAGGTAAAGGAGTGAGCTTTATGTCACATTCTGACCTGGGGACCATGGGACTTTAAAGCTATTACTTGTTCTGGAGATAATATATTTAAATTTTGCATACAAGCAATTGCATTTTAATGTATTTATAGGAACACCTAATTCTGTTACATTACAAGCCTTCCAGGACAGTGTAACATATCCATACATTTGTATCACTTGTACCCTATAGTTATTTGAATTTATTAAAAATAAGAACAAAACATGCATTTAACAACAAAGTCATTTTGCCATTTTTGCCAAAAATTGCATCCCAGAAAGATAATTTTGAAATGCTGCAACTGGTTAAAATTCTATTCTGCCCACTCCTGTTCATGAGCGGGAGTTAAGAAATAATTGTCAAATAAATTGCAGTCTATACATACAAAACAAGCCAGCCACTGAACAGCAACATGATTTATACTTCTGTCAGACTAGGGTAATATATAGTGTACCTTTCCTTTACAAGTGTACAATAAATTAAAACAGTTAGCATGACTGTGCCAATGTGATGTATGAGCTGAGAAACCTATGTTTCATTTATTTCATTTTCACTGATAAGTGACCCTGGAGTCTTGGTTTGGCAAACACATATTTTCAGTTATCTTTTTAACAGCTTTTGCTTTTTTAGGGAGTTGTTTGTAGAAGGCATGGAAAAAATACACTTTGCAGACATATATTCAACTTGTGTTCTTTACAGTTTTTTTGCACCTTGCTTATCTGCAGATAAAAACAGGCAGTAAAACCTCACTCTTGTCTTGGGCTCTATAGAGGTCTTCAAACTGTATAAGACCATTTGCATTATTCAGGGCAGGAAATCACAAGATATGCATCACAGCGGCCACATACAGGAGGTGAAAAAACTAGTGCACACTAGTAGCTCATCTACAAATTACACAATATGGGGTTTCTTGTTTTATCTACAGATCGTCTTTTTGCTGAGCACAATTGTTCTTGTCCTAATTGACCCAAATTGTTTCCATTATTCTTAATGTACATCAAACCCTGCCTTCTTCTGGTAAGTTGTTTAGCAGTGCTCATATCAAGACTGCATCATGAAAACAAAGGAAATGATGAAGTTGAGAAAACCTGGAATAGGAAATTGGTTGTGTCTACTCTCACTGTGCCAGTCTGAGACTTTGGTTTTGCAGATTCAGTCATTGAAGCAGTATAAAAATGATGGCAGCATTGTTTACTGGAATACTATGATTTCATTTTACTTTGCATATAAGGAGTTGGGTGTCAGATATTCATCGACAGTTAGATCCAATATATCTTATAGGGAGGCTCCTTTTGCCTAGAAAATTTATTAGAGCTCACTCTATTAAAAGTACCAGAAATCCTGTCTCTCTACATGCAGAACTTGTGCAAAAGGAAGTTATGTTTGTTAGATTTTGTTTGTGCTAGAATCAGTTATTTGAGTGTGCTCTAAAACATCTGCTGGGACAGGAACCCCCCCCCCCCTATATAGATATGTTGGATCTAACTGTCAATGAATATCTGACACCCAACTGCTGCATGAAGATAGAATGATGAGAGACAGATAGTGAAGATAATTTACAAAGTTTCTTATTTTAGCAGCATCCACGGAAACCGGAAGTGGCGTCACTTTTTACCCAGAAGTGATGTTACATTTACCAAGAAGTTACATTGCGAGGGACCCTATTCCGCTAACATGAACTCAGGAGAGGATATTGGGGATCAGTCCTGCAACATAGACAGGTACCTAGACAGGTTATCCGCACAATCAATTTCTGGCCATAACTCGACAACCTTGCTGGTATTCCCCGGGTTCCCCTCTATGATGCAAACTTTTATTTTTTATTTTTTTTGTTATTTTAACTTCTGGGGCTATGTAAAAATTTACATTAGGAGTAATTTCATTGCTGCGGATGCAGTGTGCAGAGTGCAATTCTGAATGCAATATCTATGTTCTTACCCATAGTGCTGTTCCAATTATTGCGGT
Source organism: Xenopus borealis (assembly GCA_024363595.1). Lineage (NCBI taxonomy): Eukaryota > Metazoa > Chordata > Amphibia > Anura > Pipidae > Xenopus > Xenopus borealis. The sequence continues at coordinate 62,077,199 of CM044441.1, read as the reverse complement.
TGCTGGGTGAGATGTTTTTGATGCCATTGCTGCCAACACATTAAAACTGACACAGTTCCACTTGCACTTTGACCAAATTCAAAAACCATTGCACTTAAGATTTTTCCAGTAGTCATTTCCACTGTGCAGAGTGAGAGTGATGCATGCACCAAAGCCTTGGAGCTTCCATCTGGTTTAGAGGTGGATGCATCTCTAGGGTCTCCACAGAAGCTTGTGTCGGAGGATGCCACAGTGCTCAATTTGAAACAGGAGACAAGCGGCAATGCTGAGCACAAATTTACATTGCAAGGCACACATGGTGATGCAAGTACTTTAAATTAATAGGATTTTTCCCGCAAATGACTGCAGGGAACTTTGCAGGCTGAAATTATAACTCAGCTCTTTAAGCCCAAACAACGTATTGGTTTCTATGGGGCAGATGTACTAAATTCACGTTTAGGATTCAAAGCTCGATCGAAGTTCGAATGTAGGATTTATTCTTTTGGTCGAATATGTGAATTTTGGCATATTCGATCATCGAATAGGGAATGGTCGAACAATCAAATACATTCGAATAGAGTCGAATGGACAAATATTCAATCATTCGATCAGTGAAGGATTTTATTTTTTAAGTTTCTTTGATTGCCTACTTCGGCAGATTGGACCTACTGAATTGCAATAGAAGCCTACTGGATCACTCCCATAGGCTTCTGAGACTAAGTCCTGATCGAATAGGATTCCTACGATCAAAGTGTTCGATCGTTTGAATCATACGAATCATTCGAACGATCGGATTATTTCTTCGTTCAGTCGAATGATTTATTCGACTGATCGAATAGGTTTGTATTCGATCGTTGAATGATTGAATATCGAATAAAAGGTAACCTAGAACTATTTGATTAACATTCGAAAATCGAATGCTTCTTTCTTTTCTCTGTACTTCTGTCCCCTTCTTTTAATTCCCTTATCTGTCCCTTTCATTTTATTCTTCATTTCTCCCCTTTTCTTTCCACCTAATTGTTTCTTCTTTTGCCGGAAAGGTCACTGCCCTCTCTATCTACTCCATTTTAGGCTTATCCTTTTCACTCGAGATACCCCTTTTTTGTTCAGCTCTACTTTGTTCTCCCTTTTCACCTTTTTAATACTCTCAACTTTTTTCTCCCTATTCCTTTTTTTCTTGTTCAATTTCTGTATTAGTTATCCTTGTCACCCATTTGTTTATCTTCAAGTCCCTTCTCTTTTCTGTGTTTTTTTTTCCCGTTCCTCTTTTACTGAAAATATTTAACTACATACTTCATATATATCAAAATTTTGATAATCTTGGTGAAACACATCTTAATCTAACATTTCATGGCAAGGAAAAAGGTCCCTAGGTGGGCCCGAAACATTGGATTTAAATGTGTTTCACAATGATTAACTGAATTTAGATTTTTTTTCACCTACAGAGAGTGGTGATCCATTCAAACAATATGCAACCATTTTTTGAGTTCTGACATATTGGAAGTACTATATAAAGCACTCTTTACATTTTTAATGCTATATAAATGAATGCAATACAATACAGGGATTGATTATGTATTATAAGGGGTTCCTTTTTCTTAATTTTCATCAACATACCTTAACAGGGTTGTTCACCTTCCAACACTTTTTTCAGGTTAGTTGGTTTCATAGTTCCCCAAAAATAAAAACTTTTTCCACTTACTTTCTATTTTCTATGTGTTATCTGTTTTCGAATATTGAAGGGTAAGTCCAATTTTTCACCTTTCTAAAACTGCTGTAGGGGGGGTCACCGACACTCTCTAAACTGTTATAAACTGATACATTTAGTTAAAAATACTTTTCTTATCTTTGTCCCTGCTGAGCGGAATCCATGTGTTTAATTAAAGACAGCTGTTAGAATTGATACAATAGTTGTTAATACTTCAGATATGCTCCTGAGAAATGTACTAACTATTGCCAAATTTTAACAGGGCAGAATCTGCACCTGAATTACTGATCTGCCAGACTGAAACGCTAGAGACAGGAACATTAAACTTTAATGGTAGATTTTGGAAAAACAGTAAAAAGAAATAATAAAAAATGGAAAGCTGTTTAAAAAGTTTTTTTTTTAATTCTGGGGAACAATTTGAAAACAACTCAACTGAAAAAGTATTTGGAAGGTCACCTTTGAGATAACTTTTAGTATGATGTAGGGATATTCTGAGACAATTTGCAAAGAATTTTCCTTTTTTATTATTTGTGGTTTTTGAATGAATGAATCACATATAGAAGAAAAAGAAAACAGACACTTTCCCACAAAGAATGCGTTATCCACATTTAACAATTGTAAAAGGTTAAAACATAACTTTTATTGAAACAGTCTAAAACTTTAAACAAAGTGTATAGTTAAAAATAATCCACATAATACAGTGTTGATCAAAGGAAAAGAAGTACTCATCAAACCTTAATAAATAAGCTAAAAGTTCAACAGAGGAAAAGGAATAGAGTGAAAAGGTAAGGTCATGCTATCTCATGGTAGGCTGTCATTGTGCAAGACTTGATATTATTATGTCACTCTCTCTATGGTGGATTTTAGATTTTTATGTTCAGACTTCCCTTTGAGTTCTAGAATTTGATACAGTTGCAATTATTCTCCAAATTTTGCAATTGGGATTGGTCAGTTATTCGTCAAATCTCAGACCACTGAATCTCATGAAATGCATGTTTAGACCTACTAGAACTATATGCCATAGCCCCACAACCTAAGCTCAATCAGTCATTGAAGAATATATATATATATATATATATAAAAAAAATATAAAAGTGAAAATAAACTATAATATGGTTATATTTATTCTGCAATATCCTTGGTCATTTTCAAAGTGTATTAGGTATTTGTCCCTGTTAATGTACCTGGTGTTCAAATGCCAGAGTTGCTGCTTATAGTGTCCCATAGAAAGTCAGTATTTATTGGGCTGGTGGGGGCTGTTTGGGCCTCTATGTGGGCTGATTGGGCCTCTGTATGCCTGAAATGCCAGGGCCTATTTTAATTCTCAGTTCAGACCTGTTAATCTACTATGGCTGACAAGTGAGTAAATGAACAATTTAGTCCAAGTTTAGTATAAATGTAGGTTTTCCATAAGAACAGAATTGTCTATTGGCATAAATATGGTAATCAAATGCTTTTTATCCATCCAATATGGCATATGCTATGTATTGACCTGTGTTGAGTGAGATATCTAGATATCTGCTCTACAGGGGCGATCGTGGCCCCTCTGCCACCTGGGTGGCAGAGAGGGCCAGGACGCCAGCACAGAGTGCATAATTGCGCTCTGCACTGGAAGAGCCGAATTTCTGGTTTGAAAACTGGAAGTTTGTCTCTTAAAGTACCAGGAGCAGCATTTTTGCCACCCCTGGTACCTAGTGGGGCACTGCCACCTGAGGCAAATTTCTCAACTCGCCTCATTGGTGGAGCACCCCTGCTGCTCTACGAGGTGTAGTTGTAGTACCCTAGCAATTTGCTCAACTTCACTAATATGCAATCTTTTATGTTCACAACACCTTCTATAATCATATCTCCTAAGACACTGTCATCTAATTATGCAGACAGGTTGACAATTGACTGTGCAAACAAAGATTCGGATCATACAAAATTTTCAGGTTTTTTTTCCCAAATTGCTAAATTTCTTTGGGGTTTTGCCCCGAAAACCCCAGCTTTTTCAGATTTTCAGGCTGAACCAGCTTCAAATTGAGATTAGTGCCACTACCATTGATTTATACAGAACCTTGACAGGTCTGAGATGGAAGATTTTTTTAATTTGGGCTTTTTGCAACATTGTGGTATAATAAATCTCAAACAAACAAATACATTCAAGATTTAGCTAAAAAAAAAAACCCTATGTATATGATTTATTTGTTTGTTAAAATCAGTTACTGTAACTCAGCCTGTTTAGTGCAGTACTTTTTCTGTTGCTATGTATGGACTAGCTTAAATAACTTGTCATAAAAGGTGTCTGTGAGCATAGCACCTAGCATACATGAAAGATAAGAATGACTATTGCATACAGAATATGGATTCTTTTCTGTCCCAGGTCTGCTGAAATACATTTGTACAAATTGGAAAGCTATGTTTATCTGGGGGTAGGAACAACTGACAAAGTGCTTACTTCAGCTGACTAATACTACAGGACACACTATCCACAATACACCTAATACTCTAATAATGCATTGAGTATTATTATACAATCTAAATATTTTACTGTCACAAAATTTTTATAAACATGCTTGTGATAAGATGTGTGGATATAAAAAGATAATTAAGTGCTGTTAGTTTTTAAAGTGCTGTTACTTTGAAACAATGCTATTTCCTCCTCTTGGGTTTATTGGAACTATTCCAAGAAAACAATAAAAAGTAATTCAGCAATAAACAGTCGATCACCAGGATTAAGTACCTAACTCTGGTTGCTTATTTTAGGAAGTATTAATCCAAACATGTATATCAACATCAGTTGTAGATAGTAAACAGTTTAGATTTTTTTAGAACTATTAAAAAGGCTGACAATATTTTTTGAATTTGAGTTTAATGAACTAAATAGACTCAGGTCATGTTCATTCCAAACTGGTTAAACAATGTTATGCATTGTGTGTTATGCATGGGACTGTGTTATATTTGATGAATTTTCCACTTGGATGATATATCACTTATCAAATAATACCACCTGAAATAACATAATTTACATTTAACAAAATGGGGAAACCTAGAAGCAGACAGATATGTATTAGCCCTTACTTTTTTATGTGAACTGGAAAATATATAATTTATTTTTGTGGTCATTTATTACACAAATTGTAAACTTCAAAAAGGTGCAAGCTGCCATGTTTTTTGCACTTTTGTGCAGGCATTAATCAGGGATGCATGGTGTCTGGCAGTGCTGCAATCTGCACTTTGCACCAGAGTATTACTTTCTAAGCAAGTGCTTTGGGAATTAGCACTAATCCCTAACACTAGCTAGTGTCCAGATCACTTGTAAAAGTTTACCATGTGGCCACTGATCCACTGCAACAAATTATTATTGTAATTGTGCTTGACCAGAAAAACTAAACTCTAATTGGTTGGTCTGGCTTGTTTGCCCAGGGAAAACATTGCTCACAATACACATAACATTATAAGAACCATTTGGAATTATATGTCATTGTAGTCAATGAAGAATTTATATTTATAAATATAATTTCCATACTAATTTGACAATGCAACAGGGATAACCAGGGACAATCAGTTCTCAGTTACCCTGCTGCAGTGTTCTAGAATGTTGCAAACAAAGGTTCATTTACAAAATGTTTTTAAGATTCCAGGCGATGATAAGGACCTGTTATAACAGAGATACTGTAAAAACTAGAAAACATGGAGAGAAATTATTAATGCATACTATCACCAAGTCCTTTGAATGCACTATGTCCCATTCATCACTCCACTTTTAAATGGTATTATTTTAGTCATGGCTAAAATAGCATTCATGTAACACTCTTAACTCCTAGCAGTTTTGCACCTCATATTATATTTCAGCTCTCAGATGGTTACTTATATTTCTTTTTCACAATATCTCTTTGTCTACATGCTAGAACAAACACTTAACAAAGGTCATTTTTTCTCTTGTAAATCTTAAGTCAACAGACTTCAGTAAAAATTCAACCTCAAATGATATGTTAAAAGTGAAAGCATTTTGTGAAACAAGAACTAATTAAAATTTGACCAGAGAGAATGCATTGCTAATGACATGTTCAGGAATGATCCTAGAAAGTAAAGGTGCACCTTTAAGAAATAACTTAACGAAACCCTAACATTGAAATTGTTTTTTCATTTGTATCCCATTGCAATGTGCAATATTCCCTGTTATAATAAATAAATGGATTTATTTCCATAATTGATTGTTTACAGTTGCTTTTCATTATTTTATGAAGTGTATTTCCTGATGTTGTACAATTGAATCCAGGAGGAAATGCTGAAACAATACACACAATACAATTTACATTTTATAGACAGAATTATGTTAAGTTCTGTTATCCAAAGCTGTTAGCTAACTGTACTTACTTGCAGGTCAATTTGTGCTTAGCACTTAATCTGGATCTTCTAGTGTGAATTCTTCAGTATGAACAAATTGCAGATTCCTTAAATCTTCCCCTCTGTGCAGGAATTCGAAATTCAAAACAGGTGTAGTAACACTACAAGGAAGCACATATAAAACTCATGGTGTAGTACATTGAATGAAGGATTAGTGCTCAAAATAATTGTATATAACCAAAAAAGTGACAAAAAGAAGGTAATTAAGGAACAGTGTGATAAAACAACATAAAAGATATTTTTTTTTATGGGACACAAAGATGCAATAAAGGTTGATGGTGACTTTCCTCCACCAACTGATTCGGTGAGCCAACCTGCTGACATGTCCTGACATTTACCCCTTTGCCTGGGAGATGTTATTACACAGTTACCACCTTCCCAAAGGTTATATGTTGTTTTACTCTAAACACATCAGTACAAAAACCTTTAAGCTCTGAGAGTCAGCTATGCAAGTGCCTTATGCTCCTCTTCACTGCAAGACTGCAAGGCATCCAAGTCAGTTCCACAAATGGATTATTTGTGAAATACATTGGGTGTATAGTGCCTTCAAGTAATGATTCAGGGCTTCTCCAAGCTTTTTATCAAGCTTATGCTGAGAATGTTGCTCATGACAAAAAAAAACTTAAGCTGGCTCTACATTTAAGACCAACTTGGCAAATGAGTCTCTCTTTCTGATTTGATGTATCAGGTTGATCTGAACATCTGGCTCTTGGCCAACAATTGAATGGGAGCTAGTGAAATGCTATTGGTCACAGACTATATAAATGAAGCTGTGCAGTTTATCAGTAATGACTATACTGGCCTCAATATTCTCCCATGCACAGTGTTGCTAAAAGGGAAATTTTATTGGCCTAGCACAGAACTGTATCATCTTATTTTAGATGTAAAGATCTTATTCTTTGGAGTTGCATACACAGTATGTATGCTTTAAGTATTCATTGTTATGGGATTTTTAGAAGTGTATTTATTAATGGGTGTTAGAGTTCACCATTTGACATATACCCTTCTAAAGATCCCATAAGACTGATAAGAAATTGGGTGAGTTTTTCTGTTTTTCACACTTTGATACAACTGCCCCTGTTAATGCTTTAAAAATCTACGTTAAAATTGTATGATACTATTTCCTTACAGGCCTTACAAAAAAAATTCAACCTAATTTATAACTTTTAAGGACAACTCCATAAAACTCCATACAATCCTGCTAAAAATATTTGAAGTTCTCCAAAACCAACAAACCTTTTGAGGAAATTCTATGTAGCTAGTCGTTTTTCACAAATCATTACATTTTGGTAAATCAATCAACCAATCAACAGGGCATTTAAGGGATTGAAAATACAATGCTACTGTGTAGTATACGGCAATCCTTGCTGCAGTGAAAAATCATACTTCTGGAAACACAAACTTAGTGTATAGCACATTAAGGGTGCTGTATTTCATCTTGAATAGTTTATTTTTGCATTTTGTTTGTACTATTGGCTGGAACAGATGAAAGGACATATGAAAAATGTGACTGTTGAAAGCCAGCTAAAATCATTTAAGTGCAGAACATTTCACGCTCCTACACAGTGACTGTTCTTAGTGTCAGTAAATGAAGCCAATTTAAAGAGCTGCATTTCGTCAGTCACGCTTGAGAATATATATGAAGCAGCAGATAGACTGTGGCTGATTTGCAGTTATACAAGACAAAGTAATTTCCCATATAGCCGATGAGATAAATAACTAGTTATTATTGAGAAGGACTGAGAAAGTTTTTCTGATGAAAAAGGTTATAGTTAAAAACATACTTACATATGCAGATGGAAAATAAATTTACTAGCTGAAGTCTAGGTGAGTGAAAGATTTATAAGTTACTTCAAAGCCAGTGAAGCAAATAAAAGGATTTAGCAGTTCTGAGATCTTAGTGAACAAAGCCAAATCATCATATATGAACCCCTCCTATAATACTGGGCTTCTATTTTGCATATATATATATATATATATATATATATATATATATATATATATATATATATATATATATATATATATATATACATATACATAATATTTGTTACTTAAGAAAACAATGTTACACAAATTTATTAGCACAGATGACATAACAGCATAAATCTAGAATTACAGTGCAAGAAAACCAAATAACTGAAGCATATTGACTTTTTTTAAGTGTTCTTTTACCATGATGTCCTTTTTCATCCTTATCCTTGTTGCTTCATGTGTTTGTTACAAAACAAACAATGCATAGTTGCTATACCAACCTGTTGCTATTGGTTAGAATTAGGTCACTACCCCTATGTTTTTGTGTTCAGTCACTATTTCTGCCAATTTTGGCTCCTCACTTGATTATTGCTCGAGCCTGATCTTACAACTGTTCTTATCTTCTGTGGTGAGTGATTTGGTTTTGGTTTGGTGATTTGGTTTTGGTTTTGTTTTCTTTTTCTTCACTTGAAAAGCTTAACCTAAGCTTACGCATCTGTTGTAGTGTTGTACCCTAAGGGAATATCATCTGATTCAATATAAGCAAAAATCTACCATAAATTACACCAAAACACTGTTATGTACAAAAATGAAACTCTAGAGAAAGTTATTGAGGATTATTGTGGTTGGAAAAAAAAACATATGAAGCACATACTGAACATTAAACCTTATAAATTATATTTTGTGAAAACAAACTTTGTTGAAATATTCGATTTTAAATCAAAATAGCAAAAACACAGGGAATTAGTTGAAACACAGTATTAACTTTACGCCCTTCAAAGATTTTCAGAAGTCATCAGCTATGTTATTCTGGCAATATATATGACATGACTACTGACAGCAGAAATGATACTTAATGTCATCACATACCACACGTTACAAAAAAAAGTCAGTTTTCTTTTCATTTTGTGTCAGCAGCAATTAAAGTACTTCATGCATAAATAATACATGATAACGGTTTAATTTGCTTCTCACAAGGAACACAATAATTATTCTTTTAATGTGTGAATCTGTGTTATATATACAATGTTCAAGGGCAAGCAGTGCTCCACTTCATTATGGCAATGTTGAATTATCAGGCAGAAAGCCAACCTCCAGGTTCAAACTGGAAAAAGACTATAAGTGGCCATACACAGGCCGATAAAAGCTGCCGACAGACTGAATCAGCAGCTTATCAGCCCGTGTATGGGGCCATCCAAAGTCAGCCAGATGTCGATCGGACAGGACTTAAAATCCCATCCCACATCTGTTCGTTGAGGCGGTCCTGTGATCCGACCTCCCATACCTCCTCTGTTGTTATCCGATCGTTGGGCCCTAGGGCCCACGATCGGATCACCCGATATCGCCCACCTCAAGGTGGGCATATTGGGAAGAGGTCCGCTCCTTTGGCGACATTGCCAAATGAGTGGATCTCTCCCCGATATGCCCACCTTGAGGCTGATAACCAATGCAATCACTGCTTTCCACAGGTCTTCTGGTCTAGGAATGACGAAGAGAACTGGGATTCTCTAGGTCAGTGATTGCAGTGATCCCCAACCAGTGGCTCCAGGGCAAAATGTTGCTTGTCAACCCCTTGGATGTTGCTGAGAGTGGCTTTTTTATTTTTTTGCCATTTGATTGTGGCTCATGCTGTTGGTCTTTCCAGGTGCTATTTCAGTGATCTTCCACCTTTGCATAACTGCACTTTAGACAAGTACAAAACTATGCACAAACACAGACAAAGTTTGCTCTGCAGCTCATAGCAACTAACCCAGTTACTAGGACAATTGTGGCCACTAAGATTTTTTCTACTGTTTTCACAATTATTTTCCATGTATTTGATTATTTTGCTTTTACATAATCCAACCAAGACAGTCAGGGCTTTCCAGTTACTTTGTGCCTATTTTACTGGATTCTAATCATGTGGAACTCATTGTATGCCATTTTGTTTACTTAGCTACTGAACCCAAATCACATACTGCTGCAGCAATGAATGTTTCTTTAAAGGTAGCAGTTACAATTCGTGTTTAGTGTGCAAGGGATGGAAGTCATTATTAGCCACACTGAGTAACATCTGTAAATCATCATGCCAATCAACATATAAAAGTTTTCAAAACAATTTGAAAGTGTAGTACATTTATTTAATATATAAAGCACATGTAGGGCTCTGTTTGCTCGTACTGTATAAAATTAGTGAATCGGATAATGACTGTAAAAAGAAAGAACGCAAAAAAGTTCCTTTTTTGTTTACTATATCTTTTTTGTTTATAAGTAATTTCCTTATAAGAATAGTTTGTTGTTCACAGAATACCTTTTTCAGTGTATTTGCATTTTAAAATGTTGCCATCTTATATCATGCTGCTTCCAAATGTGCAAAATAGACACGTTCCAAAAAAAGTGAAGGCAAAATAATAAGATTAAGAATAATCCAGTATTTTTCAAAAGAGCAATTGTTCCTTAGAATGTTTTTGCCAGTTCATCAAATCTAACATAAATAAATACATTTATATTGAACTGCAACAATTTAACAGATTCTGTTACCCCATGAAATGTTTTGAATGGCGAACGTAATAAATAGTCCCGAAATTTAGTGGCTTCCGAACAACAATAAATCCTGGAAGAAAGGAATGCCATTCATTTTTATGTTCAAGCTAGTGAAAAAAAAGGAGTGAAAAATTCTATATTATTTCTCTGTTTGTTGTTTTGGTGAGAAGTATGAGTTTTTTTTTTTGGCTTTTTTTAATAGTTGTAGAGTAACTTATAAAGTAAGGTAATAGGGTTTAAGTAAAACACAAAGCAAGTGCAATATTGAACTCACTGAGGGTCAGATTTACTAAGGGTTGAATTGAAAATTCTAATTAAAAAAATTAAAATTTTGAAGTAATTTTTGGTACTTTGACTCTTCACCACCTTAAACCTGCCAAATAGCTATTTTTAGCCTATGGAGGACCTCCTATATCCTTTAAGGAGTGTTTTTGAACATTTTTGAAAATCTAAATTTTTTATGAAAATCGTTTGAATCGAAGGATTCAGTCGAACGATTTTTATTCAATCAAAAACAGACCGATTTAATCGAAAATGTCCATTTTCGATTGAAACCCCCCATTAAAAAATGTGATGGTCATATTTCTAAGTTTTTTTACTTTCAAAATTCGATCCTAAGTGTGGGAAGGATTTTCACTTTGCTGAAGCTTTTGCACATTTGTCTGCTTCTTGTTCTAGTAACTGTAGACTTGAGCTTGTTGCTATGCATAGATAGAAAACCATATTATCATACCATACCATATTATCAATAGTCACTAAGTAGCTATTAATATCATGATCCTGTGTATAAAATGCTTACATCAAGAAGGTGTATCTGTGCTAGATCTGTGCACTATGCCCCATTAATAACTACCTCCTTATCATTAACTCAACATTTTAGGGTAAGGGCAAAGGAGAAAAGGTTTTCTAGATATTTCATAGATTAGTTTTGTCTTTATAGAGTTTGACATAAGTTATACCTATGCTAAACAACAAATCTATGTTATAGTTTTATATATATATATATATATATATATATATATATTTGTAATAAAGATGAGCACTCCAATGTTCATTAATTAGTGAGAATTTATTTCACTGTGCATATTTCCAACATTTCATTCCACTTTTGGACCTTTATCAAGGTCAAAAAATGGACCAAAATGTTGGAAATATGAACGGTGGAATAAATTCTCACTAATTAATGAACATTGGAGTGCTCATCTTCATTACAAATATTCATCAAACTTTGATGAAGCACCCATTCGACTGAGTCAGAGTGCGGATACACATTTGAACTATATATATATATATATATATATATATATATATATATATATATATATATATATATATATAAAAAGACTTAAAGATTAATAAAATTGGTCTTTACTTACAGAACTTCAGTCTGGCGTTTCGGCCCCATCCAAGGCCTTTTTAAAGACAAATATATATATTTATATATATAGTTAATAATGACAAATTAATTTAGCAGAAAATCTAAAATTGCCTTTTGCATTTCAGTACATCCCCAAGCCATAATAATGATGAATAACTAACTTCTCTGTAAAAATATCTCAGTTGGGTAGTCTTCTGTTTCATTAATATTTACTTTTGCTTTTCAATGGAGCATGATAAGTCAACGCCATGCTTTAGTCTTGACTTTGAGGCAACCAGTTTAGTGCACAAACATTAGCTGTAGTCTTCTGACCCAAAGTGGACTATAGAGCACAAGCCTTAAAAGCTTTCAGTCACAAAAAAGTGTCATTATCAAAACAGTGAAAGGAACAACTTGAAATTCGAATTTTTGAATCTACTGAAAATCACTTCCAAATTGCAGTCTGTTTCTCAGAAAAATGTCTTGTTTCCTGCTTGCATTTGCATGTTTGCTTCATCCTCCTTCTGTGTTAAAAATATATTGTGCAGCCAGAATATTTTTGGGAAAGAATAACAAATTATAACAAAATGAGTGTTGAGTTGCTTGATATATGTTCTCATGAACGGAATACATTATAACAAGTGTGCAAATTGCTTTTCCTGCATTCTATTTCACTCAATAGGAGATCTGTTCACATTGGATAATTCTAATGTAAATACAGTTACTTTGCTTTTCATGGATGGCACTTAGGGATTCTGATATGGCCATGTTTTGTCCAAAATTACAGCTGATACAATTGTTTTTTCTTATTGGTATTGAACTATTGAAGTATGTCTCCCTTCCTATTCCTCTAGTCCAGGCCCAGTGGGATGCAAGAAATATTCATAAAAAGTACAATGGTGCACAATGTTTTAGGCCATACTGAAATGTTTCTGTGGAGGACTGGAACATCAGTATCACTGTTAAGTGTCTATACACAGATCAATATAATTGAACAGTTCTATAGGTTTTATTCCAGAACATGATTCTGTCAGTTTTGCAAGTGGCATAAATCCCATATAACAGTAAATTTATCCAAAACAGAATTTGATGGTGACTGTGGGGCATTGAGGGGACTGCAACTGCTCCACCATCTTCTCACTTGCATTGATATCTACATATTCAAGATGATCAGAAAAAGTCCCTTACTTTACCATATATTTGTTCCCACAAAAAAGGACCAATTATAATAGAGATTTGTATAATAATTGACAGAATTGAATGAAGCAATAGATGGAGACCATCTTTAGGGTGATAGCTGATAGGTTCATAATTCAGTATTTATATATAAACTTCAGAAAAAAGCAAGGAACAATATTTTTTCAGATTATAGAGAAGCCCTTCCTTCAGTTGATAAAGCCGTGTGGCTGGAGGGCCTAGACTACATACATAGTAAGTTAGGCTGAAAAAAGACTCGCGTCCATCAAGTTCAACCTTTTTTT